>CM077589.1:16250000-17500000 GCA_039657365.1 Stephania yunnanensis | reverse complement strand
AATGGGAACTACTTAAGGGAGACATCATGCAAGTGTTCAAGAAATCTCACTCATCAAGCCATTTTGATAGAGAGCTCAATGAAGCACACATTATGTTTATCCCCAAAGTCCCCTCTCCACAATCGGCAAAAGATTATAGACCAATTATTCTGTGTAATTCCTCTTATAAACTCATTGCTAAAGTATTATATAATTGATTAAAAGTTGTTTTAAACAAACTAATATATCCATTTCAAAACGCCTTTGTTCCAGGAAGACAAATTGAAGATAATATACTTATAGCTCGTGAGATCCTCCATTCAATGTCAAATGGAAAAAGAAGAGTGCAGGATGTAGCTGTCAAGTAAGATATTTAAAAAGCATATGACAAATTGGAATGGCCTTTGGTGATAGGTGTTCAGAAGATTAGGTTTCTCCGAGAAATGGATTGGATGGATAAGGTGGTGTATTGAATCGGTTTCATACAAGGTTATAGTGAATGGACAGTTAACGAAAAATACCATTCCCACACGAGGTATCCGACAAGGAAATCCCTTATCCCTTCTTTTGTTTGTAATATACACTGAGGCATTATCTTTTCTGTTAAGCAAGAGTAAAAAAGAATGTCTTTTTTAGGGAATTAGAATTAACCAATCATCTCAATCTCTCACTTAATGTTTGATGGTGATACTCTATTATTTTGTAAAGCAAAATTTCAGAATGTTGATGCTGTCAAGGACATACTTCAAGTGTATTCAAAGATATCAGGCCAAAAGATCAACTCCTAGAAAGATTCCATCCACTTCAACAAAAATGCTTATCCTTTGTTGAAGATATTAATGGAAGAAATGTTTGATATGAAGAACTCAAAAAGATTAGGCAAGTATTTTGGTGCTCAGATGGTTGAAGGACAGTCTCGCAGAGAGATGTGTAATGGTATTGTGGAAAAGTTGAGCAAGAGAGTCCTGACTTGACGGGAGAAGTTCCTGACACCAGTTGGTAAAGAAATACTCTTGAAGGTTGTGGCACAAGCTATTCCAAATCACCATATGGCAATTTTCCTTCTCTCGAAAGGCACGATAAGGGCATTGATCTAGGCCATGTCAAATTCTTTGTGGAGTAGATGTAGTGGAGATGGGGGTTACTCACTGGTGCACTTAGAAAGCAATGTCTAAACCAAAAGGCATTGGAGGATTAAGATTTAGAGATCTAGAGATGTTTAATGTTAACTTCCTTGCTAAACAAGCATTGAGAGTTATGAATAGAGAAAATAAAGACCTTATGAAAGGAAAAAGTTTTTTGAAAGGAAAGTCTTTTGTGGATAAAGACTTTATGAAGGCTGATCTAGGAGCCAGACCCTCATGGGGATGGAAAGGGATTTTGAAGGTTCGAGAATTTCTTTGCAATGGGTTAAGATGGAGAATTGGAAATAGAAAAAAAAAAACAAAAATTTGGGATGACTTTAAGGTGTCGAAGAAGGAGAGGACAATTTTATGGCTCCAAGGAGGGAGGGCTTAGTGTAGAAGGATGAGCTTATTCATACTAGCTACTCCAATAAGTAGAATGGAACCAAGAACTAGTACAAGAAGTGTTCAGTGAAAGGGAGGTTAATTACATACTAGCTACTCCAATAAGTAGAATGGGTTGTGAAGACAAAATTGTGTGGCACCATGAGAAATCAGGAAAGTTCACAGTTTAGCAGTGAAATTAGATATGAATGGTTTTTAGGGAGGAAAGGGAGTAGGAGAAGGTAGCAATGCGAAAATAAACTCAAATTTTTGGAAGACAGCACGAAAAATTAAAGTACCCAGGAAAATATTATTCTTTTTTTTTGGAGAAGTATGCAACATGGGCTCCCTATCAAGTTAACTTTGTAGAAGAGAAGAATGGCCAATAACTCGATATGTCCAGTATGTGGGAAGGTAGAGGAAACAGAATTGCACTTACTGTTTTTATCTGAAGTTGCACAACTAGTGTGGTTTGGAGCTCCATGGGCAATCAAAAGTGCAGCATTACCAGTGAAGAGTGTGAAAGAAGTTTGGGAGAGGTTAATCAAGGAAAGCTCAATAATGGCTGGAGGAAAAGATCTCCTTCAATGGTGTGCTATGGGATGTTGGTTGATTTAAAGAATAGAAATGAATGGGTTTTCAAAGGTAAAGGGGATGAGCCATTTGGCATCATCGCTAAAATAACTACCCAGATTGAATATTATGAAAAATGTTTGGTAACAGATCTCTCGTTCGGCTTAGGCTGGGATCCAAGGGAAAAAAGAGATGAGGGGGATACCTAAGTGGATGCGGCTAGAGATAGAAGATCTAGAGAGACTGGAATTGGGTGGGTTCTTATCTCGGCAGCAGGAAAGGCTATCAAGGCAGGGGCGACCTTCATGGGGATAACTACTTCAGTTGAGGTAACAGAATGTAAAACTATAAGATCGACACTCCAAATTTGTGACAGGGATACGCACATATCTACTACATATTCTGATGCGAGTTCAGTAATTGAAGCTTTGAATGTGCCATATCCAGTGGCATGTGATCTTGATCCTTCAATTCATGATATTCGTGTTCTAGCGAAAGATAGGTAACCACTTAATTTCTATTATATCTCAAGAAATGCTAATAACTTAATAAGCGAGCTTATGCACTCGCAAAATATACCTTGTGTAATCGTAACTCAAGTATGTGGTTTAACCCTCTGCCTTAGGTGTTTTTGTTGAATGGTAATATATAACTTAGTTCCCTGAAAAAAAATCTAATGTAATTTAAAAAGAAAAACATATTTCTTTTATTGCAAATCTTTTTCTAATACATTCAAGAGAAAAGAGGGAACATATATCCACTTGCCTTGAACAATCATAGAACTAGATTCCCTTGCCACTAGTTGGGCAGCTACATTTGTTAATCTAGATACATAAGAAACATAATAGGACCCATGGTCCGTAAATAACTACCTGCAATCTTATATCAACGCTCCGAAATAGGAATTGTCTCTATGCTTTCCTCTGAGAGCCTATGCAACAAGTGATGCATATGTCTCCAGTTGCACTTAGGCATGCCCCCTTTGTTTTAACCAACTCAACGCTTCATGAACCGCTAGAGCCTCTGTTTCCCTCACCTTGAGAGCCCCTTCAATCGCTCCTCCTGTAGTTGCTATAAAATTACCTTCATATACACCCCATACGTGCTCAATCCCTTCTCCGTATACATGGTTGCGTCAACATTGCATTTCAAAAAACCATTTTTTGGTATTCGCCGCTTCTGCTTCCTTTCATTGACTCTCTCCGAAGAAGCTTGTTGTCCACACTGTCGAGCTCGTTTCCATGCCAAGAGATGGGAATTGGCCATAAAGACGATTGTAGCCAAGACATTGCCATTGTCATTCCAGACCACCACATTCGATTGTTCCAAATGTTCCACGCAATGACCATGACCACCTCTAAAACCTCTATTGGGAGGGAAGTAAATATATGGTTCATCCACTGTCCCAAAGAGTTAAAATTGAGTGATCTGAAACTAACACTTGCTTCTTCCCAGCATTGCACAACCCCTCTACAAGCAGCCAACGCATGTAGGTCATCTTCTTCATGCCCTTTACACACCCTGCACATTAGATCGACAAGTACCCTTCGATTATATAAATTTCATGCAGTAGGGAGGAAATTTCTTACAGCTCTCCAAGCGAAGTTCTTCATTTTGAGGGTATCTTAAATTCCACAATCTTTGCCAATCTTTAAACTGTGATTGAACAAGGATTGTAGGGCTTTGCTCCAGCATAGATAGGTAGCCATTTTTAACAGTGTATAGACCTCTTAAGTCCCCTTCCCACATCTGTCCATCGTTCTGGTCGTTATGGCTTAACGGTATCAAGTGGATTAGTCTCTAATCTCTCTCCTCAAACAAATCCTTTATGATATCCCTATCCCATCTTTTTTATCCCACGTAAAACAACGAGTTCACCTTGACATCTTCCAACTCAGCCGGTGCTGATATTTGTATTTTTTGATTCATCTCATCAAGTAACTAGGAATCCTTGAAGATTTTTATTAAGTTTCCATCACCAACCCGCCACGTACACTTCTTCATTAACTTCTCGTGAGCTTCCATTATGCTACGCCATATGAAACTCGGGTTTCCCCTAATATTAGCTTCATATAAATGTGAATGGAGATAGTACCTTGCCTTTAACAACCTTGCAGCTAGTGAATGTGGATTATCAAAAAACATCTAGACTTGTTTCATTAGCATTACCAAATTGAACTCCTTCACTCGTCGCATCCCCAAACCCCCTAACTTCTTAGGATAACACGGTTTATTCCAATCTCCACACTTTATTCCCCCTTGCCTATCCACAATAGAAACCCACCAAAATTTATTCATCATGGTCTCAAGTTGCTTACATAGCTTCTTTGGCAAAAAGAACACACTCATTAAATAGGTAGGCATCGATTGTACCACTGACTTCAACATAACTTTCTTTCCTGCCCTGGATAGCATTCTCCCCTTCCACCCCAATAGTCTATTTCTAACTCCTCATAGATGTACGCAAATACCTCATCTCGATCACCCTAACTCTACTTGGTAATCCCAAATAGAAATCGTTAGAGCTTGCTTGTGGGACTTCTAATATAATGCTAATTACTTGTCTAATCTCCTGGTTCACATTACTGAAGTGGATAGATGTCAGGACTCGTCTCACCAAGTCCTGACTTAGCCTAATTCCCCTAATTACGCTCCTAATCCATCCAATTAACTTAACCTCAAAATATTTTTTATTTCATTCCTCAATAATGCTCCAAAACTAAATTTACATCCTTAATAAATCTCAATTCATGATTTTTTAGTTGGAGCAAATTAAGAAATAATACGAATTGCTCTCCATATTTTAATAAAAATTTCGGCAATACCTCCCCCTAAATGTGGCATGTTGAAAAATCCACCTATTAGACAGCAGAGTGGGGAGAAGCCTAGAAAGACTCATAACTCCCCTTAGTTCACAATATATATATATATATATATATATATCAAATTGAGATTTTTAAACTTACTCAGAGTCTCCGATGCATTAGTTACAATTTATAGTCTCAAAATAAACTAAAACTAGACATAAACCTTTCAACTACCTTTTAAACCAATTTAGGAGAATCTCATAATCTTTTACTGATATTTTACGTCTTACACTCACCCCAAATCCTAAAATAATATGTATAAAATGAATACAACAAGAAAATGAAACTTTAATCTTAAAACATATTACAAAGATCTTCGAGTTTTGTCCATTCTTCCCTATCTTCACAAAGAATCGGACTTCATCAAAAACAACTCGAAGATGTCAGGTAAGTAAACTCCTACAATGCTCTGTACTCCTGCAAATGTTAGTCTGAATACATGGAGATATATAATTGCATATCCAAATAACAAAAAATTTACATAACAACGTGGACCCCTCATTTCCTGTTCTAAACTCATAACAAACGGGCTCACTCACGATGAACCTAGAACAGTCTTATAAGTTCAATGCATGCTACCCCGGAGTCGACATTACCTGCCTTAGACGCCTACAGTATGTCTAGTTTAGAGTGGAGCACCTCACACTCTTACGACTGAAGCAAGGGCAACTATATCCGAATGACATGTATGCATGACCAAGAAAAATGCAAAATGCAATGCAGACTAAACACAAATGCAGGTACAAAGATAAATCATTAAATAGCGACCACTGTAGGGTTTACTTACAGTCTAACCAACTTGAAAATGATAGTGATGCCTCACTCAACGTTCCCCGGTCTTCACATACTTCGAAAAGTACGTCTAGTTTAGAGCGGAGCACCTCACACTCTTACGATTGAAGCAGGGGCAACTCTATTCGAATGACATGTATGCATGACCAAGAAAAATGCAAAATGCAATGCAAACTAAACACAAATGTAGGTACAAAGATAAATCATTAAATAGTAGAGACCACTAAAGGGTTTACTTACAGTCCAACCAATTTGAAAATGATAGCGAAGCCTCACTCAACGTTCCCTGGTCTTCACATACTTTGAAAATTCCTATTAAATTATAAAAGCTCATATTTTAGAGTTACATCTCTATTTTAATACTTAAAATTTATTTTCAAGTTGTAACGAGATTAAAAACTCATTTCTCAAGTCATAATGGAGTTCAAATCCCTTAATAATTCTAACTCCGCTTTTTGAGCTCATTTCCATGTTCTTGAACTCCTAATTAGAGTCCCAAATCGTTTCTTGAACTTGCAAACAATATTACTAATCTATGCCCTTCATTTTAAATCCTAAATCACCAATTAGACTCTAAATTAGGTCTCAACCACCCATTTAGCTTCACAACAACCAATGACTTATTTATCCATTTGAAATTGAGATTTAAACTTAATTAACAACTTATAGGCTATGCCTATTCTAAATTTCGATTACAAATCTTTATGAGTTCCATTTGACTTGTTTCAACAAGATACAAAACCTTTCAACACCTAGATCACCAATGTCATTAATAAATTCTTAAAGGACACTAATACCATGCCTTGATTCAATTTAATAATTTAAAGACAACTTCATATAGTTTTCAAGTCAAGTCGATCCTTAAACCCTTCAAAACTCCAACCAAAGGTCCTTTCAAGATTCAAATTCACACTTCCTTTACATATTTAAGTTTCCAATTATCGTCTATGCATTGCCTAACCTCAATTAGAAACCTTAATGTGTCTCGATTTGACACACTCTAACAAGGTTCAAGGTCTTTAAATTCCTTGGTTAAATGAACTTATTCAATTCATTTAGTCACTCAAATGGTCCTAATGAATCCCATAACCACAGCAATGCGTTCAGAACTGATTTCCCCCAAACTATTTCATAACTAAAACCTATGAATTTATTCATTCTTTTCATGAAAACTTCACAAACTAATCACAAACCCATGATGCTCAGCAATGCCTTCGCCATGCCTTGACCGACCACAAGGCTCGGCCATGTCTTCCTTGACACAGCAGGGCATAGTCTTGCCCTTAATGTCATGGTCTTGCTTTGTGTAAAGGCTATGCCCCTTCGTAGTTTGTAGAATTATACAGAGTTATTCTTCTTGTTGTTGTTTTATGTAGTTGTTCTTTGTGTACGAGTTGTTGTAGTTGTTTATGTTAATTGATGAGTATGTATAGAATCATGTACTTTAGTGTAATGTACTACAGGTTCATGTTAGTTTGTACTAGGCAGTTGTAACTAGGGGGTACAATGTACACCATGTGAGGTTTATATATAAGCAATACAGTGTAATGTATAGTTTGAGATTGAATAAGAACAGATTGCATTTCATTGTTTCATCGTGTTCAATGTGCACTGTTGCATTGATCAATGATCTTTGTTGATCATTGATCTGCTGTTGATGTTTGAGTTTGTTCATGGTATCAAAGCAGGTTATTTAGTTCTTGATTTGTGTTGTTTTCTGATTAAATTGACGGTCTGAACATGGCATCTGTTCATGGTTCTGTAAGTTCTTCAATTCGAAATGGAGCAGGGAGAGCTCCTGAAACAGGTGATCTTGGAGCTGAGAATCCTTTACTTCTTCAAGGATCTGATCATCCTGGTATGGTACTTGTCTCTAATTCTCTTACTGGTTCAAATTACATGTCTTGGAGTCGAGCTATGATGATTGCATTGGGTGCAAAAACAAAGATTGGTTTCATTAATGGAAGAAGTTTAAATCCAGAATCTACTGACCCTAATCTTGATCGATGGATCAAGGTGGATTATATGGTCACTTCTTGGATCTTGAATTCTATTTCAAAGGATATTGTTGAAGCTTTCCTTTATACAACCTCTTCTTTTGATCTATGGAATGAATTAAAGGAAAGGTTTGGAGAATGTAATGGTCTCTCTTGTACCAATTGAAACGAGATATCGCTTCTATAAGTCAAGGAGATCTGTCACTTTCACGGTATTATACCAAACTTAAGAAACTTTGGGATGAACTGAGTTGTTTAGCTCCTTTTACTGTGTGTGAATGTGGAGCATCACCGCAATGGTCGTTCTGGAGTCTAATGATAGGCTGATGCAGTTTTTGATGGGATTGAATGATTTGTATGACCATATTCGTAATCAAATATTGGTTATGGATCCATTACCAAGTATAAACAAAGCCTACTCTATGGTTCTTAGAGTTGAAAAACAAAAGGAGGTACATGTTAGCTATTCACCCTTTGTGATAGATACGACCATGATGATGAAAACTACTAAGATAAATTCGAGTTCATCTGGTTTAGCAAATGTTCATAGGTTTGTTGGAAAAGGAAATCAAAGGAAGTTTGTTAATAAAGATGATCTGTTTTGTGATCATTGTAAGACAAAAAGGCACACAAAAGAAACTTGTTTCAAACTTCATGGGTTTCCAGATTGGTACAAAAAAGACCTTGACAAGAAGCGAGATGTCAAATAATTCAAAGTCTTTTGTGAATTTGATGGAATCACCTCTGGACATACAAGATGCGGGATCATCTCGGTTTGAAGATTTCCGATCTAATATAGCAAAGAATGATACAAACGAGGAATTGAGAATTTTATGAAAGGAAAGTCTGTTTCGAGAGGCGGGAGCTTCTACTCATGTGAATTCGGTTGTATCGATTTTGTGTAGCTCATATAAAAGATTTTCCAGCTTCTTGTTCTTCTTTTAATTCGAGATGCTTGGATTGTGGATAGTGGAGCAACAAATCATATGTGCACTAGCTATGATTTACTTGCTAATGTCACTGTCTTACCTAAGCCTGTTATGGTTTGTTTACTTGATGGACATACTAAAGAAGTGAATTGCATTGGAGATGTGAAGTTCTGAGTTCGAGACTTAGTTCTTTCTTCTTGTTTGCATATAAACTCATTCAAGTATAATCTTTTGTCGGTTAGTAAGTTACTCTCATCTACTAAAGCGACAATTGAGTTTTATCCATCGTTTTGTGCTATACGAGAACATTGAGAGTTCTCGAGTTCTAGTTTGTGGGAAGGATGGTTGGAGGACTATACATCTTTGGATTCAAGTTCCTTTCATAAAGATGTCATTGCTTCATTTGTATCACCTTTAATTATCATTAGCCTATTGTAATAATGCTACGATAATTTTTCATGGCATTGTCGATTGGGGCATCCTTCTGTTCATGTAACAAGACAACTTGATATGTTACTTAATGATCATTCGAATGTAACACATATCGAACCTTGTGATGTTTGTCGAGATGTCCAAACAATGCAGATTGGTTTTTCCAAAGTGAGTTCTATTCAAACATCTAGTCCTTTTCAGTTGTTGCATATGGATATATGGGGACCATATAAGCAGTCTTCAATTCAAGAAGCTCATTATTTTTTGACTATTGTGGATGATTTTAGTCGATTCACATGGACTTTTTTGATGAAACATAAGTCCTTGACAGGCAACATCATCAAAAAGTTTCTAGTTTTCATTCAAACTCATTTCAAGGTCTCGGTTCAAACCATTAGGGACCGATAATGGAACCGAGTTTTGTAATAAAGATTGTCATGCTTTTTTCTCTGATTTGGGAATTGTTCATCAAAGATCAACACCATATACACCTCAGCAAAATGGTGTTGTTGAAAGGAAGCATAGACATTTACTGCAAGTTACAAGAGCCTTGATTTTTCAGTCTAATTTGTCCACAAAATTCTGGGGAGATGCTGTTCTTACTGCCACATACATCATTAACAGATTACCTACTCAGTTACTGAAGTGGAAGTCTCCTTATTGTCTTTTATTTGGAAGAATACCAAATTATTCTTCTTCAAAGACTTTTGGTTGTTTATGCTTTGCTACAAATGTTTCACCAAGCAAATCTAAGTTGGATTCACGAGCTATTAAATGTATCTTTATTGGTTATTCTCCAGGACAAAAGGCTTATAGACTGTATAACATGGCCACACATACAAGTTTTGTTTCCAGAGATGTGATTTTCTTTGAAAAACAGTTTCCTTTTCATAAAGATTCTGCAAGTTCAAGGTGTCCTGTGCCTATTCCTTATGGAGATAATTCTGATTATTTGAGAGACATTCCAGCTCCTAATGCTCCTACTTCAGCTATTGTACCTTCTTCTCAAGATTTACCTATTAATGAAGCATGCTTTGATGTCCATGAAGCTGTCTCCTCTGTACCTCCTACCGATGCATTAGTACCTCATACTAATGATGATTTACATGAAGATGTCCTGCCTCTTAATGCTGGTGTTACTAGGAAAAGTACTCGTGCAGTTCATAAACCTCTTTGGCTAAATGATTTTGTTCTAAACAATGTAGAGACATATGTTTTGCCATATACACCAATTCCTCTATCTACTGGTAACCCTCCTACATTTCCTTTCATACATTCTCCAAACATTACTGCTAGCTACAAATGCTTCCTTGCTGCTGTTTCAAATATAAAGGAGCCTACCAGTTACATTCAAGCTCAACATGATCATGTTTGGATTGAAGCAATGGATAAAGAGTTACAGGCTTTGGAAACTAATGGAACTTGGAGTCTTACTACTCTACCACCTGGTAAGAAAGCCATTGGTTCTAAGTGGATCTACAAGGTTAAACTTCATCCTGATGGTTCCTTGGATAGGTGTAAGGCTCGTTTGGTTGCAAAAGGTTTTAACCAAATTGAAGGTGTTGATTATACTGATTCATTTTCTCCAGTTGCCAAGAATGTCACTGTTAGAATTGTATTATCTTTAGCAGCTGCTCGAGATTGGCCCTTACATCAATTGGATGTTAACAATGCCTTCTTACATGGCTATATAGATGAAGATGTGTACATGAAACCACCTGATGGTTATAATTTGGTTTCACCTAATCAAGTCTGCAAACTTCATAGATCTCTTTATGGTTTGAAGCAGGCCTCTCGACAGTGGAATCATGAGTTTACAACCAAACTTCAATCTTTTGGTTTTAATCAATCTGCTCATGATCCTTGCTTGTTTACTTACAACAATGCTGGTCAATTTTTTGTGTTGTTGGTTTACGTTGATGATGTTCTTCTTACTGGTACTTCACTTCAATTAATTGATCAAGTCAAGATTTTTTTACATACATTGTTTACCATTAAGGATCTTAGTCAAGCTCGTTATTTCTTGGGTTTGGAATTGGTTCGATCTTCGTCAGGCCTTTATGTTCATCAACGCAAGTATGTTCTTGATCTACTTACTGATGTTGGTCTTCTCATGGCTAAACCAGTTGCTACTCCACTCCCTCGTGACTGCAAGTTTACAGATCCTGATTCACCTTTGTTACTTGAAGTTGATAGATATAGAAGACTCATTGGTCGTCTTCTTTACCTGGGATTCACTCGTCCTGATATTACTTATGCCACACAACAATTAAGTCAGTATGTTCAAGCCCCTACTGAGCAACATTGGTCTGGTGCTCTCCATGTTTTAAGATACCTTAAGGGTACTCCTTCCCAGGGTTTGTTCTTTCCTGTCCAGCAAGATCTCTCTGTGGTTGCTTATTGTGATTCAGATTGGGCTGCTTGTCCTATTTCAAGAAAATCTATCACTGGCTATTGTGTGTTCATGGGATCCACTTTGGTTTCTTGGAAAACTAAGAAACAAGCTCTTTGTATCCAAGTCTCTCATTGTTCGAATATCGCAGATTTGTCTTCCACGCTTTGTGAGCTGTTGTGGATTTCATATATCCTTAAGGATTTACATATTCCTACTTCACTTCCAATACCTCTTTGGTGTGATAATCAAGCTGCCATACATCTATCTGCTAATCCAGTTTTTCATGAACGTACTAAGCATTTGGAAATTGATTGCCACTTGGTTAGACATCAGTTTAAGTGTGGATTTGTTCTTCCTCAGTACATTTCTACTCGGTTACAATTGGCTGATCTCTTTACAAAATCTTTATCAGCTCCATTGTTTTCTGATTTATTGTCCAAGATGGGTCTATGTGATTGGCATAGACTTCCATCTTGAGGGGGGGATGTAGAATTATACAGAGTTGTTGTTGCTGTTGTTGTTTTATGTAGTTGTTGTTGTGTACAGAGTTGTTGTAGCTGTTTATATTAATTGATGAGTATGTATAGAATCATGTACTTTAGTGTAATGTACTACAGGTTCATGTTAGTTTGTACTAGGCAGTTGTAACTAGGGGGTACAATGTACACCATGTGAGGTTTATATATAAGCAATACAGTGTAATGTATAGTTTGAGATTGAATAAGAACAGATTGCATTTCATTGTTTCATCGTGTTCAATGTGCACTGTTGCATTGATCAATGATCTTTGTTGATCATTGATCTGCTATTGATGTTTGAATTTGTTCAAGAGCAAACCAGTCCCTGCCATGGGAAAGACTATACCTTGCTCATGGCAGGGCATGCTTAGGCAGTGCTTATGCACTACCCAAGTGCTCCCTAGGCATGATGAACAACAGTTCATCATCTTCTTTCTTTTCTTTTTTTATCTGAACAACAAAGACAACAACACCGACATCAATAGAACAGCTCTTTCAACAACTCAATCAACAACCAACAATTACAATAGCCAAACCACAACAATGACAACAACCCTCTTGCCTTCCTGATTCCTCTCCCAACCGATTCTAATAATAGCCACAATTTCCCCCTTCCTTTCAACCGAACCTAATCCAAACAATAATACTCTCAACAACCATAAAACCCACCGATTTGACCATAAATTCACAGAACTAACAACGATTTCGAATCCAAAAACTCACCTCCACAATGAGTTGTTTTCTCTCTCCTTCACCGCGTTGCCTCTGTTCTCATCGAGAGGGAGAGGAAATAATCTTGACCGAGAGATGGAGAGGTTTGGAGCATTGCAATGAAAAGAAGAAAGGCTGAGACGATGTGGAAGTTCCGTCGAGAGGGAGAGAAATCGAGAGGAGTGGAGAGGAGGAAACGGTGGTCAGGAAGACGTGACGTGACGTGGACGACGATGATGCGGGTTTAAAATGCTCGAATGACACCCTTAATGACATCCTAAGTGACACTCCAATCGCATAGCAGGCGGGTCTCATGTAAAAATGTGACGTGGCATGTTGGTTCACATTCATGAGAGCCGTCATGCGTGCTTCGAGGTACCCACCACGCGTGTTATGCACCAAGAACTATTTTGGGCACACTATTTTTATGTGAGACTCGATCGCCACGTCACGGGGTGTCACTTAATGTGTCATTAGGAGTGGCATTGTATTATTTTCCTAAAACCAAAAACCCATTTCATTTTCACATTCTAACACGTTTAAGGTGGTCTAAAGACAAAAATGCCCTTATGCTTATTCTTACTTCTTCACTATTCAACTGCCCTTGATGGTAATTTCACATTTTTATTTTTCATATTTATCTCTTATATTTTTATCCCAATTTAAATCCCGAAAAATACTCCAATTTCGACAAAAATTGGAAAAATACCAACGCTCTTTGAAACTCGCAGACACCGCATCTACAACTTTAACTTGACTATATTTTGTGTTGAATAGAGTATAATACACCAATTAATCACGCAACACACAAAAATAATATTTAGACTTATGATTTTCGATCCGTAATATGTGGGTCCCACCTCAGATACTTAAATCTCAATTTAAATTCGAAAAATACTTAATTAGTAGTCTAATTAAGTTTATAAAATTCTTAGATTTCACAATAGATGACTTTTGAAAATTGACCACTTGCCCTATTGCGTTTTTGTACTTGTGCAAACATTCCTTCACAACCTTTGCTTCCTATTTCGTGGCCTTGAAAAACAAGTATGACTCCATCCGCAAAGAAAAAGTGTGATATTACCGGGGCGCCAATTGCAATACAACACCCATATATTCTCCCCAACTTTTCTTGCTCTGTCAATATTGATGATAAGCCCTCCGAACATTGGAAAAACATGTACGGTGAGATAGGATCACCTTGACGCAGTCCCATGATTGAATGACTAGCTCAATCTCCTTATCCCTCATTAGAAAGGTATATCTTACTGACTTAAATGCACATCATCATCAAATCCGTCCACCATCAAGTGAAGCCCATCCGCAACATTATAGCTTCAACATAAGTCCACTCCACTCGATCATATACCTTGCTCATGTCAATTTTTAGTGCAACGTATCCATCCTTCCCTTGGGTTTTCCTATGAAGCTAATGGTTAACTTCAAAAGCAGAGATTACATTATTAGATATCAATCTCCTCGGAATGAAGGCACTCCGAGTTTCAGAGACAACATCCAGCACAATAATTTTGAGCCTATTAGCTAGAATTTTTGACATTATTTTATACAACATATTACATAGAGAAATAGGTCTCAACTCAGAGAAAGACTCAAGTTTCTCTTTTTTTGGGATAAGCACAACTAAGGTGTCGTTTAAGGCCTCCGGAAGACTCCCTGTATTGATAAACTGTAAGCAAGCTCTTGATATCTGCAGTCCTACAATCGACCAAAAGTCTTGGTAGAAGGTTGGGTTCATTCTGTCAAGCCCCAGGCTCTTATTAAAGTGCATAGAGAAGATTGTCGGACGTACTTCCTCTGCAGTGTACTTCTGCAATAGGATTGCATTGTGTTCAGTGGTAACCATCCCCTCCACACCATCCACCACTTGTCCTAAATAGCTTTGATGAGATATGAATAACTCTGCATGGTACCCGTTCACTAAATCACCCAATCCACTGTCCCAGTCCCTCCCATTGTCATCCGCATCCTTCAGTTTGTTGATTGAGTTCTTTTTTCTTTCTTGTTGTGGCATAGGAATGGAAGAATTTTGTGTTAGAATCTGCCCTTTGAAGCTAGTATTGTTTTGCTCGTTGTTTCCAAAACACTTATTGTTTTGCTAGCACCTCCAAGTACTCCTCTCCACTTCTTGGTAACATTGGATAGAGAAAGCATATGCTTTGCCTCGAGATTCTCTCAACTTTTCTCGAAGTGCGTCCACTTTTTTAGAAAATGACATGGAAGTCTTGCTCCCCCGAGTCCTCAACTTTTGTCCATATTCTGCTAGTCTTTCCACCACTGGGCAGTAGGTCGTCGCCTCTCAATTATTCCGCACAACATCACTACTGTTGGTTTTTGTGTGGGCCACACACACACGAAAAATAGAAAGTCCAACACATGCAACGAATTGGAGTTGGAATAGGAATCTTGGAGAGAGAAAATAGGAAAGAGAATTGGAGTTGGAATAGGATTTTGGTAGAAAGATATACAAGCATTGGAAAGTCGACTTTGAGAGTTCAGGTTCGGTCGCGGAAGAACATGCGAAATGGCTCGGCGCTTACCTTGGCACGACACCTTGGCACGACGCCTCGGCACACCTTGGCACGACACCTTGGCGCAAGCCATGGGCGCTCCTTGGCACGCGCCTTGGCGCAAGGCGCAGACGCTCCTTGACACGGTACCTTGGCGCAAGGCACGGGCGCTCCTTGGCACAAGCACGGGCCCACCTTGGCACGGCGCCTTGGCACGGGCACGGGCAAGACTTGGCGGATTCTTTAGCACGAGCAAGGTCGCGCCTTCGCACGAGCAAGTTTGCGCCTTCGCACGAGGCGAGGGTTGACAAATCTTGACTTGGGCGTTGACAAAGTCAAAGTACGCTTGGTCTCATTTTGGGATGTTTCCTATTGGAGCCGAGGAAACGGCTTAACATCAACTATAGGGAGAGGTGTGCTCTCTCCCTGTAGCGGCATGGGCGAAGTAGCAAGGACCCTCGAGCATGCCTTGGGCGCAATGCCAAGGCACGACTCATGGACGGATCATGGCCTGGGCACGGCCAGGCACCACCGAACAGTCCCTGTCCCGTAGAGAAACATGGGCCACGTCCCTTGAGGTGTGGATGGGCCAGGTCAAGGCGGTTCCAAGCGGTTGAGTAACTACCTTGGTCATGGGCAGGGGCCATGATCAAGGCACGGCCAAGGAAGTCCCGAATACATGGAGCATGTTGCAATTGATCCTGTAATGGTGGCGGTTATGGAACGATGTGGCAGCAAAGGATCAAGGCAGTTGGGTAAGTGCCTTTACCACTGTTTTACTTAGTCTATGGATCGATGTACACATGACATGTGTCCTAGTTGGTTATGTAACTACCTGTTGGCTGGACTATAAAGCCAAAGGCTCTAAGCTTGGGGAAGCATAGAGTTCCAATGTTGTATTCTCAATTGAGAGCTAGTAAAAACGTTTCCTTGTGGCCATTGCTTGTTGTCCCTTTAATTCGAGTATTGGTGTGTTGAACTAAGGTGGCCCTTAGGCACCACGGGTTTGATTGAGTGAGAAGATTTTCCTAGTGAAAAACCCCTCTTTAATTGGCCCCGTGACAATTGGTATCAGAGCCCCGTTTAGAGACGATGGCGACCCGAGCAGCAAGCGATCTAAGTGAGAGGGTAGCTCACTTAGAACACCTATTGGCGATGATGTCTGCCTAGGCAGAATCAGCAGAGTATTCAACGACGGCACATCGCATTGAAGGCTTGGAGATGTTGGTGGCTTCGTTGGTGACTAGGGGAGAGTCACAGGAAACCGTAATAGCTATGCGGGAATCAAGATTTGACAAACTTGTAGCGGATGTACGTTCGGTAAGAGAACTTACGACGGAAACAGCCTCGACGATGGCTATGGAGGTGAATCTGCTCAAGCGAGCCGTGGGCAAATCCTCGGAGGTAGCAGTTGTGGTGAAGTCTAAAATCAAAGTACCCGAGCCAAAGAAATTCTCAGGCAAGCGGAGCGCAAAGGAGCTTGAGAATCTCCTTTGGGACATGGAGCAGTACTTTGCTACTGCTGGGACGGAGGAGAACCAAAAGGTCATTTTGACCTCCATGTATCTTAAGGGTGATGCTAAGCTCTGGTGGAGAACCAGAGTAGACGATGATGCGGCTGTGGGCAGACCCAAGATCGTGGAATGGGAGGTGCTAAAGAGGGAATTGAAGGATCAATTCCTTCCTACCAATGTGGCTTGGCAAGCGCGGGAGGCCTTGCGCAAGCTCAAACAGACGGGATCGGTCAGAGACTATGTTAAGGAGTTTTCCTCTCTCTTGTTGGACATCAAAAACATGTCAGAGGTGGATAAACTCTTTAACTTCACTACTGGATTGAAGTTATGGGCTCGATCCGAGCTAAGGAGGCAAAGGGTGAAGGACTTGCCTGGTGCAATTGTTGCGGCTGACAGCCTTGTGGACTTCAAGACTAGTTCTTCTACGAGCAAGGGGAAGAACAAGGAGAAGAAGCCATTCAAGGACCATCACAAAAAGGGTGAGAAAAAACTCTTCCCTCCTAAGTAGGCGAACCCGAGACCAGTACCGAAAGCAGACGCTAAGCCCTCATCGAGTTCTTCGGTAAGGGTTGTTTCATTTGCAATGGCCCTCACAGGGCACGGGACTGCCCAAAAAAAGATAAGATTTCGGCCTTGATCGCAGAAGATGATGGCCAGCCCCGAATGAACCCACTGCAGTTGTTGAATGCCATTCAACAAGCCAATACTAGCCTTTTGGAGGGGCTGATGTACGTGAATGCGGAGGTGAACCAAAAATGAGTCTTGGCAATGGTGGATTCGGGAGGCACACACTCATTCGTGGCAGATCACATGGTGGGAAAGCTAGGACTGGATCTTGTTGAGAATTCCAGTCGAATGAAAGCTGTGAATTTGGAAGCAAAGCGAATTTAAGGTATGGCCACTGGTGTGAATCTTAAGGTTAGATCTTGGAGGGGAAGATCAACCTCATGGCAATTCCCTTAGATGACTTTGATGTCATCATAGGGAAGGCCTTTCTACATTTTGGGAGTATTGCATCAATGCCATTTTTGAGGGGGATTGTTTGTGATGAACAAATCTCATCCTTACTTTGTTCCCGCGACTAACACAATTGTAGGAAAAGAGAGTGCAAAGTTGTCCCATCTTTCAGCCATTCAAGTGAAGGATGGATTGAGGAAGGGTGAACCCACGTTCCTAGCGGCCTTGGTGGAGACTAAGGCAGAACGACAGCAAAGGTCCCTGATGCAGTTGCTGAGGTGCTGGAGGACTTCAGTGATGTGATGCCGGTAGAGTTGCCAAAACAGTTAGCCCTACAAAGGGTAATTGACTACGAGATTGAGCTAATCCCTGGTTCAAAACCCCCAGCACAAGCCCCGTACAGAATGGCTCCAAAAGAGTTGGAGGAGCTAAGGAAGCATCTGCAGGAGTTATTGGATGTTGGATTCATTTAGCCATCCAAGGCACCACCAGTCCTGTTCCAGAGGAAGCATGATGGATCTCTCCGGATGTGCGTGGATTACAGGGCGCTGAACAAGTTGACAGTGAAGAACAAGTACCCCATTCCATTGGTGGCAGACTTGTTCGATCGGCTATCCAGCGCAGCCTACTTCACAAAGTTGGACTTGAGGTCGGGATACTACCAAGTTCGAATTGCAGCTGGAGATGTCCCTAAGACGGCAATGGTGACTAGGTATGGATCATTCGAGTACTTAGTCATGCTATTTGGCTTAACGAATGCCTCCGCTACATTTTGTAATTTGATGAACGATGTACTACAGGAGTTCATCGATCGTTTTGTGGTTGTTTACCTTGATGACATTGTTATTTATAGTCAAAACCTCCAAGATCATGTGGATCACTTACGGAATGTTTTGACTACGCTGAGGGCTAATCATTTATTTGTAAAAAGGGAAAAATGTGAGTTTGCTGCGCAAACGATCAGTTTCCTTGGTCATGTTGTAGGTCAGGGAAAATTACGGATGGACACGGAGAAAGTGTGGGCGATCATGGAGTGGCCGAGCCCCACGAAGGTCCAAGAGTTGCAGTCTTTCCTGGGTTTGGCGAACTACTATCGGCGGTTCGTGGAGGGCTACTCAAGGAGAGTGTCACCGCTGACAGATCTGTTAAAAAATGATCGAGCTTGGGCATGGACGGATCGATGCAACCAAGCCATGGCGGAGCTAAGGCAGGTCATTACCTCTGAACTAGTATTGGGGTTACCCAATTTTGATCTACCTTTCGAAGTACACACGGATGCATCAGATAGAGCACTGGGGGCGGTACTTGTCCAGGAAGGACACCTCATTGCCTTCGAAAGCAGAAAATTGAAGGAATCGGAGCAGAGGTACCCGGGTCACGAGAAAGAGATGCTGGCTGTGATCCATGCTCTCCACCTTTGGAGGCATTATCTGCTGGAAACCAGTCTTGTGGTACGGACAATGCGGCGATCACCTACTTCATGAGCCAGAAGAAGCTCAATCAGAAGCAGACGAGGTGGCTAGATTTCCTAGCAAGTTTGATGTGCAGTTCGAGCATAAACCTGGGAGGCTCAATTCAGTCCCGGATGCTCTTAGCCGCAAGGTGGTGGCTGAGATGGTATCAGCAATGGTAAGGCTGGAAAGCGAGTTCCTGCCTCGCATCAAGGATGAGACAAGCAAAAACCTTGTTCGCGTAAAAATGATGAAGCTAGTGGTTGAGGGAGTCACTCGAAGGTTTTGGTGCGAAGATGGAGTCCTTTATGCTAAAGGAGGACGTCCATATGTCCCTAGTACTGGTGGACTAAGGCGACAACTTCTTAAGGAGACACATGATGCTCGGTGGGCAGGACACCCGGGCATGGAGCTCACCTATGCCCTTTTATCACGTTTGTTCTTCTGACCGAAGATGGAGGAGGACGGGGATCAGGACGCGCGGACTTGTCTTGTGTGCCAACAAGACAAGATAGAAAGGAGGAAGGCCCCAAGGTTGCTAGAGCCTTTGCCTGTACCAGACATACCCTTTCAAAGCATATCGATGGATTTCATTATTGGTCTTCCTAAGGTGCGGGGGATTACCAGCGTGCTAGTGGTGGTGGATTGATTCTCGAAGTATGTTACATTCATAGCTGCTCCGAAGAATTGTGATGCGGACCTAACAGCAGAGTTGTTCTTGAAAAATGTGGTGAAGTATTGGGGAATACCGGAAGGCATCATCAGTGATCGAGATGCTCGCTTCACTGGAAGGTTTTGTATTTCAACTTGTTGGGCTCGGAGCTGAAGTTTTCCACAACAAACCATCCTCAAACAGATAGGCAGACGGAAAAGATCAATGCATTGCTGGAGGACTACCTCAGACACTACGTGAATGCCACTCAATCTAATTGGGTAGATTTACTTGATATTGCCCAATTTTGCTACAATCTTCACAAAAGCTCAGTTACGGAGTTGAGTATGTTCGAGGTGGTGACAGGACAACAGACGGCTACTCCACATGAGGTAGCCAATTCAAAGGCGATGGGATTGAGTTCAGCGGCCTATCGCTTTGCGAGGAACAAGCAAGAGCTGAGGGAGGCAGCTCAAGACAGTTTGGCCAAAGCTGTCAGAAGGATGAAGAAGTATGCAGACCAACACAGGAGACCATTGGAGTTCCAGGAAGGAGACCTGATCTTGTTGAAGCTCACTCCCCAGATTTTAAAGAAGTTCAACAAGAAGAAGACACACAAGGGCCTGGTCCAGCAATACGAGGGACCATTTGAGGTGGTCAAGCGTGTTGGAAGGGTGGCTTATCGCCTTAAGCTACCAGAAAGGTTGAAGATACATCCTACATTCCATGTAAGCTATTTTAAGCCTTTCCACTCTGATGAGGCAAATCCAGAGAGGAGCAGAGTGAGATAGGCTCCACCTTTGGTGCGAAAAGAGTTTGCAGGGGAGATCGAGCAAATTCTAAGCCACGAGATGTGTGACCAAAAATAGAAAAACAGGCGAACTTTTTACTTGATCAAGTGGGTGGATGTTGAAGAACCTACTTGGGAGCGAGATACTACTCTATGGTAGTTTGAGAAGGAGATAACAGACTACCAGAAGCGGCAGCAACCGAGCAGTTCGATGAGGGCATCGAACATTTCGGCGGGGGGATGTTTGTCAGCCCCTCAATAGCGTGACCCAAGTAGGCTGGGCTGGGCGGCAAGAAACCTAGCCATTGACCGAGTTCTGGAGGGCTCGGATGGTTCCGTAAGGTTCGGTCGCGGAAGAACATGCGAAATGGCTCATAGGTGTGAAGGGGATTGCGCCTGGGCGTGCACCTTGGCACACCTTGGCACACCTTGACACATCTTGGCACGACACCTTGACGCAAGGCATGGGCGCTCCTTGGCACGAGGGAGCTCCTTGACACGGTACCTTGGCGCAAGGCACGAACGCTCCTTGGCACGCGCCTTGGCACAAGCACGGGAACACCTTGGCACGGTGCCTTGGCGCGGGCACGGGCAAGACTTGGCGGATTCTTTGGCACGAGCAAGGTCGCGCCTTCACACGAGCAAGGTCGCGCCTTGGCACGAGGCGAGGGTTGACAAGTCTTGATTTGGGCGTTGACCAAGTCAAAGTATGTTTGGTCTCATTTTTGGATGTTTCCTATTGGAGCTAAGGAAACGACTTAACATATACTATAGGGAGAGGTGTGCTCTCTCCCTGGGCGGCATGGGCGAAGTAGCAAGGAGCCTCGAGCATGCCTTGGGCGCGATGCCACGGCACGACCCATGGACGGATCATGGCGTCGGCCACCCCAAGCTGGTGGGACTCGACCGAGCCCCGGCTAGCACCCGAGGTGCCTGGGCACGGCCATGCACCACCGAACAGTCCCTGTCCCGTAGAGAAACATGGGCCACGTCCCTTGAGGCGTAGATGGACCAAGTCAAGGCGGTTCCAAGCGGTTGAGTAACTACCTTGGTCATGGGCAGGGGATGATCAAGGCACGACCAAGGAAGTCCCGAATACATGGAGCATGTTGCAATTGACCCTGTAATGGTGGCGGTTATGGAACAATGTGGCAGCAAAGGAGCAAGGCAGTTGGGTAACTGCCTCGAGCACAAAGGGAATGGTGTTTTACTTAGTCTATGGATCGATGTACACAGGACATGTGTCCTAGTTGGTTATGTAATTACTTGTTGGCTGGTCTATAAAGCCAAGGGCTCTAAGCTTGGGGAAGCATAGAGTTCTAGTGTTGTATTCCCAATTGAGAGCTAGTAAAAACGTTTCCTCGTTGCCATTGCTTGTTGTCCATTTAATTCGAGTATTGGTGTACTGAACTAAAGTGACCCTTAGGCACCACGGGTTTGATTGAGTGAGAAAATTTTTCTAATGAAAAACCCCTCTTTAATTGGCCCCGTGACACCTACTATCATGGATGCTAAAATAGTGCAGAGGAGAGAAAATGCTATCACCGATAGAGGTTACTTCCTACCCTAGGGTAAAAACAAAACTCACAAACATGCCAAATAGTGGCGAGACAGAAAAAACACGTCAAAATAGTGGCGAGACTCTCAACTTTGAGTTTTTATGTTTTTTTAATACCTAATGTATTTTAATTATCTAGATAAATAGAAATGTACTTTTATATCATTTTGTATTTACTAGCTACCTTATCAACTAATTTTCCTAAAGGATTTTAATCGATCAGCTAGATTATCAGCTTCCAGTTAGCAACTACTAACCGTTTAAGCTATCAACTAGAAATTAAATTATCAGCTACCGACTATATTATTATCTAATATTATCAAACATAGCCCTTGTCTTCATCCTAACGTGACCTCTCATCTCTGTCATCCACATTGTCATTACTATTATTGTTCCAGCTATGTAGATTTGCATAAAGTGTGGAATCTAAAGATTGCCCAAAAGCTATTGTAAGTGGTAATTTTCTCTATTTTTTATTTTTTTTCAAGAAGTTTGTTTTTCATTTTTCTTTTTCTTGCATTTTTTTTGTGTTTTTCATTTTCCTTTTTGGAAAAATCAAAAAGCTTATTTCACATTTGGAAAAAAATTAATAGGTTATGCTTTTTTTTTCTTGCTATTTGTCCACTTTTTGTCTGAAAAAACTTATCAACAACAAAAACTTCTTAGGAAAAGAAAAAATGTTAGATGTAATATGTATTGGGTGAACTCACTCTCTCACTGTGTGGCGCACACACTAGCGATCGTCTTATGCACATTGAGACACACAAACTAACATACGCGCATGTGCCACATTGGTGAATGTGTTTGCCAGAGTAAATAAATTTACAAAAATACTAATGTTTTTAGTTTAAATCCGAAAAATAAGGTTGCGTTTTTTTTTTCTCCAAAATAGGTAATAACGCTTTTTCAAAAGGCGCTATTAAAGTGGGTGGATTTTTTGCTGACGTGAACGGTCCACGTAGGACTGCCCTTACACAGATAACGCCTTTTGAAAATGCGCTATCTGTGTAAAGCCGTCCACGTGGACCGTGTTACACGGTTCACGTGGTCATCCTACGTGGACATGGGCCGACCGAATAGCGCCTGTGGGTTGTACGGGTTGTCCGTCTCGCAATACGTGACACGGTCCACGTAGGATGACCACGTGGACATGGGCCGACTGAATAACGCCTATGGGTTGTACGGGTTGTTCGCCTCGCAATACGTGTCAACGTTTACTTGAGGTATATGGTTTGTAGTGGATATGCATGAGTTGCCCCCTCGAGATACGTGCATGACGTTTGTATGAATTGTCAACCTCGGGATACGTGCATGACGTTTGCATGGATTGTCAACCAGAAGATACGTGCGTGACGTTGGCATTGGCTTTACCACCTCGAGACACGTGCGTGACATTTGCATGAGTTGCATGAGGTTGCATGGGTCGCCCACCTCGACAGATGTGTCTGACATTTGCATGAAATCTGCACATCGGCATACATGGGTGACGTTTGCATGAGTTGTCCACTTCGATATGCGTGTGCGTCACCGCCACCTCGCCAACTGCAAAAATAGGCATAACGCTTTTTGAAAAGGCGCTATCTATACAATTGCGCCGCCACGTCACCGCCACGTCACTGCTACCTCACCAACTTCAAAACCAATAACGCCTTTTCAAAATGCGTTATTAGCTACTTTTGATATTTCAAAGTACACCACCCTATTTTGTGAAATAAAATGTAAAACACCCTTACTTTTGGAAAAACACCAAATTTACCAGTATTTGACGTGGCGAATAAAATAGTTTTTTTTTTTTTTTTTTGCAAAAAGCAAAAGAGTTAATTAATCCGCGTGTGAACTCTACAAAATAAAGTGGTTTTGGCAAACGCATCCTAAGCAAAAATTCCGGTTGAGCCGCGTTTCACAGCTCCCTTAATTTTAAATGCGACAGATAAACCACCAATCATTTCGTTCGTATTCATTCATTCATTCATTCTCCTCGTTTGACTGCCAACTACGAAGCGAAGTGGTTCATAGAACAGTGGGTGCAACAAATCCACAATCTCTCTCTCTCTCTCTCTCTCTCTCTCTCACTCAACAACAGTGGAGTCTGAATCCGCGCCTCTTCTGAATCGCCAGGTAAGTTCTCTGTCCAGAACTTTCATTTCTCCGCATTTGATCTTCAGAACTCTCTCAAATCAACGCGTTTGATAGGGTTTCGTTAGTCGAAATTAGGTTTTGCTGTTGGAATCTGTGAATTTGGTAAAAATTTTGACATATTGAGCCGTGAATCGGTGGATGTGAACCGTTGCTTGTACTGTACTGGTTTTGAGAGGTGAGTTGATTTCTATTTATTGGTATATATGATGTAGTCAGTAGTCTCTTTTGGATTTCGTGAATTGTGGAAAGCTAGGGTTTGGAAGAATGTTAGGACACGACTGGCCGACTTTAGGTTTTCAACGATTCTAGGTTTGGAATGCTTATGAGTAGCTTTGTGTGGAATTCGGAAGCTTGGAACCGTTGAAGATTCAAAAATTTGTGATTTTTAAGAGTTTAGGGTTTCGGGTTTTGTTAGTTGGTTGTGCTATAGTGGAGAAATCAAAACTTGGATCAATGTAATTTAAAGTTCATAAGACCGGTTTGTAATGAGCATGAATCTGTAGTTTAATCACAGTAAGCGTATATTCTTGAAGTTGTGTTTTATCAGTTATTTTCCAGGAAGAAGATAATACTCAGTGTTGTGCTGTCAATTGAGCTTATACTCTCTCTCTCTGTCTCTTTTTATTTATTTATTTATTTTTTTTCCAAATGAGTTGCATTTTGAATGATTTTCTTATCATTTTCTTTTTACTTTTATTTTGATGTTTTCACTCATTTTTTTATGTGGCATCGGCTCTCATCGTTGTTGTTGTTGTTCTTCTTCTTCTTCTTCTTCTTCTTCTTATTATTGTTATTATCATCATAATCATCATCCATGATGATGATGATGATGATGATTTCACTCATTTTTTTATGTGGCATCGGCTCTCCTCCTCGTTGTTGTTGTTGTTGTTCTTCTTCTTCTTCTTCTTCTTCTTCTTCTTCTTCTTCTTCTTCTTATTATTATTATTATTATCATCATCATCATCATCATCATCATCATCTTCATCATCTTCTTGAAAATTAGGGAGTTTGGTGACTTTACTATCAGAATCTTTTTTAACAGAGTAAAGATTACGAGGTTAGACTATTTCTTCTTGGATCGGTTGCTTCAATGTTCTTATTTGGAAACCTACTTCTATCTGTTGAGGCTCGCATTTGTATGTAATTATGCATGTATTAAGGAAGCACAAAGCCTATGTCTATTGTTTTGTTAGCAAGCGTATGGGTCTTAGCAATGTGCATGCGCCATACTTGCAAGGTGGCCAGTTATTTCTCCATCAGTGTCCTAGTGGACCCATTCAATTCAAGCTTGACCTAGGCCCCTGAATTTCTGATAGGGCTAGAAAATCCCACTTCCCTCTAATGGCAAATACCTTTTTGGAACTCGACCAGCTTTGCTCAGAAAGTAATGGTTGGATGGGACTCTTCGGTGGTCTCATATGAAACTCATTTGGTATCCTATGAGATATATAAGTTGCACATATTGTTCGACATTCATGAAAGCGTCATAGGTACTGTGATCTATGTTACCTGGACTCGGGGGTGGGTGTCGGGTGCGGGTATAAGTCTAAAGGTCGGATCCACCTATTCTCTAATTTAAGGAAGCGGGGACTTGACAAAAAGTGTCTGATACTTGAGGCACATATGATTATATACATGTAATAACATATATATAGCTTATATACCTATATATTTTCTCATTTTTCATTTCTTATTATACACTAGAAAGTTCTTGTTAATTTTTTCTTTTCTTTTCTTACATTTTGAATATTTTTATACAAAGAGCTCTACGAATGGAGTATTTATATTTTTGAAGTGTCGGTCTCGTTTGAAGTGTCCGATTCGGGTACTTTGGGTTAGAGTGAAGCGTCCAGGTAGCATAGACTGTGATGCACCTCATAGGTGTGTACAACATGTCTCTTTGATCTGTTGGTCGATTATATTGTTCATTTGAGTACCTCATATGGCCTGGTCGATTCAATCACAAAGATGCAGTATCAACCATCTATAAGCCTATGTATACAATAAATGGCAGAAATCAAAGACTCGAAGAGGCAAATCAAATATTTTGATCTTTTATCTTAGAGTTTCCACTTTTCACCTCTTCAACGAGCATATGACAGATTATAAATTTGAGAAGTTAGTGCTAAAAATGATTTAATAATTGGAGCATATGACTAAGAAAGTTTTAAATGGATTATTGTTGTTAAAAATAATGCTTAAAAAAATTGATGCTTCATGAATAAACGAGGAAGTTTATCTAGATAACAATAAAAGTTCTTAAAGTCGGAATGATTGCATGAGTTTGATTCATAATGAATTAAGATAGCCGAGCATATAGAATGGTGAAAAACTCATAAGCATAGTCTTGAACATCATATGCATGAGAAAATTGACATAATGATAGGTTTTGAAAACAAAAAGTAAAATAATGTAGACAAGTTGAACTGTTTATACTAGATTTTTCTTAAGATTTGTGCTTAAGATAAATTGCCTGTACATTTGTATGTTGACATGCCAAAAAATCAAACACAAATAATAGGATATTGTTGTTCTACTAACCAAGCTTGGTATACAATGCAAAGAGATAAAGTTGATATGAAATTGATCCACAATTTATTTAATCTCAAAAAGAAAGATGTTTAATTTTAACGGAAACTTTTCTGTTGATTTTAGTTAACAATTTATTTTTATTAAAGTATTAGAAGGCCTAATTTTAAATGTGTTGATTAAGGCCTTAATTGGTGCAGCACAGGAAATGCTGTAAACAAAATTCTGATGTTTGCACATTGTTTATTCCGTTTTTTCAGTTTAAATTTCATTTTTATTTAATTGTAAATAACTTACAATTATTGTTACTGATCAAACTTCTATGTGCATTCCAGTTAGAGATAATGCCTGAGATTCAGTTAGGAGCCCACACTGTGAAGTCCCATGGAGTTAAAGTTGCTCGATTACACATGCATGATTGGCTGATACTTTTACTCCTTGTGGTGATAGTGATCATATTAAATGTGATAGAGCCATTTCATCGTTTTGTGGGGGAGGGAATGATGGATGACCTAAGATATCCACTGAAAAGCAATACAGTACCATTTTGGGCTGTTCCAGTATGTATCTTGTTCATATTTACTACTTTTCACTAAACTGAACAAAAAGAGAAAAGGAGTATAGAAAGATATAGTATACCATAACCTTCTTGCACTTAATCGAGCACAATGGAAAAGTTTGATCTATGTAGCATACCCCAGTTAATTTGGGACTGAGGCTATGTTGTTGTTGTTGTTTTAAGTATTCGGAAAGTACTTTTTTTTTTTCAGAAATTGACATGACATTCTTTATTTTCTTTAATATGACAGATAATTGCAATAATATTGCCATTTGCGACATTTCTTGTCTACTACTTCTACAGACGAGATGTTTATGACTTGCATCATGCCATTTTAGGTAATTGTCCTGTCAAACATGGTTTTTTCAAAGCAAGTTAAGTTAATCTCTGATGATGATTCACTTTCATATGTAAGCACAGGTATTCTATTTTCTGTACTTATAACTGGAGTTATAACGGATGCAATCAAGGATGCTGTTGGCCGGCCTCGACCTGATTTCTTTTGGCGATGTTTTCCCAATGGAACAGGGGTTGGTACTTATGTATTCTGGGTTTTTTTTTTTTTTTTTTTGTTCTTCCTTTTTGTCATTTTTAATAATCCCGATTCCTGAATTTGATAAAGTGACTTTTAGTTTTTCTGTTCAACTTTTTGGTATTCTATTTTCTGGTCGATGTCTTGAACTTTGTGCTATTTGGTACCCAGACTCACCTTCATAATGTTGGTTACAGATATATGATCCTGTCACTAAGGATGTTATGTGTTTCGGTGATAAACATGTTATAAAGGAAGGGCATAAAAGTTTTCCAAGCGGGCATACTTCATGTAAGTAGCAGAATTACTTGGACGATTGAAGATGATGCATAAATATTACTTATGCTGGAATTTGTTGCCTATGATTATAGTTTGCCAGTTGTTGAACTTGCGTAACTTATTGGGACTCCTTAAAAACACATCTCAATTTTTTAGAGTACACGACAAGGGTTACTAACATGCATTTTGTATTTTAGAGTCATCATCAAGATAGACCAGATTGTTAAGTCATAATTCTTGTCGATGCTTAGAATGGTTATATAAGTTTCTACGTATTTCTTAAATCCGGACATGCAACACTTAGGGAAAAGGTCGGTGTTGGTTTATCAACTGATTTCTTTCAAATTCTCTCTCATTAATTGGTCATCGTAAGTCCCAATATTGTGTCATACTTGTGATTCCAAATAATAGAGGTTATTAGCTTTTTCAAATCAATCTAGGCTCTGAAATGCCAACTTGAAATTGTGGAATATCATGTATTTTGAATAAGGACCCTGCTATTTTAATCCCTTTTGTTTCCTTTTTTTAAGCCCCTTCACTTTATATGTTTATTTTGATCATGCCTCGTCCGGCATCAATTGTTTTTTTTTTTTTTTTTGGTCATTATTTATGCAATTTTTTTCCGAACAAATTCATTATTTATAATTTGGAAATCTATTTACAATATATATCTATTTATTGATTAAAGCTTGTTCCGTACTTGAGATTATAGTTTTAGAATCTATAACTTTCCTTGTAGTTGAGAATAAGACAAGTAATGAGGCTCATTTTTATTTTTTTTCCTTAAACTGCATGATATCAAAAAAATCCCTTAGCTTCCCAGAATTTAGATTTTTTTTTCAGAAACTGGATAAATTACATGCAAACGAGATTTTACAAATAATTATATTAAATTAAGGGAAAAATGACATAATTTGCAACTTAGAATGCTGACTTGTAAAGAAAAAGGTTATAATTAATGTTATTTAAAAAAAAAAAAAAAGTAATCCTATATAATAGAAGCATATGTGGTCTAAGACTTGAAATTATTGTAATGGATAAGGAACAAATTCTAACTTAGAAAGAACAAGAAATAATAATTTGAACGACTAAAACCAATAAAATTGAACTTAAACAACTTCCATGTTATATATAAAAAGAGAAAAGACAAGATATATATTATAAACAACGTGCTTCTTTAACTAGTCTTAACGGTATTTAAATCTTACTAGTACGTAGATTAAGTTATTTAGACTTCTTTTAAGTAACAAAATCTTGTAAAAAGTCACTTTATCTAATTAAACTTCCCAAATTGTTTTTGATTTAAGTGACAAAAGTAATTAGTGAAGTCGAATTTTTTTTATCCTCGTTAAATTGTATGGTGCAGATTTATAAATAGAATGTTCCTCGTTAGTGAATAAGAATATCTTGGCTCACTTTCATGGGAATGGTTAACGCAGGAATTTTTGAGTCCTATTTGTTGTTGGAATGCAAGTGATAAGGCCCATCTAATTGATTTAACTCCTAGAGGATACTTGAAGTGATTAATTCTCCCTTTTGTACCCTATCCTTGCTTATTGCTTCACTGTGTCCCTTGCTGCTACTACCGTCAAATGAATATGAAGAATTGGGAAAGAAATACCTGGCTATTAAGATATCTCCTCTTTTGATGTAGAAATATGTGATCTTGTTGCTATAACAACCAGCATGTGAATGCTTAGGGTTGATTATTGCTTTATTGTGGGTTATAATGAAGGTAAATGCATCAAAGAAGACAGAGATATATGCACATATGGAGTGATCCTTTAGGTGTAACTATTTTCAAATGATGCGTCATCATCATCTTTTCTTCTAAAGGCATCGGGAGTGGTGTTTTAAGTCTTTTGACGCAGGTTAGTGAGCGTGCAACCACTATACGCTCATAGCCTCCCGCTCCAGAGCGTAAAGTGGGTGCTTAACTCCTGGAGTTTGTCAAACGTTTAGTGGTGAAGAATGTGTTTATTACTGCCCTACCATTTTTAATTTTAGAAAATAGTGGGGATCACTATTTTTTTATAATAATATTGTGGGTCCCAACGTGTGGTGCAATGGAAGTAGCTATTGCAAGGACTGAGTTAGTGAGTTTGAGTCTCATTAGATTGTTGGGTGGCATGGAAATCAAACACTTTGAAGTGTTTAACCATTGTTGATGCCCTAATAATATTAATTATTTCTGTGACAAGCACTATCAATATTTTCTTCTTCTTTTTGAGATTCTTTGCTTGATCGATCTCGATGTTACATCAGGTGTGTAGGCACTAGGCATCACTTATGCTTCTGTGTACATGTTCTAAAGAAATTTTTTTGGGTGATTCATCATTGTGATCTTTGATTGATGTAAATAGTATTAATGTTGCAATTCTTTATAATGAAATTGATAATTTTATATTTTTTTTTTATCAATGGGAGGATGAACATAATTAGGACTGCATTGACTGTTTTGCAGGGTCTTTTGCGGGTCTTGGCTTTCTTGCGTGGTATTTATCTGGAAAGATCAGAGTATTCGATCGTCGGGGCCATGTTGCAAAACTTTGCATTGTGTTTCTTCCACTGCTTTTCGCAGCTCTTGTGGGAATATCTCGAGTTGATGACTACTGGCATCATTGGCAAGACGTGTTTGCTGGAGGCCTTCTAGGTTGGTACTTAATGCAATCAATTTGCTGAATTCGACATTTTCAATCATATTTTACTTATAGATTATTGTTTTTAATCATAATCCAATATATCTTTTTTCCTTTCGCAGGGCTAACGGTATCTTCATTTTGCTATTTGCAATTCTTTCCACCCCCATATCATAAGGATGGTATGTTTCTTGTTCTCTTTGTAAATGTGTGGAAATATATATCTGCAAGCATTTGAGTGTGCATGAAAATGTATGAACTTCATTATGTGCGTTGATTCATGATTCTTTTTTTTTTTTTTTGGTTTCCGAATAAGTAAAATTGTCTGGGCTTATGTTGATTAAAATAGTTTGCTAGCAATCTTGCATTCATTAGCAATGTCAATATGGTAATTCCATTTTTTTTTTCCATGGTCTTGGTTTAAGCGATGCACAGAGTTGGGGCTATCTTTTGGGTGAAGCCAATTGGCTTGTTTCTAAAGTTGAGATATGAGTTGGGTGTTTTGTAAGACAATCGAAAGAATCTTGCAAGTATATGGGTTCAAACTAGTGGAGTACGGAGTTTGAGCCCTGCATAACATTTACTAGTTAGGCTGTTTGAAAGCATCAGGAAACCTGTGCAAATGGTTATCTATATAAAAAAAATTGCTGCATGCAACTTGTATTGTCAAGGCATTAAGGGTGCCTACGCTTTATGTTTGCAAAGGAAAAGTGCATTGGTGCTATTTTCTTTAGTCTGAGATAGTGAAAACTAAAGAAGTTTTATAATGTGTTTATTACATTTTGTATTAATCCATCTTAGAATTTTCAAATAGAATCCATATATTTCTACAATTGATTGCTGCTGAATTTCACATTTTTACTTTGCGCTTGGATGAAAAATAATTCTATATTATTGCCGGAAAAAAGAAAAAAAAACTTTCTACTTTTTGTTATTTGGCTGCGTTTCTTGTAGATGCTAGTTAAAAAAATCGATAAAAGATGAGAGAAAATTTTATGGTTATTTCTAATTTAAATTTTTCCATAGCTTTATATCTTTATGTATGACTGATAAGATATATCTTTTTGCATTATTAATAAGATTTTACAATCACAAAAGCATGCGGCTGCACGAAAGGAAACAAAAAATAATAAAAAAACACATCAGACCACGGCTCCTTTCCTAGTACTTAATTTCTCCTTCCGCTATTGTTCAACAATTCCTAGTCTAGTTATCAATGGAAAACTAAAATTCTTTGAGGCCACCTCCCATGTTGCCGTGTGGTTCTTAATCATGAAGAAGCCCTACTGTCGTTCTTGTGAATCACCTCGATGGTTTGAGTGGAAACACTGATACATTTGATTGGTTGACATATCAACTATGTTCTAGGCTATGACACCAAAAGGTTCCTCAAATGCATGTTCTTTATTTCTGTACATGATCCTGTGCATTTAAAGTTATCAACTTCTTGGGATCACCACACGCTTAATTCATAAAATATGGAGTCCAGTGAAAGCACTCGCCTCTTATCATAATTTTGTATTCTACTCGTGTTCTCATCTGCAACCAACTCGTCTTATGAATCATTCATTTGTAGTCTAGGTGTTATTTATTATGTAGATGACTCCTAAAGTTAAATCTTATTCCACCTCTTTTACCTTCTTATGAACAAAAAGTTTTATCTTCATTTATACTGATGATTCCGCTTCTTTACTAAGGTTTTCTTCTATTTTGCATTTTTTTAAATGGGTCGTAGGATGGGGACCTCATGCATACTTCCAGATGCTAGCAGAATCACGTAGTGTCACCCAGTCATCATCCGCCATTGCCAATCACCTTACTGTTCAACCATCGGAAATGGGGACCTTTTATGCCCAACCAGTATATGATGGGGAGAGCGCGGATCACAACAGTCGGGATACAAGCCCAATCCTGGACTCACTTGAACTGGGAAGGAGGATTTGAAATGTTGGTATCATGTGAAGACTACAAATTCCACTTGTCTGCGCGTTAACCTGAATCTGAACGGATGGAATTGCTGGCTTTTTGAGGCGGATTAGAGTACCTTTATTCATTCGTTTTATAGAGTTTTGTTGTAAATATTTGTTGTGGGGTTTTTGAAAATCTTGTCAATTCCCTTGGTCATGCTAGTACCATATTATGCAGTGTTTTGTAGCCTTTCTGGTTTGGGTACAAATTTAAGATCTTTTTTAATTCTTTATGCCTAGTTGTATCAAATGGATTATTGAGATTTGACCATATTGAGTTAGTATAAGATTTTAGTTGATTAATCAAAGCTACTAAATTATGTACTAGAGCTACTTCACAGTCGATTCCACAACCTCCCTTGCCTTTATCGCAAGTGACCTTTTGTTTATTTCATCAAAGATGTTTTGGGCAGTAAACGCCTTCATTAATACAGTCTCTGTAGTTGAGTTTTCTCTTTCTCACTTCAATTAAAAAAAATACTTTGACAAAAAAAATAGAAAAATAAAATAGTACTAATTTCGACAATGAAATTCTTTTTTTAATTCTTCCTCCCCTCCAAAAAATTATGCTACTGAAATTAAAAAAAGAAAAAATAAAACATGATCAAACGTCTTAACGTCCAAATCTCAAAACAATCAAAGCAATAGAACACAATCCCCATTTTCCCATAGGGAAAAGGTCTCTAATCAAATTTCAAGAACAATCCATTTGTTCGGCCTCCCAGTCCCAGCAGAACTCTTCCGCTGGGACACAAAATAGTCCCACGGATACCCCAACCCACGCCCAAGCCCAAACCCAAACCCAACACCAACCCCACAACCCACGCCCACCCCAAAAACGAAGTCAACACCTCTCCACCCCGATCCGCCGTAGCCCACCCCGCCAACCACTCCAACTCCAATCCCAACACCGCATCCAGCCCCAATACCACCTCCCGGCCCCCGGAATCCCGCTTCCTCCGCCCTCTTCCGGCTTTCCTCCACAAACTCTGCAACTGAAAACCGCTCTTCATCTCTTCCCTTGCTTTTCCCCTTCTTGGTCTTGGCCTCCCAGAAGGGCTTGTTGGCACTGTCTTTGGTGCTCCTCCCAAGTATTACGTTCATTTTAGCTGATACAATTTTTTGTTCAGATAACATTGCATACATTGATACAAATGTATAAAGGTTTTATTTGCCAGATGGACATAAGAATTGGCGGTCACAAATCTCGATGTGTAACCAGCGCATCCCGAAGTTTTATGGCCACTTTAAATACGAGTGACTGAGCCGATAGCAGGGACACCAATTTGACCCATGAGTATGGAAACCCAAAGGTACCCGACCCTAATAGACATGGTAATACTTGACTCGATATACATTGGGTAAGGGTACGGGTTATGAATGAGATACCACGTGGGTATGGGTAGGGTAAGGGTATTAACTTCTACCCTGCCCCATTTACCCAATTACCCAACCCTACATATTTATTTATATTATATTTTTTTATTTATATATTAACTTGGTTTTACTATTATTTTTATTGTCGAAGATTGAAAGTCCATTCTTACAATTTTCGAAGATTGAAGACTTATTTTGGCTTAAATGAAGACTTTAAAATTTTAAATTTTAGAATAATTATAAAAGACATCGTATATTTTTATATATGTTTTGTAATAATTATATAAACAATATGCTGTGTAGAATCTATTAATATTTTATGATCAGATATTTTATTTTACTCTTTTAAAATTTTAAGTTTTTTATATCATATTAATTAATAATGAGTATGGATACCCACGGGTACCCTGCTACCCAAATTGATAATACCCATATTCATCCGGTTAAAAATAAGGTAGAGGGTAGGGTATGGGTTGGGATGCAAATGAGGAGGGTATGAGATGGGGACCCCTCTCCATCCCTATCCTCGCTTAAGAATTCATCCTTCATCTCGATACCCATCCCCACGCGGGGATGAATTTTCATCCCCATCCCCATCACCTCTTAATCCCCGGGGAGATGGGGAATTCTCATAGAAAAAACCTTTATTTTATTCCCCATTGAAAATCTCCGCGGAGATTTTTGCAAAGAATTACCACGGTGAAATATTTTTTCCCACTTAGTTTTTTGTTAAAAAGATTTATAAAAAGTGTGGTACACATACGTAAGATTACAATTGTTGAAAATTCCAACCAAATAAAGTATAACATATAAATATATTTGCAAACAATTCAAAACAAAACATATAATTAACTGAACAAGTTAAAATTATAAATCACATTATAATTTCTTTATCACTAGTGTTTTGAGTGAAAGCCTTGTAATATTATATAAAATTAATATATACAAGGATCTTCACGGAGATCTAAATGAGGATTCCTAATGGGGATACCCGCAGAGATCCCCATGGGTAATCTCCATGGAGATCTCCACGAAGACTACCAATAAAGATTCTCCGTGAGGATTCTTGCAAATATTTTTTTTTCTCATCTCGTACCCATACCCGCGTAGGTATGCGATTTTATCTCATCTCCACCTCCATCCCCATTTAAATTCCTCATCTCCATTCTCATTGCGGGGAATCCCCGTCCCTCGTGAAGATTTCCCACCCCGCTTTCATCCCTAGGTATAGGTAGGACACTTATACGATGAGGCGGATATGGGTATAGAGTACCCGCCACATACCCACCCATTGACATCCCTGGCCGAGAAGTTCAAATATCATTTTTTGCTGTGACGAGTGGGGTTAGTAGGGTTTCTTGTCGCCGTTGTTCAGGTTTTTTTTTTTTTTTTTTACCTTGTAATCGAAATGAAGAAGCTTGAGAAAGGAACGATTTGGAAATCAGGTGCGTTTTGAAGATCTATGTATTAGCTAATGGCAGAGTTTTTCTCTCGTTTTGTTGGTTTGATTTTTCTTTTGGGAATTTATGCTAGCATGATAACTTTCTTGCATTTCTCTTATGCTTTTTTTTTTTTTTTTTTTTGGTGTCTGTTGGAATTCTTGTATTTTTTGCAGTCCTTGAAGTGACGCATATGCTTGTGATATCTTTTTCAATGCCTTTGCTTTGTGTCTACCACTTTCAATTTAGTTAACTTTTTTTCGTTTACCATAATGTTGTATGAGGTCGTGGCACATATTCACTTGTGAATGCTTTCCCTCTTATTGTTATTGATATCCATCGTTTGTTGTATTTTAAGAGGAAAAGCATGCGCTAATGATTTTATTTGCTTTTGCGAGGCTTCGGAAAGTAAGTATGGATTTCTTTTTTTGGATTTGTTTGGTAAAATACATTTTTGAACTTTTTTTTTGGTGATGGTAAACTTGAGGCTTTTTGTTAAATTTGCGTTTATTAAGTGTATGGCATTAGCGTATCAAAAGTAAAAGGAGAAATTTAATTAATTAATCCAAAAAGCTTTCTCATAGATAATGAAAAATAACGCACTTTCTTTAACCTAAAATATCCTCTATATTCTCTCCTTTCGTATGCTCATTACACATTCTCTACGCCCATTCTTCGCTATTCTCTCTATTCCCTTATTGGGTTCACTTCCCTCTTTTCCCTCTCACCTTTGTCACAACCTGACCTCGAGATACTCATTAGGTCTTCATTAGGTCTGGGATGGATAGCCCATAAGGTCTGTATAGAGTATAACTGATGTATTGGAAAATATACGAAAAACTCATTTATTTATTTATTTCAATGAGTTTACAGTACTTATTAATATATTATAGGATCACTCTCCACACACTAAGTATTTTATAATAGCAATCTATACATTATTTATTATACAAGCTCTTTTGATATGCTCAGGGTTCATTTCCAACTTCAAACTTGACTAAGTACATGAAATTATTAGATTTTATGAGCTAATCGCCTAATAATTTCTTGACTACACAATGTTAATGCAAAATATATAGCTAAACAACATGTATTACCAAACCCAACAATACAAGTTAGCAACCAGACTGGTGGACGTTAGAATTTTGCCTAAAGGCTTGAACCTCACCAAGGTCATTAATATTAACAAGGTGCTCATCAACGCATGACCATTTTAGTGGACCATATTAACCACACTAGTGGACTGCAAAGTGCTTGTCAACTTAAATTGCAAATGTGGATAGTTAGAACAATGATTAAGTAATAAAAGTGTCAATGTTTAAGACATATATAATAAATTAAGAGCACCCCTATGAGCACCCCACCAATTAATGAAGGCACCCATTTTTGTCATTCTCCCCTCTAAATTACACTTTGATGTAAATGACTTTATTGCCCCTTCATATAAACTCTCTCTAATCTCACAACCCATTTTCAAACAAATTTTTTGGCACCCCACTACATTGGTCTCTCATCTCTAACCTAATGCTACGTATTTGTTTGCCGGACGTGTATCGATTATTACGTTTTCACATCATCTGATAGCGAGGTAACACTGTTTTACAACCATATGAAGATTCGAATGAACTATTTTTTTGTTCAAAACAGCGAAATTGATGATTTGGTTTGTCAATGTAGGGTTTAGTAAATTCGATCATTCCGAACTTGTTTCCAACTTAAAATGGACGAATGTATTGCAATGGTACAAGAGGAGGTACAAGAAGAAGTATTTGTTGAATTTTTTTTTTTTTTTTTTTTTTTTTTTTTTTCGATTTTTCATGTTTTCAGTCGAAGTTGCACGGACGCGATTGTTTCAGCCTCGCAGTACCGAGACTTATGGGTGAGTGTCGGTAGAAAGACACCGTTACTTATCCGTAAGTCACGGTCATGCTGTGATCGAAACAAATTGTATAGTCTCGGTGTAAAAAGATCGAGACTATTCCATAACTCTCGGTTCCCAGTGAACGAAATTTGTTTTTGAGTCGCGGACCTGTACTACCGAAAATTTGGATTTGAGTTTTTTGGTGAATTTGCTGTGCATTTTGGTTGGATCGTAATGTTACAATGTATGTATTGCAGGTAATGTCGGTTTCATCTTTATTTTCATACTACAATGATGCATTTACTCCTTGTAGGCCATTCTCATTTAGAAAATCAGCTATCTCATGGCTTCAAATGATTGGTCGTGAGAACAAGTCTGTGTTAGTAACGAAGCACTCTGATGCCGGAGGGATTAAGTGCAGGAGAATGGTCAAACTTGCATGTGAGAGGTCTGATACATATAAGAGAATGTCACAAAGAGTAGGGAAAGTTAAAGCGACAAAACTTGTTTTAACACTAAGAACTGAATAAGAAGAGGAAACGGGGAGTACTCAAACTGGTACAAATAAATGTGGATGCTCTTTCCTTATTAACATCAAGGAAAATGTTGATTCTTCGTGGTATGTCACTGTCATCTGTGGGAGGCACAATCATGACCACGCCAAAAACTTGGATGACCACTCATTTGCAGGAAGATTGGATAAGGGTGAGCAGGTGGTTGTGGTGCAGATGACTAAGGGTAATGTGAAGCTAAGAGATATCCTCAACACGTTGAAGCAAAGAGATGTTAAAAACGTATCGACAATGCGGACAATATATAATGCACGACAAAAATTTTGAAATGAGGATGCGGGTGGGAGGACTCAAATGCAACAACTATTACACATATTGAAGAATAATAGGTGGATGTCGTGGCATAAGAAGCATCCCGATACGAATATTTTCACTGATTTATTTTGGTCATATCCTGATTCAATTAAGTTGTTGCTGGGTTTCCCGTCGGTTCTTTTGATGGATTGCGCTTACAAAACAAATATGTATCGAATGTCGTTATTGGAGATTGTTGGCACCACTTTAACGCATTTGACGTTCTCAGTTGAGTTTGCTTTCATATCATCGGAAACTCATGCAAATTATGTTTGGGCACTTGAGAACTTGAGATCCATATTGGATGGGTGGCCTAAACCTGACGTGTTTGTTACGGATCGGGAGTTAGGCCTTATTAGTGCCATCGAAGAAGTATTTCCATCATCGTCCCACCTTCTTTGTTTTTGGCACATCAACAAAGTAGTATTGACCAAGACTAATAAGATGTTTGGAGATAACGAAGGCTTCGCTCGTTTCATAGATAGGTAGACGAGTGTGTTGTATGCTAAGTCGGAGGCCTTATTAGAACTTATGATGAATGACTTGCGTTATGAGTTCGGTCATGTGAACTTACTGATTACTTGGATAACACATGGGTGAAGATCTACAAGGAGAAATTTGTACCGGCATGGACATATTGAATTATGCACCTTGGGAAAACAATGACACATAGGGTTGAGTCTGCACATTTCATTTTGAAGCTACATCTTGGCAACAGTCAGAAAAATCTTGAGACTTTGTGGAGAGTGGTTGATGGTCTTCTTAGAATCCAACATAACAACATCAATACATCATTTGAGCTCAGTTTGAATGTGGTGCAACATGAATATTTTGATGGATTTTATCGCCGATTGCGTGGTTATGTCTCTCAAAAGGCGCTTAAGTTAATTAGAGATGAATTGGAACGTGGAGAGGATGTTGGACATGACTCTACTCATTGTGGTTATGAGATACGTACCACACATGATCTTCCTTGTGCACACGAGCTAAACTTTCATAAATTTGTTGGTTCACTCATCCATCTCGAGGACATTCGTGTGTATTGGCGAAAGTTGAGTATGATACCAGAGAATCCTGTGTACAATGTAAACGATGAGATTGAAAGAGTGTTGCGAAAGTTTCATGCTTGCACTGACGAGGACCGGAACTCCTCTCCGAAAGGAAATTGACGACGTCATTCAATATTTTCCTCGCAGACTCTGACGTACACAACTCCGGCGAGCAGTTCATCCAACGTAATGCCGCGTCCAACGCACGTTTATTACGCTGATGAAAACAAAAAGAAATATGTTAATGTAAAAAATTACGGGTTTTCAAGAAATGTCGAACACTTCTACATAATACTTATAAGACATTCTATACCGCTAATAGTTCATTGTCAGCGATGGTCGTTGCAACCATGTATTCATCTTCATAGTGACCTAATCAAACATAGACAATCATAATTAGTAACCATAAACTAAATTTAACATTTACCAACAAGATTGGCTAAGTAACTCACCTCGCTTGGCCGCAACATGTCCAACGTTCTCATAATGGACCCAACCTTGTCAATATTCATCACGGTCTCATGCTTTTGAATCCACATACAGACACGAGGTTGCACGTAGTCGATGTATTTTGCATTAGGTGTGGCGAGCCCGAGTTTGAAATGGTCGTACACCTATCCTTGCAAATACAAACAACGTTAGTTAGTGTGAAAATGCAAAACGTAATTCTAATTATTCAGAAAATTATGTTAGTTGATTTAAAAATATACCTCAAGTAGTGTAAGGGTGGCACAACTGTAAGTCTCATTTTCGGATCTGAGCACCGTGATTGGTACACTTGAGTATCAGACGATCCTACAACAACAAAAAACATTTCATCAGCTATATGAAAACCATAAGTTTTTAAGTACTTCATTCAATTAAACTACATATACCTCATTGTACCAAATCGCTAATGTGACATGATCTTTAAAGCTCTTCAACAATGATCCATCTGAAGGACCACCGGGGAAAGGAGCATACGTTTCCAAATGCCCTTGTGACTCTCCTTCATTATGGCCACCTCCAGCACTAGTACTCCCACCTACATTACGATCGGTACTAGTGGTGTCTGCCGGTGCTGATGAGTCACTACTACTAGGCTCTGATGCATGAGCCTCATCTTCGCCTCGGGCAACTACAAAATCTTTTTGTCGACGCGTGTCAATGTTGGAACCCTCATCGTGCAATTGAACATTTTTTGCACGATTCCCAGCAATATTTCCTTTCCCTTCAGATATACCTTCTCTTTCTCTTTCCGATAAGATGCAGTCGGGGGTCTCCGGCCGCCTCGCCCACGGTTACCCCTCGACACCTCGACACCAACCTCCTCCCTAATCACCGTGATTTTCGAACAAGCCATACCTGATAAAATTACAACATGTAAGCGTCTGGAGTAGAAACAGAAGTAAAATTCAAAAAAATAAGAACAAAATTTTCCATTTTTATAGTCTCGGTCAAACAGGTTTGAGAAAATAATTAGGATTTCAGTGATGCGTGCCCAAGATAAAATAATTAGTCTCGGTAATGGACAACCGAGAAAACTTTTCCATTCTCGGTTGTCCATCACCGAAAGGAAATCAACTATACACTCTGAATTACTCTCGTGATGTGGTTACCGAGAGCAATTGCAGCGTTACGCTACCTAAAACAATAATACATAAGCATAATCTCGGTTATGGATAACCGAGACAATAATGTGTCTCTGTTACTATGTAATCGAGAGTTTAAGCACAACTAACCTTAAACTTAAATCTCGGCTAACAATGACCGAGATTGTTAGCATTTTCTCTAACCTATGTGGCCGAGGAAAAACGGGTTCGCGAATTTGCCAAACATAATATCGGTTATGGTTAACCGAGACAACAATGTGTCTTTCGTTACTATGTAACCGAGACTTTAAGTGCAACTAACCTTAAACTTAAATCTCGGCCATAGTTAGCCGAGATTGTTAGCATCTTCTCTGCCCTGTGTGGCCAAGAAAAACGGGTTCGCAAATTTGCCTAACCTAGCAGACGAACCACACAAAACAAATAAAAATCGAACTATAATCTATCAAAATCGAGTTCAAACATACCTATAAGCTGTCGAAAAAACGCCTCCTATAAGATTGGAACCCTAAGACCGAGCCCTACAACGTACCCAATGCAAACAACTCGAGCTCTCTGAATATGGAAGAACACCACTACTTGAATGAGCGACAAGACAGAGGAGATACTCAAACTGGCTAACAAAAAGAGAGAAAAAAATGCCTCCTTGTTCGTTTATCGAGATTGAAATTTGGTGGTAGGGTGCACTTGGGGGCAATTTCGGGATTTCATTCAAATGTTTTGGGTGCCTTTGGTAAATAACTTGGGCCTTCAATAGTGGTGTGCCTTCATTAATTGGTGGGGTGCCCATAGCGGCGCTCTAAATTAACTACAATTAATAGGAAAATTACTTTACTCAATAAGACAATAACTATTAGAAATCTCGTATAATTTTTAGGGTAGTGCTAGATGGACTCAAAGTCCGGACTCAAACAATCAAAAAGACATAAAGACCCTTAATTTAAATTCATTATTAGTGTTTAAGAATAGAGGGTAATTAGGTCTTTTACTTAGGTAGATATCTTAAATCGTTAACAAAAAAATCTTTGAGTCCGGACTCAAAGAGTCCAAACGATTTTTTGTAATTTTTATTAGTAACGAAAGTCGGAGGGTGCTTTAATGTTGAATTGTTCTCTCATATTTATAATGATTAGAGAATAAGGGACATCATTAAAGCGTTGAATTTTTTTTACTGGACTTACTTTTAGAAAGATGAGTTCGTTAGCTTGGAATTTGATGGTTTTTGTCAGTGTCTGCATAAGTCTTTCACGACTCTAAGCTAGTAAAGTCTTTTCGCGACTCTGAAAGTATTGTAAAATCTCGTTGACGTCTTATTATTAATTCGGTGGTTTAAAGATATAATTAATTCAAGGAGTTTTGGATAGTTTCGAATTTTCAAACCCACCTTCATCGAACTCTTTTTCCTATGTAATTTATTTGGTCTCATGACATTGCACTTCATTCTAATTGATGCCCTATAGGTTATAGTTGTTGGTTAGTAATTAAAAAAAAACTATAATTTAGCTAATCCTAATTCTTCTATTTGATATACACCATTTGGGATGACTTTTCCAAATCATGTTTATATTTTTTAGTTGTTGGTTTGTGGTTGGTGATTTTATTATCGGTTTTCTCCGTCCAAGCACGTTCTTGATTGACCTTTGTATATTGACAAACAGTTTGATCCTTTTTAGTTTTTGTCTTTTGGTTTTCTGTTTATAATTATCAATTTAGTTGTGTGTTTGGTCACCAAGCTGATTTAAAACGTAATTATTTTTTGAGGTTTGTCGGATAGGATTTCAACGGACGCTGACCTTGACGGCCAGCCCCCGATAGAAGGTCGTGGAGTGAGGCGATCGTGAAAGCCGCCTATGATGCTAAGGCGTGTGTGAGGTACGACACCTTGATACACGAGCTCCGCGTCCTTGGCATGAGGCCAAATTTCGTGACTAGTGAGACATGGACTAGATTCCAGGAGTATCGGGCCAGAACAGATTACAAGGTCAGGTCTCAGAAGGCTTCAGAGAACAGAAAGAGCAAGAAGGACAGTCCTGGTACTTGTATCTCGAAGCACAACGGTGGGTCAAAGTCTTTTCGGACACATGCAGAGATATTGGTAAGTGTCATGGTTATTTGACTGTTTCCTTAGTACTTATAAGTTTGTAACGACTAATATGTTGTAAACTTTGATCTATTGTGTGTAGGCTCTGGATAAGGAGGATCTTACTCCCAATGATGTATTCCTTCATGTCCACACGAAAGATCACGATGGGGAGACATTTATCGATGGTAGATTAGCGCGGTTGCATGTATGTGTCTAGTTTATTAGCAATCTCTTTTATATTTAGCAAGAGAATAAATATAACTTATTTATATTAGTTACAACTACAAATATTGTACCTAAATGCATATGAAACCTATTAAGATAGGGTGTGACTATCAACCCCCCTCTGCCCTATATCAACCCCCTATTAACTTAATTAGTATTAGCAACCCCCAATAAATTAAAAAAATAACAAACTACTAGCAGTAAACTTCTTGATATAACTTCAAGTTAAGCCCACACAAACGCTTAGTCGCCCCATTACTAAGTGCTCCCCATGCAGGATCCTAAGTTGAAAAAACAAAATCGGTCACAAACTCAAATTGGTGCCCAATTCGGTTTCCTCAACAACTCAACTCGGTTTGTCGTCTATGTTGTTGTTCTCGCCCGCCCTGTTCTCTCTATATATCTGATATGTCGTCATTGATTGTTGGTTTGATTTGCATTCAGTTTCAGGGATTTTCCATTTGTTTCGCATATGGAATTTTGATTAGTTTGTCGAGATTGACCTCTGATCATTGCCGTCAACATCCTAATTGTGTAAAGTTGTCATCTTATTGGTTTTGGGCTTTGGTGAGTCATCTTTTTTGCTATAAAAATGAAATTTCTTCTGTCATCATTCATGGCCACCCTGATCTTCATTTTTTTGGAAAGAAAAATTATTGTTTTAGTGGTAGCTTTGATGTTAAACAACACATTCATCTCTATAAAGACATGACATTTCTTTCACTAACATTGTCGTGGAAGCAAAGAATTCTACGCAAAGGCACAAAGGATTTTTGATAATTTAGTTTGCTTTTTTTTTTTTTTTTTTTAAGCTAGTTACGCAGCGGCTTCCTTGTAGAGCCGCTGCCCTGTGCTCAGCGGCTCTACAAGGGTGCCACCGTGAGACGAGGTAGTGGCTACCTTGTAGAGCCGATGCTCTGTATCACAGTGGCACTCTTGCAGAGCCCCTGAGGCACAGGGCAGCGGCTCTACAAGGTAGCCACTATGAGAAGTAGCAGCGGATACCATGTAGAGCCGCTGCCATTCCTCACTGCGGCTCTACAAGGGAGCTACTGTGAGAAGTAGCAGCGGATACCATGTAGAGCCACTGCCATTCCTCACAGCAGCTCTACAAGGGAGCTACTGTGAGAAGTAGTAGCGGCTACCATGTAGAGCTGCTGCCATGCCTCGCAACGACTCTATAATGGAGCCCATGTGAGACAGGGCAGTGGCTCTACAACTAGTGATTGGTGTAATATGTGTTTGGAGTAGCTTTGCTGTGGCGACTCAAATTAATTAATTCAGATTAAGCTTTAAATATGGGAATTAGCGACTCGTAATTTGGATTTGACGTGTTCAACTCGGTCAAGTTTGAGCGTGGGACTCGAGGTTTAAAATGTTATTTATGTTTTGGCTTGACCTAATTGCGGTGTTTTATATTTAAATTTATTAAATACATCGCATGTGTGCTAATTTCATGTTTTGTGGGAGTTAATGTGACGGGTATGTCGCATCGGGAAGCGTGTTGACGCGTGTGTTGTACAAACGTTTTTGTGTATTTTATGGTCTTCCTGCTTTGGTATATAATAGAGATCTGTATTGGTTTGTAACTAAAAAAGTACTCAATTGGTGGGAGCAAGATTTTGAACTTTTAATGCAAAGTTCTCACTGAATTAATATGTTATTTCCTTGTATAACTTTCTCACCAACCTTTTGGCATTACTTCCTTTTACAAACCCCTTGCTTAATGTCTTACTATTTCCTTAAATTGATTTTCCCTTCATTATAAGAGGAGTGGTGCCTCTCAAACATAACACATTCTTTCAGTTGTTGCAGTTTGAGAGTGAACTTGGACTGGAGGTTAACAATATTACAAAGTTTGTCTTGTTTAGTTCATTTATATTTGTCGAAAAAAGTTTTGTATTATAAAGTTTTCTAATACTCCCTGCAATCGTTTAAGGTAATGACACAAGAATTAAAGTAGCCTTAATTACGCGTGTAATTTACTTATATGTCATTTGACATTAAATGAATTGAAGAATTGAAGACTCATAAATGTTTGAATTGTACAAGGGTGAAATAGATAAAAGTGCAATAAATACATGGATAAAAGTGCAATAAATACACTTTTGAATTCCAAAAACGACTTGCAATTTTAAACAAGAAATTTTTGCTAGAACGACTTATATAAACGACCGAAGGGAGTAATTGATATTAACATTTACATTAGAGATTATTCAACTGAGCGAATTATTAAATTAAGTGCTTAGATTGTTTTTACTTGAATACTTTGTCTTGTTGGTGTTGGTAGAATAATCAAGATGATTAAATTGAGACTTACTATTCGATAGATGAAGTTTACGTTGTTGTTGTTGTTGTTTTTTTTTTTTTTTTTTTTTATTATTATTATTATTATTATTATTATTATTATTATTATTATTATTATTATTATTATTATTATTATTATTATTATTATTATTATTATTATTATTATTATTATTATTATTATTTATTTTTTTCGTTTCATTCATCATTTTAAATTGAGATTTTCTACTCTCACTTACGATTGTGTATATTCATAGGAGGAATACCTGAGTAATTTCATTGTAATATAATCTTTTATGAAGATTTATTGACTTTTATATTGTTATTGTTTGTGATGTTGAATAATGAAGTTAAAACTGTTCAAGGAAAGTCCTACTGTTATGCTATGTATAAAGATCAATCATTTATGCCTTAAGTGTATTTGAGATTAGCTTTTGTTGGCTTTGCACCATATATAATACAGTGCATCTTCATAATAGCTGACAACTCGAAAAGCTCTATGCGTTCAAAAATCGGAATTCATTGACTAATACGAAATAAAAAAATCCTGCCATTGATTAGTTTATAATTTTTTTGTGTCGTTGTGCTAGGGTAGTTTCACTTGATAAAATGTTCTTTAATTGTATGTATATATGTCCATCGTTTTTAAATTTATGTGAACTATTGATTGATGTAATTATTAAGTTGTTCTGGATGTATGCATTAGTTTTCTTGTACCAACTATTTTGTGTATTATATGCAGTTATGTCATTGAAAAAGAAAAATGTGGTGCCAAGTAAGGATGTAGCGACCATCTAAGTCCTCAACGGTCCAAAGGGAAGTGTCTACTGCTTCACGACGATGACGCAAGTGTATGGAATAAACAAGGTAGCAAAGTGAAGCAATTGATGAGTTGGATAGCATATCCCACCAATCTGATGCAGAAGAAACTACAGAGGTGGTGGAATGTTCAACACCATGCTTGAAAAAGAATATAAAAGTGCAACCTAATGAAGGTAATTGACCATTTTCAAGGGGCCCAATCGATCTATTCGTGTTGCTAAGTTATGAACACCATGTAGCTGATGCTTTATGGGGCAAATCGAAAGAATTTTATTATTTATTGTAGTTTGGTTATTATTTTTTTCGATAATACACTTTTTAAAGAATAACATTGTTTTGTTCACAGCACCATGGTGATCTCATGCGTATAAATCACGGAAGAAACATAACAGCTTGGAATATGACATGACGACCAAAGAAAGATCAGATTAATGAAATAATCAAGAAGTCGGGGTTGGCCTCGTTGACGACTTGCTCTTACGATCACGCTAACAAGTCTCTTATCTCTGCTTTTGTCGAGAGATGACAGCCGAAGATCTATACAATTCACTTTCCGTTTGGTGAGATGTCAATCATTCTTGATGATGTGCTCATTCTTATTGGCATCCTAGTCACATGGATGCCAATCATGAAGAAGGAGATGGCTAAATATGACGCTGTTAAATTGGTTTATGACATGCTTGGCGTTGAGAAAAATGATGTGTATTCTGAGTTTAAGTCGGGCAATGCATTTATGGTAAGTCTTAAGTGGCTTAGGATGAAACTTGACTTTAAGGACCCACCTGAGGAGTACCCTGACGTGATCCACACTACATGGGCTTACCTTTTGTACCTGGGTAGCATGCTTTTTGCTAATAAGAGTGGTTCACGAGCTCATGTTTCCATACTTCATTTTTTAAATGACATTGATGCAATTGGGTCTTATGCATGGGGCGGTGCAACACTTGCATACTTATATCGTCAGCTTGGATGCGCATCACGTGCCAATATAACTTTAGTAGTAGGGTATTTAACATTACTTGTGGTAATTTTTTTATCATACACGATTTTATCTACAAGTTCTTACTTGTTATTTTGTATCGCATCTTATAGCTTGATTTGTGTGTTTTATAGGGTTGGATTTACAATCACATTTCGTGTGAATGGACGCATTTCAATAGGGACTACCATCCGTCCATGCCACTTGTTTAAAAGTGGAAACCAAGTGTGCATATGTGTTAAGGTGAATATCACATAAATTAGTGGCGCGAATGGATTAATAGACTTCGTCCTAGTGAGGTAAGATATTGAGCGTTTGGAGAAATAAAATCTTAAGTATCTCCATAAAAATAACAGGAAACTCTCACTATATGTCCAGGTTGTGTATGACCCTTTCAAGAAGAATTGTAGAGGCAATATAATTCTAGAGTTCAGTTTCTATTATGGTTTAATAAATTACATGGGAATACTGGAGTCTTACTACTCAGATAGATTCCTGAGGCAACTAGGTTGTCTCCAAACAAAATCGGATCCACCTTTGCCACCCTCAATATCGGAGCGTACAACCGATGGAAAATACACAATCGAGTATAAGTTTAATCAATCTTTATGGGAAAGATGGCGTAAGCGAGTATTGCTAGAAAGTCAGTGAGGACATAAGGTAAAACTTCCCCATGATTATGTACTTGACTACCTCGAGTGGTTCACGTCGATTTCGCACTCGATAGTCTATCACGAGGATGACATTGCAGCTTCAACTGAATCCCGTGGCCGCTTTGACAATAAAATGATTCAAGTTTTGAGTCACAATTTCCTTAATGTTAAAATGATTAAGTTGATATTATCAGGTAATATGCTAATTTAGGTCGTTGAATGATTTATAGAGAACCCGACATGCTTTGGACATTGTGGCTTTTTGGAGGTCTACTACAGACTCCATGTATGCGTGCGGTTGTGCCATAGGACATGAACGTTGTGCGAGTCTTAGCGTGGTTCAATGCCTCAATTCAGTTGTAGCTGCCTTATCGGGTTTGAACATTCAGCAGGAATTTCCTCGGGCGTCTGGCACCATTGATGATGTTGGGTTCATTTCGTCAGGTCCTGTAAATGGTGATGATAAAGTTAGCCCTTTGGTGAGGAGGGGGTCGAAGCAACGCAATATGGGTTAGGGAAAAAGGAAGTTGTCCAGGTAAAACAATGGCTTTCAACAAGAATGTCTATAACCCTTCTTTTATTTTATTTTTGGACCTTCTCTTTTCTTATTTCCTCGGACCTTTGTTTTGGCCAATTTAGTTCAAAGAATGGTGATATCAGGTGCTTTTCTTGGTTAAGTCTTGACTTGAATATTGAATCTGATAAATGTGGTTTTAAAACCAATTTTGTTTAGGCATCTTGCGTAATGGCGATGTCAAGTGCTAGTAGGTGCTTTTTTGTTGAGTTTACTTAAAACATATCTAATAAGAATATACATCCGACAAATGCTTTAAATTGTTTGTATATTTTACTTCGTTATGTTTTTTTTGTTTTTCCCACATTTCTCCACTTGGGCATTATGCATGATAATATCTCATTTTACAAGTTAATGTGTTGCTTCTTCTCTCAAACAGTTCTTACTTGTTGCACATTACTTTTTTTTCTAAAAACTAGTGTATTAAAATCTCAACTTGTAGTAGTCTTTTGTCCCCTCTAATATGCGTATATATTGTCCAAATGAATGTAAGATGTGTTGAGCGATGCAATTGATTGGTTCTTATTGATAATTTTGAAACTATCAATACCAAGTAGTGCTTTTAAGCTATACTTGAAAGTGTTGATCATATGAGGAGGTGAGCATTTTTTCTTAAAAAATCCAAAAATCTCTCAATAAGAGGCTCTATGTCTACCTTTCTATAAAGATGTAAATGATCTTTTGCAAAGATTGCATCAATGTGGATAGGTTAAAGTTATGAACAATTCATAGTAGTTTAAGGTAACAATTGAAGAAAGAAGAAAGAAAATGAAAATTAGTTGTTTCAACCCCTTGTGTATGCTAGCATTAGTTTTTGGATAATTCACTAGACATCTTAATTTTTTTTGTTTAGCTTGTGATTTATTATTTGTAAGTTCAAAGACTAGGTCAATTACAACCATCGAGTTTTTTTTGAATTTGATTTTGTGGTTGGTATTGACGCTTTTGATTTAATATTATGCTGTTTGGTGGGTGGTTAACTAAAACCTTATGCCTTGACTATGATCTTGCATTTTCTTTCCAATTGTTGAATTTTTTTTTAATTAGTTTATGACTTGATATTAGTTTGTTCAAGTTTAAAGTTGCCTTTGATTTCATTTATAGCGGGTTTAGTGCTTTAAATAAGACCGAGGAACAATGTCAACTACTTTTGAGCTGCCAGAAGTTTGAACCTTTTTGAGCCAAGGATACTTAATGTGCATATGCAAAGGGCGGGATTTGTGCACAAAAATCATTAGCTATATTTAGGCTTACATATTGGTGTATTTTACTACTTTTCATTTTCCAATTTTGTATTTGTTGAAACAATTTTGTAGTAGAACTCATGGTTTTGTATTTTTTTTCTTTGATTACAATGAATGTTTGTGGCCTTGGCACATGTTTTTTTACACCACTTGAAAGGCTTCTTAATCAATTATTTTTGTTTTATAATTTAATTTTATCAGAGTTGCATCAATACTATAACAACAAGAGCAACAAATAGGAATAGGCCGAGTGTATTGATGTTTGTTCATGCCCACATACTTAAACAAATTGGTAGGGGTGGCAAAAAGTGTCCGGACCTATATGTCTGCATTTGTCTAGACCCGCTTTAAATGGGTCAAAACATAATTTTTTCAAAATAAATATAGGTCCGGACATGTTTTTTTATCTGTTTTTAAAAATGGGTCTGGTTCAGGACAATTTTTTTTTTAAAATGAGTACTCGTTTAGCAATTAATTTAAATAATATTTTATTTATTTATATGAGTATTTTGAGACTTTCATGTTTGCATTGTAACTTCACTAATGATGTTATTTTATATGGAGACTTATAAGATTTGAATTTTAAATATACGACATATCTTTTTTGTAGTGACAAAATGCAAGTCATCATAAAAATCATGCATTTTTGTTGATAAATAGGTGAACAAACTTATTTTATTATATTAAAAAACGAGTCTTGCATGTTCTAAAAACATACGTGTCCGAAAAAAAAAGTGTCCATTTTCAAAAACGAGTACGGGTCCGAACATTATTTTCAGTTGCTATCAAAGGAGGTGTTCGGACTAGTACTTGTCCGGACCCCTTTTTTGCCACCCTTACTGATCGAACAGGTTTTTCATAAATTGTATCGATTATTATATTGTCCTATGCTTCTTTTCTTCAATTGATTCAAGACGTTTTACTAAATTGCATTAGACTTATTATTTAAGAGGTTTTTATAAATTACTTCAAAGGGTTTGCCTAAATCTGTGTTTTATTTAGAACTCACACTCATGCGAGAAACCCTATCGCCGCACCGCGCTCGCCCTTCTTTAAGCATCACCTCGACCCTGTCTTTGGGGCTGTCGGTGGCCCCATGCTCCTCTTCTATTCTCCTCTGTCTTTATTTCTTCACTTCCTACTTCCCCCAATCCACCCAATGACCACTTTTTTCTTCTCCCTCATTTCCCTCACACCCCATAACCCTTTAACCCATAATCCCCTTTTCATTCACCTTTTTTCCATCTTATTTTGGCAGATCCTAATAGTGTTAGAGGTTGTTGGGTTTTCGGTGTATTAGTAAATGACCATCTTTTACCCTAAAACTTTGGTCGAAAGGAGTAGATATGTGAGACTTGGTCAAAGATCACAAGTGCACGTCGGTGACAAATAATAAGGGATGTGAGGTAGAGGTAGGCGACATCCATGAAGGTAGATGTTTCCATGGTAGATGCTTGAGTTTTGGTCGGTCATACATGTTTCTTCTTTCGGATTATTGTTTTAGTGTTTTTGTATCCGTTGTTGGGATAATTGTCCCTATTGTTGAGATGTGTGACGGCCACAAAATTGGGCTCCGCCTGACCTAAACTTACGTGGACCTTCGATCAACTCCCACAGACTTAACACAAGCTAAAATTTGATACCTCATAATTCTAATTTAATTTTTTTTAGCAAAAACTCTCATTTATGAAATGATTAAAATGTCCCTCATGACTTAACTTAGATATTTCAATTAAATAAATTCTATTAGACCTAAATTAATCGATATTGTTGACTAACCCAAATACCCGTGTACGGCAACTTTTCAAGGTAGTTCTCACCCATGAAATCGACGATTAAAATATGTGAATTTGAATATACAAGTGTATATAGCATATATACAAACATCACACAATACTAAAATATTATATTTACCACGGTGTTGACGCCCGAGTTCCGACCGAGTCGCCATGTCATAGTCCTATTAGGCGAATGATTAGGATTAGATTTATTAAGGTCAATTTCAGTCTTTCCAACTAATAAGAACTTCGTCCTTGAAATTGAAATATCTAAAATGGAGTTACTTACCAAAACCAAAAGAGAAATGAGAAATTCTCGTGCATATAGGGCTTCCGTTCCCATGTCGATTCCTCGCCTCCGTGATGCTTCCGCATGACGAGGACTAACGAAATGTCCTTGTTCCTCAAACTTTGTACCTTGTAGTCTAAAATCATGAAAACTCTAAAACTTCTCATCGGCCTGCTGACCCTCTAAACCCTCTGAATATAGATAAATAGAGTCCTCATCTATCTACAAATATGTGCCTCTATAGTAGTCAAAATATCAACTAAACCCATTATATATGCCACATCGAGAAGTGCAAACTCATGTGTCATCTTACAAATAATAACCTCTACATTTGATCTCTTACAGCTCAATGCGTCCGCCACTATATTTGCCTTCCCTAGATGGTATTTTAAGGAGAAACCGTAATCTTCGAGGAACTCTAGCCACTTGTGCTATCTCATATTTAGCTCATTCTGCGTAAAGAAATACTTTAAACTCTTACGGACAGTGAATAAAGTAAATCTTTTGCCATATAGGTAATGTCACCAAATCTTCAGATAAAATACCAGACGTGTAAGCAATCACACAATCCCCCTATATCAGAACATACCCTAATTCGACTTGCGACGCATCGATATTCATAACCATGCCCTTTCTTACCTCTGGCAGTACTAACACTAGAGTTGTCGTCAATCTCTGCTTTAGTGTCATGAAAGCCTGATCATATTTCTCGTACCACTTACCCTGACATCCTTCCGATTCAATTTTGTCATTGGTGTTGCGACCTTGAGGAAATTGCACACGCATTTAAGGTAATACCCTACTAAACCTAGAAAGTTACAAATATCTATCACTGATTGTGGGGTACGCCTATCCATCACTACATATACCTTCGAAGGATCCACTGATACTCCACTAATTCCAACTACATGCCCTAAAAATCTGACCTTTGACAACCATAACTCATATTTGCTAAACTTAGAGTGTCTATAAAACTTTCATGAGATGACCTTTGCGATCCTCACAAGTCCTGGAATATATCAAGATATCATCTATGAATACAATCCCAAAATAGTCCAAGTACTATCTTAACAAGCAGTGCATCAAGTCCATAAATATTGTCGGCGCGTTCGTCAACCTAAATGACATGACGATAAACTCGTAATGACCATAACGTGTACTGAAAGCAGTCTTCTCCTGGTCTTCATTCCTAATCCCGAGCTGGTAGTACCATGAACTTAAGTCAATGTTGGAAAACCACACTACACGACTCAACCGATCAAACAAGTCATCTATTTAGGAAAGTGGATATTTGTTCTTAATCGTAACTCAGTTCAACTGCTTGTTATCGATGCAAGATCTCAAGCTTCCATATTTCTTTCTTACAAATAGTACTAAAGCGCCCTATGGAGACATGCTAGGATGAATAAATTCTAAATTTGTCAATTTCTCAATTTTGGTCCTCAGCTCATCTAACTCATTATGTGTCATTCTATATGGAGGTATCAAAATCGCCTTCGTCTGAAGGACTTGGTCAATAATAAAGTCGATCTCTTATGGTGGTAATCGTGGTAAATACTTGGAGAATACATCTGAGAACTCGCACACTATGGGCACCTCCTTAATAGTCACCACCGATTTCTCTACTGCATTTAGAATACTAGCAAATGTTTCCATCTCTTGACTCGTATCCACTATACCTCTAGTACTCTGAAGATGTGTTAAATCGTAGCAAAAATTGAACTCTAACTGCTCAAAAATCTGGAATGTGACTGTCTTGCTGAAGTAATCCAACTGAGCGTGATATCCAGCCAGCCAGTCCATCCCCAATTAACACATCAAACTCTAAAAACTTTAGTACTCTGAGGTCCATAAGCATCTCGTGTCTCTTTATCTTAACGTTACGACCTTCACAAACTGTATTAGCGTAAATCTTGTCCTTTGTAGCCATTTTGAGGATCAAGTGTGTGCTAAGCCTAATGGGTCTCAACCCTAACTCATCTACCGCCCATCCCGAAATAAATGACACGGTCGAACCAGAATCAATCAAAGTATGCATCATGCGACTACAAATATAAATCATACCCTCTATAAGTTTTCATGTCGACAGTGGGTCGTCCTAAGCCACTACGTATGCTCTCTCTCAGGGTCGCTGTTGCTGCGAGCTTTGTTGCACGCCAACAAGCTGCAGACAGTTGGTCTTAATATGCCCCTCCTGTTTGCACTCAAAACATAGTCTCGGTCCATGCTGCCCAGACTATTTGCTCTGCCACTGACCCAACCTCTAGCCGTGGTGTCCTGACCTCTATCCCTGCTGGCCAGTACCTTTGCCCCCAGTCCTATTGTTAATAGCCCTGAATTGCTGTCCTGACTGAGAAGTATGTGGTTCTTATGGAGGTCTACATGTGTAACTTTGCATTAGAGTAGGCGTGGCTGGATAAACTGTTGTGGTGCAATAAACCCTACATTCTGCTCTCTCACGAACCTCTGATGGTTCTTCTTCCTTTTCCTCTCTCTATTATGACTACTCAGATCTCCACTCTGAACTCTAACTAATCACTGTATCAGCTAGTCGCAAGGCGCCATCATTGGGGTGCGTGATAAGATAAGCCTTTCTAGTCAAGCTATGCTCGTAAGCCCTATCCAGGTTACTCGGCTCGATCGTAACAACTGTACCCCTGATGATAGTAAACAACCCCTCATAGAAGAAGTGGACATGGTCCCTGTCAGTGTCGGCCACTCCATCAACAAACAACAACAGTTGCTAGAATCTCCCCATATATTGAATCGCAAACTCTCCAAGCCTTTGTCGGATATGCATGAATTCTGACCTCTTAGCGATCATCACTAAGGGCGGGAATAACTTCTAGTTGAATAATCTCTTGTAGTCCTTCCATGTTTGCGGCTCTCCTTAGGTAGCTACTAGGTTAGTCCACCAGATGTCTGCGTCCCCTGATAAGGAAAAAGCTGTCAACCTAGGCCTCTTGCTATTATCTAACCTTAGAAGTCTCTGGATCTTCTCGTGACTCTAAATGAATTTCTCTGCCTCCAACACATCAAAATCCCATACTGAACTTCCTCAGTCTATACTTCTCGTAACCCTAATCGGTTTGGGCTCATGGGTTAAATCAAAGCCATTATTTCTCCTAATAATTGTTGTAAATGTTGGCGCTACTATCTCGGGTAGTACAGGGACTACGACGGTAACTGGTGTTGCATGTACCGTTGATCGTGAAGGAATCACCTGAGGTATGCGCGTCTTGTATAGAAGTCATTGTAGGTGTCGAGGGTGATGGCAATCGTCCTTTGAGAATAGTCAAAATCTAATCCAGACATTTATCTTGTGAAACAACCCTCTATGTCAAAGCCTGATAGTCTGCTTGATCAAAATGGTCTGGACCTGTACCTCCACTCTGATAATTGGTGTCCGGCTGTTCGGCCATCGCGGTCTACAAAGTCAAATAACAAGCTTCGATTAGTTTATATAGCTACCGAAAATATTATATAATACATATTATACAAATAACATGTGTGATTCAAACTTAGTTTCCCCAACTTTTCTCGTTTCCCAATTAATACTCTAAGTCAGGATCATATGATTTGCACTCTATGATTGGTTGTGTCCTAACTTTAAATTTGCATTTTAGTCTAGTTGTAGGTTACATAGAGTTAAAGTATAAAACTAGGCTTTGATACCAACTATGACAGCCCCAAACCTCATAAACTGGGCCTCGCTTGGCTTAAACCTATGTGGACCCTCAATCAACTCCCTCAGAGACAACGCAAGCCTAGTTAGCCTCTTATCTAAGTTATTCGATCATTAGTTGCTTATTTGGTTTGTTATTTAGTTTAACAAGTCTTAATTTTTACGCCCCAAATTTTAAAAATATTTAAAGCAACTTAAATAAATAAACGATAGTCGGGACATGTCTATATGTGGAAATCCAGCAAAAGTAGATCTCATGTATATATCTAGTGACAAACAATGTGAAGAAGTGTCATATACACATATCAAACATCTCACAACCCAAAATGAACCCCAAGGTATTAAAAAGTATTTGTATATATCATATGTACAGTCCAAAATATAAAAAATAAACCTATTGTGGTAACATAGAGGAGCTCACTCTAAGGGAAGCTCAGAGGAAGTCACCGATCACAGGCTCTTTACCCATGCTACTATAGGGACTTGCAATTGTCACTAAAATCAGAGACAATTCAAATGAGTAAATCCAAAAGAAGTTCAATATTATTTCTCAATATAAACAATGAATGAGTCCATAAATCATGCTAGAAAGAAATAAAGTGCTAAGAAAGAACAATAATATAACGACCCCTTCCTTAATCTAGGGTACCGCTCGACCTAATCTCATAATTAAGCCATAATCTCAGCTACGTAAGACTTAACTACGTATTAGTCAGCCTTTCTAACCTATTCTCCTCGTTATATGTGTTCTAGTTAATTATTACACATGTCAAATTATCAATGAAGTTCAGAGTTAGTTAAAACTTTTTACAGTTTTCAAATGATTAACAGAAGTCTTAACAATTATATGGAAACAATTCAAATAAATTCTAAATGTGGAAACCAGGAAATAACATCACATGCATATAAACATCAAAAGATGAAAACTACTGTGATAGTCAAGTCTCAAGTTAGGGAACTATACGCTCAACCCAATATACACACCCCAAAAATTATAGTGAAGACGTAAAGTAAATAATACATTAAAAGTCGAGACCTACAAGATATGAAGGAGAAAATCGTCGAATGCTCAGAGATAGTCGTTGATTTTCTCCTTGCCCAGCCTACTGCTCGATGGATCTGCACCCACCATCATAAAAAAGACAGTGAGTATGAAAAAATAAATGTAACTCCCAAAGACATGTTTATTCACATTTCTAAATTTGACTAAATGGTATTTAAAAGCATAAGATAATAGGAGAAGAACTAGCACCAGAAATATGCTAGGAAATACTACGATTAAACAAAAAGACTGAATCAAGACTAAATAGTGGTGGTCTAGGGCTGGTCAGTCATATGCTATGTCACATCAGCCTTTAACGATACTTTTATTCCAGATATGTGTGCGTTATCGCATAATTTGATAGCCAACCTAACTCTAAATATCACTAGGGACTCTAACCCCAATGGGCTGACATTCTTGGGTATCCAACCCCGTGTGTCGCGCCATAATGGCGAGTGCTAACATCCCCGAGTGTCCAACCCCGCGTGTCACACATCTCTTATAGTGCAATGGGCCTAGGCGCTAAAACTACTTTATAAGTTCAATGAGAGAACCTAGAGATTGACATTACGAGTTGAGCCTAAGTGTTATGCAAAACACGCTAATCAAGAGTACAAAGTCAATTAATCCATTCATAATCCATCTAATCCTAATAACATGCTATTTATAAAGTTAATACCATTAAAATAATAAGGTAAGACATGGCACATGAATATATTCAACGAGTATTAAAACATCACAATATCATGACATTCAAACTCAACAAGTGAGGAATACCAAGCAAAATCATGATATTAGTGTACGATGGAAAATATAGTCAAGAGAGACTACAAAACAAGGATAAAATGGAATGAAATGTAAATAAAAGCCTCAACGGGATTACTCACACTACACACAAGAGTTCAAATATAATTGGTTTGGGGTCAATTTAGTTTCTATTAACTCCTAAAACCAAAATCCACTTCAAAATTCAAAATTTATCTAAAAAAACTCTATTATTGGCTTAATTCCTTCAAAATAAGTCAAAAACTCAAAAAACGAAAAATCAGTGTGTCAAAAACTAGTTCTTGCACTTCAAGGGTCCATAACATCCTCCAAACATCAACAAAGGGTAGACACTTCAAACTTCATGATTTATCATACATTCATAAAAAATTACAAGATTTAAGCATGCATTTCATCAAACTCCTTAATAACACTTGAAAACTTCAAGATGACATAACTTTTGATTTTCAAAACCGAATTAGAAATTTATTTATAGCAGAATTATTAGAAAGAAATTTAGAATCCAAATTTAGCATTTGATTTCAAAAACAAACTCATCTCGATAAGTGAATTTCAAAAAATCGAAATCATAAGAAAACCCCCAAATTTTTTTTAGCCAACTTGAAAAACTAAAAAAAATTGGACTTTGAAAGATAAAAATGGACTTAAGTAAGATCAGAACGACCTTTGTGAAGCTTTAAATTCATTTGTAGACATAAACCCCTTTGATTACACAATCCAATTGACTAGAAATTGAAACTACTAAGTGAGGATTGTTTACCTAGGGTTCTTGCTAGGATTTGTAGACTTGATTTCCTTTTGGTTGATTGAACTTCACTCTCTTGTTGATCAACTCCTAAATTTCATGCAAATGGAGACAACCCAATAAGGGTTTGTTTGTATACTTTGTTTTTCATCTCTGTGATGATCACGTGGTCTAAAATGACTCCTAACCCCACTAAAACTCAGCTCACTAACACAATAATGGACACCAAGTTTTCTTGTGATAGTTAGTGATACGTATCCCGAGGTAGTTCTATGTGTTTAGAATTTTTGTTATCATTTTTAGGCCTTTCAATTTGATTTACAATATGTAATCCCTTTGACTTATGTAAACACTACAAATGGTTCCATTAACATGTATGACAATTTAAATGACTCATCTACAACCCTCCACTCGGTCCTATGTCACAAGTTGGTGATCCCGATAATGAATACATACGAGAATAAAAGTTTAGGCCATACAAGTAAAATACATGATAAACAAACTACAATGATCAATGGTAAGGACCAAGTGACCCGAAAGAAAATAATATGGAGTAAGTGGTTCTGACACTCCACACATGGGGCTTAAAGCCACTTAAAACGTAATATCTAAAATTAGTGCGGGGAGTCAAGCCGTTTCGACCATACCTAATCCATTCAGCAAGTTCGGCTCATTTGAGCCGCAGCTCGAGAAAATTTCAAGGGGATCCATAGACTAAATCGAATGTACCTGAGAGGACCCATGACACATGACAGATGCTCACTCAGAGAAGTCAGACCCATCGAGAAGCCACGAGAGCTAGTCAGTTGCTCAACCCGTGAGTGAGTACGACTAGACCTGACCATTTAGACCCTAGGTCACTCGACAGAGAAAGTAGAGTCCAATAATAGCAATCATTTCATCAAATATAGCAAGGAAATGAAAAGAGTTAATATTGAATTTTTTATTGGTTTACTTACCTCAATAAGCAAAATACCAAGCAAATCGCGGCTCCCATATGCCTCAAAATACGCACTCGATATCCGACACTAGTCTCCTAAGTCCCTGATATCAATTTACAATGAATTAGGCGTGTTTGAGGCTATTTGATATGATTTAGATTTTTAAATCCCAAGTTGTTTCAAAATAGAGAATTTATAATGGTGGTACGTTTTTTGAGAAAAATCTCGATGTGAAATTCCCCCGAAAATCTCAAAACTCACTTTCCTACAATTTTCTCAAACCCTCATGTTTTTCCTATTTTTTCCTATTTTTCTTAATTTTTTTTCTGAATGTTCTATTATTTCTCATGATTTTTATTAATTAAAATATATAATTTATGTATTTTTTAATTATTTTGGAAGGTTTGCCCCTTAAACTGGGTCCATTTCAACTCGGCCCAGTTCAGCCCCTGTTGAACGGGCACGAGCTCGACCCGGCTCATTGGGCTGGGCCCAAGCTTGGCCTGGCCCAACAAGCAGGGGGATCGCACGCTCCGCCTGTGTGCTATCCCTCCTTCTCTAAGTCTTTTTTTTTTCTTCATGCTTTCATCAAAATCAACAGCGATATTTCATTTTTTTTTCTTTCACATCAACCCATCTAAAATTAATTTCATTAGAATGAAACTATCAACAATGAATTCATCAAATCTATTATATATTTCATTCAAGAACATCGAAATTAAATAAAATCAAGTGTTACTTACTTGACTTAATCAAGATTCCCAAATAGCAAGTTGGTCTTTCTTCTTCCTCAGCACCACCTCTACACCACCTCTAACTTAAATAAAACTTTCACTCTTCATCTCTCTCTTTTTATACTTTCATTAGGTGGGTGAACCATCACCACATATTTTTTTTGTTTAATTTAATTTCTCCTTATCTTTCCATACACCATCAAAATTTGACATTTCATAATTCTAATTTATTTTTTTTAAAAAAAATTCTCATTTATGAAATGACTAAAATGTATCTCATAACTTAGCTTAGGTATTTCAATTAAATAAATTCCATTAGACCTAAACTAAATCGATGTCGTCGACCTACCCAAATACTCGTGTACGTGCACATCTCAAGGCAGTTCTTGCTAACGAAATTGTCAATTAAATTATGTGAATTCGAATATACAAGTGTATAACATATATACAAGCATCACACAATACTAAAATATTATATCTATCTCAGTGTCGACGTCTGAGTTCCGTCTGAGTTGCCACGTAGGATTTGCCGCCACATCACGGTTTATATTTATTAGGGTCGTTAGGAGATGGTTGTCCCTGGCTTTTAGGGTTAGGATTGAGGTCGCAATTTATTGTGCGCATTTTCAAAATCTGTTCCGCGCTTTATTGTTGTAAAATCTATTTGTAATATATGTTTGTCCGAATAGACTAAGAACACTTCAATACAAAATTACTTTGACAAAAAAAAGGGTTTGCCTTTGATAATCACAAGGGTTCTAACATCACGTTTAGGATGAACTATAGCCAATATATATTTGTTAACTGACAAACAAGTCTCTTTGACAATTTTTTTTTAAAAGAGAAGAAAAAAATATTGGAGCGTTGTTCTTGAACTTCTAAGTTATATACATGCATTAAAAACATAGTGAATTCAAACAACATTTATATTGCCTCATTAGTATCAATATCTCATCTACTCTCAGTCCTACTCATTCCGAGTAATGTGTTCACGCATATTAAAAACACATTATATATACTCTAAAAGATCCTTACAAAATAATATATTGACAATATGAATGCTAATCACTTTCAAGACTGACAATCTACTCGACAACTCTATTGACGTCCCGTCGTACTATTTCGTACGTATTATAAATGGTTTATGGAGAATCCCATCCTTCGGCTCGAGGGACTCGATATGTTCTCCATGTAAGACCATATTATGTGTCTCAAATTTATGTTTAATTTATGTAACTTATGAATTACCTAATGTCTCTTGAGCTTCCTTTAAGTTATCAATTTGATGAAAATTGGTATTAATGTGAAAAACTTAAATGTTCTCCCTCAAGCCTATAAAAAGACACTTGGACTATCCAGCAAAATGTTGAATGCGTTGAGGCTCATGAAGGAGATTAAGTTTTGGTGTGGTGTTTAAGGTATTTAAATTAGATAATCGCTCCCGCAGGTAAAATTCTACTTGATCTATATTTTTTTGTTAATGTTTACACTCCATCCCAAAGCAATTGGGGAGAATGCGAATTTTCTCTTGGTTCTCTTTGAGAACAACCTACAACAAACTAATTAAATATTATTAATTATCTAACTATACGTAACAAAATGCTTTGACAGTAAAGTACATAAATAAACACATTACATTAACAAAATGACTATTGATGACCGCAATATTAATCTTTCCTCCACAAACACCGCAACGGAAAACTGCTCTTCATCCCTTCCCTTGCTTTTCCTCTTCTTGGTCTTGGCCTCCCAAAAGGGCTTGTTGGCATTGTCTTTGGTGCTCCTCCCAAGTGTTGCGTTCATTTTAGCTGATACAATTTTTCGTGAGGGCCACTAAGGGCACCCCACCAATTCATGAAGGCACCCCTTATTAAGGGCACAAATCAAATTATCAAGGGCACCCAAAAATTAGGCCCAAAATCCTGAAAATACCCCTCGTGCAAAACAGAGGCACCCCACCACCCCACCACCGTCCTCTTGCTTGACTTGCCCTACTTCTCGTCAACGAACCAGCTAGCAATCCCGAATCTCAGTTGTCTTCATTCCTCTCCGTCTCTCTCCGCTGTTGTAGGACATTTTTCGAGTTTGAAGGCTCCGAGTTTTGGTCGATTTCGTCTCTACATTAGGGTTCGGTTCAAGTTTTTCGTTCACACTCAAGTCGTGAAATCGATCGTTTGAAGGTACGTTGATAGTCTAATTAAGTTGCATTTAGTAGAGTAGTTGTTATGTTTGTGTGGCGGTGCATTCAATGGCGCATTTATTGGAAAGTCGTGGTTCTCGGCCACACAGGCCATAGATTTTGTTTACAGTCTCGGCTAAGCATGACCGATACTGAGGGGAAACTTTTGGGAACTCGTGGTTCTCGGCTAGACATGCTAGTATAGTTTACACAGTCTCGACAATGAATGGCCGAGAGTTATATTGTTATCTCGGTCACCACTTCCCAAGAGCAACCATTAGTGTATAGTTTATGTTCTGTCGGTGATGTACAACCGAGAGTGTAAGATATATCTCGGTTGTCCATGACCGAGACTTTTATTGTCGTCTCGGTCACCACATCACGAGAGTAAGTCGAAGTGTATAGTTTATGTCCTGTCGGTGATGTACAACTGAGACGTATCATTTCTCTTGGTTGTCCATTACCGAGACTTTTATTCCTTTCTCGGTGGATGTTGACCGAGGCATTTGCATAACTCTCGGTCCTGCGAGGCCGAATCAATCGCGCCAGTGAAAAAACGTCTAAAAATTTGAGAAACCCTATGTCGACAAACCAAATCATCAATTTCACATTTTTTGATCCAAAAAATAGTTCCTTCAAAGCTTCATATGGTTGTCAAACATTGTTACCTCACTGTCGGATGATGTCAAGACGCAAGAATCGATACACGCTCGGCAAACACAATTGTGGCTTTAGGTTTCACTTGTTATCCAAGGTGGTGGGGTGCCCCAGTTTCGCATTGAAAATGATTTGTAGGGTTTGAGTGAGTATATAAGAAGGGGCAAAATAAACATTTACATTTTAGATGGGAAAATGAAAAAAAATATGGGTGCCTTCATGAATTGGTGGGGTGCCCATAGAGGGCCTCTTTTTTGTTTAGATAACATCACGTACATTATACAAATGTATAAAGGTTTATTTGCTAGATGGACATAAGTATTTGCGTCACAGATCTCGATGTGTATTCCAGCGCATCACGAAGTTTTATGGCCACTTTAGATACGAGTGACTGAGCCGAGAAGTTCAAATCTCATTTTTTTGCTCTGACGAGTGGGATTAGTAGGGTTTCTTCTCGCCGTTGTTCTAGGGTTTTTTTTTTTTTTTTTTTTTTTTTTTTCCTTTTAATCGAAATAATGAAGCTTGAGAAAAGAACGATTTGGAAACCAGGTGCGTTTTGAAGATCTATGTATCAGCTAATGGCAGAGTTTTTCTCTCGTTTTGTTGGTTTGATTTTTCTTTTGGGAATTTATGCTAACATGATAACTTTCTTGCATTTCTCTTATGCTTTTTTTTTGGTGTCTGTTGGAAATCTTGTATTTTTTGCAGTCCTTGAAGCGACGTATATGCTTGTAATATCTTTTTCAATGCCTTTGCTTTGTGTCTACCACTTTCAATTTAGTTAACTTTTTTTCGTTTACCATAATGTTGTATGAGGTTGTGGCACATATTAACTTGTGAATCCTTTCCTCTTATTGTTATTGATATCCATCGTTTGTGGTATTTTAGGAGGAAAAGCATGCGCTAATGATTTTATTTGCTTGGCTTGTGAGGCTTTGGAAAGTAAGTATGGATTTTTTTTTTTTTTTTTGGATTTGTTTGGTAAAATAATTTTTATTTTTATTTTTATTTTTTTGGTGATGGTGAGCTTGTGGCATTTTGTTAAATTTGTGTTTATTAAGTTTATGACATTAGCATATCAAAACTTAAAGGATAAATTTGATTAATTAATCCAAAAAGCTATCTCATAGATAATGAAAATTTACTCTCTTTATCTAATCTAAAACATCCTCTCTATTCTCTTTCCTTCACTATGCTCATTCCACATTCTCTCTGCGCCCATTCTTCTCTATTCTCTTTAATCCCATACTGTGGTCACTTCCCTCTTTTGCCTTTCACCTTCTTTGTCACACCCCGACCTCGAGATACTCATTAGGTTTGAGATTGATAGCCCACAAGGTCTGGATCGAGTATAATTGAAGTATTGGAAAATATGCTACAAAGCTCATTTATTTATTTCCTACAATAAGTTTATGATATATATTAATATATTACAGGATCACTCTCTATCACCACACACCAACTATTTTATAATAGCAATCTATACATTATTTATTATACAAGCTCTTCTCCCGATATGCTCTGGGTTCATTTCCAACTTCCAACTTGACCAAGCACCTGAAATTATTAGATTTTATGAGCCAACTGACTAACAATTTCCTGATTACACAATGTTAATGCAAAATATACAACTAAACAACAATTACCAAACCCAACAACACAAGTTAGCAACCACACCAGCGGATTTCATAATTTTACCTTAAGGCTTTTACCTCACCAAGGTCATTAATATTAATCAAGGTGCCTGTCGACACATGACCATTTTAGTGGACCACATTAACCACACCGGTGGACTACAAAGTGCTCATCGACTTAAATTGCACATATGGATAGTTATAACAATAATTAAGTAATAAAAGAGTCAATGTTAAGAATTATATAATGAATTAACTACAAATAATAAGAAAATTACTTTACTCTATAAGACAATAACTATCAAAAATCTCGTAGAGTTCTTATTAGTAACTAAGATCGAGGTAAAAAGTCTCGAGGGTACTTTAGTGTTGAATTGTTCTCTCTCATTTATAATGATATGAGCACAAGGGATATCCTTAAAGCATTGAATTCCTTTTACTGGACATACTTTTAGAAATATGAGTTCGTTAGCTTGGAATTTTGATGGTTTTCATCCAGGATATGCACAAGTCTTTTCACAACTTTGAGCTGGTTTTAGTCTTTTCGTGACTTTGAAAGTATTGTAAAATTTTGTTGACATTTTATTATTAATTTGGTGATTCAAAGATTTAATAATTCAAGGATGTTTGGATAGTTTCGAATTTTCAAATCCTCATCGAACTCTTATTCCTGTTTAGTTTATTTGGTCTTACGACATTGCACTTCATTCAAATTGATGCACTATAAGTTAGGACTTTTTCCTTGATTAATACAATTAAGAGGAATAATTAACATAATAACATACCTTCTGAAATATTTCCCAACATAACACATTTAGTGCCATGTCATCGCCATGTCATCGCCAGGTCAATTTTGGCAACATGTCACCAAAATAAAGTCGTGACCCAGGGTCACGACTTCTTGACAAGTGGAAGTCGTGACCCAGGGTCACGACTTCCTGGCAGGCAAAAACGACAGAATGAATTTTTTTTCTTTCTTTCCAACGCCCCCAAAACCATTCTCCTGCTCTCTGCCTCACCGCGATCTTCCCCGTGCATCCCTCGCTCCGGTCGTTGACTGCCTTCTCCGGTGTCTTTGCATCTCCGTCTCACCTTGCTTGTGCGTCGCCGAGCTCTCTGCTCTTTGCCTTACCTAGATCTCTGTTTGTGTGTACTGGAGGGACGCCTCCTCCCCTGCCGCTGCATTCCGCCGCAAGAACGCCTCCACCGTCCGCTGCTAGAAGCCTCGCCGAGCCCTCTTCTCTCTGCTCGCTGCTCTCTGCCGTTGCCTGCACCCAGCGACCCATTGGGTACTCTCGCCGATCACAACTCACCTCCACGCCGATACATTTTATGTTGGTTAATTTTTTCCACCAAATGTGTTAATTGCTGAATGTAGTCCGCATTGTTCATGTTCCAATATTAGAAGATACGCACTGAAGAAGTTAAGGTACGAAAATGTATACAGTTCGAAATTAGTGACATTGAAACAAACGAAAAGCTTATAAAACCCAAACAAAAGATCTACATTTAACGCATTGAATTAGATAGCTCACGCAGGACAATGTGGACTCCTCACTACCACCAGCTCAGCTACCTATATAGACCGGCCTTATTATTGAACTGGATAGCTCACACTGGATAATGCTGACTTTTTACTTCCACGAGCTCAGTTACCACAATTAACGCATTACCATCAGATAACCTGACTAATTGAAATAGTAACACCTCAATCCAAAGAATTTAAGGCATGAAGACACTAATTAAGATGGACAAGGCATAGCTTGCTAGGATGAAATTTAAATTTCCATGATTTTATTTTAGTTGACCAAATGATTTGTGCGTTATGTCTTAAATAGCAAAATCGAAGTTAGGACTATAATCTCTGCAATGACATGCTAGACTTCAAGAAGCAATGACAAAATTTAAATTCCCATGATTTTATTTAAGTTTATTTAGAGATGAAGTTGTATCCTTTTGTAGCTCATTGACAAAGCATAGAAACGACGTTTGTAATCGCACATATTTGCATAACGTAACATCTTATTTGTCACAAATTTTTATCATAACTCAATAAGCATAGAGAATTAAGTGACCACGATTTGTTAGCACATATTAGCTGGGGATATTAGAGAGCATGTCGCCCATTTTCATAGGTACAAAATTTTTCAACACTTAGCTTGGTACATATACCAGCAACAAATTTTGTTAAATACACATTGGAGGGATACGATGGAGCTTGTTAAGTTTACATGTGCGAATTGAGTGTATTAATTATTATTACTTCTATTGATCATGCTTTATATTCTACATATATAGATTCAATAATGGCTGATCGAAAAGTAAGTTTGTTGTGCTATATGAATGGAGACATGGTTGATGAACCATCAGGGATTTCGAACACGAAACCGCCTATTCGACATCTAAGATCGAAGATGGGTTTAGGGTACGAGGAACTTTTGAGTTTTATCTGTAATTCATTGGAGATAGACAATGAAAAGATGATATTGAACATGACATATCGATATCCAGCGTACATTGGAAGTGGAACGACCAACTACGTCCCTGTGCGAATAGATGATGAGTCAAGTCTCAAAGATGCTTGGGAGATTGTGGCAGAATTACCACCACTAAATTGCATGGAGCTTTATATCGATTTACTTCCGAGGCAATCGTATAATAGTTCCAATTGTAATATAGTGTTAGATTCTGGAGCTGGACCTAGCACTCAACCAATTTATGAACATAGTCATTGTGCATCGCCTTTGATGACCGCAAATCCCGAAATGGATGAGGATCCTCGTTCTTGTGATGATTTGAATACTAGTGAAGATGGTGACTATTGCGGTAGTGACGGAGATACTAGTGAACAGAGTAGCGATGATGATGTAGACGATGAAGGGGTTGATGCTCATCATGTTGATGATGAGATGATTCGATATACATTAAATCGAGTCATAGCCGATGATGGCTCATTATCTTGATCTGTATTTATGGAATTGAGTAGTGAGGCAATGCAACCCCTCCATGAGAATGCTATGATCCCTTATAGGTTTTTATGGAATGAGGCATCAGAATTTGAGAAAGGCATGCGGTTCATGTGTAAAGTAGATATCCAGCATGCCGTAAAATTGTATAGCATCAAAGGACACATGCGATTCGTGGTGACTCATTCTACACCTAATGTATGGATTGTTCGTTGTAAGAAATATTTAGATGGATGTACTTGGAGGTTGCGGTGTTCGCGAAGAAAATCGCATGAAATGTTTGAGATTAGTAAATATGCAGGACCACATACATGCATTTATGCTAAACTGTCCAAGGATCATGCGCATTTGGACTCCACCGTTATATGTCGTGAAGTAGAAAATGTGGTGAGAAGAGATCCGTCCATCTCAGTTCCAGTGCTTCATCAGATAATCAAAGACAAATTCAGTTATGACGTTCATTATAAGAAAGTTTGGTTGGGGAAGAAGAAAGCAATTGCTAAAGTCTTTGGAGATTGGGATGAATCGTATAAAATGTTGCCGCGGTGGATGACCGCTCTTCAAGAAAGCAATCCAGGGACACGTGTTGAATGGCGAGCTTAATGCCAACAATGAGGTTGTATTCAAATGGGTTTTTTGGGCATTAGCACCTTTTATTGCAGGCTTCAGACATTGCAAACTAATGATACAAATTGATGGCACATTCTTGTATGGAAAATACAAACAAAAACTCATAATAGCCATTGTTGTTGATTGTAATAGTCATGTATTTCCTTTAGCATTTGCCATTGTTGATGAGGAAAGTCAAGACAGCTGGGGATGGTTTATGGCTTGCTTGCGATATCATGTGACTGATAGGGATGGTATATATGTCATTTCTGATCGACATCCTGGTATATTGTTGGCAATGAACAATCCTCAAAATGGATGGACCCGTGAAAGAGCTCAACACATATTTTGTCTCCGTCACATATGTAGTAATTTCAACATGAGGTTCGGGAGCAAAGAATTAAAGGATATGGTGTACTTAGCTGGTGCACAACATCAACCACGAAAATTTAAGGCATCCATGACAAAACTTCAAGAAATGAATGCGGAATATATTGCATGGTTTAATGACCTTGATCGAGCACAATGGACGAACACATACGACAAAGGATATCGATACGGATTGATGACTACAAATCTAGCGGGTATTCAATGTGTCTATATTTTGTTACCATATATTTATTTAATGTGTTTGATTTATAACGTTTAGAAGCTAATACATATATGAATATTTTGTCACAAATGTAGAATGCTTTAACGGGGTCCTTAAAGGCGCCCGATTTTACCCCATCATCGCTTTAGTGCAACTGACATTCTATCGTGTCATGGAGTACTTTAACAAAAGACGAGACGAAATAGGTGCAGCCCTAGGAAGGAGCGAAGTGTACACAAGATACACATTGAAGTTGTCACATTGGGGAAAGTCGGCTGGAGGGCACAATGTGACATTAGTGAATCGCGAGAATGGTACATTTGAAGTCATCACTGCACCACGTGGCTATCATTTGAGAAAAGAGTCTAACAAGCAAGTGGTGAAATTGGAGGCTCGTAGATGCACTTGTATGAAATGACAGTGTTTTGGCATTCCATGTTCCCATGTTCAAGCAGTCCGCGCCAGTGTTGCCATAGATCACAGTCAGTACATTGAATCATACTACAGCTTGTCTGTGTATAGTTAATGTTATGCTGCGAATTTCCAACCCATTCCTCACGAAGATTATTGGCCTAGCGCTAGACTTCCACACACGTTGTTGGCTGATCCATCTCGAAAGCGAGTAAAAAAAGGTCGTCCTCAAGCACGACGTTTGCGCACAGAGATGGATTGGAAAGGCAATCAGAAACAACCACGTCATATGCAGCGAGAGAATGAATGCTGCGATGTAGTATGTGTAAGCAGGATGGACACAATAGACGCACTTGCTCTCGTCGCCAGCAACACCAACCGCCTAGTGCTTCATAGTGTTAGGCTCATTCAAGTCAATCGTCCCTACATTAGTCGATAATGGAGTGATGATGTTATCGGACACTTTGTCACTTTGTATCATATTTTGTTTTTTCTCTACTTCTTTTGTCTCTTATTCTTTAAGGATTAGTTTTGTGTAGATGTTTATCAGTTGTGGGCCCTTTTCGAAAATTGTTACTACTTATAAGCCACATATAGACCATGAAAAAATGTCATCTTCTCAAAGATCACCCTCACTGTGATCATAATTAATTGGACACAACTGAATTTGCAACATTAATCACTTCAGACTAAGGTAATAAGTGAACCGGATTGGACTTAGATAATAAGCTGAACTAGATTGGACTTAGATGAATGTTTCATGCAATCCAATTGTTTGGATGCATTTCTTGTTGTTGAGTTTGAAGACCAAATTCAGATTAACGAGTATGAATTCACTTTACTAAAGAGACTTCTGACGCTCTCCTCACCTTGGGGACTTGAAAACAAAAAGAATTCCATGCAAGTAGGCCCTGAACACAAAGTTAAAAAGTAAAAGAGATAAAAAAATCCTGATATGCTCCCAAATGCTTTAATTTCATTTCACATTAAGCAGTTGTTGAGCCTTCATTTTCCTGAAAACAAGGAATTTTTTAAGAAGAAGACTTGAGTCTTGACTTAGCTAACTAGTTTACTAGAGTAAATAATGTTATATTTACATTTGATTACTAAATTGAACAAAGCGATAAAATCTTGAGTGGCGATTTTTAGATCAACAATATTAGGCGACATACATAAGATATGTTACATACATTTGGTACCTTATAAATCATAGTCCAATAAACTTAAAGTTGGTATTATTATTATTATTATTATTATTATTATTATTATTGTTGTTGTTGTTGTTGTTGTTGTTAAGCGGATGCTAAAGAGAAATGGTTATCATATATGAAAAAAGAAAGTGGGAAACACCATAGTTAGTAGTTATATATACAAGTCTAGTTGTCTCTGCTTTTGCTTTTGTCAATTAATTGCATGAGTCTCAATTTGATTCATTATTTGCATGAGTCTCAACCGTTCTTACAATGACGAGATCTTAACAGGCATTTCAATGATTTAGATGGAGAACACATATCTAACTAAAGTGGTTGTGACTTTACTTTATGTGCCAAAATTGACCCATGCATTTTAAAGTTAAGAAAATTGTTACTACTTATAAGCCACATATAGACCATGAAAAAATGTCATCTTCTCAAATCCTTTATTGTTATATACCACTCATGTTTTAAATTTCTTCAACAAAATTTTGAGTGATATTGATTGAAGTAACATATATTGGACATTCAGAAAAAAACATTGTACATGATGTTGCAAGCATATATGCTCCATTGATAAAGCAAAGATATATGCCTTTTGGAAATTTGTCACGTGCACACTACAAAAGTGGTGACAAGAAAGTTATAAATAGATCCAAACAGGTTTATTTAATTAATTAGTTAGTTTACATACTGATTATGAACTAATATTTATTATTGTAGGCTTGTGAGTTGGTATCAATGTGGCTTGTTTATTTTAATTATTTCAAGGATTCTACTAATCTAATGCATGCTTTAACAATGTTTCATTGCATATTTGCATATTGTTTCTTGAATGGAATGTATCGCCACTTGTATTGTTTCTTCATTGGTTTATGAAATTAATGACGAAATTGCAAATGATTTGGGGTTCAAGCGCGATATGGATCCTGGCCTTATAGATGATTCGGTGTTGACTTTGCAAGCTGTACGTAGATCTACTCGCGTTTGGAATTGACCAGTAGTACTTCTTTTCGCCTGTTTCTTTAATTTCATAGCAGCGTAGCTACATTATAAATAACGTAACTTAAATTTCATTTTACATAGGAGCCTGGTATATCGACTATCAGGCGTAATTCAGCTGCACTTCATCGGATGGTTCCACTGGATGAACGCATAGTTGGGCATCTTCAGGAAGCTGACTTTTATGGTACGGCGCGAATAGGCTTCATATCAATTGATTGACATCTTATAATTGCCCTTGTAGAGAGGTGGAGGCCAGAAACTCACATTTTATTTCCCCGTTGGCGAGATGACTATAACCCTCCAAGATGTACAAATCATCTTGGGGTTGCCTGTCGATGAATTACCAATCACTGGTCGCGTCGAACAAGATTACAAGGCCTTATGCTTGACACAACTGAGATTTCCATTCCTCGAAAATAACAGGAATGGAGGGCGAATCCAAATTCGCCAGCTTTCAAGATGGTTTCTAAACCTCCCAAACAATGCTAATGAGGTGGAAGTGCAACGCTATGCGAGTGCATATATCCTACAACTTCTAGGAGGAACGTTATTTGCAGACAAGTCTAACAACTTCGTTCACATCACATATTTGCAATTTTTGGAGGATTTCGAGGCGGCAGAACAATACAGTTGGGGTAGTGCAACTCTGGCTCACCTATATAGACAATTATGTCTTGCATCCGACATTGATGGAGCAGAGATTGCAGGTCCGATCATCTTATTGCAATTATGGGCATGTGATAGGTTGTCGTTTCTTGCACCAATAATGGGAAACGTTCTTCGAGACATCATACAAAATGAAAAATTATTTTCACATCCTCCATTTGGTCATAGGTAATTAGTATTTTCTTACCTAATAATTTCAATTTCTTCTTATTTATCTACATGTGCCGTCATGCATGCTTTGTGTTATTTGTTTCATTTGTAAAGGTGGAAACATGCGTTAGAGACCACGAGAACATCAATGCACGTGCTGACAAAGTACATAGAAATGATTGACATGCAAGCACTCGATGAAGTAAGACATACGTAATTATTTTTTCCACCTAGTGCTTATGTCAACATCTCGCCGAATGTGTATTTTATTTATTTCAAGTTGTTTTTAATGACTACAGGTAATATTGGAACCGTATCCTGAGACAGTGATAGGGGACCTGCGTGCATACTATAGCAGTGGTCGTGCTATTTGGCGAACGAGGGCACCTTTGCTTTTCTTCTGTGTTGTCGAAATGTATAATCCCGATAGAGTCATGCGACAATTCGGTTTGAGACAAATGATTCCACATTTACAGAGCACAAGCATTCAGCTACATAAGATTGACTTGAGAGGGAAGACGGATAAGGATTGGAGCGCATAACATAGTGCTTATGTCTGCACGTGGAACGAACGTGCTTTCAATATTGCAACTGATGAAATATTAGAGGAGCCAATTGACTTTTACAACCAGTATATGCTATGGTATCGTCGTATTACACGACGATTCATGTCTCGTCGTGTAGCTATTGCTGAGGCATTGGTAAGTTCATTTTTATTTATTTCAGTCATGAAGCCTTTCAAATAGTTGTTCTCATTTTACTTTCGCATACAAGTTCTTTTCTTATTTTATATGTAGGCAAATGGAATGACATCAATTCATCAGTTGACATTGGGTGGTGATGTCTCCATTGCACGTATTAGAGATGTAGCGGCATCGACTTTGTCGGCAGTACACGCAGATTATCGGATGCATAATATGCCAAGTTCATTTCAAGCTTCTCATCATTCTTCTAATGCTGATACACGTTCGAGGCATGACACTCCATTGTATACTCATTCAGTACCTCTCAACGAGTTTGAGACTCCGCATACTCCATCAGTTCCTCCCAATATGACATTCTAGGCTACTGAAGCCTTTCCATTTGACATGACACCTACATCTTCGCGCCGTTTTAATACAAGTTCAATAATGATGAATTTCTCTGAGAGTACAAGTACTCATGATGGTGAAATGCGTGATATCGAAGGCAATCAAATAGAAGATGCTCAAAATCCTGCTCCAGTACATTCGAATGTCCCATTAGCTTTAAACCGTAATGTCCGAGTCGTGAATAGAACACGTTGTGGAACTGAAAGTCATTATTTGGGGTCAGACTAGGATTTGTCCTTAGCTTATGAGACATTTTTTGTTTTCCCTTTTTTATGTATTTTGTACTTCATTTCTTTCATTCTACTTGTTTTTGAGAGATTTTCTGTATTCTTATAGTGAGACATTTAAAATATATGTTGAGATTGAACAAAGAGTGAGTTCTTTTTATGTGCATTGTGGCATGATTCAAGGCGTATTTGACGAGACACGAGGGAGGGAATATGACTCGTGGCTCATTTGTTGTCTTAGGGGATGACTTTGAATTCTTGCCTCATTTTCTGTCATTCACGGTCTCAATTTCGATTCCTTGATGTGGCAAATTCGTTTGGGCCATTGAAGCAGTGAATTCTTGGCCGATGAGCACTAAATCCTCATGGGATTAGTGAGGATACTTAGACCTACAATGTAACTTATCATATAATTGTCATCGCTTTCACAAACAATACATAAGTCCATTATTGAAGTGTAAGTTTTATCACATATATAGTTGCATCACATTTTGGTCGTGACTTGCAGCACATCACATATATAGTTGCAGCACATCACATATATAGTCTTCGTTGCCAAAATGAAAAAAAATAAAAAATTCAGCAGGAATCGTGACTGCATTCACATATATAGTCTTCGCTACCAAAATGAAAAAAAAAAAAACCAGCAAGAAGTCGTGACTTGCAGTCACGAGTTCCTTTCACTGGAAAACGCGACTTGAAGTCACGTTTTCCAGTGACCACACCACACCTTTGAGGTGGCGCGTGATGTGGCGGTGACGTGGCGACAAATGTGTTAATTTTGAAAATATTTTTATGGGTGTGTTGGGTAGATAATTTTTATCCCTAAATGTAATAACCAAGCAAAACCTCCCTATAAGTTATAGTTGTTTAGTAATTAAAAAATGAAATTTAGCTAATCCCAATTCTTCTATTTGATATTACACCATTTGGGATGTCTTTTCCAAATCATGTTTCTATATTTTAGTTGTCGGTTTATGGTTGGTGTTTTATTATTGGCTTTCTCTATCCAAGCACGTTCTTGATTGACCTTTGTATATCGACAATGAGTTCGATCCTTTTTTAGTTTTTGTCTTTTGGTTTTTCATTTATAATTATGAATTTAGGGGGGTGTATTCAATTGAGATTTTTAGTTACTTTTAGTTACTTTTATAAGTGGATGACTTTTATAGACTTTTAGAGACTTGTAGATTTTTGAAGACTTTTTAAAACTTTTAGAGACTTTGATAGACTTTATTTTTAATGACTTTTAGTAACTTTAATGGACTTTTGTAAGGACTTTGATAGACTTTGATAAACTTTTATTTGGATGACTTTTGATAAACATCCATGTCAATCCTTTCTCTCGTTCTATCTCAAGAACTTGTATAAAATTAGAAAGTTTGTGTTAAATTATTTAGTTTGTAATTGTTATAGGACTTTGTATTGGGCTTCAGACTTGGAATACGTTTAGGACTTTCGATTAATATAAATTCGAACTCTATGATGCCAATTTTTTTAGTATCAAAGAGAGTAGAAAAATAAGAAGTTGCAGCGCAAACGCATCATAAGTTCTTTGAGCTTCTAAAATAAATAACTACTTATTCTGTCAACTGAAACGCTATCCACTTAGAACGTTCTTCAGAAGACATTTCCATAAAATCAATCTTTTTAGCTCTTGTGTTCAACAACTCGAGAACCTTGAAACGAGTACTATCAGTCAAATCTGGAATTTCCTTAATAAGCTTCCAACATCCTTAGTAGATTTTTATAAATAAATCTAACTTATCAGAAAAACTAGAAATTGTTTCGGTCAGTTTATTCAAAAAATCCATTTGAAAATTATTATTTCTGCTTGAGTCTAAATTTCCTTCTTTCTCAACTCTGTTCCTCTTTCTGGTTACTGAATGAACCTCCAAATTCATTGGCTCAATTGTTGGAGGCGCATTAAAGCTTCCAACTGTTGGAGGTTGATATAGATTTTTCTGTTGATGCTCGTTTCTTTGTACAAAAGCCTCCGCATCATAGTCGTACGTAAGATCTTCCAATACATCACCACTAGGTTCCTCTACTTCAAATGTCCTAGCATCAGTATCATCCCCAAGTCCAATCGAGTATCTCCCCGAAGCAGTTGCATTTCCGACAATTATCCTTAAGTCATCATAATCAGCAAACGTATCCGTCTGATAATGTCTTTGATTAGGATGAGACTGGTCAAAAACAAAAAAGAGTTAATACATACTTCGGTACAATATCTTAATGGAATAATTAAAAATCTCACCTTGAAGTATTCCTCCCATACTTCATTGCTTGCTGTGAATTTTTTGGTAACGTGATCCCATCCAAATCCAGAGTTGCAACGCATAAGCTCAACATAGCCTTGATAACGGTCTTTGAACCATTTCCATCGACTTTTGTAATTTAAGAAATTTTTTTCACATCCAAGTGTTGCATTAAGGACAGGAAGTATTTTTTTTTCAATTGTTGCTTTAGTAAAAGCACCATTACTATCGCGCCATCCACGATTTGCAGCATCAACCAACAATTTAAGCAACTCATTGCTCTCTTCCGCTGGTCCATGTAGTATATTTTACCACACCTTTTCCTTTTTTTTTTGGTTATCATGATTACTTGTGAGTCTCCCATCGCACTATAATCATATATATTCAACATAGCCTTGATTAGGTTTTTCAATGCAAGAAAAGGACAAACAGAGACACCAACAATACTCAACCAACAGAAACTAAATCATGCAACCATGATACCAGGACCTTAATGCATACATTTTTGGGATTTTGTCCATAATGCAAATGCCTTGGGCATCATAGATTTCTGTTATCCATTTCAACAACTTAATTGTGTTTTCGCAATGGGAATCAAGAACAAAAACTAAGAACAAATAATTAATACCCTTAATCACAGTGCTTAATCCATAACTATATCACTTCGCTAAAGAATAAAGGCAACAAGATTCCAACACTAAATCAAAATCCAACATTCCAATAACGTTGTATTCTTTGTTCTTCTCTGATAAAAGAATATTACCCACTTGACATGTTCAGCTAAATAAGAACTGATCATGATTTGATTCATTCACACATAAAGAAGGAACAACACTGGAGATTGGGAAGGGTTGATAAATGGGAGAGAGGGATTCACTAATCTATCTTATATCCTACTTGCAATATCTTAAACAAAAAAAAATAGAACAACTGATGCTAAACAAAACACATTACGACGGAGTTAATAAATCGATTGCCTCGAATGATGAAGGAGCACGATTGAAGACGATTCGACAGGCATTGATAATTGTGGTCCTTCAATTTCAGTTAAGCGTTTTCCAAACATGTACATTTGGTCATAAGAAAAATGAAAACTTGATTGTCTATGACATTACTCCATAAAGACCGAGGACTTCTACTATAAAGCAATCTGTTGAGTTGCGAGAAAATTTGTTGAAGAATGCAAGGTTCTTGTACGATTACAACACTACAGATTAGTTGAAGTTCTAGGTGGTGGGGAAACAAGTATGATCTAAGTACAAGCAAAGTGTTTGCTTGTCAAAGGAAAGTGTTAGACTTAAAACTAACGATCATAGATCAAGATTATTTGCATCAATTTCTCAAGAAATAACAATAACGGTGTCAATAGCTTCGCTATTTCAAATTTAATTTCGTAATGGAAAAAAATCAACAAGGCAATGTAGTTTTTGGATGTTACCTCTCGAAGCAAACGATGGAGACGCGAGGCGCGATGGAGAAGCAAGGCGGCGTCGAATGGAGGAGCGCAGACGACCGAGAGAGAAAAAGAGAGGGAGAGAGATTTGCTCCGCGATGCCTGCGAGTGTTACGAGAATGCACTACTGAGTTCTGCGATTCTCGAGAAAATCGATTTCGGCCATCTCGAACCCTACGTTGCTGCGATTTTCGCTCATCAATGGAAACGCAGGTACAATTCGGCGCGGAAATTCTAATTTCGACCTGCGCAGGTTCGATTTCGCGATGAGCGCGGAAAAAAGAGTCGGAAGCGCGGAAGAAGAAAAAAGAGTCGGAAGAAGAAAAAGAAAGTCTCCAAAAGTTTCTCGTAGAGGCAAAGAGATGGAGAAGACTTTCAGCTTATATAGAGTTAGGTGAAAAGTCTCCAAAAGTCATCCAAACCCACAAATCTACCAAATTTCTAAACAAATTGAATACCGCTTACTTTTAGAGACTCTCTAAAAGTTTAAATTGAATACTCCAAAACTTTTAGAGACTTTTTAAAAGTCTCTAAAAGTTCACATTGAATACACCAAACTTTTAGAGACTCTCTAAAAGTTTTAATTGAATACCCCTAAACTTTTTTAGTCAATAAAAGTAACTAAAAGTCTCTAAAAATCTCAATTGAATACACCCCTGTTAGTTGTTTTTTTTTTTTTTTTTGGTCACAAGCTGATTTAAAACTTAATTATTTCTTGAGGTTTGTCTAAGAATGATATACAAGTTTTCTTCATAACAAATGGGAAGACTGCAAAATGCTTTTAGAAGCAGTAAAAGCTTATGAGCATGATGTGAGTCTTCTGAAGTCCCAATTCATTAATAACTAGGTGCTTGCTGATGGAAAATATTAGAGACATCCTTTTGTTTATTCTTAGATTGAAAAATCAAAAGGGACTATAAATGCTCGGGTGCTCTTCAGGATGGTTGTCGTGAGTTCTACTTTTGTGCATGCTTTTTATGTTAAATTTTATGTTTTTTTGGCTACTGATTGCAAGGAGTCGCCTAGGTGATGGGTTAGACGAGGGGGGTTTTCTTAGCACATTTTTGCAGTCTAGAGGGAGGTCTAATTAAAGTCTCCTATAATTTACCATTAGTAATCAAAGGAGGTGGGCTACATAGCCTGTCCCAAATCAAACGTCAGTGACCTCCTTGACCTAGTACTGTAAAACGGACCCGGAGTTGGGACCTCCGGGAAGAGCACTCTGATGCCAAAGTTAGAGCAAGAATTAGGGAAACAAAGGAATTAGGGTTAGAGTGGAGAGCATACATATTCCTTCGATTTTCTTGTGTATTTATAACCTTAGGGTCTTAACCTTGTTGGTTTTCAATCGGGATTTTGCCAAATCCGAAATTCCTATTCTAGCAATATTTAGCAAATCTCGTTTTTCTATTTTTTGGTGGGATTTTCCACCTATTTGATTTTATCTCCATTTCCTTAATATCCTGAGAATCTACAGATTTCTTTCTTTTTGAAACTTTGCCTCAAGATGTATATTTTTTTGGGCGCCTTTGGCCCCTTGCGCTTTTGGTTTTTTGCGTGAGCTTTGATTTGCTTAAGCTTTATTTTTGGCCTCTTTTGCTCATGCTTTTTTTTTTGCTTAAGCTTCGACTTGTTTAAGCTTTATTTTTGGCCCCTTTTGCTCATGGTTTTTTGCTTAAGCTTCGACTTGCTCATGCTTCAACTTGCTTATGCTTTATTGTGAGGTACAACCGTTGAACAATAAGTTGATTAATTAGCATGACCCAGTAAGCTTTAACGAACCCAATTATTTCATTGATCAATGCAATACTTGATGACTTTATTTACTGATTCGCAGAAATTGTGGAAGTCAATTATAGGTTTAGATTTGATGAGTATATACAAATTGTGGTTTAATACTTATGACTATTGACTCTTTGTTTGCGATAAAGTTTATACAATGCCAATTGTTAGGCCTTTTCCTACCGCTGTTACCAATCTATTAGATTTGCTAAGACTGTAAAGTTTTTATTTCCTTGATTCCTTAGGATTCAATTAGTTTTAACAACCACAACCTTTAACAAGGTTTAAGAAATTTGATTTCTAATATCGTACTTTCAATTTCAACATCATTAAACAAAAAAAAATTGGTTAAAATACACTGCATTATAGAAGATATTTGGGTTTCCTGTTAAAATTTATTTCCTTTTAATGAAATAGTCTTGTTACACACTATCATCTATAACTCTCATCAATTTTACCTTCAAGAGGTGGGTGTGGTGTTTTCTTTTTGATTTGTTCGTTATAATCTAGTCATCAATAAACGCTCTATGGCACATACCTAATTTTCCATCATATATTTCACCTCTCCATCTATTCTCATTCCTCATTTAAAAAAAAATGCTCCAAGAATAAAAGTCTAGAAGGCATTTTCTCTGAGTGATCTGGATGAGAAGCATGAATTTCAAAAATTGGAAAAGTCCATGACCAAAACTAATAAGCCCTAAATCAGCAAGAAAAGATAAACCATTTGACATTTACATGACGCAAAAAAGGAAAAAAAGAAGTCTGTAAAATACAAAATTGGAAGTTAGAAGCTAGAGAGTGAACGAGTGAAGGTATAAACCTGAATGCATGTTGAAGGGTCAGAAAGATATTAAGATACGTAGTAATATATTCAACAATCTGAAAAAAATGAACACAGGTTAGCATCGGTTCAATGATGGACCAACTTTACTCAATCTATCAAACATACATTCTTTCAATTTACCTTTAATGGTGGGCTGTTTGTACTCAAGTTAGTTGCTAATCTCAACGAGGTTGTAATTGATTCAAATCCACAAATGTGCAAAAAAAAAAAAAAAAAAAAAAAAAACCCAAACCAAGAAAAGACATGCCAGAACGACGAGCACTCCACCTCAGTTTTTACATTCAGTTTTACATAGAGGTAAGCATGTTAAACATGTCGTGAAGGAGATGTATTTCCAATATCTTTATCAGAGGTCAGTCCTTTCATTTTAGCCATAGCCTTAGGAGGCTTCAAAGGAAAATACCAAGTGATCAACAAATTAATTAATTTCCATTTTCTTACATTTTTTTACATTCAGTTTTTACATTCAGTTTTACATAGAGGTAAGCATGTTAAACATGTCGTGAAGGTGATGTATTTCCAATATCTTTATCAGAGGTCAGTCCTTTCATTTTAGCCATAGCCTTAGGAGGCTTCAAAGGAAAATACCAAGTGATCAACAAATTAATTCATTTCCATTTTCTTACATTTTTTTTTCTTCTCCTAGTACAAAAATGTGGTTTGAACTGCACCCTGAGTTTCCGTTTGGTAGTAGTGTGCATTGATATTTCAGTACTTGCAGATATAGGATCGTTATATGAAACTGGGTAGCTAAAAAGTGAGTCAAACCTTCCAAAATTAGTTGAACGAATCCCACGAACAACTCAACTTAGGCATAACAGAGTATCAACACAATTCGCAAAAGAAATTCGCAAAAGATCAATGTTTTACTCAAAATCAACTCCCCTTAAGTATTGCTTTTGTTGCCTTTTTATAGGCTTCAATAATATAACAATATACAAAACTTGTACGGAGAGTAGAATCCCCCATGTAGAGGTCTCAAATAAATTCCTAGAAACTATGTTAGAGATCACAAATTGTGCGGGTCAAGCATCTCATCAAACAACTGGCGTACATAACCATCATGTTAAAATCTTACCATCATATGTTAAAATCGTTGTAACAACTAACCAAAATCCTCTCATTGAAAGTGAAAATCATTAAACCAAGAAAACACGAAATCAAATCTACAAAACAAACTGTACATAGGGAAGGCTAATTGTCATCAAATCATATTAATCTAAGAGTTTTTCTATGCCTTTCCTTGAATTGAATCCTAAAACCATTAACAGAATCAACAGTTTCAAGTAAGTAAACCTTCTATATTAATAAATGCACATGTAATGGCCAATATTGCAATAAGAAAAGATATTAAGTGCATTTCACATAATAATCCATGCAATCCATTCATTTTTTGTTTACAAGTCACTAAAGGATGTCGACATCAATTAGTAACAATAAGACAATATTTTGAAAATCATGAAATGACAAGGTAATCCGTCTAGTAAACGTCTTCAAGGCCAAACATAGTCACTTCTGGTCCATAGAGCTTGGACTCTAAAAATAACTATTAAACCTGCCATTTGATGTGCGACTTGCTCAATAAGTCATGAAATTTTAACATAGGGGTGTACTGACAAATCAACTGTGTTTCATATTCAATTTTTGGGGTTCTTCTGTCCAATCTCCTTCATATCAAGCTCAATTAGATAACCTATAGCCCATGACATCCATTACAATTAAGCTTATGTCGACTCTTGAAGAATCATTGAAAAGGTAAAACAAAGATAATTTTTTAATGGGTTGTTGGTCTGAGACCCAACTTGGCGCTGTGTGTCACTGCGAGCCTGGTCTTACTTGCATTGTTCTTCAAATTCTTGGGCGTGTTACTTCGACTTCTTAGTCTGAACAACCTAAAATTTAAATGCTAAACCTAGAAATTTTATCATTTCTAATTAACACCCAAACAACGTAAATTGAATCAATTTCTATGAACCGTATCAAGAATTTGGGTGGAACCCTATAATCAGAATGAAAAATTGAAAATTTAGCCTTTTGATCCACAAAAACTCATCCCAAGCAAGTAATTTAGTCGTCATCTTAATATTTAAGATATAACAAACTAACCACCTTAAAGTCAGAAGACTTCCACCTGAAAACATTTTCAATTCAAGTAGGTTTTCATTGAAACGAATATCAATCAAATTGCAAGAATCTATCAATTTAAAACTTAACAGATCGAGTTTTCTTGCTTCTAAACTTATTCAATCTACTCATAATGCTTAGGGATGGGTTTGGCCGAGGCTTTGTTGTTGTTGTTGGTGCTACTCCCAAACTTTTCTAATTCGTATTTTTTGTTTTTATGAAACTTTGATATTCATGACTTCTAGGGGTGGGTTCTGCAACAACAACAAAGTTTGAGAATAATTAGAAAATGATGAAATCAAAATGGGTTAATATAAGAAATTGTTTGGTGAAGTTGTGGAGTGGCAGGTAGTTGAGTCATGCACTTTGCAAGGCACCTATAAATGATGACATCATTGGTACTGAAGAATTTGACTCCAAAGTTGATAACGTAAGATTTTGCATAAAATCTATAAATTTCAAAGGATTGAAGACGGGGTTTCTTCAAAAGCTTATGTTATGCAACATTGTAAATCAAACCAATGGCTATTTTATGTCAGATAATCCTACACTATCCAATATTACCATTGGTGAAGTGATGGAAGAAATATCACAACTGGAAAAGGTAAAATCCCTTTGTACGGTAAAATCTATAATTATGCTTGATTTTTTAAAGAATATTTAAGTGCTTGATATATTTGTTTTGTTCTATTTGATAGGATGATGAACCTATTTCTATTTTTCTTGTGGGACATCTTTATTAAGACTTGGGCGAAAGACTCCATTGTGCTTGAAAATTATCTGAGGTACTCTCCCCTGCATTATTTCAATGTGTACTTGTCTAATGAAGGTTAGAATGGTTATTGTTGTTTTTGTTGAATGGGAAATTTCGTAGATTTAGGCTTAGTCCCAATCATAAGAATGTGCAATGACTAGTTGTATTTACGGGCTTAAGCTTAGCGTGGGTGGTTGGTCCAAAATGCCTAAACAAGTTGGAGTTTCCACTCTAAACTTATAAGCCATCTCTTTCTTCTCAACTAGTCATGCAAGATTTAAATTCTCTTTTTACACTTCACCTTAGTCCAACTGGTTTACTCGTTAAGACTTGTCTATAATCATCATGACTTTTTGCTTGATAAAACATATGGGCAAAATTTTGATCAACCCAACACACCCACAAAAGTTTTTACCAAACTAACACATTTGTTGCCACGTCTGTGCCACGTCACCGGTAGATCATTACAGCTGGTGTAAAACGTGACCTCGGGTCACGATTTCCACAGATCTGGTTACCCGAGGTCACATATACCCTGCACCTGCTACAAACCCCAACTTCAAACATCAACCCCCAGCCATCTCCTTTAAATTCGTCGCCGATTTTCTTCTCTCCGGCGATCGCCTCCGCCTCCATCTCCCGTCCGGCGCCTTGAAGATCAGCCGTCCGCCCTCCGTGGTCCGTATCTCGCCGGTCATTGGAACGTTGAGGCGACTCCTTGCATTTGCCCGACTCTGCGCGCCATTGTCCGCCATTGTCGCCGCTTGCGTCGCCGCGAATCGACTCTGCAGTATTGGCTGCTCGCTCGCTCGCTTCCTGCTTGCGTTGGTGGTCTTGTCCCATTGGCGCGAATAGTCTACTGCCGGCGCTGTTGGTAGCCTTCTCGCCGGCGCTGCTCGCCTCTCGCTGGTCGGTCATTGCCTCTCGTTGTCACTACTCGCCTACACAACCGGTCTCGTTTGTATTGGTAAAATCGTTTTTCAATTGCGTTCATTGATGAATTAGTTCTAAAAAGGCATTTTTGTTGGGGTCTCAAAAATTAATATAGTGAATTAATCAACAATGATAATAAACAATTCTCTGCATGATATGATATATATATATCATTGACGTTTTTTATTTAGATTAGCGACTAAACTAAGTTAATTTATAATAGAGAAACTTGCGTAAGATCTTCATGACTCTTACGAATGCCAAACTTTGCAATCCAATTAGATCGAAAATATAACCGAAAATATCAACGAAAAATCAGATCTTGTTGTTGCTTTATTGAAATCTATTGCATTGGGAACAATATTGTATCTCATATGTCAGTATAATAATTAATGCATAACAGTGTTATAGGTCAATTTAATTCAATGCCAACATTACCAGTAGTTGCATGTCATATTGATAATATATTGTTTCAGTAATGGCTAATGTAAGGTCCTTTGATGCAAATTAACTTGTGTCTATATATGCTAATTAACTTGTGTCTCTGTACGTTGAAATAGAAGTCACTGAATGCGAGTCACATATTTGGTAAGTGTAGTAAGTGTAAGCAGGATGGTCACAATAGATGCACTTGCTCTCGTCGTCAGCAAGAACAACCGTCTAATGCTTCATAATGATAGGCTCTTTCAAGTCTTATGTTTCGCATCCACTTATATTTTTCTTGTATTTGATCACTTTCTTATGACTTTGCGGTACATGAACTTAGTTTCAATTAAATCATGTTTTCATATTATTTGCACACTTTTGTTTTAACTTTAGTAGTTTCTTGAACTTTTTGTATCGCTACTTGTATTGTTTTTTTATTAGTTTATGGAATTAATGACAACGTCGTTAATGATTTGGGGTTCAAGCGCGATATGGATCCTGGCCTTATAGATGATTCGGTGTTGACTATGCAAGCTCTACATAAATCTACTCGAGTTTGGAATCGACCGGTAGTACTTCTTTTCGCTTGTTTGCATAATGTTATAGCTTCGTAACTACATTTTAATTAATGTAACTTAAATCTCATTTTTCATAGGAGCTTGATATATTGACTATTAGGCGTAATTCAGCTGCACTACATCGACTGGTCCCGCTGGGTTAACGAATAGTTGGACATCTTCAAGAATTTGGGTTTTATGGGATGACGTGAATATGTTTCATATCAATTGATTGACATCTCATTACTGCCATTGTAGAGAGGTGGATGCCAGAAACTCACACGTTTCATTTTTCAGTTGACGAGATGACTATTACCCTACAAGATGTACAAATCATCTTAGGGTTATTTGTCGATGGATTACCAATCATTGGTCGTGTAGAGTAATATTACGATGCCTTACGTATGACACAACAAGACTTCCCATTCCCTAAAAACAACATGACTGGATGAAGGATTTAAATTTGCCAACTATCAAAATGGTTTCTAAACCTTCCAAATAATGCCGATGATGTGAAAGTGAAATGTTACGCAAGAGCGTACATCTTTCAACTTCTTGGAGGAACTTTAATTGCGGACAAGTCTAACAATCTAGTTCAAATCACGTATTTGCAATTTTTAGAGGATTTTGGGGAGGCATGAAAATACAGTTGAGGTAGTGCAATTCTGGCTCACCTATATAGACAATTGTGTCTTGCAGCCGACGTTGTTGGAGCAGAGATTGCAGGTCCCTTAATATTATTGCAATAATGGGCATTGGGATAAGTTATATTTTCTTGCTCCAATAATGAGAAGGCATTTTCGAGACAACATCATACCAAGCGAAGAATTGTTTCCACCCCCTCCATATGGTCATAGGTAATTAGTATTTTTTAACATAATAATTTCAATTTGTGTATATTTATTTACATGTACATTCATTCATGTTTTGTGTTGATTCGCACATTTCTATAGGTGGAGACATGCCTTGGAGACCGTGGGAACATTAATGCACGTGCTTACAAAATACCGAGAAATGATTGACATGCAAGCACCCGACGAAGTAAGAAATATACTTAATCATTTTTTCCAAATACCTTATTCTACAATAGTGGAATGCAAATTTTATTTATTTCAAGCTGTTTTTTATAACTTCAAATAATTTGGGAATTGTATCTTGAGATAGTTATAAGGGAGCTGCTTGCGTATTGTAGTAGTGGTCATGCTATTTGGCTAACGAGGACACCTTTGCTTTTATTCTGTGTTGTCGAAATGTATAATCTTGATAGAGTCATGCGACAATTCGGTTTGAAACAAAGAATACCACCTTTACATAGCATAAGCATAGAGCTACGTAAGATTGACTTGAGAGGAAAAACAGATAAGGATTGGAGTACAGAACATAGTGCTTATTTATGTCTGTGGAACGAACGTGTTTCTAATATTGCAACTGATGACATATTGAAGAAGCCATTGAAATTTTACGACCCGTATATGCTATAGTAACGTCGCATTACACGACAATTTATGTCTCGTCGTGGAGCTATTGCTGAGGTATTGGTAAGTACAATTTCATTTTTTCAGGCATGAAGTTTTTCAAATAGTTGTTTTGATTTTACTTTCGCATACAACTTCATAAATTTTTAATATGCAGGCACATGGAATGACATCTATTCATCAATTATCATTGGGTGATAATGTGTCTATTTGTACTGCTCGCTTTAATTAATCCCAATTAACTTACAAATTACAGATTAAGACCTTAAGCTCAGACCCACGTGGACGTCGCATAAAAGCTCAGGGCATGCCTAACGAGGTAAAAACTTGTTATTTTTGTGTGTGAGTGTTTACTTAAGTTACTAATATTAAATAATCAGCATCGCATCATTTAATATTTTATTGGTCGCGTTGTGCGCGCGTAGTGACGAGAGTTTGCGACGTCGCGGTGTGCGCGTAACGCGGGTGTACGGGGTAGTATGATATTTAACTGTCACATCACACATTCCATCACATCACACATCACATCAAATATCACATCAACCATCCCTCATCATTCCCTTTTTGTCATTTCTCACCAAATAAAAAATTAAAAAAAAAAGTTTTTCATTTAAAATTGGGAGAAAGGAAGGAAGGAGAGAGAGAGAGAGAGAGAGAGAGGGAGAGTGGAGAGAGAGAGAGAGAGAGAGAGAGAGAGAGAGGGAGAGTGACGACCGAGAAGGGAAGCTCGGCGAGGAGCGAGCGAGTGAGCAGCGATGACGAGCGAGCTCGGCGGGGCGGCATGCGAGCGAGCTCGGACCTCCATTAATCAAGTTAGTGGTAAATGTTGTTGTTGTTGTTGGAGTTGTGTTGTTGTTGTTGTTGTTGGAATTGTTGTTGTTGTTGTATTAACAAAAAAAAAAAAAAAAAAAAAAAGAACCTGGAGGAGACTAACGTGGGGGAGGGTGCACGCGTTGTGCGTGCGTGCATCCCCTGGACCGGTTGGGCGGTCGGCCCGGCCCAACCGGACCCGACTTGATGGGCCCGACCGGTGGGGACCCGACCGGTTGGGACAGGGTCAAACCCGGTCCAGGGGCCCACCCCTATATTAAAATAATATAATATTAATTTTTAATTTAAAAATAGTTTTAAATTAAATAAATTACAGAAAAATAGTTGAAAATTATGGGAAAAACCCAAAAAAATTAGGAAAAATATTAAAAATGTTTTAATTGGCACCAGGAATTTAGGAGACCATAGTCGGGTGTCAGGTACGTATCTCGAGGCGAGTGCCGGACATTTCAAAGGCGTTTTGCGATTCGTTTGAGGTAAGTAATCCCACGAGAAAATTAGTTAAAATTCTTTTATGGCATTTACTTTATTTCGCATCTCAATTATTCCATTGCGCTATTTATTGTTGTTCAATTATTGTTCATCCACTCCCACGTGTGTTTGTGTGTTTGTCGACGGGGTCGGCATGGCACGGACTTACACCCCGGGGCTAGCTACCCCGCGCTGTTCGAGTAATTGGCCATGATAGGGCTACGCGGTGACTATTCTCGCGAAACCCGTAGGTTGAGAAATGTTTTGACGAAGTCATAAGTCTACGTCAATGGTTCCTCTCGAGAGATGTTTTGGACGGGGTCTACCATTCAATGGTTCATCTCATTCGACCGTGAGATGTTTGGCGAGGTTGTCGTCAATGGTTCCTCTTGGTTTAGCTACGAAGATTCCCGGATGTCAACCAGGGTTATCTGTCACGCTACACTCGTGTCCAAACTTGACTTCTCAATGACTTATTTTCATGCGAATTTCTTTATTCTTGTCATTTATTTAAATTGCATGAACTGTAGCCGTTTCATTGGAATTCGTGAATATTAGCTAAAGTTCTCTGAGATTTACTCACTTGGGATTTGTCATTGTTTTTGGTGACAAATCGCAGATCCTGCGACGAGTAGCGACAAAGGAGTCTTAGGCGACTACGTCTAAGTAGGGAGAGGCCGCCACTTTTGTGTAGGTAGTTGTATGTATCTATTAACTACTTTATGATATTTTGGGAGTACTTGTATACCCGATACCTGTATATACTCACTTTTTGTACTTTTGTCGCTTTTGATATAAATGGTATCTAATGCCGGGTTTCCACACTGTAGGGTTGTTTACAAAAATGCAAGCTTTTCACTTTTACGATATATGCATACTTTAAGACTTCCGCAACAATGTATGATTTATATTAAAGTACTAAATCATGAATAACTTAATATTTCATAAAATATCCTTAATTACTAAGTTAAAGGCGAATAAGTTACGCACAAGGGTTTAGGTCGCGGACAGTCAACATAAGTGTGCGGTGACGTGGCATGCTTGGTGACGCGTCTGACGACGTGGCGGTACCCGGTTTGCCTTGGAATTTGGGGCCGTCACAGTTGGTATCAAAGCTTAGGTTCAGGCGAACCTAGGGGAAAAATGTAATACAACCGAATAAAACTTAACAACAAACATTAGATATGGAAACCCGAAGATCCTGACTTAGAACTTTAGTTGGGAAACGAACATGAGACGGGTAGTGTCAAGGCTTATATGTTATATATTTTAATTTGTAATAGTATATATCCGTATTCGGGGCTGATACGGACCTTCGCTATCGTATGATATGACATAGACGGACAACCGACTCCACTTTCGGAGGATAGTGCACAGACGAGTGGTACTACGCCTATCGCAACTGATAAGAGTGTACTTGATCAGATCGCGATGTACAATCGACAGTTCTAGCAGATGATGGCCTTGTTTCGTGCTCAGACAACGTCTATTGCGACACTTATTATTGGCATCTACATACGCAGTGACATTGACATTGCATCTACAGACCCACAGGAGATCAAATGCGAGACTTCCCTGTCAGGTGAGGCTAAACTGACAAAGGAATTTGTGATATTTCAGCCAAGATATTTCACTGGAGGCGGAGACCCAGAGGCAGCCGCGAGATGGCTTCTTGCAAACGAGAAATTACATAATCTTTTGAGGATTCATGACAGTATTCGCGCCATGATATCTGGGTATATGCTCCAAGGAGAGGCCGGAGTTTGGTGGACCGCTCATACTGAGACTCATGGAGAGCAGACTACTTGGGCTGGTTTCAGGCAGGTCTTTTATGACCAATACATACCGAGGGAGATACAGTTACGTCTGAGACAAGAGTTTTTGTGTCTTAAGCAGGGTAATCGTACAGTGGTCCGGTACATGGAGAGGTTTCGCTACTTATTACAGTTCGTTGGGGATTTGGCCTATACAGATCGCAATCAGGTTCACTACCTTGGAGTCGGGCTTAGAGATGAGATTGCGAGCGCAGTAGTATCAGGCGGAGCTCGTACACTGCAGGAGATCTACGAGAGGGCCTTAGCCCATAAGACATATCTTATGTTTCGTGCCGCGATGCCCATGCCACAGTTGGCATCGGGGTCGTCCCAGCAAGGCACCAGGTATGATAGGAAAGGGAAAAGAATCATCGATCACAGAGATAGGAAAGGACAGAGGCCCAGACATGAGGATCGTCAGGCGGTCACTTCTCATGCGATAGTACCTGCGCAGTCAGCACAGTTGTCAAGTGGTGGTAATTCACCGCGGCAGGGGCAAAGACCGACCCAGGATCAAGGAGGCAGGGACCGATGACAGTATGGTCAGAATCAGGGCCCGAGGTTAGACAGAGGTCAAGGCCAGGGGTCAGGACACCAGCATCTTACTTGTTACAAATGCAGACAGCCTGGACACATTAAGAAAGAATGTCCGATGATTTCAGTAGCACCGATTGCAGCACCACCAGCTCAGGCTAGGGAGCGGGTGCATGCTGTAGCACAGCCAGACCGCGAGGCCACCAGACAGCTCGTTGAGGGTATGATTTCGATTTGCAATCGTTTTATGCATACACTTATTGATTATGGTTCCACAGTTTCATTTATTTCTGGACGTATGGTTGATGAGTTAGGGTTAACATCGATTACAGTTAGAACACTCATGATTCTCAGCACAACAGTTGGGGAGAAGGTTTACTTTAACATGATTAGTGAGGGTTGCACGATAGAGATCTCCGGACACCAACTCCCTACCGACCTACGCGTCCTAGAGTTTTTAGAGTTCGATGCACTTTTGGGTATGGACTGGCTAGCGTCATATCACGCCCAAGTGGATTATTTTCGTAAGATAGTGACCTTTCAAATCCCCGATATTCCAGAGTTCACTTTCACAGGTGATGCGAGTATACTACCGACCACCAGGGGTAGATTGGCTACGACCTTAGAGATGGAAGTGTTTGCAGGGATAGTATAGTCATCCGAGACCCCAGAGGTTAGACTTGAGGATGTCCCAATTGTCAGTGAATTTTTCGATGTCTTCCCGGAGGATCTACCAGGGTTGCCCCCACACAGGGAGATTGAGTTCGTTATTGAGCTAGTACCAGGCACACAACCGATAGCTAGCAGACCGTACCGGATGTCACGGAAGGAGCAGGAGGAGTTGAAGACTCAAGTAGAAGATTTAGAGAAGAAGGGATTTATACACCCGAGCACATCACAATCGGGGGCACCAGTCCTGTTCCTTAAGAAGAAGGACAATAGTTTGAGGATGTGCATTGACTATAGGAAGTTGAACCAGGTGACAGTACGAAATCGTTACCCTTTGCCAAGGATCGATGATTTGTTTGACCAGTTGGCCGGAGCACGTGTCTTCTCCAAGATCGACTTAAGATCGGGTTATCATCAGCTCAGAATTCGAGATGAAGACATACCTAAGACTGCATTCAGCACCAGATATGGGTTATTTGAGTTTAGAGTGATGTCATTCGGACTAACGAATGCACCGACCATGTTCACGGACTTGATGCGCAGAGTACTGAAGCCGTACTTGGATAAATTCGTCATTGTCTTCATTGATGACATATTGATCTACAACAAGACTCGCGAAGATCATGGACAACATCTCATGCAGATATTGATGACGCTGAGAGAGCACAAACTTTATGCTAAATTCAGTAAATGCGAGTTTTGGATGTCAGTAGTCAAATTCTTGGGACACGTGATAAGTGACAAAGGTATATCAGTGGACCCGAGTAAAATTCATGTTGTCATAGATTGGCCGACACCTGAGACAGTGAAAGATATCAGGAGCTTCCTTGGGTTAGCAGGATATTATCGGCGATTTGTGAAGGACTTCTCGAAGATCGCCGCGCCAATGACTAAATTGACAAAGAAGGATGTACCTTTCAATTGGTCAAAGGAGTGCGAGGATGCATTTACACTGTCGAAGATGAGATTGACTACTGCACCAGTACTAGTGTTGTCAGAGCCGGGTAAGGGATTAACAGTTCATATTGATGCTTGCGGCACAGGGCTAGGTTGTGTGCTGATGCAGGGAGACAGTGTAATCGCCTATCTATCCCGACAGTTGAGGACCCATGAGAGGAATTATCCAGTGCATGACTTGGAGCTTGCAGCAGTCGTATTTGCACTGAAGGTATGGAGACATTACCTTTACGGTGAGAGATTCACATTATATACAGATCATAAGAGTTTGACATACTTATTCACTTAGAAAGATCTGAACATGAGATAGCGACGTTGGCTAGAATTGCTAAAGGACTACGACTTCTCCATCGAATATCAGCCCGGGAAGGCAAATGTCGTAGCAGATGCATTAAGTAGGAGAGGACCAGATTCTGAGACAGTCGTCTGCCATATGATGCACGAGTATGGTTTACTCGAGGCTACGGCAACACTGAGTTTGACAGAGGTTCCTGCCACAGCGGACACACAAATTCGTGGGCAGATTGGTGTACCGTCTATTTCTATTCCGCTAGTGTTGGAGTGTCAGAGGACCGACGAGATGTACTCGAGATTCAGTGAGATGGCACGTAATCCTGATCACCCGGATTTGAGGGAGTCCGTGGATCAGTGTTTGAGGCACCGAGGGAGGTTATGGATTCCAGCAGTGGCAGAGATACGCGATGGGATACTCCATGAGGCTCACAGGTCCCGGTATACAGTGCATCCTGGCAGGACCAAAATGTATCACGATATGCGACGATTATTTTGGTGGTCAGGGATGAAGGCGGACGTTGGCGCCTACGTTAGGGGTTGTGAGGTGTGCCAGCAGGTTAAGGCTGAGCACAGGAGGCTTGGAGGGTTATTGCAGCCACTGCCCATCCCTCAGTGGAAATGGGAACACATTACGATGGATTTCGTTTGTGGATTACCGCAGACTTCGCGGAAACACGATGCGATATGGGTGATTGTGGGTAGGTTGACGAAATCAGCTCATTTCCTACCAATTTCTATGAAATATAATTTCACACAGTTGAGCATATTATTCGAAAAAGAGATTGTAGGACTGCACGGAGTACCAATTTCGATTGTTTCAGACCGAGACAATCGTCTTACATCATCATTGTGGCAAGCTATGCAGGAACAGTTTGGTACTAAATTACAGTTTAGCACTGCATTCAATCCTCAGATGGACGTGCAGTCAGAGAGATTAATACAAATACCGGAGGATATGCTCAGGGCATGTGTGTTGCAGTTTGGTGGGTCTTGGGAGGAGTACTTGCCGCTCTGTGAATTTGCTTACAACAACAACTATCAGGCCAGTATTGAGATGCCACCATTTGAAGCCCTGTACGGTAGACCGTGTAGATCACCGGCTTGTTGGGTAGAGCCAGAGGATACAACAGTTGCGGGGCCTGAGATTGTTGTGGACCATACAGAGAAGGTGAGACTGATTCGTCAACGGTTATTGGCTGCCCAATACAGACAGAAGATGTATGCGGATAGGTACCGCGATGGGCTGAGCTACGAGGTAGACGATTGGGTATACTTGAAAGTTTCTCCGTTGAAAGGTCATCAGAGATTTGGGATCAAGGGGAAATTAGCACCAAGATTTATTGGGCCGTTTCAGATTGAGAAACGAGTTGGGAAAGTCGCTTATCAGTTGAAATTGCCAAGTCGATTGGCAGGGGTTCATAAATTTTTTCATATTTCGATGTTACTGTTGGCTAGATCGGGACCGAGACCAATGATTGATATGACAAAAATCGAGGTTCGACCAGATGTGACGTACGAGGAACACCCCATTGAGATAATAGATCGCAAGGTACAGACCCTTAGAAGGAAAGAAATACCACTTGTACTCGTTCGATGACAGTATCATAAGAACGAAGGCCTCACTTGGGAGAGAGAGTCTACCTTGCGATAGCGATACCCCCACTTGTTTCAAGGTAAAGATTTCATTAAATTTGAATTTCGGGACGAAATTCCTTTAGTTGGGAAGATTGTAATGGCCCGCTCTAATTAATCCCAATTAACTTACAAATTACAGATTAAGACCTTAAGCTCAGACCCACGTGGACGTCGAAGAAAAGCTCGGGGCACGCCTAACGAGGTAAAACTTGTTATTTTTATGTGTGAGTGTTTACTTAAGTTACTAATATTAAATAATTAGCATCACATCGTTTAATATTTTATTGGTTGCGTTGTGCGCGCGTAGTGACGAGAGTGTGCGACGTCGCTGTGTGCGCGTAACGCGGGTGTACGGGGTAGTATGGGATTTAGCTGTCACATCACACATCCCATCACATCACACATCACATCAAATATCACATCAACCATCCCTCATCATTTCCTTTTTGTCCTTTCTCACGAAATAACAAATTAAAAAAAAAGTTTTTCATTTAAAATAGGGAGAAAGGAAGGAAGGAAGGAGAGAAAAGAGAAGAGAGAGAGAGCGGTAGAGAGAGAGGAGAGAGAGAGAGAGAGAGAGAGAGAGAGAGGAGGAGAGTGACGATCGAAAGGGAAGCTCCGGCGAGTGAGTGAGAGACAGACGGCGCGAGCTCGGCGACGGCGAGCTCGGCGCGGGCGGCGCGAGCGACAACGGACCTCCATTAATCAAGTGAGTGGTTAATGTTGTTGTTGTTGTTGGAGTTGTGTTGTTGTTGTTGTTGTTGGAATTGTTGTTGTTGTTGTATTAACAAAAAAAAAAAAAAAAAGAACTAGAACGTTAACTGGAGAAGAAGAAGATGGGGTGGTGCAGGGGTGCACGGCCGGCCGGCGTGTGTGCATCCCCTTGGACCCGACTCGGCCGCCGGCCCGGTTGGACCGGGTCGGGCCGACCCGGTTGGACAGGGTCAAACCCGGTCCAGGGTCCCACCCCTATATTAAAATAATATAATATTAATTTTTAATTTAAAAATAGTTTTAAATTAAATAAATTACAAAAAAATAGTTGAAAATTATGGGAAAAACCCAGAAAAATCAGGAAAAATATTAAAAAAGTTTTAATTGGCACCAAAAATTTAGGAGACCATAATCGGGTGTCGGGTACGTATCTCGAGGCGAGTGCGGGACATTTCGAAGGCGTTTTGCGATTCGTTTGAGGTAAGTAATCCACGAGAAAATTAGTTAAAATTCTTTTATGGCATTTACTTTATTTCGCATCTCAATTATTCCATTACGCTATTTATTGTTGTTCGATTATTGTTTATCCACTCCCACGTGTGTATGTGTGTTTGTCGACGGGGTCGGCATGGCACAGACTCGCACCCCGGGGCTAGCTACCCCGCACTGTTCGAGTAATTGGCCATGATAGGGCTCCGCGGTGACTATTCTTGTAAAACCCGTAGTTTGAGAGATGTTTTGACGAAGTCATAAGTCTACGTCAATGGTTCCTCTCGAGAGATGTTTTGGACAGGGTCTACCTATCAATGGTTCCTCTCATTCGACCGTGAGATGTTTGGCGAGGTTGTCGTCAATGGTTCCTCTTGGTTTAGCTACGAAGATTCCCGGATGTCGACCAGGGTTCTCTGTCACGCTACACTTGTGTCCAAATTTGACTTCTCAACGACTTATTTTCATGCGAATTTCTTTATTCTTGTCCTTTATTTAAATTGCATGAACCGTAGCCGTTTCATTGGAATTCGTGAATATTAGCTAAAGTTCTCTGGGATTTACTCACCTGGGATTTGTCATTGTTTTTGGTGACGAATCGCGGATCCTGCGACGAGCCGCGACAAAGGAGTCTTAGGCGACTACGTCTAAGTAGGGAGAGGCCGCCACTTTTGCGTAGGTAGTTGTATGTATCTATTAACTACTTTATGATATTTTGGGAGGACTTGTATACCCGATACCTATATATACTCACTTTTTGTACTTTTGTCGCTTTTGATATACATGGTATCTAATGCCGGGTTTCCACACTGTAGGGTTGTTTACAAAAATGCAAACTTTTCACTTTTACGATATATGCATACTTTAAGACTTCCGCATCAATGTATGATTTATATTAAAGTACTAAATCATGAATAACTTAATATTTCATAAAATATCCTTAATTACTAAGTTAAAGGCGAATAAGTTACGCATAAGGGTTTAGGTCGCGGACAGTATACATAAGTGTGCGGTGATGTGGCATGCTTGGTGACGTGTCTGGCGACGTGGCGGTACCCGGTTTGCCTTGAAATTTGGGGCCGTCACAATATTGCACGTATTAGAGATGTAGCTGCATCAACTTTGACTGCAGTATATGCGGATTATCGTATGCATAATATGTCCACTTCATTTGAAGCTTCTAATAAATCTTTTCATGATGATACACGTTCGAGGCATGACACTCCAGTGTATACTCCATCAGTACCTCTCAACCAGTTCGAGACTTTATATACTCCATCAGTACCTCTTAACGAGTTTGAGATTCTACATACTCTATCAGTTCTTCCCAACGTGGCATTCGAGAGCACATAAGCCTTTCCTTTTGACAGGGTACCTACTTCTTCGCGCTAAATTATTGCAACTCCAATAATGATGAATTTATCTGAGAGTATAAGTACTCATGATGGTGAAATGCGTGATATCGATGATATTCAAAGAAAAAATGCCCAAAATCCTGCTTATGTAGGTCATTTGAATGTGCAATTACCTTTAAATCGTAATGTTCGAGTCGTAAAGAGAATACGTTGTGGGACTAACAGTCATTATTTGGAGTCAGAATAAGACTTTTTTTACTTTCACATGACATGTTTTTTGGTTTATATAATGCTTTGTAGTTCTTTCACTTCAATTTCCAAGTGTTTCATTTATATCAAATGAAATTTTAGGCATTACTGACTTTACTTTTATGAATTTTGTAAATTACTTGTAACTTAATATTTTATACTAGTTTATATTAACAAAATAATCAACATAACGACATACAACTTGCATTAAAAGAAAACATCGGGACTTCAAAGGCAAGACAAAAAAAACACTTCAGAAAGCTTGTTGTTTTGAAACAAGTCGTGACTACAAGTCACGTTTTCCACACTCCACAAAAAAAAAAAAAAAAAATTCTTGACAGTGAGGTGGCAGTGACCTTGCAGGAAATGTGTTAGATTTGTAAATATTTCTTTGGGTGTGTTAATGAGATATATATTTTCATTAAATGTGTCAATCAAGCAAAAACTCCATAATCATCATCTAGGTCTAGTTTTATCTTTTGTTTTTGTTAGCCCATTTATTTATGGATTTTTAATTGTGTGAAATTGGATCATGGAGGACTATTAAGCCATTGTGGCTATGATAGCATGTAAAATCTTGTAAATTTAAGCCTGGTCCAACTCGTGAGGGAGTGTGCAGTGACCAGTTGTATTTGTAGTATTAAGCTTAGAGTGCTCCAAAATGAAAGACAAGTTGGAGCTTGACAATAAACTTATAAGCCATTTCTTATGTAAATGGACATTTTTAACATCTTTATAATTGCAGGATTCATTTTGACAGTGGAGATGGTGGTCAAGAAGAAGTGAAGCCTGATTTAGAACAAAGATATTTTAGGTCTGCAAATATTAGTGAGCAAAAATTAATTGACTTAGAGGTTGGTCATTAAGAAGAAATGGAACCTCTAGAAGAATAAGACAATGAAACAATTCAACAAGAAGAACTAGAAAAGAATGAAAGCAATGATTTTTTCGAGAGTGACAATGATGTTGAGGACGATGATGACTATCAAGAAGTTGTTGACGAACAAGTGCAAGGTAGAAAAAGAGGAATGCCTAAGGTTATTGCTCCACCTTGTAGTAGTGCACTTGTGATTGTTGAAGTTCATGACCAAGATTCGGACTATGCAACATCAGATGGGTTCCAAACAGATGATGATTCTGATGGATCTGGGAAGACGATGTATTTAGATTTTGATGCGTTCAAAGACATGGGATACTCGCATCTGGAATTAGGCATAAAATCTTCTTTCAAGACATTTAAGATTACATGCATAAATTGGGGCATTCAAAATAAGCGACAAATATGGTTTACTACGAATGACACGAAAAAGTGCATATGTAAATGCTAGTGCTTCAAGTCTAGCAATTGTGAGTTTCGGATTTTCGATTCTCACATGGCTAAAGATGACTCGACGATTCAAATCAAGTCAATCAACTTGAACCATTCATGTACTAAAGTAAACAAGAATTATCACGTGACTTTTGACTGGCTTGCAGAAAAGTATATTGAACAATTTATAGTGGACCCAAATCGGTCAGTATCTGGTATTATCCAAAGAGTCAAGGATGACTTGAAGTTTGAAATCAGTCGAATGAAAGCTTAGAAAGCAAAGAAAAAAGCAATGGAGATGGTGAATGGAAACGAAGAGAACCAATACCTCAAAATTAATTCGTATGCACTTGAGCTGCAAAAAACTAATCCGGATATAATAGTCAAAATAACGCAGCGTCTAGGGGTCTTTCAAGGCATATATATATGCATTGCTCCATTGAAAAATGCTTTCGAATAAGGATGTATGCCTTTGATTTCTCTTGATGGTTGTTGGTTAAAAGGTCACTATGGGGGACAATTACTTGCTGCAGTAGGGATAGACCCAAATGATTGTATATTTCCCATAGCTTATGCAGTGGTTCAAGTTGATAGTAAAGCCACATGGCTATGGTTTTTAGAATTACTTAAGGATGACTTAAACATTGTCAACAATTATAACATTGCTTTCATGTCGGATAGGCAAAAGGTAAATTTTATTTTCATGTTTCTTTGTTATAATGCATGTTTGATTCTATTATTTAATCCTTGAATTTTACTCTATTTACAAGGACTTGTTAGTGCTGTCAAATCTATTTTCCCCAATTCATAACATAGACATTGTTTGAGGCACTTGTACACAAATTTCATAACGAAGTTCAAGGGAATGGAGCTTAAGCAAATGTTGTGGAGTGCGGCTAGGGCCACATATCGCGTGAGAATGATCTTTTGGTTAGACGAATTGGAGAAGGTCAATAAAGATGCAAGATTGTGGTTGAATGAGGTTCCCATCAAATCTTGGTGTAGGGCCCATTTCCAAAAACGCCATAAGTGTGATATGTTGTTTAATAATTTGTGTGAGTGCTTCAACCGATACATTTTAGATGCTAGGGACAGAGGAATCATCACCATGCTAGAGATGATAAAGATAAAATTAATGTGGAGGCTTAGGCGGAAAAATGAGGCAATGCAGAAAATCATTGTTGAGGGGAGAAATCGAATATGCCCTAAGATTCTAAAAAAGCTTGAGAAACTTAAAGATGAGTCTATTTACTATGTTGTTGACTATTCGGGTAGCACTTCTATGTCATGTCATGGATACGGGAATACATATGTGGTAAACATGATGGATTTGTATTGTGATTGTGGGAAATGACAGCTTACAGGCATCCCATGCGAGTATGGGGTAGCTGCTATTATGGGAAATGATGGGGACCCACTGGATTACATCAATGAGTGTTACCATATATGCAGTTGCATGAATGTGTACTCACATTATATCAACCCAACAAAATGTGAGGAACTATGGCCTAAACCAACGGAATATGTCCAACCAGTCAAATCACTAGCACAAATCCAAAAAAAAAGAGGAAGAAAAGTAACAACAAGGAGAAAGGAGCCTGAGGAATTGGATAATACGACATCGCAAAAAAAGATGTCTAAGAAGGGCACAATACGTATTACTTGTCAAATTTGTCATGTTGAAGGTTATAATAAACTTCATCATACTAAGGGTCGAAACAAAGTATATATTTATTGGTTATGAAAGTGTAGATGTTATTAAAGCAATTATTTTATTTTTGTGTAATTTTGCTTTGCATTTATATAATTTATAGAGAAAGAAAGGGCCAAATGAAGGAGTTCAAGTCAATGAGAATTCTGCATGTGGTGAGACACCTCTTGAGCAGGTATTTATGTTACATTGTTGGAGGGATTTGAATGGTTTGGAAAACTTGCCATCAATTACACTTAATCGAGCACAATGGAAGAGTTTGATTGGTTTGACATTACTTATTTATTGAATGTTCTCTTCTTTGATTTCTTAATAGCTACATCAATGAATTGAAAACTTAGCTGTCTTTCAAATTTTTGGTAACTTAATTTTTTTGGTAACTTGCAAATATTTTATTATGAGTTTGAAACTATTATTGATGCATGGTTCTTGAATATTGACAGCCTAACCCTATTACAACCAATGCAACATATGCAAGTGTTTCCCAACCTCTCCCTACGAGATATGCATGTGTTGAGACACCTCTTGGGCAAGTATTCATGTTACATTGTTGGATTTTTACAATGATGTGTGATTTTATTTTGTTTTTATTAATAATGTCTTTCAAATATTTGGCAGCACAACCCTATTACAATCAATGCAACTAATGCGATTGCTTCCCAACTCCTTCCTGCAATGCCAAGTATGATGGATTCTTCACAACCTATTATGAGGATTTCTCCAAAATCAAGAGTGAAGATTCCAGTTGTTCGAGGTCATGGCAGTGAAAGAGGTGGAAGAAGTGGAACAGGTGGTAGAGATGTCAGTTGCACCAACTAAATCCACGTTCAGACACTAATAGGCCCGCATAAAGTTTTTTGTTTATATAGTGTTTTTTTGTTTATGGGGTTGGGAAGCTTGGTTGACATGAAATATTGAGACTGCTGTAAATAATCTAATATTCTTATTTTTCGACTAAATCCCTTCTGTTTTCTATGAAAATTAGTCAAGCCACAATACTTACTGTTGGCTTCATGTTTGGAATTTTTTCACTCTGCTCGTTGTTTATCTGCAATAGATGATCACCATCATAACATAATTATATATATATAGGGAAACAAAATTAGCACTAGTATTGGAAAGAAACGCTCATAAAATAAATTCAACACAGTTTTTTTTTTCATTCATAAGCTAAATAACCACAATACAAGGTTTGGCTTAAGTTTTACACAAAATAAAAATTCAGTTCTAATAAGACGTGTCAAATAGCAATACAACGACCACCAAGCATACCCAACATGCAACCGAACGACCATTGAGTTTTCTTCGCCCCGTAAACTCATCTTCTAACCTTTTCTCGCTTTCGATTCGGTCTAACTTCCTCAACAATCCATTTATAACAATCGTTGCACGGTCAGTCACTTCAGGATTAAGCTAGTTAAAGTATTCGCATCTAGATCTATACTGCAAAACAATGAAAATTCTCCTTTAATTCCCTTTTATGAATTAAATTTTACAAATTCGTATAATATACAAATATACAGAAAATACAAACCTTGTATTTTCTGCATCCATTAAATCGTCATCCTGGATTAGTGGTCGTCCACAAGGTGAACACCACTGCTGACAAATCGCAATAACAATACTCATGTCCTTTTACGAATTCCATGATCTTTGGTCAGGATACAAATATAACAATAAAGCTATAAACAAACAAACTCTTGTCAAAAAAACTTCATTCATGATATCAAGAAAACTACCAGTACAATAAGGGAAATAAAACTTCATTGAAATGATTTCACTAAACCTCTCAAGCAAAATTAATAGCAACAACTTCAAAAAAAATAAAATAGAGCCCATACAATGAATATAATGCAACCTCATACAATAATGTATGGTACATTATTATCACATTATTGACAAAAAGTCGGAACAACTCCAAAAATAAGTTGTTATATTGTTGTTGTACTCTATATGTGTAAATCATCTATTGATCAAACTAAGAAATTAGAGACAAACCCTCAAATGAAACTTCCATTTCAAAGTCATTGATACAAATAGAGAAAAGATTTTTATCTCTAAGATTTTCAACATACTGTTGCTTGACATAGTTTACTTTCGTAAGATGATCTAGTATATACAATTGACTTATTCCAAGCTTCTGATTCAAGCATTTTATCCTGAGCTAGTGTAGACAATTGTAACAATTCTTGTCTAATGCCAAAACAAATTACTGTTCCTATACCAAATTTTTTCTCTAAACATTTCTTTTACCTTATGAATTCTAAAATGAAATGGATTTTAAATTTCTTCTTTTGGTGGTGGTTACAGATATGAGGACTTTCATGGATTCTACAAAGACAAACCCTTAAAGTCATTATTCTAGATTGATCTTTATGGTAACCACTTCGGTAGGTATGATACTGTGAGCATGTATTTTAAAGTTGAAAATACTACATGTACTAAAACTTAAATCCACAAATCAAACTAAAACCCTAAAATCCACAAATCAAGCAAAGAAAGTGCAAAGATTATTCAAAGAAATCAAACAAAATCACATCGAACCCTTCAAATTAAATAGAACTAGAGAGAGAGACTTATAGAGATGATGGGGCGGAAGCAAGAGAGAGGAGAATGGGAGAGCGGGTGAAGAGAATGGGAGAGCGAGAGGGCGCCAATGCGGAAGCGAAGCCACCAGCGTTCTCGTCACCAGTGTTCTCGGAGATGCTAAACGACCAAGAAAGAGATCAGAGATGGCGTAGTCGAAGGCGATGAGGAGCAGTCGGAGGCAAAGATGAGCAGTGACGGACGAAGATGACGGAGAGAAGTAGAGGTGCAGAGCAACAGAGAGAAGAGGAGCTCACTGATATATTTTTGTGGTTTTGTTTTTGGTACATAGTGTGATTTCATTTAAACCAAAACAAAAACTCAATTGGGGCCACGTCATCACTTAAAAAGTTTGGTGACTTCTCATGAAATTTCAAGTGGCGCCACGTAAGTAAAGTGGCCGGATTTCTGATCGGAGACTGGTCGGAGTTATATTATTGAAACGTTTTGTAAAGTTAAGTGATATATTTTGGACAAATATGAGTTTAGTGACCAAAGTGTTACAAACTATAAACTCGAGTGACCATCTGTGAAATTACCCAGTCTAATTGATGAAGCCATGAATAAAAAATACTTTATGTTTTACTTGGATTACTTACTTTTATTTAACTTCTTTTTTTCCCAATGTTTCTTGTGCGCTTTCTTTTCTTGATGCAGATGGTGAGCTTCTGGCGCATGTTCGTTTACCTTTTTTTTATTCTTATGGATGTTCATTTGGTTTTATAGGTGAGGTATGGGCAAAAGGTTGGGCCATAATTGACATGGGAGGCATTGGAAACAAAGTTTAAAAAATTTATAAATTGAAGTTAAAGACGAAATTTGTCAATTTTGAGGTGAGCAAAGCGAAGCGAAATTCAGAGGTAGTAGAAAAATTGCGAAAATTCAACTCAACTTTGGCTAATTTCGATTGAATCTAAAAAACATCGATATAAGTTAATAAAATATGAATTAAAATTATTATATTTCGTGAAAGTTGAGCAAACTTCGACTAAAACTTCGCTTATGCTATAAATATACTTAAAATTCAGAATATCCTCTGGTGACATAAGTTTTATGCATCATTGTTATATGATTAAATATATTTTTAACATCTCTACGAAGAAACTTGAGTTTTCTAGTATTTAAAGTGAAATTTCGTAAACTTTCGTACGTTGATAAATTTTTGTCAAACTTCTATCATCGAATTTAACTTTCTCAAGTTAATTTTGAATTTTAAGTAAACAAAGTTACAGACGAAGTCCAAGTTTGTTTCTAACCTTCATTGAAAATGAGGAAGTTGATGCATTGTTTGACGTTTACTTTTGATATTTGTCTTTTGTGAATTCGCGTTGCTTCTTTTGGTTGTTGCCTTTTTGTCATTGACGGCGTGGCGAAGGGTGTAGAGGCGTGTTGAGAAAATGTTAATTTGAACACTATTTTAACACCGGATGGATTCTTGTGCATCACAAGCCTTTGCGCATTTGACTAGAATGAAGAGTCACGTTAAATAGCGTAATAAAACTTTGTTAATTATTCGATTTATTAGAAGAAAACAAAGAACGTTGTGATTAAGAAGGAAGCACTGTATAAATAACAAGCGTTAAATGTTGGGGCCTAGTGGAACTGATAACACGAACGACAACAAGACAGCTTGAAGTTGGACGATGGAAGGAATTGTAGAGAGGATAAAGGCTTTATTGGCTAGTGGGGCTGAGATGCAAGTAGTTCGGCATTAAAAATATTCTCATTCTACTAAATTGTTGATGACAATCTTGATCTACTTGCTGTCATGGGAGCAGATTTCAGCATTTGGAGACCTTTGGGAAGGAGAAGGCGAGTGAACTTGCCTTCTTTGGAATGTAAAATCCAAGCCAGTTTTTCCATTTGAGCGAAAATTACGTATTTCCTGGTTCAGATTCTCCATTTTCTTGAGTCTCATTTGTAAGTAAGAGGTGGCCTAGGTTTTGCTTTCTGTAAGTTCAATTTGGGAAACTTATATATATATCTATCATATATATAAAAGCACGAATCAAATTTTTTTGAGTGATAATGAAATTTACCTATTTGTCCATATTTTTTTTTATCTCCAAATCAACCTTTTCTTTTGTATCCAAATCAAACTCTAACTCCTTATCAATCCACTACACGTTTTTTTTTTTCTTTATCTCCAAATCAATCATGAACTCATTTTCATCAATCCAATACACTTTTTTTTAGAAAGTAATGTCCTAGCACGATTAACTTGTTTTTCCATTCACATCTTGTCTCAATCACATTAGAGAATATTGATAAGCTAAAAGTGATACTTGTATTTCTAATTTTTCAATTTTAATTATAATTTTGAATTTAAATTAATAAATTCTTAGAAATTAGGGGAATCATGCGTAGCACGTCTTGAAACTAGTATATATATATATATATATATATTTTTTTTTTTTCAAAATATAAATTATGTCGATGTCTACGAAGTAAATATTTTGTTTCTCATTCTGTATATGACATGGTTCATAAGTTGTTGCTGTGAGGTGGTTCATTTTGAGAACCTACAAAAATCTGGTTAATTTTATTTCTCAAGAGGCGAATATATTTGTACATACAGGGATGTCAAATGTGAAAAGATTAATGCACTGCGTCAGTGGTTTTGTTTCATACGAGACATGTAGCATAGCGATTTCACTTTATTTTCTTGAAAACTCGAGTCTACTTCAGTTAAAAGAATATGTTTAAACAAAACCCCCAATTATAGTTCACCCACCTAAATCAAAAAAAAATTTGATCATTCTAAATGATTCATTCCTAACGTCTCGTTTGGAACACAAGTAAGAGATAGAATCTTACCAAATGTTTGGAACCCATTGCATGTACGCGGAGGAGCCCCTTTAGGGCTTTCAAGTAGGATAATAAACCCTTCTACTATCTCTCTAGTTGGCTCTCATATAACCGTGGCGCCCAGTCGGAATTGAACGTGAAGGAGTAGAGCCACTCATTAACAAATGAAGCCCTCAGAGCGGAAGGACGGATAGACTCGTGGCAATGATGACGAGTCACCCCACATTTCTCAGCTTTTGGGTGCAAGAGAAAGGATCCATTTTCAGCTCCGGGGTTGGAATGCTATAGGGCTTACACCCCATGCCTTTTTTTTTTTTTTTTTTTACGTAGCGTTTTTTCTCAGGTAGCAGCATCCCTTCAAGTTTGGGGAACCCAAAGAATCATAAGCATAGGTGGTGGGGCGAGACCATTTCGGTCTACGCTGGAGACTTTATCAGTCCCTCTGGCTCTCACACGCGTCACCTCCTAGCTTTAATAGTTTGTTTCTATCTCTCGTCGTCTCTACGTCAAATCTGTTGCTACCACTGCCATCTTGATTCTTCCGCTGTGACATTGCATTTATGATCTTCGAAATTGTTGATGGCATTGTAGGATCGTCATCAAACTTAAGTGTTGAGGTAATTTAATTGCGTTATTTTTGAAAATGAGTATATTAACATTTTTCTAAAGTGTTGGTGGGTATACTTATCAATATGAATTATTACAATATAGATAGGATTTGGTTTAACCATCCTCTTCATTTAATTTGCCATTTAATATTATAACATAGATAGGGCTTGGTTTAACCACACTCTTCAGTTAATTTGGCATTCAATTCTATCTGCAGTCCACTACTCCTAAAGTTGGCGCAATTCAAAAATTAGTAAGAACACTAAAATTTTTTAACTATCAGCATGAGGGGTTTTTTTTTTTTCTTTTTTTTTTGGGTCAAAGATTAGCATGAGATCGATATCACATGATTGATATGATCAAACTTTAGGTTGAAAGTTTTGATTAAACTTTTCCAAAGCATTTTTAGTGAGATATGATGAAATATCACTTGCCAAAAACAAGATTGGTGGAGGTTGTGGTTCGACTCATATTGAAGTCAAATTGTTGATTTCTTATAACACTACAAAAAAACAGCAGATCAGAAACGGAAATTTCCGTCTCTGATTAGCATAAATTCCGTCTCTAATTCAATTAAGCAACGGAACGGAGACGAAATCTATTCCGTCTCTAAAATCGTCGTCGCTGATTCAATCAGCAACGAAAATGTGTTTCCGTTGCTGATTAGAGACGGATTAGAGACGGAATTTAGAAACGGAACAGAGACGGAACAGAAATGAAAATTCTTCTAAGGGGTACAATTGTAATTGCATTCCGTCTCTGATCCGTCTCTGATTAGTAACGGATCAGAGACGGAATACAATAATTCCGTCTCTGATCCGTTGCTGATTCATGCATCTATTCCTCGAAAAGTAGAGACGGAATAGCAACGGAATCTCTGAATTCCGTTGCTAATCCGTCTCAATTCCGCTTTTTTTGTTTTCAAACCTAAGCTTAATCCAATTGGTTCTCCAATCTTTGATATATAGGCACTCACCTAGGTAGGTGACCAAAAAATCAATGCTAATTCTACTGAATGATAACTTGCCTACCGTCACACCCAAACAACATATGTTCAACTAATTTCATTCCAATACCCAGTTGAATTCATAAATTTATTTTTTATTTTTTTGGCAGTGATTCATAAATTTATTTATATCATACATATAGATGCATAGAAATATAGAAACATCTCAAACATACATTTATAGTTGTTGCACTCTGCCCTCATACATACAGCCCAAGGATATGCATACATTCACATACAATAGAGCACCCTACGACGCACAGCGCAACGAAGAACATAACTAGCAGTTTTCTGGTATAAGTACGTCGTCGACACTCTAAAACCAAAGTTTTTTAGCTCAACTGAAAAAGAACGACGAAGAAATGTTAGCTACTGCGAATTCACCAGCGAAGAAACCTCAAATCAATAAGCGAGTGAAGCTTTAAAGAATTACTTGGAAGCGCTTCTTCGAGCTTGAGACTAGCTCCTCTGGATCCCATTTTGTTTGCTTATAAGCTTTGACGGTGTCCAACGCCTAAATAGTTTCCACATACAAGATGAAAATTAACAAAAGCCGATGTTTCAATGGCTGATCGATATTCATTGTTTAGTTTTATAGCATAATCAACTTAAAAACTTTAAATGCACCTCAATCCATGCTTTCAGATTAGGCCTTCCAACTGTGATGTCATAGTTATTCACCTCCAGTAGGAGGGGCTGGAATCTCTCAACGAATGGAGCATATGCTACATCGGCCTGCAAGTTATCGCAAATATAGCACGTCAGTCTAAGATAATACACAAACAATTCACAATTGCATAACGCGCCAAGAGTAGTCAAGAGAGGAATATGAACTTGAATGAGGCAACTTTACTTGACTGAATTCGCGGCCAAGGAAGAAAGGCCCGTCATTAAATTTCCGAAGCGCTGTTTCCAGGTATTCGAAAGGAGTACCTAATACAGATTAAGCAGTATTTCAAATTAGGCCACAACGATGATATGCCACTATGTGAAAGCCCGAATACAGACGAAGACTTGTATCTCACCGGCATCTCCATCCCCTTTAACTGCAGCTAATAAGCCACTACCAAATTTATCGGTGTAGGCAAATAGCTCATCGACAAACTCTCTTTTGGCAGGATCCTACAAAGTTGTACAGTCATAGCCAAAATGTTAAGGCCATTGGAATGCATATAACCTTAATGAAAAAAGATTTTCACCATCTTACTTCGGGGAGGAGTGACGGCCCCTCAAAATTGCTTTTAATGTACTTGATCAAATCCAGACTCTCTCCTTTCACCTCATTGTTATGTTCTAAAGAAGGAACCTATAAAGAATTGAAGTCTAACGTCAGATGAAACGAATCTCTAACATTGTATCTCAAATACCACAAACTTTTACGATGGATTTCACTTTTGATGAACAACCAAAAGCATAATCGGCATTAAATCCTTCCAATTTGGTTCAGCTAGTATACAACTATCTTGAAAAAACTAATTCATAGATTCTTCAATGCAGTAATCTTTCATAAAACATAATCAAGTTGCAACAAATAGCGCGTCGAATAAGATCACCTTATTTTCATGATAGACTTTCTCCTTGTACCAAGCAGGCCTATTCCCAAAATCAAGAGGGACCAATTTGATTTTATCTTGCAACCCCTGCACCACTCACAAACAAATAATCGGCATGGCTTTCTTCGAATAATAACTAGCTAAACCTCCCAAGACACGTTGCAAATTCGCCACGGCAAATGCATTAAACATAGTGAATAAGAAGAAGATCTAAAACCTTATAATTCCTGGTGATCCAAACGCGCTGCGCATATAGGCATATATAACTTGTGTACAACCTAAAAGTACAAAAATGGGGCAAATCAAAAACTTGGACAAAAATGCTTAAACAAAACCGTCTAAGCTACAATTTTTTTAGACAAACAATCATCAATTTTATTTTAACATGTAGGGACTTTATAGGGTAAAAAATTTGCAAATCAAATAATGAACCCAAACAGTAATTTCTACAAAACCCAAAAGCCCTAATCCTTATAAAGCACTCTAGATTTCCAAAACACCCATTACTCCATTTTAACAACAGAATCAAAGAAACCCAATTCACATATAAAAAAAAACCCTTAGAGAATCCCTAACCTTGTTGTTCCATCAAAGAGAGGAGGTTGTTCAAAAGTGGAATCCCTAACCCAATTCACCTATAAATCATCGTCTCAACACTTACGCCAATCGGAGCATCAGAGGCGCACATTGCTTCACGGAGATGAGAGCTCTAATCTTCCTCCTAGCCTTCTCTACAGCCTTCTTGTAGTCCTCGCTCACAGTCGGATACACAAATCAAGTAAAATAGGAAGCCAAACATGAAAATACGGTAAAGATCTTGCTCACAAATCCTAAAAATTAAAAGGAAGGATGGCGAACAGCGACGATTAGGGTGCGGCGAGGGCACACGGGGAGGTGTTCGGAGGCTCCAATCTTCGGCGGACGGCGACGGCAGACCCGACGGCAGACCCGACGGCCTCGTCGCAGCCTCAATCGCAGCGACTATAGATCTCGGTGAGAGAGAGAGTTGATGGTGAGTGAGATTCCGGTAAGAGAGAGCTGTGTGAGAGAGAGAGAGCGGTGGACGGTCCATGAGAGAGAGCGGTGAGAGAGAGAGAGAGATCTGCGTCGAGAGAGAGGGATTTTTGGGGAGATAGGGGTTCCGGAGAGACAGAGAGGGAGCGTTGGCGAGATAGGGTTTTCGGAGAGAGAGGGAATCGGGAGAGAGAGAGGGAGCGTTGGGGAGATGGGGTTTTCGAAGAGACAGAGAATCGGGAGAGAGAGAGGGAGTTATGTGCTTGCTATTTTATTTTTGAATCATCGAGATCGAAGGATGCACGAATCTCGAGATTTGATGAACAGTTATAAAAAAAGAAAGTTTTGGTGGGAATGTTGGCGCCATTATTTAGAGACGAAATTTAATTCCGTCTCTATTTCCGTCTCTATTTTCGTCTCTGATCTCTCTCTATTCCGTTTCTGAATTAGTCCGTCTCAATTCCGTCTCTAACCATTTTTCCTTAGCGACGGAACTTAATTCCGCTGCTAATTCCGTTTCTAAATATCATTTTTCTTATAGTGTAAAAAAAAATACAAGAAGAAACTTTGTACATATGGTTCGATTTGTGTAACCAATTATCTCCCATAGATAATCAACAACACACAATTATTCTATTGGATAAAACTTGTTCACAACAACAACATAGCCTCACTCCCAAATTAAATGGGGCCAGTTAACGATAAAAACTTGTTTAAAGGTTTAAATTTAATTTTTCTTTGTTACAAAAAAAATCAGAATTATTTCATTTCTTTTAAAATAATCTAAACTTGTCTTTGCCTATCATTTTTTTCATCATATGAAATATCTTTTTCTTTATATGAAGAAAATGCTTGTTATTGACATTATATTTCAAAGCGACAAAGATCAAAATAAAAGTTTTTACAAAATTGATGGGGTGCGGGGATTCCTCGCCCTATAGAGATCCCCGGGGAGCGGGCCGTGGGCTGACAAAGTTTACCCCATGAAGAATTTGTTGGATGAAATATCCGCCCTGCATCCTATAGGAACGAGCACGATAATCTCAATCCCCACATGCCCTGCCCCCACTTGCAACCCTATTTTTGAGTTAAGCATTATCAGAGTCCAAGGAAAAATAATAATTGACGTTTGGTTAATCTTCAATCAACAAGAACACACATAAAGAATGTTCTTTTTATTCCAAGAACTCGTAAACTTTACATTGTACAATGTGAGTATCTATAGATAAGGTGTGTATAGAGCATACGAAGTGTATAATACGCACACTATTGTAACTATATAACTACACTTAGCTAATATGCACCTGGAATACTAGACACCCTATATAATTATGTCGTAAGTGTACATCACTAAGTGTTACATAATAACAAATAACATAGTGTTCATCCCCCATCAAGATGGAAGTTTATGCTAATTGCGTAGACCCATCTTGTACGACAAAACATAAAACAAAGGAGCAGGCAAAGACTTGGTGAAAAGATCCGCCAACTGTTGCCGAGTAGGAACATACTTAGGAAGAAAAAAGCCAAGCTTAAACTGATTGTGAACCAAGTGAGAATCAATCTCCAAATGTTTGTTACGTTCATGGAAGATAGGATTGGCTGAGAGATGAATTGCTGCCTGGTTGTCACACCACAAAGAAATAGGTAACGAAACATCGATAAAGAGATCCTTGAGAAGATAAGAAAGCCACTGTGACTCACAAACAATAGAAGACATACATCGATATTCAGCTTCCGCAGAATACTTATAAATAGTAGAATGTTTCTTGGTTTTCCAATAAATTAAGGCCTGACCCTAAAACACATAATAGCTAGTGAGGGATTTGCGAGAAAAGGACAGGCAGCCCATTCAAAGCCATAATAGGCAGTGCGAAATCAGATTGAATAAGGAAAAACAATCTCTTAGAAGGAGATCCCTTGAGATAACGTAGAACATGTAAGGCATCTGACTAAAGTTATTCACTAGGAGCTTGAACAAATCGACTAAGTTGTTGTTGGGTTTTTGTGGTTCATACGTAACGAAAGATTCAAAACAAATTTTGAAAAACCCCAACAGGATAGAAAATAAGTTCCATTACACTAAATCTACGAAAGTAAATCATACCTTATTTCGTGATTTTTTTTCTGATTGTTCGATTTCCAAGACGTTCAACTGCGAGTCCTCTATCAGAAATTCACATACGAACGGTGACCATAATTCGGAGTGCTAGCCTAAGAAGATATTGAAAACGATTTTTCTTTCTCTCCTTAAATCTAGAGAACTCGAAAATTGTAAAATGAAAATCTTATTTTGTTTTTAGGGTTCACCCTTTATTTATATGTGTAGATAAGCCCTCATTTAAAATCTTATTCATAATACAACTGTTGTATTTAGGTAGTTTAAGCAAATTACACATACACTATTAATAAGTTATCATATAACAAATCGTAAGGGCTTTTATGTCATGAGTTTTATCATATAAAATTCATTACTCTGGACTAATTGAAATTATGCAAAACCATTCTTTGTGTGCGACCCAATAGGCTCATGCGATGTTGACAGTGAACCAAAAACCATTTTGGTACATAAGTCATAAGCGGTCTCTAGCAAGGCATTATGAATACCCAAGTAGCATGAATATCAACATCGATACAACCTAATTAATAACATATATCATATCCTTTTATTGTGCGATATCCTTTGATTAAACATAAGACATGAAAAGTCACCCTTAATGTTCAGTCGCACTAGTCTCGATCTTTAGGTAAACTAAAAAACATCCAAGTGACATTGATCATATCAATTCACATGGACTTGGCCATTATCAGTCTATCTTATCGTGGGATCCACTGATATCTCTCTCTATACGAGAGTGATAAATTTTATCTTAATTACACTCGTTCACATATTATTTACACAGTAACCAATCACAATCTTTATAATTGTCCGGTTAAAGACAACATTTGATTTTGTCAAATTATCATGCTCCTAATATTGAAGTCTATGGTAATCTCAAATCTAAGGGCTAAATGATATACCTATAATGAGTAACACCTATAACTTAATCCATGTGGTGTTCTCATAGCGAGTCAGTCTAATACCTTATTCCCTAACAAGTACTCATGATCTTGATTTATATAACTATACACATGAGCATCACATGTCCATCAATAAAGATTCACACTAGTCTTAATTCATTATAGTTCCCAGTATAATGACCGACTAGAGACATTTATGATATTTCAACAAATACCTATGGATCTTACTATAAGGTAAACGTGCAATCACTTATAATAAAACATCAAATAAAACCTTTATTTTATTAACGAAAATGATAAGATAAACAATATTTTTAGATAGGCCAAGGGCACATGCGCTAACAATTATTGTGTAGCATAGGTAATATAAGGTTGAGAAAAGACCAAATGCAACAAACGACCAATTAATATCAAATCGACATTAACCAACGAGGGATAATCTGCATCTGCAAACTTATAATCTCTAGGAAGAGGAGTTGCCGCGGGTTTAAAAGTATTAAGACCAATATCTTGAATAAGATCAAGAACATACTTGTGTTGATTCACATAAATAACAGTTGCTGAACGAGCCAATTTTAAACCCAATAAATATCTAGCCTGCCTCAGGTATTTAATACTAAATAATTGATGCAAAAATTGCTTAACCTTGGTAATCATATCAAGTGAAGCACTAGTAATGAGGACATCATTGACATAAACCAATAATGCCAAAAACACTCCATCAACATTATAACTAAACAACAAGGATTATTAAAGACTGCGCAAAACCAAATTTCTAAACTGTAAAGTGAATTTATGATTCCATTGTCTGGAAGCCTGTTTGAGACCACAAAGAGACCACTTGAGCTTGCAAAATTGATGAGGAAAAACAATAACATAGCCATCTGGAGGTTTCATGTACACATATTCATAAAAAAAAGCCATAGAGAAAAACATTATTCATATCCAATTGATGTACTGGAAAATTTCGAGCAGTAGGAAAGGCCAAAATAATCCTCACTATCTGTCACGACCCAAATAATTAATACACGTTTAATGCGTTGATCAAGACCAAATGACCCGTGACATGGGACCCGCAGCGAGATACGTGTCACTACCGAGGCACGGTGGCCGAGGTAAATGTTATATTTGTGTGTTGTATGCCTAGTGTACTGTATATGTGTAGACTACTAAGTCAATTCTACCAGTATGCAGATACCGAGACTAGCAGAGACTTACCTCGTGTTACGTGCCAACGTGGGCCCGAGGTAGCAGCTCATGGGGTAAGCGTAAATACTTAAATTTCATGGCACAAAACATTATAAGTTAGTGGTTTTAGTGAAGCCACATCAACAACATATATAGTAAATGGGCCTAAAGTAGAGAAATTAAATGGGCTTCACTAGATATACATCTAGACACACAAACACCTATCTCTATGCAAGTGTGTTAAGGTGTAGAGTCACCTATATGTGACTTAAGGGACAAGTGTAGTGTTGAAGACCCCCCGATGTGCCTCGAGATACCCGTGTGTTTTGAGATGAGTGGCTCACATTCAAGCTAACCTAAATCATATAAATTGGTCAAATTAACCTCAAAGTCCAACTTTTCTCATTTTGATCTCTCAAAGTCGGTGGAGAGAAGAAGAAGAAACCGAAGAGAGGAAGAAGAGAGAGAGAGAGAGAGAGAGAGAGAGAGAGAGAGAGAGAGAGAGAGAGAGAGAAAAAAAGTTGAACGCTAGGTGAGTCTTGTTGGTGCTTTGTGGTTTGTTGTTGTTAAATTTGGTTGTTGTTGTTATTGGTTGGGGAGTGATAGAGGCTCAGACGAACTGCTTGTGCAGTTCAAATAAAAAGAAAATTCCTCCAACCGAACCAGGGACTTTGTCCCTGGTCCGGTGGAGAAGATGCACATGCGCGCGGGCCGGGCTAAGGGGCCTGGGCCTTGGCCAGGGTCAGGTCTGATCCGGTTGGGTCGACCCGACCTAAATTAAAAAAAAAGAAAAAAAAAAGGAAAAAAGAGGAGAAACAAATTGAAAAAAATTCCGAAAAAATTGGGAAAAATCCCAAAAAATTATATTTCAACAAAATAAATAGAAACTGATAAATTTCTAAGAAAACTCAAATATTTGGAGTTTCAGACGAGACTTTTACTGGATTTTTTACCTCGAAAAGCGCAAAATAGGCAAATTGGTCTCGAATTCGATTTCGACAAATTTAGAAATTTTACATGATTAATATTGAATCTAAATTGATAAATTGTCAAATGTTAGGACCCTAAAGGAGATATTACGGGGTGTTGGGTGCGTACAATGACGCGACAAGAAGCCGGATAGCTTAGGAATTGTTGTGGACTGTAAGTAAACTGAGTGAGACATTTGTTTACATTTCATCACATTTATTTATTCATTCTCAGTTATTCGAACTGAATTTACTTTGAAATCCATATGATATGCCTTGTTTATTTAATTTTATGACGTTGCTCATAGCATACTCTGTTGTTTATATACTATCATTGATTCTAATTCCTAAACTTTGTCATGTTGATTGTTTTGTTTGGAAGTCAGTGATATAGCATGCTATTAGGTTAGTTTGTTTATTTTGACTCTAATCCTTTGTGCATTAGTATGTAGTTACATCTCTTGGCTTCTATTACCGAGTCATTATTGAAAGTGAAAGTGGTTTTAGTGGTTAAGGTCATTTGACGATAGAAATTCAACTTTCATACGGGGGTCACTAGACTTTTCGGGATGTTAGGGAATTTCTCCACTACCTTGCATGACCGACGGGGTAACGTTCCTTGAACGTGGTAACCGGACCTCGGGGTTTGTTGGCGCAAGAATAACTTGGGTGAGCATGACGAGTTTTAAAACTCGGGTATGTTAGCAAGTATACATTCAGATGACGACTAATTCACTTGGAATAGAAAAGGCATAATCGTAAGTAGGACCTTTTCAAATTATGACCTAGAGCTCAATTTGTAACGAAATGATATAGAACAGAGCTCAAGTTGTAGTGGAAAGGCTGATGTGACGTAGCTCATGTCCGACCGACCCTAATCTATTACTACTTAGCCTTGAGTCAGTTTCATATTTGGTTAACCCAAATATCTCTTTGCATGATGTTTCTTTCAGCATAGTTGCTAACTAAATTATGCCATTTGATACTTGTTGCCTGTTTGGGAATGTGGATCAATGTCTCTCAGTATTACTTAAATAACTTCATGTACTCACCGTCTAATTTGTGACGGTGGGTGCAGATCAGTCGAGTAGCAGACCGGGCAAGGAGAAGATTGGAGACTACCTCTGAGTCGGTGGAGGACTGCTATGACATATTTTTCTACGTTTTGTATTCTTTTGTAATACATTTTATATGTACATGCTATTTTTACTTTTGGGTTGAGTGATAGGAACATCTGACTAGACACATATTAATATATCACCACTTTTGTTTATTTATTCATGTGATCTCTATTTCCTGATTTTTCCACAATACGTTAGGCCTTATGTTGTAATTTCCTCTAGTGACTTAAGAAGACTTCCGCTAAATAACTTGTTAGTTTGAGAAACATAAATAAACTCTGATTTGTTAGGTATGTAAACTATCTAGTTAACTATAGGTGGTATCGTGTTTTTAATACTGAATGATTGGTAGGGTCTTAGATGTTTAAATAAGGCTGACTAGCTCCTTGTTAGGTCCTATATGGGAGATTAAGGCTTAATTAGGGATTAGGCCGGGCAGTGCCCTTATTTGGAGAAGGGGTCGTCACACTATCACAGTCTTAGTAATAGGAGAAAAGGAATCTATGTAATCAATGTCTTCAATTTATTGAAACCCTTAGCTACTAAACAAGCTTTACGTTTATCCAAAGAACCATCTCGATCGAGTTTCACTTTATAGATCCATTTGGAACCTATGGCCTTCTAATCAATTAGAAGATCAGTCAGAATCTAATTACCATTCTCTTCTAATGCAATCAATTCCCTTTGCATTGTAGAAACCTAAACGTGGTCTTTTTGTGCTTGAACATAGCAAGTTGGCTCTTTGATATGAGAAGCAAAACCCAAAAAGGTCATGTACGCGTTAGTAATTTGAGGAGATAGAAGAAAAGGAAAAGTGGGAGGATCACCAGAAGCAAGAACAGGCTCAACATTACTGCGAAAGTTTGAATGAACATTATGAAACACAAAGTCATTTAACCACTCAGGTTTGTGTGTAGCACATTGTCCATTTCTCTATGCTATAGGCAAAGATATTTCATCAATAGGAGTAATCTTAGTATCAACAATAGGCTCATGCTCATCTTCAATAAGAGGCACTGTAGGACCAATTTTAGGAACATGTAACACTTTAGTATTATCAGAATTAAAAGAATATGATGTATCTTTAATGGGGCAAATGCAAGGGACGAGAAGGTACATGGGATGCATAAACAATCTGCGTAAGGAACTGATTTTCAAAGAAAATGACATCCCTTGAAAAAAAAAAAGTATGAGTAGTAAGATTATATAACTTGTAAGCCTTTTGCCCTGGTGAATAACCAATGAAGATGGACTTAATAACTATAGTATCTAACTTGTCTTTATGAGGAAGAGTATTTGTAGTAAAGCACAAACAACCAAAGGTTTTCAAAGAAGGATAATCTTGATTCTTAGCAAATAGAAGTTGATAAGGAGATTGCCATTTGAATAACTATGAAGGTAGTAGATTAATGAGATATGTAGAAGTAAGAACTGCATCCCCCAAAATTTCTTGGACAATCTTGAGTGGAAAATAAGTGCCCTGGTAACTTGCAACAAATGTCGATGTTTTTTTTCAACTACTCCATTCTGCTGAGGTGAGTAAGGGAAAGATCTTTGATGTACAATACCCAAACGAGAAAACAGTGGCTAACATATATGATTTAAAAATCATAACCATACCATATCTAATGGTTTTGACTGATGCTTGAAAATGATTATGGACAAAGGAGAGAACGTTCTCCATAATATCCCCAGTTAAAGACTTACATTTCATCAAAAAAGCTCAAGTAAAATGACTATAGTCATCCACAATAGTTAAGAGAAAATGAACTCCCTGAAGTGAATGTTGTTTTTATGGTCCCTAAACATCCATATGCAATAATTGAAAAAGAGAAGTAGACTTAATAGAACTCAAAGGGAAAACAAGTCTACATTGCTTGGACATGTGACAAACATTACAAGGTATATCATAATTTATAATCAGGGAATTATTAATCAACAAATCAAGATGATTATTAACAACATCAGAAGGGTGACCCAATCTATGGTGCCACGAAAAAGAATTACTAGCATTATTACAATAAGCTTGTTGAGAAATAGAAGGAGAGACAAAATAGTTGATGACCTCTTTATTGAAAGAGGTGGAATCAAGAATGTGGGGCCTCCAACCATCCTTTCCCTAGCAAAGACTGTAGAATGCTCAATGTTATATAGAGCACAAAATGAAGAATAAAACTCAAATTTTAGTTAAGTAGAAGAAGTAAGTTTACTAATTGACGAGAGAATGTACTTGAAGGACTCAATGTGAAAACAAAAGAAAGTGCAATTGTTGGACTAAGGTGAAATTCCCCTACACAAGTTACTTGTCTAATATGACCATATAGTAAGTAAACAGATGTAGGATTGGCTAAAGATGTAACATTGGCAAGTAAATCATGATTTGTATACATCTGATTGGTAGCTCCACTATCCACAATTCAAGCATCTCTGCCAATAAAAGTATTAAACTGTAGGTCTGATTGAGTAAGCTACCTGTGAAATCTGGAAGAGCACAATTCACATGAGCATAAGTACCATCAGCAAAAATACATTTTCCTTTCATGAACCTTTCTATCCTTTGTTCTATTGTGGCTGCAATGTTAGTCTGCAAATCTTCATACTTCAATGCTCCCTCATCTATCATATCTAGTAGTGACTCTAGCATATTTACAAAAGATATAGTACCACTGCCATGCCATCTCTTCACAAGACCTTTATTCTACCAATTTGAAATCCCATGAAGTTTGAAACATGTTTCCTTAGTGTGCCTCTTGGCCTTATAGTGCTCATAAAAAAAATCATCTTTATTAACAAACTTCTTAAAGCTTCCTTTGCCATTAGATATACTACCAACAGAATGTCCAACAAAGTTTCTTGTAGTTTTCATCATCATAGCTATTCCCAAGCCAGGAGAATAAATAACATGAACTTCCTTTTGTTTCTATTCTCAAAGAACAATTGAATATTATTTGTTGATGTGAGAAAATGACCCATAACTAAAATTTGGTTGCACACATGATCATACACATCACCTAATCCCATAAAAAATTGCATCCACTTATCATTTGATTCTAACACAACCATCTTTGCTGCAACCCCACAATCACATAAAGGAATTGGTGCCAAACAACGAAGTTCATCCCACAACTTCTTAAGCTTTGTATATTACTGAGAAATGGAAAGATTTCCTTAGCTAATTGAACAAATCTCTCTTTTGTTTTGATAGAGAAGTAATCCATTACATTCACCATATCTGTCTTTCAATTCATTCCACAAAGCAATAGATGAAGTAGTGTACATAAAAGCTTCAACAGTTTCTTTGGAAATTAAGTTTAAGATCCAAGAAGTTACCATGTAACCCACCTTGATCCATCAGTCAAGAATAAGATCTGATGATGCCGTCTTTAAACATCTATCATCAATGAAACAAGCTTTGTTTTGGGCCCCAACGCAATCATCAAGGCACTACTCCAAGAAAGATAGCTCTAACCAGTGAGAGAATTTTAAACTAATATCATAGCAGGATGATCTGGACTATCAAGATAATAAGGACTCTCCATTCAATATTGACCATAATCAGTTCCATTTCTAGTTGAAGCTCCATTTCTAGCTAAAACTCCATTTCCATTTGAAGAACTTGATGAATCACAAACATTAACCATGGTCAGAAATCCAAATCACTCACAAGAAACAAGAAATTAAATTAAGAATTAATTGCTATCAATTGCAATCAAAATCTAGATCAAGATTCGAATCTATCAATCACAAACGAAATCAAACTAGAATCTCTCAATTATAGAACACTCATAAATCAAAATCTCGAAAGCTAGGGTTTGAAATCGAACCTCTATGACACCATGTTCAATAAAGAAGAACACACATAAGGAGTGTTCATTTTATTCCAAGAACTCATAAACTTTACATTGTACAATGTGAGTATATATAGACAGGGTGTGTACAAGAGTGTATAGTACGCACCATACTGTAACTAACTGCACTTAGCTAATATACACTTGGGACATCAGAAACCCAGTACACTTATGTCCTAAGTGTGCATCACTACGTGTTATACAGTAACAAATAACATAGTCTTCAATGAGGTCGCTATTTCAATGAGTTACTCGTTTTGCCCTCTAAGGCTTTAAGTGTGGGTTTTAGGGTTTTTTTTTCTAATTGCATTGCCGTTCACTCAAGGATTTTACTCTACTAACGAGGAACGCGAAGCCATAGTTAGAGGCAACGATGAAGCTTGTCAAAGGTCAAATATGGAAACCATGTGAGTTTAATTTTGAGATTGGTAGTAACTAAAACTTTTCTCATTCAGCGTAGATTGATATAATCTGATATAATATATTTTTAGTTCCATTCATCGTTTCTTGAATTTCTATATGCTTAAAAATTAGGTGAATCTTCTTGGTTGTGGCATTTTTGTAAGATTGCATTTCCTATTTCATGTTTTACTTTGATTTTTTATTCAATTCTCAAGCATGTTTTTATGTTTTGTTGGAACACGTTCTAGCTCAATTTTATCGACATTTTCTTCTTTCATTTTTTTTTGCATCTTGTTGTCTTGCGTAGAGTGACGTATTTGCGAGTGAGTGTTTGCTCTAGGTATTTGAGATGCCTGCCAACTTGGTTTTACTTAACTTCTTTTCTAGTTTTTTTTTGTTTAGAGCATCTTCAATGGGACCATGGATTGAGGTGGAAATGGATCCACCTAGGATACAATCGACATCCAACCAAAAAATGCTCTCCAATGGGATCATGAATTGATAATGTCAATCCTATGTGGCATGGAATCAAAGTGAAGGTGTCTACCACAATGTCTACTTCTAGAAATTATGGTAGACAACCGCATTAGACAAATGAAATCTTTTAAAGTTTTCATTTCAAGCCTTTATTAATATATAAAAGTTGAAAATAAAAAGTGCCAACTCATCAATCCAAGTCTAAATTCATTGTCTATTTGAGACCATTTTGGGAGGTGAATGTCTATCAGATGCCATATAGGATATACATCCTCTCCACATCTATGATGTGACACCAATCATAGTCTAAATAAACATTACCATTAGGGATGCTCTTAGATGCTAATGATTGTTAGCTTGTGCCTTATGTTCATTCGCAAAAGTACGTTTTTTTTTTAATTTATCGTTATTTCTTCATTGTGGTTTTATAAGTGTAAAGAGATGGGCCAATGGTTGAATTTGATTTGTCTTGTGAGGCTTTGGAAACATGAGATATGTTAATGCTTCGATTTTCATGACAGTCAACACCCTTCCTCTATATAGACTATTTGTCAATTTGATTTCTATTCAATATATAATTCGAGAATACTAATAAGTCTTTAGATCCTTATATAACATTACTAGTGTTAAATTTTGTTGTCGGGTAGGTATTTTTATTATCAAACATAATTGTAAATAACGCATTTGAATTTTTTAAAATTACTTAGAAGCAAGGACGGACCAAGGATTTTAACTTCCCCTAGGCTTTGACCAAGCAATCACTAACATCTGTTTTTTTGAAGAAAAATGGTACAATAACAATTGTTAGAGAAAACAACACACAAGTAATATATTGCTTTAGGGCTTTAGGGTGCATGCACGTGTAATGGATCTTGAGACATATAGCATGGTCATTAGTGAGTCACCGCATATTATTATTTTTAGTTTTTTTACTAACCTAAAAAATATATTCGCTAAACCAAAATGATACTTTTTTACACTGATTTATATATATTATACAATTTTCATTTTTTTGGTAAAATGAAAACACATTATATATACAAATAGAAAATTGTTTTAATAAAAGGGAAAAAATGTAGAAAATGTGTGTGCACATATACTAATGTTTGAAATCTACAAGTTAAAAAAATTGAAATTATACAAATTGAAATTTGTTTCTATTGGTTTCATCATATTTATTAATACTTTAAAAAAAGCATTTTTAATATTTTATTATATATGTGATATGTATATATATTTTTAACTTGCATGTTTTCGTTTTTTAAAGCCATGCCAATGTTTGAAATCTATTAGATAATTAGCCCACCCTCCTGACCATCTTAAAACGATTTGCCCCTTTGTATGTGACATAATTAAATTTTATCTACACATTTTCTACAGAAAAGGCTGGTATTGTTTGTTTAAACATTAGTATATGCGTACAACAAAACTTTAATAACTGTGTGTATCACATCATTTTCTGTATTCTTTTTTTTTTTTTTTGGAGGCAGTGGGTGGGCTACATATTTTTCTAGGGATGGGCTAAGGCTCTAAGTTTTAATTATAGGCTGATTGCATGCAAAATGAGTAAGGAATTTCCAAGATTGCCATGGGCTAGAAAGCTTTGGGTCCGCCAATGCTTAAAAGGACACCGCCCGCCTAAGACACAACCTAGGCAGTTTTGGCCCAAAATGCCTAGTGGACGCTTTGCAATCACTGCTTATACTTATATTTTCATATTTTATTATTGATTGTTTTAATTCTTCTAGAGATGAGAAAGAGCAGTGTTAATATTCCCAGAGCTGAATAATGGATTAGAGGGCATTCAGATAGAAGTAGGAAACCACACGATAACGAAATTGCCGAAATTGTGGTGAATTAACTAATATATTTTTCGATATTTTCTATTGTTAAGTTTTTCTTCTATTTGATGCAAACAACATTCGTGCATTTTGAAGGACAAACTTAATGAATGTCAAAGTCAATGGTCGAACTACTCAATCAATTAACAATGACCTCATCTCATAAGTTTTTTGACTTGAACACCAAAGTCGAGTGAGGGGTCTTGGTTTCAAAGTAACTCTTCATGTGTGGGTATGAAAGCTCGGAATAACACTTTAGTCGAAGAACTTCGAGATGAATAACCTATTTGGGAGATAAATATGATGAGCTAGCTTCCTTTGTGTTTTTTTTTTTGTCAAATTAGCTTCCATTGTTTACAATCAAAAGAAACATGTACAAATTTATATTTATTCGTAATATGCATGTAAATATATTTGTATATCGTGAACAATATTCATCTTAAATTGTGTTGGTTATTTTTTATGATAATGTCCATAAAAGAGGATGAGTACATTCCTACACGGTAGGTAAAAAAATATTAATTTATTAAACATAAGTGTTATGATTAATGAAACTTAAAAATTTTTATTGCAGCCCTAAAATAGAAACCTTTCAAGTAAGTGTGGAACAAAGTATTAGTTGATCGATTGGGTAATTATTACCAAGATAGTTGGTGAAAGAGAGATTGCGGTTGATAATCCATTACATGTTGTGGAGGTTCTATTGGGATTGGTGCACACATGGTGTGGGTGTGAAGAGTCATTGATCTTAATGCTTTACAATGGAGGACTTTAATCAATATGAGGACATTGGAGCAAGCTTTAAGGGAATCAATTCCATTACCCATAGAGCATGTCTTATTTACTAACACTTGAGAAAAATACATTCCAACTAATTGTTTCTTAATAAAACGAGTTAGCAGTGTCAATGAATTGTTATTTTAGTAATCATTCATGATTAAACTTATGGTGCAAGAAACTAAGACTATTGTTGGTAGATGACTATTCAGGTAAGATGTGCTTAAATGTGTAAATGATGTTTTAGAAAGAATTACAAATTAGTTTTTTACTCGTCTTACGTCTCTAAACTTGTTAATTTTGTGCTTGCGGGCAGTGGGATGAGTTTTAAACAAAGACTAGTTGATCAAAGTTTTTGAAGATTCAATGTCAAGTTTTATGTTTTTGTTTTGTTTTGTTTTGTTTTGCTTTGACATTGTAATCATTGGACAAGTTTTATCTTGTGCCTCTGAACTTGTATCGTTTAGATGTGTTTTATTCTTTATTTGGTTTTATTTAATTGCTTTGAATCATTAACTGATTACACATTAGTTTGATTTCTGATCTCCTGCTTGTTTCGAGAAGTTGGAACTCTATATGATATCTTTGCTTATTTGTTTGCTTCAACTCATTGTTATCATAGGCGAAAGACTGTAACGCCTCAAACTTCAACCCTTAAATTATCCTTAATATGGATCACAGAACCGTAACTTGGGACCCACTGACAGATACGAAGTCTGACCTTGGTGTGGGGCCGAGGTATGTTTTATATTTGTTTGGTATATTCTTAATGTGTTTATATATGTAGATTATTATATCACATTTCCGTTTATTGTTTATAAGTGTTGAGACGTGAACGCGGATACGCCTTGAGGTGCGTACTGGTGTGGGAACCGGGTAGAGAGTGATTTGGTGAGTTTTTATTAAGGTGTACACACATTAATGAGAATAAATCATATGAATTAACTTAAATTAAACTATGATTTATAAAGGCAGCGACTAAACATACCTTAGATTTTGCTAAACGGATTCCAATTTTTTTTCACTAACTACAATTAACCCATCGATGAAACGACCTTATTGCCCCTATATAAAAGGGGTTTTTGTTGCACGCATACCTATAATTTCGAAAGCACTCCCAATGACAACTCTCCCTATCCTCGAAACCCTATCGAGAACCCACTCACTTTCTTTTTGTTCTCTGACCAAACTAAGGCATTCCTCACGAAATCGACCAAGTAAGTCTATTTTCATCGAGAGTTGTAAGTTGGAAGTCTCGCAGGATTTACCAAATGGAAGCGAATTAAAGAATAGTGAGGTAATTTCTCATATTTTTTTATTCTTTTAAGTGGAGATTAAGAATGTTGTCAATTCCTTTTATATGTTGGACTTATAAGGCCGAGTACAAAAGCTGAAATGCAAATCATTATACTTGGCCCTATCTCATCGTAAGTACATAAATGGACTCGGTCCATGTTAACATATATGATACATTAGCTTTCGACCAGTGTGAACCGATATCCGTATTTTCCTTTCGGTACTGTTTGACCGAGACACAATTGTTAGGTCTTGGTGATTGTACTCCGAAAGCCTTATTACTTATGAAATTGGAGGTTTTTGCCAATGTTTCTTGTATAATTTGTATTTTTTTTATCTTCTTTATAGGATCCTATGCATGACACCAACTGTAAATTCAGCGAATCCTTCCCGGACTTCATCGATACCTTTACACCAGCAGTGCCATTCAAGGATAGAGAGGAAGTGGTTGCATGGGCACATGCAACGGGCAAGAAAATGTGGATTTGGTGTGATTATCCTGAAATCCGATGCTCCTATGGGGTGACGAGCTAGGTTGACCATCGAGTGTGAGAGGTTCGGTCAATTTGCTCCTAAGATTGGAAAAAGGAAGAACAAGGTGCAGACACGAAAAATAAGTACTAGCAATGTGGTTGAGGATAAGCCTAAAGTGAGTGCCACGAAGAAATGTGGGTGTCAGTTCAAGATGAATGTCAAACACAAGATTGATGATAGATGGCACGTCCGAGTGGTATGTGGGTTGCACAACCACACGTTCTCAAATAGTTTGATTGGCTAACCAAACTCGAGAGGGTGACTCTTTAAAATATAGGCAACTCTCCAAAACACGAGCAACACAAGTGCTCAACCGAAACACATTCTATCCACCATTTAGGAAGAAAATTTGGATAATGTGACTGTGATGAAAAACATCTACAATGAGAGAGCTCGGCTGAGAAAGATTGAAGCTCAGGGAAAGACGAAGATGCAGTTGTTATTGCAGAACTTGGAACAACATATGTTGAGCAACACATGTTTTGTGAAAGAACATATGTCGTAAGGGGTTTCTTCTTTGCTCACCCTACTTCATTGCAACTTCTCCGGTGCTTTCCTAATGTGTTGCTTGTAGAATGCATCTATGAGACAAACAGTTCAAGTACTTATTGATGGAGATTGTTGGTGTCACTTCGACCAACATGACTTTCTTAGTGGTGCATGCATTTTTAGTGAAAGAGACAAAATCGAACTACAGATGGGTTTTAGGGCAGTTAAGGTCACTTTTGGATGGGTGGCAACTTCCCAGTGTTGTATTGATTGATAGAGAGTTGGCTCTGATAGGGGCCATAGAGGAAGAGCTCCCAAAAAGTAAGCACCTACTTTGTGGTTGGCACGTGTATAGGAATGTGGTTGCAAAGAAAATAGAATTATTCTCTAAAGAATAGGACTACAATCGTGGTTTAGAATATGGATGAATTTGGTACACTCTGAGACAAAGGCTACATATTGGGGTAGGTGTGACAACACCTTCCTTAATCTAGGGCATGCCCGGCCTAATCCCATTATTAAGTCCTGAACTTAGCCACGTATCACTTAACAACGTATTAGTTAGCCTTTTGGTCCTATTCACGTTGTTGTCGTGTTTAGAATAAACATTATAAAATTATCATTATTATTAATTTCTCGGTTAATTTAAAACTTTTTTTTACCATTTTACCATTATCAGCGGATGACTTAACAAAATAAGTGGAAAAATTATAAACTTGCGGATGCATTTATGGGAAAATACCTACTACGGAAACCAGTTAAATAAAGATCACATGAACTCGAACAAAGAAATTCATGCATCAGTCATGAATCTAATCTCTCAACCAACCCAAAATCATTCAAAGAGATGTAAATAATAAATAGACAAAGTGACCACTTACTCTTATTTAGGGCTCTGATCTCCTTACCTAGCTTGCTACTCAATAGATTTGCACCCACTGTCATAAAAATGACGGTGAATATAGTAATGTAGAAAGTAACACTGAGTGACATTTATCTACATTTCCAAATAATATAGAAATATATCTAAAAGCGTATAAAACACAAAGAAATGCTGAAATAAAAACATGCCAGAAAACATCACGGCTAAACATAGTGAGATTAACACGAATGTTAAAAATGAGCTAAGCATAGTCAGCTGTGTGTTGATCACATAGATCTCAAGTAATAGCTTAATGAGTAGTGCACGCCGTGTTGGGGCATGTGCCCTAGGTTAATTTAAAAACATTGTTTATCTTATAATTTCATTTAATAAAATTAAGATCTTCATTTGATGTTTTATTATAAGTGATTGCATATTAACCTTAATGTAAGATCCATGGGTATTTGTTGAAATATCTTAAATGTCCATAGTCGATCATTATACTGGGAACTATAATGAATTAAAATTAGTGTGAATCTTGATTAATGGTCATGTGATGATCATGCGTATAGGGATACAAATCGAGATCATAAGTACTTCTTAGGGAACAAGGTACTGGATCGACCCGCTATGAGAACACCACATAGATTAAGTCATAGGTGTTACTCATGAGAGGTATATCATTTAGTCTTTCGACTTAAGATTACCGTAGAATTCAATATTAGGAGCATGATAATTTGATACAATTAAACGTCGTCTTTAACCAAACAGTTATAAAGATTGTGACTGATTACCGTGTGAATAATATGTGAAGGTGTGTAATCAAGATAGAATTTATTATTCTTGTATATAGAGATATCAATGGATCCCTCGATATGATAGACTGATAATGACCAAGTCCATGTGAATTGATATGATCAATATCGCTTGGATATTTTCAGTTCAGCTAAAGAATGAGACTAGTGCGATTGAACATTAAGGGTGACTCTCCATGCCTTACGTTTTTAAACAAAGAATATCGCACGATAAAAGGATATGATATATGTTATTCATTAGGTTGTATCTATTTTGATATTCATGCTACTTGGGTAGTCGTAATCCCTTGCTAGATACCACTCATGACTTGTGTGCTAAAATAGTTTTAGTTCACTACCAACGTCACATGAACCTATTGGGTTGCACATAAAGAATGAATTTGCACAATTTCAATTGGTCCAGAGTAATAAATTTTATATGATAAAATTCATGACATAAAATCCCTTAAGATTTGTTATATGATAACTTATTAATAGGAGTGTATATGTAATTTGCTTGAATTGCCTAAATAAAATAGTTGTATTACAAATAAGATTTTAAGTGAGGGCTTATCTATATATATAAATTGAGGGTGAAATCCTTAAAATGATATAAAATGTTCATTTTTGCTATTTTCGAGTTCTCTAGAATTTGGGAGAGAATGAAAAACATTTTCTATCTCTCTTGGGGCTAACATTCCAAGTTGTGGTCACCATTCATATATGAATTTCTGTGACATTCTCTATCCCGATCAGGGAAAATGCCTGGTCTGAAACCCTAATCAAACCCGCTAATCCCGCAGGACTTAACTAGAGCCAACAGTCACTCCATCTATACCTTACAAACTCAACCTGTATATTCATATCGAAATAATAAATCAAAGTATTACGCAACAAAAAATTTAAAACATTCTCAATATATTCAAATATACGGAAAAACATAGTTTATCAAAACCTGAAACCATAATTAAATCACCACAACCATGTTTATATACATCAAAATATGTCAAACAAAGTTTATATATACAAGAAGGCTCATTACATCGGAGAGAAGACACGAAACTCCTAAATGTTCTCTTTCACTTCAGTCGAATCGCCTGGTTGCGAACCTGAAATAGTTAATTTAGGTGAGTGCTCCAACTTGCTCAGTAAGTAAGGATCTACATTAATCATCAACATTCCATACAGTAAACAAGAACATCATGCAATAACAATATGCACCAATGCTATCAAACAAAAATACGGAAAGCATATAACCGAATACATAATCAGATGCAAAGGAAGATATTTTGGACTATTACACTGTGATTCCATATTTTTATTTATAAAACTAGAGGCGATTACCCATCGACACCATTAATACGAGTGCTAGACCTACATAATGGTTGTTATGATGTCTAGCCAATCGATTAATGCCCAATGGTTTTATCATAAACCCTCTGGTGAATATGTAACCTACACAACCAATAAATTGAGTAGGAGTTACGTATAGACCGGGAGATCAACCCCAAGTACTATACAACCTGGTCTCAGCCCTGATGAGTTACTTTCACATTAGACACAATTTTATGTTCATTAGAAAAACCATCACAGTGTACATAATCCCCCCATTCCATTTCAACAGCTATACGAGTTAAATATACTAAATAGCCAGGCAATATTGATAAATAAGCGAATCCGTACTTACCTCTATCTAAGTCCTTGTCCAATTTCCTAACTTTCCGGGTCTATAACTCTTTCCCAGTTAATCAACACCTATCATAAACCAATTATAGTTAATATAGGTCCATTATACTCTAATTAGAACCCTTAAAATAGTCCCTAAAGCTCTTGATAAATCACCCAGTTTTCAATCAGTTCTGCACTGATCTGAGTGTGGGTAGCGCTCTCCCTAACATGGATAGTGCGCTACCTGCATGTTAGTTCATCTTCCCGTACATATAGTGCGTTATGGCCAAAGCCTAACGCGCTATGCGTACCAGACCTGCAACGACAACACCATTCTGCTCATCCAAATTGATCCAAAACACCTTCAAATCATCCCAAATAGTCATAAACTCATCAAAACTGATCAGAACAACCTCTAGTGAGGTGAGAGACCATAATAGATCAACAAACAACTTAAACAACAACAATATTAGAATCACCATAAATTCCAACTTTGATAAACACAAAAATAAATTATACCTATATGATGCTCACATGTTGTTTGATCGATTAAGCTCTTTAACTAAGCTTGATTCTGCACCTCGGACAACTTGTCTCGATCGATGTCGAACCCCCAAACCCTCATTTCGTTTGATCAATTAAGTTTAGTTGATAAACATCAACTTTTTGTTTATATATATAGATTTTTCTCGAGATACGCATCGTGTCATTTCGAGATTGATTGAGTAGTTGATGTGTTAAAGTGACACATCTTATCGTGACACTAATTTTGACACATTTTGTATGTCGGCTTCGTTCGAGAAGATTAGACAATCCATAAAATTTCATTTTTCTTTTTTAATTTCAATATATATATTTATATATATATATCGTTATATATAAATATATATAACTCACGTATATCTTCGCCAATAAATTCACTAGACATGCCTACGTGTAGCCACGAGGGTGCACATTCATGCCACGACTCCCTCGTCGCTCACAGTGTACTAGTAATTCATGGTTTATAGTGTATTTAATCAGTTATAGGTTTGTATATAACCCAATATTATACACAACCTATTTCAATTTCAATTTCATAATCCAAACAAATACCAAACGTCATGCAAACGCACACACGCGCTAATCGAGGTACGCTGAACTTAACACTGAGCCTAGCTCAGGTTAATTTTTAGTTGGATTAGTACTAATCACCAACTTAAGATAACGATTCGTTAGAGTTCATGATAGAGGATGGACGCTTAATCGTCTTGGAGATCGAACAATCAGAGAAGGAAATTACGGATTAAGGTAAGTTTTACTTTTGTAAATCTAGTTTAATGGAACTTATTTACAATCCTGTTAGGGTTTTTCAATTTTTTTTTTGAATTTTTCGCTGCGTATGAACCATAAAACCCAACACGTAGGAACTACCCTTATTGATTATGAAATACAACATATCGAACTCATGTAATAGGTCAGGACACATAGCACTTTGATATTACTCTAATTGGTCACTCTTTGTTCAGTATAATAACTTTATATAGTTGGTTTGTGTCACTAACTAGTCGGAATATCGACATCCCTGAGTCCCATATCCCGTGTGATGCGTACTGTGACGATCATAATTTTAAACAAAATAAGACATACTTTGTTTGAGGGTAATTGTTTTGTAAACTAGAAAACCTTAAATACTTAATGGCAAGTGGGCCCATTCTTAGTTATGCTTTGGAATGTTTAAGGAAGAAATTTGATTTAAATCCCAATTTATTAAGATGGGGAGGATTTCTAGGATATGAATTGATCCTCTGTCAAATAAGAAATGTTATATAGGAAAGAGTCTACACAAATGAGAGAAAAAAGAGAACGCAAAAGAGGGAGATAGATCCAAGAGGGAGGAAAAGCGAAGTGTGGACTTGTCGATCTAGTGCGCGTTGTCTCTAGGTAATAACTTCTCAAACTAATTCTCTAGTTTTAATTATCAAGTGATGGAACCCATGATTTAAAAGGATTATACGTTCATTTTTGTATGAATCAATAAGGTTTGATTTTCAAGATTGATAAAGTTTTGATTTTGAAAAAGATTGATGTTAGTCAAGATGAATAAAAAAATAATAAAAAACCTTAGGCCCGGCAGAGCGGTAGGCCAAATTCATGCACAAACCCACTTTGTTGTTTTATTAATTTTTTAAAAGAAAAAATAATATTAAAAGAAGAATATATAATATAAAATGAAATAAATAAAGAGAAATAAAATCAAAGATTAAATGAAATTCAATTTTCAAGCACGGAAGTCAATGAGACATTTTGGTGTACTTAAATGTATAGTTCGAGATTTTTGAAGGGTTTTGAGAACTAAATTTAATTACAAAAATATAATTTAACTTATGTTATTAATCAATATCTAAATTATTTAGATTTATGCGACCTCAAAATACGCCCGTGAGTGCCAACTAGAAAATTGGAAAATCAACGTACCAGGTAAGTTGGGATTAAGTCATTTTTTATTATAATTGTTTACCTTCTATTATTTATATGGTTAGGTAAATCATGTATAACAAGGTCATTAGGTAAATTGAGATGCATTGTAAGGCATGATATGTTTTTCACTTAATGGAGCTCGCTAGGAGTCCTTGCACCAAAAAATTACTAGTTCGACTAGAATGCTTGGGACAGTTGGACCTAGCTAGGAAGAACAAAATAGGGCAGTTACTTAGACTTGTCGAACGAAGAGGCTATCTTAGTTCGATCAATAATTCGAGAATAAGAATAAGATCTATTGTTCTCGATAAATTTTGGTAGTAGGTGTTATGTTTAGTTTGACGAGATGTGAACTTGGTGATAGAATGGAGTTTCCAAAGTGTTGAGAATGGAGAGTTGACACTGACATGCCATAGTAAGGTTAACCTTCACGAACTTCAGTTTTGGTTGGTAAATTTAGTTGCGTTAACTCATGCATATCTTGCATTCGCACATTTTGATTTCAATGAATCATTTATCTTGTTATTGTATTTCTTGATAATCTCTTTCGACATGTTAAATATTTTTGCAAGTTATTTATGCTCACCCAATTATTTTGCTTGCCACAGGTTCCTCGTCTGCAGTAGACAAGGGAAAGGCTCTAGCGATCTAGAGGAGCTTTATTGTGTCTTTGATTGGTACAATGAAAAGCTTCGGACTTGTCAAGACTTGTTCTTCTATTATTATATATTATAATGAGGTTGAGATTTAAATAAACTGAACTAGAGAGATATTACTCCAATTGATAACTTTTGAATGCCATTACTGGCCTTTATATCCAGACTTTGATTAAGTTTTATTTAATAATATTCCACTCTAATCATGATTCAATTTCTAAATTTCAATTTGATAATGAGTTAGTTATGAAAGAAGGCTCACTAGTTCAGTTCCTAACTCAGTAACCGAGTTGATTGGTGAGTTAAGGATTGAGTTAGGCTGGTCGAGATTCATCTGGGAAATGGTTCCTGCCAATGTGATATCAAAGAGGTTAAAATAAAAATTTAAAAAAACTAAGATACCAACAACGTTGGTACCAAATTTAAGTTTAATGCATAAAAACATGAAGTTGAGAAAAACTTAAAACGTCAACAAAGTCGGTATATGAGTATATGAAAAAACATGAACTAAGAAAAAGATAGGATATCGAAATCTATGATTTTAGAGTATACGAAAAGAATATAAAATTAATCAATAACATAAGATTTGGAGAAAGGTTTTAGCTAAAAAACCTTATTATATGTTATTTGTTGAGTTTATATATTATATCGAATAGATATAGAAACCCAATTACCCACTCTTTCTAAACTTTGCTTCCCGTCCATCTTGAAATGGCAGACAAAGGGAATCGAGATGAGCCATTTAATATGTTGGCTTTGGAGAAAGAGAAAAGGGAATTTCTTGAAACCAGGATTGGTGATCTAGAGGAAAACTGAAACCACACCCAAGAGGGGAGTGAATTGGGTATATCAAAAATTTATCTCATTTTTAAAATAATTCAACAATAAAGATGCTATATGCTCACTCAAACGCAAGTATGAATGCAATGCAAGATGAAGGAGATAGAAGAGATGGAAAGAGACACGTGGTTTATAGTGGTTCGATCCAATTATCTACATCCACTACCTAACCTCCCTGGTTAGGATTTTCAAACCCCTACTTATATTGCCAATAAGTGTTACAACCTAAGCGTATAAGTCTAGAATGCCTAATCACAATTATGACTTCTTACCTAGCCGCAACCAGGGTTTATGCTTAACCTTAACTAGGTTTTCCCTTCGACTTAGACCACACTAAGTCTTACAATTAGCCACTTACAAAGAATAGATGAAAATAATCAAATTCACTTTACAAAGTAAAGCGACACCAAATTCAAATACAAGCAAGCCTCATAGAGCCTAACCACTCTTATGCATGCAAGTATGAGAACAAATGAGAAATGCAAGTATATCATTGATTTTGTGCAAATCTCAAATATGAAACCGTTTCAAATGAATCGATTAAAACAAATTTGATTTCAAATCGAAAAAATAAGAAGTTTGATAAAAATTAACTTTAAGTGCAAACTCTTGTCCAAACTAGTCCTAGGGTTTAGTAAATCAAGTTTAAGTGTAAAACCCAAGACAAATGTGTTCAAGAGCATAAGAAACGGTTTCCACAAGTCAAACACATAAAAATATGAAATTTAAGCACAAGAAAAGCTAGGAAATCGAACTTTCTTACAACCTTGAGAGAGTTTTGAAAATCAGTTATGGAGTGGCTGTTGTAAGCTTTAGAAGGCCTCAATAATGCTGGTTTTGAGAGTGATTCAGTTGCCTCAAAAGATTACAAATGATAACATAAAAAATTCAAGCTTCTTTTTTGAAAACTATGAGCACAATTTGGTTTTCTTGTTTGACAAGAAAATAAAATGTTCTAGGTGGCTTGAGAATATTCTACATTTCATTTTAGCATTTTTTGACTGTTCTAGAGATCCAAGGGCTCAGATTTGATTATCTATTCAAATTAAAGTGTGATTTTCATCTTTATAAAAAAGTTGTCAAAAAATAATTAGCGCGCTAATATTGGGGCCTAGCACACTAATCCTCTAAGCTAGCGTGATAATGCTAAACATTAGCGCGCTAACTCTGAAATTAGCATGCTAATATAACTATTAGCGCACTAACTGTCGGGGGCCTCAAAAGAAATATTTTTGGCCCTAGAGCTAGCGACCACTTATCGCATCCGAGACCCTACCAAACCTTTTATAACATGTTATACATGTTTATTAAGGGCCAGAGAACCTTTTTAGGTGGTCTAGATGTTTTTACAAATCCCAAAAATAGAAAATCCCTATTTCATGACTTACACAGGGGCTTTTCTGCAAATACACAGTTTTTCTTTTCAAAAACCTTTCAAAACAAGTTTTTCATTTCCAAAAACTTCCATAATGGTTTTTAAAGTACGACGTGAATATAAAAAACATGGTTTCACATAGTTTGAACTTATAAGATGATTCAAGTGGGTAATTTCATTTAAAACTCCAAATAATCACTTGAAATTTGAAAAATGATTTGAAAAACATGATATGCATGAACTAATGCATTAAGCTTGCATAAATGAACGTGTGTACCTTACATCAATGTTACAACATGCAATATGATCTTTCATCTTCGTTTCCTCATGTAGATCGAATCTTGAACTTGTATGGCTTGAACACTTGAGATGTGATATTCTGCAAACTTTGACTAACTGAAACACGCTTGATCAACTTATTAGTATACTTTCACTTTGTTTGTATCCATCAAAATCCTGAGTGGAGTAGAAGCGACTAACCACTTAGTCCAATAATCTCCCTGTTTTTGATGATAACAAACAATGCGAACTTGACATTTAAAAACGAAATTCACGTGTATTCATATCCATTGTGCAATCTCAAATAATCTCAAGTTCAACGAATACATTTCTCCCCTTTTGATAACATTAAAAAGTGGGGCCAAGCTCCCCCTCATAACAAGCATATCCAAAAATGAGCCACGAATATAACAACACAGTGGGTGGAAGACTCCCCCTCACTACATGCATATTACTAGACATAAACAGGTATATAAATGAATGTGATTCACATGCAACCAATATAGGGCAATGAACAAAAGCATAATAGTAACTCAGGGATATGCAACAAATTTTCATGATATTAAATGCTGAAAATGAACATTATTATAATTGTGGCCTAAACACCCGAGTCTACAACATAGCAAATGTACATCAAATCTGAAGACTAACATAGATGAGCCTAGTACTCCCCTGAACTATGTTATGCCTAGATAATCCTCCTAATGAGACGATGTTCGATACGCAGATCCGGAGGCAAAGTCATCTCGCATTGGCCTGGCTAGCAGTAGATGACCCTTTATGCGACGAAGTCGATCATCCTAACATTCAAGGTGGGTGTCGATGGTTGTGAAGGTTTGAGTCATGTAATCATGCATATAAACCAATTGTGCGGAGAGGTACGCCATCGATGGAGGCATCTTGGGAGGAGGGACAAAGCCATAAAACATCGGATAGTGTAGAGGTAGTAGCTGCTGCTGCGACTGCTACTATGACTGCTGTTGTGGGGGTAGTGGAGCCTCTAAGTCCTGGTGAACCTCATCATCGCCATCATCACAATGAGGGAACATAAAGTTGTAGTCCAGGTAGTCTCTCTCATCAAAAGCAGCTAGAGGATCAGTGGGAAATGGAAACTTGTATCCCTCGTAGTGCTAACCATCTGGGATATCTTCCTCTCGAATCCATATCTGTGCGCGAAAAATATATCGGTACATCATGGCCTTCAGAGTGGCCATGTCAATGGTGTCGTAGGCAGATAGTAGACGATCGCCTAAACTGATATCCACTTGGGCTGACTCTAGATAAGAAGTGATGATGTAGGCGTATGGGAGATGACGACCGGAGCTACATGTGCTAGTCATGTAGCCAATGATAAGGTAGGGTAAACTAAGAGAGATCTCACGAAGTAGGTGCCTGAGGACAAACATGTCAAGTAAAGCGACGTAGTTCTTACTACCGCCACGTGGAAAAATAACCTTATGCAAAACTTTGCGAAGTAGGTGAAACACAAGCTTGAAGTCAGTGTTAGTGACTCTAGATGGATACACGGTGAGTTCCCTGTCAGACTGTGTGAAAAAGTTTAACACCTCATGTCGATTAAATGACCAAGTAAGAAACTTACACCTAACTGTAGTGGTGGGAGGGTGCAAAGGAAGGTCGAACCATTGAGCGAGGCTCTCCGGTGTAATCTGGATAGACCGACCACAGACAGACGAATGAATGAAAAAGGTATTCACCGTGGCGAGATTGGAATAAAAGGCTCAAACTAATAGTGGATTATAGTCATCCTTATACTGACATAAGGTAGCCTACCCTAATCTGGAGATGACCTCTTGTATTGGGAGATGAGCCTTATTGAAGAATGCGAGATTGACAATGGCGGGCTTAAGGATTTTGGCATCCGTAAGCCGTGGGCTGACCGAGGCCAATATGGACTTAGCTCATGTAGGGATTCGGAGTGACCCTCTTTTTGAGGGGCATTGGCCAAAACTATGGCCGAGGTGTCGCTACGGTGGTGTGGGATGATGATTGGGAGGTGGTGTGGGACGGTGTTGATGAATGGGTGTACTCAGACTCACTACTAGATGATAAAGACTCGACAATACAACGCGTGGGGATGACGGGAGGACGATGCAGGGGCGGTACGGGCAGCGGGATGGGTAGTGGAACGGGTGGAGGTTCGACGGGTCGACATGTGTACAAACTCAAGGATGGAAAGAACAATGGTGGTTCAATCCTAGGGCTAGGAAGTAAGAACACCCATATTGACAAAGGAAAAAAATGGAATTTACCTGTGGATCGTGGGAGAGTCATTAGAAAGGATGAAAACCCAAAAGGATAGGAGTGGTGTGTGAAAAGAAGAATTTAGGGTAAAAAATAGTGATATATTGGTCTTGGCCGAACGATATTAGCGCGCTAATGATGCCAATAAGTGATCTGGGCCAGGGACGATTAGCGCACTAGGTCCTTGAATTAGCGTGCTAATCAGAGACAATTAGCGTGCTAATTATCAAACCTAGCGTGCTAATTGCTTTTTGGAATTTGAAATTAATTTTTTGACGGACAACTCCGATTCACCTCATACTTCATGGACACTTCATTAACAATATATAAAAAGGATTGGAACAATTAAAACGTGTGTAGAATGTCCGATTCAAGAAACATGCCTAATACACGCCGAATCTTAGAAACTTGGTATCTAAGTAATGGCTTGGTGAGGATATCAGCTAGTTAGTCATCCGTGGGCACATGGATTAGTTTAACATAACCCTTTTGGACGTGATCTTCGAAGAAAAAGGTTCCTAATCTCAATGTGCTTAGTGCGGGAATGTAACACCAAATATTTTGATATGTTGATTGCACTTGTGTTATCACAATAAATCTTACCATACCCAACTTGGATTTGGTAATCCTCAAGTTGTTCTTTCATGTACAAGACTTGAGCACAACAACTTCCGGCAACCACATACTCGGTTTCGACAGTAGACAAAGCAACGGAATATTTCTTTTTGCTAAACCATGATATAAGTGAATTTCCTAGCAAATGACAAAACCCAAAAGTGCTTTTCCTATTCATTAGACTCCCCGCATAGTCAGAATCAACAAAGCTTTGGAGTTCAAAACTCTTGGCTTTGTTAAACCACAATCCCGAATCTTGTGTCCCACTAAGATAATGAAATATACGCTTGATACATTTCAAGTGAGATTCCTTAGGTCCGGATTAAAATCTAGCACATAAACATGCCACGATAAAGTTTAGGATCTATGGATTTTCCTAGTTGATCTTTGTCCATTTTGACGGTGGAGCTACTAGGAGTATTGCATGCTAGAATGTCCTAGTCTACGATGCCACAACCATGCATCGCATTCACTTTGAGCACTCAAACATGAAACATTTTGCATATGCATATCATCAAAGTTAAAGACATAAACATTCTTATCTCTATATGCAATAACTCGAAATAAACTCCAACTTTCTATTTTCTTCGTATTTGGCACTGTCACTAATGTCCGGGCGCCGTGCATTATAAGCCACAACCCTGCCATTACGCCTACTCTGCATGTGTTTTTTCACTCACTAGTGTCTCGACGCTTTCCACCCTGTCTTGGCGCCGTCCCATATATATCCACAGCGCTGCCATTGTGTCGGACCTCTAGACTTGATTTTCTTATTTTCTTTGCTCTCCCACGCCGTGCATTATGGTCCCATACTGTGCCCTTTCTTCCCACAATGCCGCTTTGTGTTACCACAGTGCCAACCCTATTTTTATGGGTTTTGACTCCATCTCTTCTCATTTTTCCTTAATTCATTCCTTTACACCTTAATTCCCTGAAAATGAAATAATACCTTTATTTAGAGCTCATTTAAGGATATTTAAACTAAATAAACAACTAAACTAACCCTATATATACGTATAAATAATCATTTATCAAATACCCTCAAAATTAAGATTTTGCACGTCCCAAGCAAATGTGTATTCTATGATGTCTCCTAATACTAATTCTTATTCAATTTACATTCTTCATGAAGTATTTTTCAATCAACTAAGTTTCAAGATACCAATCCACTCAAAAGTTTTTCTTGCAAAAGCTTATATTTTTAAGGCATGTAGTGTTAACAACACATATAACTTCACTTTCAAAAAACCAAAGTAGATCACAACAAAAAACCATCACTATTCACAAGTTTGTTTCGTTTCAACACTCAAGTAGCAAGTCTACAATCTCACGATTTCTTATGAAGCTCAAAAACTCACAAATAAACATAGATCAAACTCATCTTTGGTAGACTTTAGCACTTATAGGACTTAACATAGCTGGAATGGAAACTTGACTCAATTAGCTACTGTACTTGAGCTAAATATTTTATTTGAAGAGTTTTAGCTTACTTCCTCCTTTTTTTACTTAATTTTCTCTCTTATTTCTTCTTCTTCTTTTCATTTTTTATTAATTTAATAGTCTATGCTCCTTTTCCTTTGGACTTTATTCTTCCTCACTTTTTCCAACCATCAAGTTATTTGTTTCATTTCCTATAGAACTTATGAGATTCTCTCATTTTTCTCTTTATTCTAAAACTTTTGTTAGTACTCTTACTTTCACTAAATTAAATAAGTTAACTCCAATTTCTAATTTACAATGCCCATATCTTCCCCTCTTTGCATTGAGTCTTTATTTGCCTTGTACTTTCAAGTAAGATTCACACTTATTATATAATCCTTATAGATATGACCTTTTCCATAAAAATGTTCCAGTTTCTTGCTTTTTTTTTTCAAAATCAAGGACTTCCTTAATTCTAGGTTTCTAATCATGAAATAACACCATTATTTACTACATTTCATTGTTTCTTTTTGAAAAATTTAAAACACTTTCTTAAGTTTCATATCAACAAGATACTTGTAGTTTACTCATCCACCATTAAAGGCATGAACATGCAAATGAACTACTTATTTATTACATATTACTATATATAACATAATCTATACTACTTAAACATTCATATAGTATGTAAAATGAAAAATATAAACTACCATTTTTTCCTCCTTAGCTGATTCAATTTAAGAATTTAAACGATTATACATGCAGTGTTTATCCTTATTTCTCATCCTATCTTACCACTTCCCATAATGTAGTGCAGTGTAGTGTCGATACCCCCAAACTTAAACGAAACCTTGTCCTCAAGGTTTAAAAGTAAGCCTGTAACACGAAAATACTAAAACATACAAACATATGTAATAACACAAGTTATAATAAATTAAAGTAAACATTAAAACAAGTAAATAGTTAACAAAAATATCTCAAATGTTAAAAAAATTAAATGGTATTAAAGTTACTCTCAACTCCCCAGCTCAAAAAGATTTCTATTACCAGACTTCAGGACTACGCGTCATCATTGTTGTATGCATCATCATCTCCAGCTTGGGATGGTGTCAGTGTACGCTCCACCTTCCTGCTCTGCACCAAATCTTGATCAAACATGTATGCTCGTGTTGCTAGAAAACCTAATGACTTATTAATGGGTCTCAACAATTTACTCCTCTCATATCCAGCTATGTCTCAATGATGATCAATAAATAACATGAAATTGCGCTATTTGATCCGTCAGTGTTGCTATCTCCTTTTCATATCTTGTTCATATCTCAACATGATAACTTAGTATTGTGCCTTATTCTTCTGGTACTATCTCTTTTTCTCTGCTATCCACAGCCCCTACTGTTGTAGAGTCAAGTCCTCTGGTGGTATAGGTGCCTTTGGTGGAGGAAGTGGTGGAAAGACTTTAGGACCGTCCAAGTCATGCTCTCCAATCTATGGGTCTACAAACTCATAGCCCTCGACAAATCCTTGCTGTTATTGCTCCTCTTCTTCTTCATTTTCCTCATCTTCTAGCTCTTAGGCTAATTTAGCTGTTGCTACTGCATGATCCTTTTGTCTTTTGGCTAAGCCTAAAGTCTAGCTCCCTCGGCCCTCTATCTCTTTCATCTTCTGAGTCTTAGTAATCAGGTGGTGATTTCAACGTGAGCATTAAAGCTTCATCCATGGTTAGTTTGGCCTCTATATCAAAATTCTTCGTCATCTCTCAATCTCACCCTATCTTTTAAGCAAATATGTGTAATTAATATAGGGAATAACTTGATGTCCATTTTCGACATAATATACTCCCTTAGACTGGTGTGTATGATCTCCCCAAACTTAATAATCTCATAAAGACAAGCTGTTTTCGACTTGTTGATCTCACCCTGCTGAGAATTAAGGTATAGCGATGTAATAAGAAAATGTTGCCACATGTTATATACCTTTCTAACACTCCCATTTTTAATAAGCTTAATCACATTCTATTACCTTAGGACAATAAATGCATCTTCTATGGCTCTAAATGGGTATAGGTAATAGGGTCTCCCATATAATCTGGCCTCGTGCAAGCTTAATTCCCTTTACCCATAAATATTATTGATCTCTCTTCTATTAAAGGGAACTAAAATCCCTCTCACCTTTACTGGCTCATCTTAGCCATGAATTTTGCATTAGCATAAAACTCAAAAACAATCCCACTCACTCCCTTAACTTTATTCTCTGTATAGTCTTGAGTGAGTTGCTCCCGGTTTCGATGCCAAAGGAAATTTTTCACTCTATTATCATATTTGGTTGACAAATTAATTCCTCTTTCGCTAATGAAATATCTACGAAAGATTTTCTCATAGCGTTCCTTAGCCTCACTACAAATGAAAAATTTGAATTTAAAAGGTCTAGGCACTTCTTCATTACGATTTGTAGAGATAGATGCCTCAAAATCATTTGCTCTAGTTTGACTAACTTGTTTCCTTGTTCTTGCCATTTTCATCCAATTTCAAGCAACTAACAACAACGCAATGCAACTCGGTCTTCAAATCACCTAAAAACTAAAATTCATATAACATGGATCATGTGTATGCCAAATAATGCAAAGATATCAACTAAGTCTTAATAGGTTATATTAATTCTAACATTCACACAATCTTGCAAAAGCTACCCTACAACCTCAAATCCACAATCTCAATACAATATCATCAAAATATTCTCAAAATCTAAAGCATAACTAGGTGAAATTGTAAATGTACCTCAATGCCGGATTAATATTTGGTGTAAATCACTCCTTCAAGTCTTTATCAAATCAAGCCCTTTAACATTTCTCACCAACTATAACCCTAGCTCTCTTTAGAATCAAAATAAAAAACCCAAGCCCTAGCATTCAAAATTATGCAAAACCACAATGTACTTATTTCTACACTCTCAATCACTAGGAACTCACTAATCTCACTTAAAAATTATTTGGCTCTAGAAGGAAGTATGCTTGGTAAGGGTTTTAGTGTAAATGTATAGAATGAATGAGAAATGAGGTTAAAACCTTTTTATTCGACCTCGCCGTCGCATTAACGGTGCAGTGGGGCTTAAATGCATTTTTATATTTGCTGCCACCTTGACGTTATGGCCTACTCCCATGGCGCCGTTGGTAATACCCACGGCGTTGATCTCACAACCTACATTTTCGTGTATAATTTCTTGCTAATTCTTCTCTGGCGTTCCTCTAACATTGTGTACAACTTGCACTAGGTGGCGTGATAGCATAAAGTCTATGAAGATATAGAAATTAATAAATTTTACTTTAGATTTTCCCATACACATTACCTTCACCGCTTTGAACTCATTCGCTCTTTTTTGCTCTTTTAATAAGTTCGTGAGACATTTTCGTTCCAATGAATAATCACCAGGCGAATGGTCTTTCCTATACTTTCAACACAAATTTTTGAAAGTTAGAACTAAAAATTATTTATTATAATTATTAAACTAACTAACTAACTACTACTAAAACTTAAATACTTGAAATTTAAAACTATAGGCTGCCTCCCAGTTGCGCTTAATTTAATGTCATTAGCCTGATACCTTTTCGCTCGTTTAGTCCGAGTTTAAATCGTGAAGCTCCATTTGAAAATCTGAGATTATGATTTCATTCCTATTCGGATGTACTTCTTCACTATCGACAAAGACATCCTTCTCAGCATCATTGCCCTCATTGATACTCATCGTGATCTTTCCCTCTCTTATATACAAATTTGCTTTAGATGTGTTCAAGAATGGGCGTCCAAGTATGATAGATACATAATCGTCCATATTGTGGTTCAAGACCTCAAAATCTACGATGAATGTGAATCTACCCATTTTCACATGCACATTCAAAACTTTTCCTAAGATAGATATCAAATTACCATATGCTACTTGCAAATTAGTTGTATCCGGACAATTAATCTTCAAGTCGGCATGTATCATGTCCATTAATGGCATGACATTGATTAAGGCTCCCATATTACATAAGAACTTTTTAAAATGGTGCCCGTCAATGTTTATCGTTATGCTTATCTATCCAAGATCTCTCCTTTTGATAGGCTGAAGTCGCAAGATGAACTTGAGCTTTGGTTCCAGTTTCTTTTGAACCAACTTAATGTTATTGCCTTGTGGTTCTTCTTTGAAAGGTCCTTCATCTTTTTTCTTGGCCTTCTATTGTTGCTTCCTTTTTTTTTTCTTCAAGGAATTGATTCTTTGCTTCTTGAAACCATCAAGCTCATCTTGCCTCACTTTCGTGTTGTGCTCATGTGTCTCTTCATGTTTGTACGTTAAATGGTCTTTTATTGGCTCCATTGTTGTCGTAGTTTTTATCATGCAAATGACACTCACGTTCTCTTTGGGATTGGTGATGGTATTATTATGAAACTGTCATTCTTTTCTCAATTTCAAGGCTATAGCAAGTCGACTAATTTGTCTCTCTAGATTTTTGATGGATTGTGATTGCTCGTTATCCATCCTTTTCATGGCTTGTTTTATTCCTTCAAACTCTTTCTCTTGCTTCTTATAGTACTCCCTATCTCTCACTTCCATGACTTGCAAATACTTCTCAATTGACTTTAGTGAAGCCATCTCTTCGTTCTGCCCCAGCTTCTCCTATTGGACTTATTGCTCAAAGCCTTGAGGTAACTTCAGTGCATTATTAGAATTTCCATAAGAAAAGCTTGGGTTATTATTGTTGTATCCTTGATAAAACCGTTAACGAGCCACTCCTTTCGGCCTGAAGTTGTTCTCGTAGCCTTGGTTGTTCATGAATTTGAACAACCAAGGCTACATGAATAACTTTATACCTACTTTTCAAAATAATGGAGTCCTCTCAATCGAAACTTTCAATATGTTTAATAAGAGACTTAGGATTTTTAAATGATAGTCAAACATGGTCCTCTTTCCAAGACAAAATTCTTTCAACACTTGAAGCATTAAAAATAATAACCTTCAACTTACTTAAAGGTTTCCTACGTCTCTTCATCAAAGTAGTGGATCCAAATTGTTTTCTTTATCAGACATATTATTTTAAATAGACTTTATCACCACTTTTGCTTATTTGCAGATCTTCACACCTTTAAGAGTCCATATGGGTTATTTAAAGGTAGGCTATTATTTGGTTAATAGCTTTGGAAAACTCACTTAACCTAGCTATAAGCAATCCAGCTAAATCTTTATTTCTTTATAGGAGTTTCTTTTTTATAACTTTCACCTTTCATTCAACTTGAGATCCTTACTTTTCCCTTTTATATGGTTTTTTTATTGTACGGTCCTTACTCTATTTTCTATGGAAACTAAATTTCTTTATTTTTTTAAACCATTAAGTTCCCTGCTTCATTTCTTACTGAACTTATGGGACTCTCTAATTTTGTAGAAATCTCTTATTACCACTTCTCACTTCTGCTTAAGTTAAGTTAGTTCTCCAATGTAGAATCATTGGGCCCATATTGTAGTAACTATGCCTACTTCTTCCACTTACAAATGCTAGATCTTTAACAATTATACTCTAAGTGGATTGGATTAGTTCTACTTTCATAATCCTAGAGATTTTAAATTTTCATGCAAAGTTAATTTGACAACCTACCCACTTTGGTTTCATGTCATGACTCATCCATACTCCAAGTATCCATTAATGTTGTCAAGTAGGTGTAAAAGCTCTTCTACTTCTTTTATGCCCGAGGGGTCTTACAACTCCATTTTCATCACTTTCTTCACAATTGCATCAACATCCCACTACAACCACCAAGTATACATTACTCTATAGCCAAAGTTTAATCAATTCTAAGTGAGATAAGAGAGTTTCCAATGATTGAGAGTGAAAGAAGCAATTGCATTGTGGATTTGTATAAGGTGGAAAACTAGGGCTTAATTATAAGATTTGATTTCAAAGAGAGCTAGGGTTCTAGTTTGTTAGAAAAGCGAGAGGGCTTGGATTGATAGAGACTTGGAGGAGTGTTCTACACCAGAAACTAGTCTAACATTGAGTAAAATCTACAATTTCATTAGTTATGCTTTGAATTTTGAAAAGTTTGATGAAATTGCATGAATAGTGGAGTTGAGATTGTTGGATAAGAATTTGCAAGTTTTGTGAAAATTGAGCATTAATGTTACCCAAGGAGACTTAGTCTATGTTTTTGCATTATTTGACGAGTGAAGATCCACCTGATATGAATTGTGATTTCTAGGTGATTTCATGACACAAATTGCTAGTTGCATTTGTTATGTTGTTTTTCGAATTGAATAGAATGTCAAGAACAAGGAAACAAGTAAGCCAAGTTAGAACAAATGATTTTTGAGGCATCTACCTCAAGAGGTCCCACAGAGGAGCCTAGGTCTTTTAAGTCCAAATATTTTATTAGTGGAGAGGCCAAGGATAGATACGAGGATATTCAACATAGGGATTTCATTTGTAAGAGAAGAATCGATTTGCTATCTAAATATGACAAACAAGTGAAAAACTTTATTAGGCGACGAAATCGGGAGCATTTTATTCAAGATTATAGAGAGAAAAAAGTTAGAGGAGTGAGTGGAATTGTGTATGAATTTTATGCTGATGCAAAGTTCACTAGAAAAAATGAGCTAGTGAAGGTGCATGAGATAAGTATTTATCCCTTTAATAAGCATAAAATTAATAGTATCTATAGGTTGGAGCATTTGAGTATCGTTGGAGCCAAACCAGGTTTTTCGGATGATCTATAAGAAAAACCTTATAACCTAGGCCCATTTAGAGCCATAGAAAAAACATTAGTTATCCAAAGACAACCCAACTGGGTATGAGAGCTGAGAATGTGTAGAAGCACATCAAGAAGGGGAGAGTTAGAAAAGTCTGCTAAATGTGGCAACATTTCCTTGTTGCATCACTATACCCCATAACTCAGCAAAGAGAGATCAATAAGCCAAAGGCGGCTTGTTTTTATGAGAACACAATGAACAGGGAGATAAATGTTGACACAATCATCTACAGTAATATGAGGGATTCCATCATGTCAGAGAGAGACAACAAATTGTTTTTTCTATATTGATCACTCAATTATGCATGAAGGCTGAAATATGATTGAGAAATGATGAAAACTTTGATATTGAGGTGCACACAACCATGGATGAAGCTTTCATGCTTACAGTTAAATCACCTCCTAGTTATTATGACTCCAAGGAGAAGCGAGAAAAAGCCAAGTAAGCTAGATGTGAGGCCAAGTTGTTGGCCAAACAGCAAGAGAATAATGAAACAACAATAATAGCAATAAAGTTAGCACAAAAACTAGAAGATGAAGGATATGGAGAGGAGGAGCAACAATAGCAGGGATTCGTTGAAGGCTACGAGTTGGTAGAACTACTTATTAGAGAGCAGGACTTGGATGGTCTTGAGGGTTTTCTACCACCTACTCCACCACAGCCACCACTACCACCACTTAAGGACTTAAATTTACGGTAGCAGAGGCTATGGACTACTGAGATGAGGAGACAGTATCGTGAGAATAGGGCGTAGTATCAGGGAGTTGTGTTACGATATGAGTATGATATGTAGATGAGAGAGAAATACCGATGGAATGGGGAGCAGAACTTCATGTTTTTTATCCATCATCAGAAAGACTTAGCTAGGTATGAGAATAGTAGGTGGATGAGAGAGCAATACCAAGATTATAACGGCTCTCGACCACTCCAAACTCGTGTTCCATACCCCGTAAGTCCTTTCTAAGCTTTTAAGGTGTCCTAAAAAATTTAATTTAACTTTTTTAAGGTTGTTCAAGTGCTTTTAAATTTTAATTTTTCGTAATTAGCCCCCTTAATACTTTGTTTATGTTGAAACCTACTTCATTAAAGGAAGATAGCTTTGGTGCAACAACTTGTGAGTTGATTTCAATTACCAAAACATTAAAATTATGTATGATAGTCCAAAGAGAAGTTTATAAAGCTATGTCATAGCTTTCTAGAACTATAAGGTTTGTGCAATTTTGATAAGAAACGAGGAAAATATTGAAATTTTGCAACAAGGACTCAAAAAAATTTATATTCCCACTAACAACTTTGAAAAACTCATTTCCCCTAAACCATAGCTTCAAAACTAATAATTTTTTTACTGGAGCCTACAAACATATCCAAGAATGTCATACTACAAGATGATCTCAATTCAATAAGAAATGAGAGAGTCATGCTCAAACCAGCTGAACATTAGCAAAACTATGAATCCAAAAATCTCAGATTCATCACCGAAGTTGTAAATAATTTTTAGACATGAAAACATTTGAATTTCAAAATCTTTTAGTTGGAAAACGTTGTTCTCTTTTGAGTTAGCTTTCAAATGCCAGTCGAATGAGTCCATTCCAATTTAAAATAAGGAATTTATGACCAAATAACATAGGCTAGTTCATAACAACAACATTCAGATTTTTCAATTTTTTTTTCAACTTCATGAACTTCAGAAATTCTTAACTTTTTGATTTCAAAACAAAGTTGAGAACTTCTTAATAGTTGGGTTATCAACATGAAAAGGAGATTTCGAAAATATCACTAATTCTTGGATTCAAACATACCCATATAGCTGAACTTTCAAATTAAAAAAGATGAGATTTGTTACCTAGTGAGTGTAGTTGTTCATAGGACTTGAATCTCCTACTTTAGTTGATGAATTTTCTATCACTAACCATAATTTCCAGCCGCTCTTAAGCTTGAAGTTTTTATTTCAAAGTTATGCTTCTTGCATGTTACGATCAAGCACTAAGTCTTGTTTATATAGTTTATTTTTTGTCCCAATCCTAGCCATACATCTAATGGATTTTCGTTCATCTAGATGATTTATTAAGGAATCTCATTAGCTTCTATATTCACTAATTTTATTGTGTTGACACCAATTCCTAACTCAAATTCCCTAGGGTTCCATGCTAGTGCAAATCTCGAGGCAAATCTATGATTTAGAATTTATTTCCTTAACTTAGGCTTGTAAGTTGACTCACATTAAACCATAGGCCTAGCATATATCACATATGTATATAAATACATATATTCATTGATCTTATTCCAAAAAATTAAAACGCATCATGCGACAACCCCTTCTCCAAATAAGGGCACCGCCCGGCCTAATCCCTAATTAAGCCCTAATTTTCCATATAGGACCTAACAATGAACTAGTCAACCTTATTTAAACACCTAAAAACTTACCAATTATTCGGTTTTAATAACACGATACCACCTATAGTTAACTAGATAGTTCAAATACCTAACAAATCAGAGTTAATTTAGATTTTTAAACTAACAAGTTATTCAGCGGAAATCTTCTTAAGTTACTGGTGGAAATTATAACATAAGGCCTAACCTATTGTGGAAAAATCAGGAAATAGAGATCACATGCATATATAAACAAAAGTGGTGATATATATAACATGTGTCTAGTCGGATGTTCCTATTACTCAACCCAAAAGTAAAAATATCATGTACATCTAAAATGTATTACAAAAGAATACAAAACGTACAAAAATATGTCGTAGCAGTCCTCCACTAGCTCAGAGGTAGTCACCAATCTTTTCCTTGCCCGGTCTGCAACTCGACTGATCAGCACCCACCTTCACAAACTAGACGGTGAGTACATAAAATTATTTAAGTAATATTGAGAGACATCGATCCACATTCCCAAATAGGCAACAAGTATCAAATGACATAATTTAAATAGCTTTTCCACTACAATTTGAGCTCCGCTCTATATCATTTCATTACAAATTGGTCTTTATATGATAATTTCAAAAGGTCGTACTTACGATTACGACTTTTCTATTCCAAGTGAATTAGTCATCACCGAAATGTATACTTGCTAACATACCCGAGTTTTAAAACTCGTCATGCTCACCCAAGTTATTCTTGCACCAACAAACCCCGAGGTCCGGTTACCCCGTTTGAGGCATGTTACCCCATGTGTCATGCAAGGTAGTAGAGAAATTCCCTAACATCCCGAAAAGTCTAGTGACCCTTGTATGAAAGTTGAATTTCTATCATCAAATGACCCTAACCACAAGAACCACTTTCACTTTCAATAATGACTCGGTAATAGAGTTCAAGAGATTTAACTGCACACTAATGCACAAAGGATTAGAGTCAAAATAAACAACCTAACCTAATAGCATACTATATCACTGACTTCTAAACACAACAATCAACATGACAAAGTATAGGAATTGGAATCAATGATAGTATATAAACAACGGAGTATGTTATGAGCAACGTCATAAAATGAGAAATAAACAAGGCATAACAAATGGATTTCAAAAGTAAATTCAGTTCGAATAGCTGAGAAAGAATAAATAAATGTAATGAATTATAAATAAATGTCTCACTCAGTTTACTTAGAGTCCACAACAATTCCTAAACTATCCAGCTTCTTGTCGCGTCACTGTACGCACCCAACACCCTGTAATATCTCTTTTAACATTTGATAATTTATCAATTTAGGTTCAATATTAATTATGTAAAATTTCTAAATCGGTCGAAATCGAAGTCGAGACCAATTTGCTAATTTTGCGCTTTTCGAGGTAAAAACCCCATAAAAGTCTCGTCCAAAATTTTAAATATTTTTTTTTTCTTAGAAATTTATCAATTTATATTTATTTTGCAAAAATACAATTTTTCAAAATTTTTCCTAGGTTTTTTGGACTTTTCCCAATTTTTCCCGCATTTTTTTATTTTCTCTCATTTTCTGTTTTTTTTTTTTTGGCATGAATCGGGCCGAAATGGCCCGGTTTAGGACCATCGTCCCTAACCTCCCGAAACAGAGCATCTACTCTATTTTGAGTTTTTTTTGTTTTTCATTCGATCTGGGATTGGAGATCCAACCCCAAATTGATTTAAGAGCGGGAGACGACTCCCTTGGGTCGTCTCCTTCCTCGGACGAACTGCACAAGCAGTTTGTCTGAGCCTCCATCATCTCTAACCAACAACAACAATAATTGAGTTCAACAACAACAAACCACACAACAACAACGACAATCAACCCACTTTGCGTTCCACTTCTTCGAGCTCGGTCTCTCTCTCTCTCTCTTCTCCTTCTTCCTCTCTTCACTTTTCTTCTTCTTCTCTGTTTCGTTTTTTTTTCTCTTCTTCTCCTCAACCGACCTTAAGAAATCAAACTGAGATAAGTTGGACTAAATGATTCATTTGACCCATATTTATATGATTTGGGTTGCCTTGAATGTGAGCCTCACATCTTAAATTACACACGTATCTCGAGGCACATCGGGTGGTCTTCAACACTGCACTTATCCCTTAAGTCACATACAAGTGACTCTAAACCTTAACACACTTGCATAGAGATGGGTGTTTGTGTGTCTAGATGTATATCTAGTGAGGCCCATTTGATTTATCTACTTTAGGCCCATTAATATAAATCCTTATGTGACCACATTAAAGTCACATGCGTAGTGTACAATTTAAGTCAATTTATTAAACTTACCCCACAAGTTGCTACCTCGGGCTCATGTCGACTTGCGACTCGAGGCGCGCCCTCGCTCATCTCGGTATCTGCATACCCGTAGAATTGACTTAGTAGTCTACAAATGTACAGTACACTAGGCATACAACACACACATATAACATTTACCTCGGCCACCGTGCCTCGGTAGTGACACGTATCTCACTGCGGGTCCTACGTCATTGGTCATTTAGTCATGATCAACACATTAAACGTGTATTAACTATTTGGGCTGTGACACATCATGTCACTCTTTACTTGGTTCCCATACTCATACGCATCTTGAGGCATATCCCCGCTAATGTGTCGAACGTACGAAATAATGAAGTTGAATAAAAACTTGGGTATAGTATACACACATATATTACACTAGGCATTCATCATTCAAAAATATCATACAACTTGGTCTCCAAGCTGAGTGTTAGAACTGCATACTCATTTTCGAGCCACGTCATGGGTCGGTAATCCTGATTAGGGACTAGTTTGCTTTTACTAAATTTTTGGACAGTTACAATGTAGGTCCCATTTGTGAACATGTGATGAATCATCCTGTATATCATCTCCCGTGGGGAGGCATGCATGTGAACCCTTTTGCTCAATAGCTTTTTGTTTCGCCTTCTGATGCGAGTTTGCTTGTGATTTTCGCTTACCATAAGTATTAGAATTACTCAACGATCGTTCAACCTTCGAGGGCTCAGTAGTCTTCTTTCAGGCCATATCTATTAAGTAAATGTCAGAATAGTGCATTGAAATCATATTAGTAATACCCAAAAAAATGACATAATATCGAATTTCAGGATGATAGAATCGATACATGCCTATTTGTCTCGGTGACACAACACCAAGACCTTGCAAGGGGTCTCGAAAACTAACCTCTGAGCCCTTGCGAGAGGTCTCAGACACTAACCTTCGTGCCCTCTCCCAGTTATATTTGTGTACGATATTCGATTAGCTTATACCAAGATAAAGCTTAATATATTGGTATCTTTGCACCAAGACCAAATGGGTTATCTCGGTGTTATACATCTACCTAGGTTTAGGGTCCCTTACAATTTAGTTTTGGTGGGGTTTGACCGATACTTCCGAATCGTCACATCAATGAAAGACCGGGATAATAACACAAGTCTCAAACATCTGTGAACGACCATTGCGGGCATGGGAAATTAACCATAAATATGTACATCAACCTAAAGGGCGACCAAAACTAAGCAAATGAATGGCAAGTTCATGAAAAATACACACTAACTTTCGTGTGAATGTCAAACCCACAAACACCAACAAAGTCCACGACCTTCTCAAAGGCCCTTCGCATCACGAACCCTCTTCTTTGACAGCAGAACGCCAGAACAAACCAGAGGAATGCTACAAAACAATGAAATCAAGAAAACCAAGGGGAATGTGTGGCTTCTGGGCTATGTAGATGAGAGAAGGGTTAGGGGTTTCAAGATTTTCAACTTGTTTTAGGTATTTTGGTGGTAGGGTGCTCTTGTTTGAAGCAAATAGCAATTTAGAAAACTCTAGGGGTGCCATGAAAAATTACTTAATTGGGTGCCCATATTATCACTGTGCTATTAAAAATAATCGGGGTGCAAATAGCGGGATATAAGGTTTTGTTTGAGCAGCCTCAAACAAAAAGTACAAAAGCAAATAAATGCTTCTCGCATGAAATTATGTGTGCCTTGAATAAGTCGCCCCGCACCTTGTTGACTTCCTAAACGCCTGCTTCACGTGAGCTTTGAGCCTTTGAAAAAGGCGCTATCTATACAAACCGACGCCACGTCAGCGCCACGTCAGCGCCACCTCACGAATAATAATTAAAATAATTAAAATTATGGAAAAATTACATAAAATAGATTAAAATAGATAAAAATTATGGAAAAATTCTGAAAAATTCTCGAAAAATATGAAAAATAGGGAAAGCTAGAAAAAAATGAGTTCGAGGCTTTTCGGGCGTTTGGCACCCCGGTATAATTCGAAAAAGTGTGCTAAAAACTTAATTTTTATGAAAATAAAAATGACGAATCTATAATCACATACTATAATTGCATGTAATGCGACCCTAAAATTTTCATTGGTATAAATGGACACCAGGTGTCGAGTGTCGGGTGTTGGGTGCACAAATTGAGGCGTGAGCGGGACGTCTTGAGGACGAATTACGAATTTCGAGGTAAGTAAACCAGTTAGAAATGAGTTTTCCCTATTTTTCATATTTTTCGAGAATTTTTTCGAATTTTTTCATAATTTTTATCTATTTTAATCTATTTTCTGTAATTTACAGTTTATATAAATAAGTTTAATTTAATTTAATTTTAATTATTATTTTATTAATGGGGGTGGATGTGCTCACGTGGACAGAACACATGGATAGCCAACTCGTCGCCACCTCACAAACTTCAAAAATAGCCAATATTGGAAATTTGTGAGGTGGCAGTGAGGTGGCGGTGAGGTGGCGGTGAAGTTGTATGGCTATCCTACGTCCCTGGTATCCATTTATACCAATTAAAATTTTAGGGTCGCATTACATTCAATTATAGTATGTGATTATAGATTTGTCATTTTTATTTTCATAAAAATTAAGTTTTTATCACCCTTTTTCGAATTATACCGGGGTGCCAAACGCTCGAAAAGCCTCAAACTCATTTTTTTCTAGCTTTCCCTATTTTTCATATTTTTCGAGAATTTTTCAGAATTTTTCCATAATTTTTATCTATTTTAATCTATTTTCTGTAATTTTTCCATAATTTTAATTATTTTAATTATTATTTGTGAGGCTGAGCTGACGTGGCGGTGACGTGGCGTCAGTTTGTATAGATAGTGCCTTTTCAAAAGGCGCTATCTGTACAAACCCACGCCACGTCAGCGCCAACCAAACCAACCACACACAATAACGCCTTTTGAAAAGGCGTTATTGCCTATTTCGGTTAATAAAAAAAAAAACCTCTCTATTTTGTGAATTAAAATGTAAATCTACCCTACTTTTGAAAAAACACCAGTTTATACAGGCTTTCTTTATGCACAATAACTAATGCAGTACTTACAACAGTAATTATTTTAGTGACTTAGTTAGCTGATGTGATCATAATTTATTATTATTATTACAACGCATGATTTTTGGCTATCGCTCATTAATTATACTTTACTATAAATTAAGGTGATCTAAATTTGAAATGTACGAATTAGATTAAAGCAAGGTAAGTACATATTTGGTCTATATTTACCAAAAAAAAAAAATTATTAAATGCAACAACTAATTACATTTTCAAACTATTAAATAATGGGGGCTACAAAAAAAATATAATATGATGGGGATGCATGCATACATGCATATAAACCATCAAAAGTTGAAGCAGATAATTTGGCCAAAAAATAAGCCGAGGGGGACCTTACATGTGTAAGAAGTAAAATGTGATTTCCGAGTCTCAATAGAGAGGCATGTGAATAGATATAGACCAATAGACCCATGCTTTTTACCAACCATTTGGATGGTCAATAGTTTGGCACAAAATTAGAGAGTAAAATGTCACGATTTAGAACTTCAATAGAAAAAAGTTGTTACTTTCTTATTAAAAAAATCTTTACCTTTAACTTTGGTTAGATGGAGTGGTAGTTCAATGATTTGATATGTGTTTCCTTGCGGAGCGAGGAGGTTGAAAATTCAATTAAGTTGGTTTTCTTACCAAATAGAATATATATATATATAAAAGGCAAATCAAGAAGTGAGGTTTTGGGTATAAGTTTCAAAAGATGAGTATTAATTAGACAATTCATTCGCATCCATGAAAGTCCACTATTAATTCTTGTCCTTGGTCTCACCCTTCATAAGTCTAAAAAAGAAAACTACCTCTGCTCTTCCCTTTTTCACACACACATGGAGAGCATGAGCCCTTCCATCCCCTTCACTTGCAAACTAAAGAGATACCTTAGGAAGAGAGAGTACCAACGGTTGGACGGTCCCCATGAATATCAGCCATCCAGAAAGAGATCAACGAAGGTGAAGATCACGAGGTTCCGAGGGTACTCGACGTCGACAGCGAAGAGTGGTCATCGAAGGGTATGGAAGATAATAGCAATACCCAAGTTGAGGTACCTAAAGATTGTGTCCCCAATCAAGCTGTTGAAAAGATTGAGAGATGCTTATGTGAATATGATGCTTGGAATAACGGGTAACGCTGGAGATAGTTTCTTTGGGAATAAGAGGATCCCAAAAGCAAGGAAAGTTGAGAGAGTTTTGAAGGGTGATGAGTTTGAGATGAAATTGATGGTTGAGATCTACAAGTCACTTGTTGCTTCTCGTAGATTAGCTAATCATGAGGTTTGAAATCTTCTTAATCTAATCAACTTTAATATTAGTGCTAATAATACTTCTTCTCAACTGATATATATCCATGGCTTGTCTAGATCGATATACGCAAAACAAAATGGATCTTTGTCTAGAAAAATAAAAATTTAGCTTTCATTTTTCTTCTCTTAATTGTATGTTCTACAACAATAATTAATGTTCGTGAAATTGTATTTAATAATTATTTTCTTGTCTAAATTAATATCTAGGTCTTCCGGCTGATCATTAACTTTTTGTGAAGCATATACATATGTGTGAGCTGGGATTTTTTTTTTTTTTTGTGGTAGAGTACTATATAATTCTCGATTTTTATCAAAGAAGAATTTTCTTTAATTTCTACGTAAGAAAAGTTTGGAAGCATTAAAAAGTCCTCAATAGAATATATTGCATTATTGCTAAATAAGTTTTGCTAATTAAATTAGTTATGTTTATGTGGTAAATATCCTTATTTACTTTTAGAGGTGTTTCTTAACAAGGGTAAGTAATAACTACAGAGAATCAATTGTTGGTCCGAGCGGTAAGGGATTTGACTCTTTTTAATTGAGGTTTCGAGTTCGACTAATATCTTGAATGAAACGGCCGAATTGAGAGGGCTGCCTTCCATATAGGGCCCAAAATGCATGCCCAAGAGTGGAAACACGTGAGAAATCAAATATATATCTACTAATACTTTATAAGTATCAATACAATAACTTTCAACCGTTACTTTGAATTGCAATTTTACCTTCAATTTTTTATTTCGTAAATTTTTCGCTAATATCTCAATTAAAGATTATTTGATATCTAAAATCTCTTGCTAATAGTATATGTATTAAAGATTCTTTATCTTTTGTCTCAATTGACTATTTATATTACTGATATCATTAAAATTTATTATATAATACATTTTATCAATTCCCTTTGGCAACCTATTATGCTACTTTTCTTTTACTCCACTAAAATTAAATTTAAATTTTTATAATTAAATTCATGCGAGGATAGCAAGCGGTCTCATTTGTGCGTCGCACGTTACGAAAGTATTATATATATGGTAAATATCCTTATTTTAATTTTAGCGGTGTTTTTTTAATCAGGGTAAGGTATAACTACTGACAATCAATTGTTGATCTGAGCGGTAAGGGATTTGACTCTCTTTAATCGATGTCTCGAGTTCGAATGATATCGTGGATGGAAAAAATTGAATTAAAAGGGCTGCCTCTCATGCATATAGGGCACAAAATGCATGCCCAAGAGTGGAAACACCGTGAGGAATCAAATATATATATATATAACTCTAAAATTTTAAAAAATCCTTTTCTTTTTTTTTTCTTGCGTTGAAGCACTTAATTTTATTCCTAATTATATATATATAACTCTAAAATGTTAAAAAAATCCTTTTCTGTTTTTTTTTTCTTGCGTTGAAGCACTTAATTTTATTCCTAATGAGACTTGCACACATGAGGTAGGAGACCTAAAATTTCAATCTATACCAAATTATTACCCTTTGAGCAACCACTTGATTAATAACTAGAATTGGTTGTTAAGTACGTTATTGGTAGCTAGGTAAATGAGGTGGTTGGTTGCTTATTTAAGTCAAAGAGTTAACTGTACCTTGGTTGACATTTTCCCAATTATTATTGATTGTTCGAGAAAAGCATATATCCCTAAAGCATACATTTTCAAATCTTATACTCCCCTACTGCCCATTAGTACTGTATATGTAAAATTAAGTTCGCCATACATGCATACGTTAAAAATAAATGAAAAGTAGATCGAATTAAACAATTAAGGGTTTTGACTAAGATATTTGAGCAAGGACGACCAATATAGCTGGGAAATGAATGATGAGGGCTGTACGTGTTTAATGTCTCATGCCTACGTGAATTAGCTGTATATAATATTGGTGGGACCATTAGTTAATAGTGAAGAAACAAGTGAACTTCATGGACCAATTGTTAACTTAATTGACCCATCGATCATGACTTCATGAAACACTTTATATACATGCTAGGTAGAAGAAATCATGCTTTATAAATGACATTAAAATCATTCGATCGAGCTTAAGAAAACTGTCATGTACGTGGCATTAGTATATTTATTCACGTACCGTAACCTGATTTGGTAAAAATTACAATGAATGCACGTAAGTTACTAGTAATAAATCAACTTCGGTTGGTCCTTTAAAGCAAAAATTGGATAGAAAATTATGGTTTATTATCTATGTGAATCAATGGTGGGCCAAAAAATTTTGTTGGGGAGGCTTTAACCTTAACTTTTTTTTTTTTTTTTTTGCCAAACAGAAAATATATTAGTATGAAAAATTAAGCACATGAAAAAAAAGAATTTTGACAATACTGCACTCAAGACACTTTAAATACATCATTTTTTTTTACAATGCTACACTTGTTCTATAGGAAGCGTGTGTCGACCATAGGGGGCGAGAATGACGAATACGTAGGGGTATTATAGGGGGTCACGGGGGTTAGGGACGACCGCCCCTACCCCCTAGATCTGCCACTGATGTGAATTATGGCTACATATTTTCAGTTCGTCTCCAACGAATTAATATGAATTCCTTTAAGAGCATACAAATTAAAAAGTATTCATCTCTAGATCGTGAAAGATAAATTTACATTTACACACCAAAGAAGCAACGAAAACACAATTTATTATTAATCTAGTAACTCAATGATAAATATATTCAGCAATCAAACTCCCACTATGTGGTGTACAAGGCACCACGAGTGCACACTTAAAGCACACATGAAACTAATAACTTACTAGGTCTTTTATATAGGCCACAAACTCCTAATTCCTCATAAACTCTACCTCACAATCTCACTCAAGCGTAAATACTTCTAAAACAATCAAATCCTACTAAAACTAAAACTTACTTATTGAACAAAAACTAAAATACTAAATCCAAATTAAATTAGGACATGAGATTTTAGCTAAAAAAATAAAAATCTCCACTTTAGCGAAAAACTCTACCAAACACATAATCTAATTAAAATAGCAGTCGCAAACAACCATATTCAAACATTCAATCTGTAACGACCCATTTTTCAAATGGACCACCACGGGGGCCGATGCGAGCCCACAACCTGGCCTACTAGCGCCAGCTGTGTCCCACATGTCAACTCATCCACCATTTAATCATTATTAACCTCAAAATACAACAATTTAATTGTTACTGAACTCAAGTCATCTGCTAAGATAATTTTAAACTCAAATAAATTACAGCGAAAGTCTTTTAACATGACAAATATATATAAAACATTAAAGTCATGCAACCGCCCTTCCCTAATCTTTGTATCAATTGGTGTTACTCCTACTTGTCTTTGAATTTCTATATTTCTTATTCTATCTTTACGAGTTTTACCACACATCCACCTAAGCATCCTCATTTCTGCTACATTCACTTTATGTAATTGTTGTTGCTTTACTGCCCAACATTCACTTCCATAGAGCATAGCCGGCCTAATTGCGGTCCTATAAAATTTTCCTTTTAACTTAGTAGGAACATGTCGATCACAAATCACCCCCGTGGCACTCCGCCATTTCTTCCATCCAGCTTGGATTCTATGTGTGACATCATTTTCAATGTTACCATCATTTTGTACGATTGAACCTAGGTATCTAAAGTGGTTTACCCTAGGCACTTCTACTTCCCCTAATTTTACCACTCCGTCATCTCGATGTCTAGTGTTTCCAAACTCACAGTGCATTTATTCAGTTTTCGTCCTACTCAACTTAAAGCCTTTAGATTCTAATGTATTTCTCCAGAGTCTAATTTCCTATTCACTCCATCTTTGGTTTCATCCACTAAGACAATATTGTCTGCAAATAGCATACACCATGGTATATCCTCTTGAATATGTCTAGTTAATTCATCCATAACTAAAGTAAATAGATATGGGCTTAAAGCCGATCCTTGATGTAGTCCTATCGTAATGGGAAATTCTTTTGTAGCTCCTCCAAATGTCTTTATACTCGTTACTACTCCATCGTACATATCTTTAATAGTGTCTATGTATCTAGCGTGCACTCTTTTTCTTTCTAGAACCCACCAAAGAACATCTCTAGGGACCCTATCATATGCTTTTTCTAAATCTACGAATACCATATGAAGATCTTTTTTCTTTTCTCTATATTTTTCTAACAATCGTCTTACAAGGAAAATCGCCTCCATAGTTGACCTCCCAGGCATGAAACCAAATTGGTTCTTTGATATTGTTGATTCTCTCCTTAGCCTATTGTCAATTATCCTCTCCCACAGTTTCATAGTGTGACTCATGAGTTTAATTCCCCGGTAGTTTGAGCAACTTTGAATGTCTCCTTTGTTTTTGAAGATTGGCACAAGTGTGCTTCTTCTCCAATCCATTGGCATCCGTTTTGATTTTAAAATTTTATTGAAAAGCTTTGTCAACCAAGTCAATCCGATTTCTCCTAAGCATTTCCAAACCTCTATGGGTATTTCATCTGGGCCACATGCTTTCCCTATTTTCATTCTTTTCAATGCCTCTTTAACTTCTACAATTCTAATATTGCGTGTATAGTTTACATTTCTTTCTTGGTGTGAGTTTTCATCTATTATAGCATCAATTTGGCCATCATTAAATAAACTATCGAAGTAACTTCTCCATCTCTCCTTAATATCCTCCTCGCGAGTTAAAACATTTTGATTTTCGTCCTTAATACATCTTACATGACTTAGGTCTTGTTTCTTTTTATCTCTTAATTTGGCTAGCCTATATATATATATTTTTCGCCATCTCTATTACCTAACTTTGTATATAAATCTTCTATAAAATTTGTTTTAGCTTGACTAACTATTTTTTTAGCTTGTTTTTTAGCTTCTCTATATTGATTGTACGCATCTTCATCTTGACACTTAGGTATTTTTCTATACATATCTCTTTTAGTCTTAATTGCTCGTTGGACATCCTCGTTCCACCACCACGTTTCCTTTTTTGGAGGTCCCAAGCCCTTAGATATACCTAATATGTTTGATCCCACCCTCCTTATGCAACTACTCATTTCTAGCCACATTGTATTAGCATCTAAGTCAAGATTCCAAACATTTTCCTTTAGTAGTTTTTCTCTAAACTCTACTTGTTTACTATGTTTTAGGTTCCACCACTTTATTCTAGGGTCGCTAACTCTTTTATTCATATTTTTTCGTTTTGTTAGCTTAATATCAAGTACTACTAACTTATGTTGGGTAGTAAGTGCTTCACCAGGTATTACTTTGCAGTCTCTACATAGTTTTCTATCTATTTTTCTAGTTAAAAGAAAATCTATTTGACTCTTGTTATGACCACTACTAAAAGTAATTATATGCGACTCCCTCTTCCTAAAACTAGTATTTGCTAAGACAAGATCATATCTTTGAAGCAAATTCTAAAATTGATTCTCCTTCTTCATTTCTATTACCGTAACCAAAACCTCCATGAACTCTCTCAAACCCATCGTTACTTACCCCGACATGCCCATTTAAATCTCCTCCAATAAAAACCTTTTCATCTAATGGTATACTCTGCATAAATCCATCCATATCATCCCGAAACTTGTGTTTGATGCTCTCGCTTAATCCTACTTGTGGTGCATATGCGCTAAGTATGTTAATTTTTTCGTCTCCAATAATTAATTTAACTAGAACAATAATGTATCTAAATGTATAAAAAATATAGAGTCTGGTGGTATCTCTCACAATCCTAAATCCCAAAATAAAAAAAAATATGTATATATAAACGTACAAGCCTAGCTAAATGTTTCTGAATCAAAAATATTATGGTAGCTTGCCTTTGCCCTTGCCACAGCTCATACTAAGATGTGCACTCAAACCATCATAAAAAGACAAATGATGAGTCCAGAGCGAGTATACCCAAGGAAATTAAGTGAGTAATACGGAAAGTAAATATTGGAATTTAAACAAAACTATTAAATAAACATACGAAAATAAAAACATGCAACTATGCTCATCGCATGCATAGGTAATAGTGAAAGCTCAAAGTATTTTTGTTTTTAGAGCCTAGGGTCAGACTAGCGCCATACTTCGGACCCCCAACAGACTACTATCGGCGAATAGCACTCAAGCAAGGCTAGTATCTGGATCCGCTAGGTGGTCGGTGTGGAACCTACGACGCAGCCACACGTGCTTGTCATGACTCCTGAGTAGCCCTATTCACCGAGATGTCACACGTGATATGGCCTAGTGGACGTATACATAGAAATGGCATGGAGGGAGAGCCGCGACGTCCGTCCATTATAACTCATCAAGAATAGAGTAATGAAAGACAAAATGTGAATTCAAAAGCAAAATAAAGTACTAATCAAGAAATCTCAGTTGGGATACTACACACCTCAAACCGCACTTTATGTCCTGCCAATAACCCCTGGTCCAGCTCCAATTAGACCCAGATATCCCATATTACTGCCTGAAATAACCTATTTCCATTTATAGTTGATTTTTAATCAATTGGATGTGTTTTAAGTCCCTTAGCAAAAATGATGTCAAAACTGCAGAATCTAGCGCGCTAGGTCTGGGAATCAGCGCGCTGATTCCCAGACAGTTATAAGTTATTCATCGGGAAGAACATTAGCGCGATAGGTGACGTCATTAGCGTGTTAATCGAGTTCTGGACAACGAAACTACTGAAAATCCTGGGTTTTTCAACAGCCCCACCAAACCAACAACAACCACAACACCAACAACAGAACTTCATAGCATTAAATACTCGTCAAAACAACAACCCAACAACCTCCAAATCTTCACCAACACCTCTATGATTGAGATAAAAAATAGAGAAAGTTGAGGTATATGTGATTCTCACCTTGCATTTGGTGTTTTCACCCCTCCAAGCTCGTTGAATCACCCACTTTGATCTCCAATCAATCTCGGATAGAAAGGATAAGAAAGAGAAAAGGTGGCGGAAATAAGTTAATTTGACTTATTTATAGTTGAATTTGCATCACAACTCACTTATGCATCTCTAGGCCATCCAAAGCTCCTTATATGTTTCTTTTCTAACCTCTAATGACTCTAATTATGATACGGATGTCACACGCATCCTTGTTTTTAACTCAAAAGTGGTGTTTCGGGTGTTGCTATGCCCAATTTCTCGTCCCGAACTGCGACATACGTGTACTACCATGTCCCTAACCACTAAATATATATTCCATATTAATGATTTGACCTATTTTACTCATTTTGTGTGTATTATTTTCCCCCGATCTAATGTTAAGTCGGTTAAACTACCTAGTACCCGCGTCGACATGCATATCGAGGCAAATACTTAACACACAATCTCGCGCGTCAAATGTCATATAAATACACGCATTGCGATGTCATTGACCCTATTTCAATATAATCGTCGCAAATTAAACAATTTAGCAAACAAAGTTAATTATTTACCCAGCTCCAGGCGCGCACAAGCTTAACTGCGGGTCCCACAAGTATCAGAATTGTCAGCCACGTCTACAACTATGTCATTAATAACAATGATTTAAACTCAGGCCGTTACGGTTCTTCTCAACTATGTAAAATTTCGTCCCGAAATTTAAATTAAACTGAAAATACTTACCATCAAATAAGTGGGGATGCCGTCGTCGGATTGTAGACTCAAGCTCCCAGGTGAGTCCCTCGGTCTCGTGATGCTGTCATGGAATTAAAACCTTTGGGACCTCCTTATTCCTCAAAATCTGAGTCCTCCTATCCATGATTTCCATAAGCTGCTCATCATATGACACATCAGGTCGCACCTCACTCGGAATTATATTAACCATAAGCCTCGGCCCAGACCTAGCCAGCCTCAACATGGAAATGTGAAACACTGAACGGCCCAATGAAACTTGGTGCTACTTTCCCCTTAATGTCAAACCTTTAATGACCATTCCAGGGTGAAACTTTCAAGTACACTAAGTCTCCAACCTCGTAGCTCAAACCCTTAAGATATTTGTTCGCATATTTCTTCTGCCTATCCTGCGCCGCCTGAAGTCTCTACATGATCTGTTTTACATTCTCAGTATGATCAACAAAAACCTTAGGTCCTATAGCCGTTGTATCCTCTAGTGCCGCCTAACATGCTGGTGACCTGCAGGGCCTACTATAAAAGTGCCTCAAACGGTGGCATCACGATACTTTCCTAATACATGTTGTTGTAGGCAAACTCACACAAAGGCAGATAATCTTCCCACGATCCACCAAACTATAGTATACACGCCCTTAGAATATCCTCGAGAATTTGAATCAATTGCTCTGACTGCCTATAGTCTGAGGATGGCACGCAGTACTGAACTATAAACGAGTGTCAAACTGCTCCTGCATACTCTCCTATAATTTCGATGTAAATCTTGGATCTCTGTCAGAAACAACGAAAATTAGTAAACCGTGTAATTTGAAAATTTCTCTATCGAAGGTAGTGCTCAGATGTGTAACAAAATATATTATGACGATCGGTATAAAATGCGCCGACTTTGTCAACCTGTCGATAACCACCCAAATTGCATCATATCTCATCGTCGTCTAAGGTAGGCCACTGACGAAGTCCATAGTCACGTGTTTCCATTTCCATTAAGGAATGGGCAACGGCTGTAGTAACCCAGTTGGTCTCCTTTTCTCAGCCTTCACCTGCTGACAAATATGACAACTTTAGACGTATCTACCCATGTCAGCCTTCATCCCTAGCTACAGGAACAATCTCCGTAGATTGTGATACATCTTGGTCCGACTAGGATAAACTGTATATTGCGACCGAGGTGCGTCTTTGAGAATGCTGCCCCTGAGCTCTAATACCCCTGGTATCCATAATCGACCCCTATGTCTCAAGCACACATCTACCCCTCCCACCACTCTTGCACCCTAGATCTTGAGCCAAGCTACTAATCCGCAAATATCGGCCATCTGCTCTCTGCAACTCAACAACCCGTTCTAAAAACACATTAGGATCTCGCATCTTACAACAAATCTGTAGCTCAGCAATAGCCTCTGTCAAACAGAACACCGATGCCGACTCAAGCAACCGGTGCTCATGTGTCATATGCCGCAGTACGGTCTAGCTCTCGAGGCCGCTCCTACTCAGTGCATCAGCTACAACATTCGCCTTGCCCGAAAGATATTTAATGGCGAAGTCATACTCCTTCAGTAACTCTATCCATCACCATTGTCGCATGTTCAACTCCCTCTGTGTGAACAGGTACCTTGAACTTCGGTGGTCAGTGTACAACATGAAGTCATACCCCTTCAGCAACTTGAGCCATCATCGGTGTCCATCTTGCATCAACACGCTACCTAACCCAGTGCCAGATGCATCAGTATAAATGAAAAAACCTTTACCCACCACTGGTAAAGCCAAAACTAGCGCGGAAGTCAATTTCCTTTTCAGCTCCCAGCAAGGACCCTTACACTCCTGTGACCATTCAAATCTAACATCCTTCTTGGTCAGCCTCGTCAACGGCACTGCAATAATTGATAAGTCCTGCACAAAGTGCCTGTAATATCCTCCGTACCTAGGAAACTCAGGATGTTAGATACAGAATCGAGTGTCTTCCGGTTATTAAATTTGCAGACATAGGCGCCAGCTCAGATCTACGTGGATGCCGCGGTAGGCTAGGACACACGGGGACTTAGGTATGCAAGTTATTGTGTGTTGGATGCTTATTTGCGGTGAAATTTATTGAAATACATCGCACGTGTATATGTTGCATAAAAATACGTGCAAGATTGCGTGAACTATATTCATTTTGATATGTGTGTCGACACGGGTATCGGGTAGTTGACGGGACCGAATATTAGGTCGGGGAAACTAAAACACACAAATTATATAGAAATTGGCCAATTAACTAATATGGAATGGGTATTAGGTGGCGAGTGAAACAACGGTAGGCATATATCACAATTCGGATGCAAAACGAGGCATCGAAACGCTTGAAAACACAGGCGAGTGTCCCAGTTGTGTCACATTTTGGTGTCAAGACACAAAGTCAACAACACTTATCCATATAAGCCATCACCTTTTCTCTCACCTCATCTACACCCCACACAAACACCCCACGCACACACACACACACACACACACACACACACACACACACACACACACACACACACGCACACATACAGTCGATCAGGAGATTGACAGGAGAAGAAGAAAAGGAAAGGAGGAGGAGAAGAACAAGTCGGGAAGGAGATAAGAGAAGGTGGAGACGTCACGGTCGAGGTGAGTCTTCGTTGTTTGTTGTGATTTCGGTGGGTTTCGGTCGGTGGGTTTCGGTGGGGTGGCCGAGAGTAGGGTTCAGCCATGGAGGCCGAACCGGGCCAAGGTGGAGATAGCAGGGGTGTCTCCCTGCCATCGATTCCACCGGGGTTGGGGTGGAGAGCAACCCCAACCCAAACCACCGAGGAGAAATAAATAAAAAAAAAATTATGCTCCCTATCAAACCAGAGGTTTGATTGGCGCAGCATATGCACCCACCCATGGGCCGAGCCTGGAACGATTCTGGCCCAGGGTCGGGTTCGACCCGGTTGGGTCGACTCCACCCAAACAAAATTTTAAAAAAAAAAAGAGAAAAAGAGAAGAAAAATGAAAGAAAAATTTGGAAAAATTCTGAAATAAATAGAAATTGATAAAGTCTATGAAAAGAAAATATGGGGGAATTTCGGACGCGACTTTTTGCAAGGTTTTGCCTCAAAAACATGAAATGGGCAATTTGGCCTAAGATTTTAAAAAAATTGTCATACTAAATTGGAACTTTTGATAAATGGACATAGGTGGACACGGGTGATCAATTGGCGACCAATGACCCAGTGGACTTGGACTTTGGGATTGATTACGGGGTATTGGAATGCGTTGTGAGGTTTGTAAAACCCAATGAAAAATCTCTTGCGTATTTATTTTGCTTTGTAATTCCATTCAATTCCAGTATTTCCTTATGGTCGTTCCTATATCTATATCTTGTCATTGTTTGCACGGTTAGTTGAGTTACTCCCACTGGATTCTCCATTGTGTGTCTATGCATTCTAGACCATAACATGTGTATAAGGAGTTCTCAGTGGATAACGACCCAAGCTAATGAACTGATACATGTGTCGGTGCGTCGTAGGTCTATGCCGGCCATCGAGAGGGACTAGGTGATAGCTAGTTGGGTGCGCTCACTAGTGGGATCCTGGGAGGGTATTCCGAAGTATGGTTTAGTCTGACTGGAAAAGACACACACATTTGCACTTTATTGTTATTTATGCATTCGATGTCCTACTTACAGTTGCGTGTTTACATTCCGCATGTATTTAACAGTATTTATTGAATTCCATTTGCTTATTTGAATGCTCATAGGAGTTCCTTGGGATTTTACTGACTGAACTCATCATCCGTTTTCTTCTGTGATGATTGACTGCAGATTTGAGTACAAGTAAAGGCAAGAGAATCTTAGGCGACTACTTCTGATTGCCTATCATCACGACTACTTGTACGTGTGTTTTGTTTTGATATTTTGATTCTTTTGGAAACTGTGGCTTATCATGATATTGTATATAGATACCTCATAGGGTATAGTCGTTTACCGCTATACATAGTACTTTTCATGGTTTTTCCATAGTAGGATTTGTTAAATTGATTATTAATATTTTCTTGCATTTACATTCAACTTCCACTGTATATGTCATTTATACACTGTACATACACGTGGATACGAATCTCGATATGCAAAAGGACGGGCAGGTATCGTACACGTATAGTAGGGCTAGCTAGTAAGGAGTACATGGAGACATGCCAACCGGTGGCGACGAGGGCCGCCACAGTTGGTATCAGAGTAAAAAGGAAGTCCTAAGACAATATAACTTAATCAACAAACTTAGATGTGGAAAACCCAAAGTTAGTGCCTTAGGACTTTAGTGGAGAAGTGAAGTGAGGCAGGTAGAGTTAGAACTTATATGTGTGTTATATTTTCATTTTAATATATGATAGACGTATATACCTTAAGACTGATCTGGAGCCCATTCTTGATGTAGATCATGGACGGACAGACTGGTACGCTAGTTGAGACTGGACAGACTAGAGATGCGGTTAGGGATGTCCTGGTTAAGGCGACTGTAGAGGATAGACTCTTGGCACAGGAGACACAGATGGTCGAGGTATTACGGCTATTACAAGAGCAGACTGTAGTACTGGCGGCACTCACTTCAGCTAGAGAGCCAGTAGTTATGACCATACCAGTGGGGACAACTGTTGTTCCGTTGGTACCCCAAACGCCAGTTCAGGGGGTAGCGGTAGAGGCACCCATAGAGACAACTTCCATAGTTGTTGTTCCTTTAGAGACGTCGACTCTTACGCCTCCACCCACGACGACTGACCAGGCCACTGCCACCCCCACTGCTGATACGACTACGACATCGGCATTCTTCCTGACAGCAGAGGCGAAGTTATTGAGGGAGTTTTTGAAGTTCCAACAAAGATTCTTTTACAGCGGCGGTGACCCTTAGGCAGCTGGGAGATTGGTAGTGTCCCATCAGCGTTTCCACAAGCCGATGATGAACGATGAGACTGTACATACACGACTTTTTAAAGCCTATTTGAGATGGCATGCGACAGTCCGGTGGACGACATATATGGATACTCATCAGGAATCGACGACATGGGCTGAGTTTAGGTAGCTATTCTATGATCAGTACATACCTATGGAGGTTTGGTAGAGACTGAGGGGGGAATTCCTGGCCCTGGGACAGGGTAATCGAACCTTGATGCAATATATGGATATGTTTCGACATTTGCTTCAGTTTTCTCTAGATGTTGCTGGGACAAAGCGTTTATAGATATATTATTTCACCACAAGGGTTGATGACAAGATCGCGTCAGCAGTTGTCTCGACTAGAGCCACGACTCTGCAAGAGATCTTTGACACTGCATTTGCTCAAAAGACATACATACTGCAGAAGGCTGACAGACGTGTGACCGGTAGGGAGGTACAGTTAGGGCCGAGTTAGGGGTCGAATCAAAGGCAGAAGAGATCGATGGATTGTCCGGATAGAGGGTAAAGAGACGATAGACGGGAGAACGTGTGGATGATTATTAGGGCAGTCAGTTTCGATATGAGGAGCCACAGCTAGTTCATGCTATCACCTCAGCACCCGTGGATCGACAGAGGTCACAGCCACAGGAGTACCGTGAGGGTTGAGATCAAGGGGGACATGACAAGGGTCAGGTAGACCAGGGTCAGAGTCAGAGATCTGGAGATGGATAGACGGGTAGACTGGAGAGCCCTCAATGTCACCGGTGTGGGCAGGGGGCACTTGAGGGCTAACTGCCGGGTACCACTATCGCCACTACGAGAGTCAAACCAGACCAGAGATAGAGCGCATGCGTTACCACAGCCAGATAGCGGGGCGACTAGGTAACTCGTTGAAGGTACATTACTTGTATTTGGTCGCCCTATGCATGCTATGTTTGATTATGGTAGCACTTTATTGTTTCTTGTTGAACTTATTATTAGATCGTTAGGGTTAGTTACACAGACACTAGACCTACATCTTGTCCTCAGTACGGCTGCTGGGGATAATATATACCCTAACCAACTATGTCGAGACGTGATGATAGAGGTGCAAGGACATCAGCTACCAGCTGATCTTCGAGTATTAGAGTACTTAGAGTTTGACATACTACTTAGGATGAATTGGTTCGCATTCTACCGTGCATGGATAGACTGTTACGGTAAGAGGATAGAGTTTCGTATTCCTGGAACACCGGAGTTCATATCACTAGGATCGGCAATTGACTTACCCATCATGAGAGGCCGACTAGCTACAATGCAGGAGATGGAGGCGTCCGTGGTGATAGTTGAGTCGAAGGTTCGGACGGAGGTCCGGATTGAGGACGTTCCGGTGGTTAGGGATTTTGTCGATGTCTTTCCAAATGATTTACCTAGATTCCCACCGCCACGAGCTATTGAGTTCATAATCGAGTTGATACCAGGGACGTATCCGATCGCCAGTCGACCTTATCGGATAGCACCAGCGGAGCAGGAGGAGGTGAGACGACAATTGGATGAGCTATTGGAGAAGGGTTTCATTCACCCTAGTATGTTACTTCGAGGAGCTCCAGTACTGTTTGTGAAGAAAAAAGATGGTACGATGAGGATGTGCATTGACTATAGGAAGCTGAACCATGTAATTGTGAGGAACCGTTACCCACTTCCTAGGATTTATGACCTGTTTGATCAAATGATGGGTGCTAGATTCTTCTCGAAGATTGAACATCGCTCAGGTTATCACCAGTTGAGGATTCGAGAAGAGGAAATCTAGAAAATCGCTTTCGGCACCAGATACGGGTTGTTTGAATTCACAGTCATGCCGTTTGAGCTGACGAATGCTCCAGTGATTTTCATGAACCTGATGCACAAGGTCATGAGGCCGTATTTGGACAAATTCGTCATCGTGTTCATCGATGATATCTTGACCTACATCTAAACTCATGAGGATCACGAGGGACATCTCAGGATGGTTTTGACGACACTGAGGGAGCACCGACTGTACTTCAAGTTCAGTAAGTGTTACTTTTGGCTAAGTGTGGTATGATTCTTAGGCCATGTCATCAATGAGCAGGGTATCGCAGTGGATTCAGAAAAGATTCGGGCAATAATTGATTAGAAGACGCCTGAGTCTATAGCTGATATACGAAGTTTCCTTAGATTGGTCGGATACAACCGACGATTTGTGCATGATTTTCCTCGATTGTAGTGCCGATGACGAGACCGACTAAGAAAGATGTCAGATTTGACTGGTCAGATGAGTGTGAGCAGGCCTTTTGTGAATTAAAGTGAAGATTGACATCTGCGCAAATATTGACATTGATGGAGTCGGGCAAGACCTTGATAGTATATACAGATGCATCAGGCATTGGTCTTGGATGTGTGTTAATGCAGGATGGTAGACCAGTTGCCTATCTTTCCAAATGGTTGAGACCCCACGAGGGGAATTATCCAGTGCACGACCTGGAGCTTGTAGCGGTCGTCTTTGCACTGAAGGCTTGGAGGCACTATCTTTATTGAGAGCGATTCGTGTTGTATACTGATCACTAGAGTTTACGATACATTTTCACTCAAAGGGATCTGAATAAGTGCCAGCGGAGATGGCTGTAGTTGCTGAAGGACTACTACTTTGCTATTGAGTATCACCCTTGCAAAGCGAATGTCGTAGCAGTTGCATTAAGCAGGAGTGAACTCGACAGTTAGATTGTTCTACAGCAGATGACACATGAGCATGGCTTATTAAAGGCAGCTAACGCGCGCCAAACACGTCAATAAAGTAAAGTTTCCAAAACCAGCTATTTTGTAGAATAGTGGCAAAGGAGTCGATCCTACAGAGACGGGTTATCTTTCTCAGGTTAAAACAACTAAAAAGGAAAATCATGGGTTTGAAAATAAATATTAATTAAACTAACTAATCCAACTAAATTAAATAAATAAATTAACTAAACTAATTTCTAAAACAATTAATTAATAATTAATTAACACCTAAATAACATCTAAATCTCCAGTTCCACAAATCAAAATCAAGATTCAATACTAATCATGGTCTTCAATCTTTCCCAAAAAGTTATTAATTTAAATTCTCCTAGATTAGCTATAGAAAATCGACATCCGCCGAAAATTCCTAATTCCCCTAATCTCGATAGCCAGGACGCCCGCCACTAACTACTTCCCTAATTAATGTATAACCCTAGACATTCGCCAATCAGGTTTAACACACTAACCGTAGTAATATGGATATATGGGAACACTAATCCTAAATAACCGGATCGCATCCGCTACCGATTTAACCTAGATTCAACTGTTGTACATTCAAGAATAAAAAGGGTTTTACGGAAAACGGGTGAATGTTTGTTACTTTATTGGTCTAAAAGCACAATTACACAGATACTAATATTCCAAATAACAATAGATTGTCCATCTAAAAGTATGCTACATACCATAGATCTAAATCATAATCATTAAATCAACAACAATGAAATATGAGAAATTAAATTAATTAAATAATAAAATAAAAGATCTCACATAATATGATATGAATCCATAATTTCGACTTGCTTCCCCTTCGACTTAGGACAAGAAATTGATTACCCGGACATCATATTCAAAAACCAATACTAAAAACTAATAATTTATCTCTACAAAATATTAATTAATTCTTTTCTAATAATACCTACGTTCCTAATATATAAAAATACTCCAATTTGTAGTCGGATACTAATTTTAGGGGGTTAGGTACGTGACTCATGCGTCGAGGAGCACCGCACGGGTGTTTTTACATAAAAAATCGGACTCAGCCACGTGTAAATAGCCGATTGGCTATTTTTCTGTTGCCGCGCCACGTGTCGGAACGCCATTGGACCGACCTGTCATTGTCGCTGAGTTGTCGCCGCGCCATTTGCCGAAAACTGTGCGTTTTGTTGTGTGTGTGGTGACTCAGCGCCACTTGGCACTTCCGGATTGGCTGAGACACGTCAATGTTACGCGTTGGACGAATGAGTGGATGCCACGTGGCATGACGTGGCATGAAAGAAAATCGCGCGATTCGACCGAAATTCTGGGAGTTTGTGATGGCACGGATCCCGAGGCATATCGACGAAGGCTGTGTGAGAAGAAAGAATGGAGCTGTGTGACGTGGCCTTGTGGTGCTGATGCGGCGACCCTGTGGACCAACAGACGCATGACACGTGGCACCCACGGTGTTGCGAACCGCTGACGTGTCATCTTCTGATTGGTTGAAACATACTGTCGGCTATTCGACCTACCGCGCAACTCGAATTTCGAGGCAAACTGTCCGGCATCCAATCACCGCAAGAGAATACTCCATTTTGAGTATTTTTCCGCCATAAATTCAACCGCGCAATCTGTTTCACCTAAAAATGACCAAAGAATATAATTAAATATGTATTTTAAATACTTTTAATAATTAAATCTACTAAAATAAACTACTAAAAACTTATAAATACTGACTTATCAAATACCCCAAACTTAAGACTTTGCACGTCCCGAGCAAAGGTGTAAATGACAATACAAACTAAACTAGACTCCTAATATAATAATGCACTGACTGAATTAATCTTATACCCGACCCAAATTCATGGAGTTCCTTTGGTTTGCATAGTCACCAAATTAACAAGTAACTCAGAAAATTTCAGAGTTATGATATGTCAAGTCTCGCAAGTCAAACACAATTAAGATCTCACTTTCGAAACATAGACTCAGTCAAAACAAAGGCCATCAACTAATCACAAGTTTTATTGGTCTATACAATTAAACCACGCAAGTTCAAAATCTTACTTAATATAGTGAAAGCACTCGAACTAAATCTTTTATTTGAGGAGTTTTCAAAACTTCCACCTTTTTCTTCTTCTTTTTTCATTTTATTTTTTTTTCTTCTCCAAATCTTTTTTTTCTTTTTTTTTTCAATTAATACGGTCCCTGCTCCATTTCCTATGGACCGATTTTCTCACTTTTTTTCCACCACAAGTTTTCCTGCTCCATTTCCTATGGAAACCTGTGAGACACTCTACACTAAGAATATTCGTGTTAGTACTTCTCACTTTCACTATAATCAAACAAATCCCCCAATGTGGGTTAAAATAATATAACTTGGTCCGTTTACTCATTTTCGTTATCTAGCACTAAATCCAACCATCATCTAAGTCTCTAATCATGAAATCATAGAAATGCTGAGTTACGAACTTGATTAAATGTTTCTTCTAATTTTCTCTAAGTTTCAAGTCAAAAAGGCAACTGTAATTTACTCATCCAATACCAAAGGCATGAACAAAGTTTCGGGTGACTCTAAATAGATATATATATATATATATATATATATATATATAAATGCATATATATGCATGAAAGTGAATCAATTCCTAATGAATGAGAAAGGAATGTGAATGGACAAGAAATGAAAGAACGGAAAGAAATGATATAAAACACCACAATTACCATCCAATATCTGCATATAACCGCATAAAAAAAATTAAACGATCTCACCTGCTGTCTTTCGCAAAAGAATCCATCCAAAACAATCCACAATCCCTAAAACACCCCCAAACTTATTCCGAACCTTGTCCTCAAGGTTTAAAACAAGTCAAGGCATCCATATGACAAAAAGAAAATGACAGTGGTGAAGCAGAACATGGATTAGAAAATGATATAAATGCATGCATAACAAAAAGTCTCTAAAAACTAGTGAACGCACAAAATCTCTCATGTGTGGGTGACTAAGGAAACTATGAAATAACAATCATAACAAGAGCAAGAACTAGTAAACATAGAAGTTAACTAAAAAGACTCCAATCAAGTCTTGCGAGCCCGAAGTCTTTCAACTAAGGGTGAAATCAACAAGATGATGGAATGAAATTTAAGGTTTTGGGTCTACGCAAAAACCTGTCACTAATGCAGCGACTTAAGTTAGGTATGTCCCAACCAAGTCTCAAAACACCTAAAATCATATAAACATGTTAATTCCTTCAATAAAATAATGCTCAAATTATGTTAAAAATGTAATCCAAAGTCAAACCTATAAAACTTAACGCTCCAACCCTCCATCACCTATAAAAATAAAGAAACCAAATGAGAGTGCTATTAAAAATAATAAAAAACTAAAATTGAACTAAAACTAAAATAAATGCAAGAAATAAATAAAATAAAAGAAAATTAAAGTTGGGCTGCCTCCCAACGAGCCGCCTGTCTCTTAAGTCTTTGGCTAGACTTAGCATGATTGGTCACGTAATGCCCTCTCCTTTAGAGATGTCAACAACGAATGTCACATCTACGTAATTGGGCAATGAAACATACACACACTCTTTCAGATTTAGGAGCTCATCCGGTACTTCCAACACGAAAGAATCTATCGTATCAGGATCGTCCAACAAAAAGGTGTCGGCAGTGTAGAAGATCTGCAAACGTTCCCTTACTTCCACCCCCTTATAAGGTGTACCAAATGTGCATGGGAGGGTGGGTGGTTGTACCAACACAAGAAGTTGGTCTTCCTTGTTCTCTATTTGCGGCTTCTCCGATTTGTCTGAATTGACATCAATGTTCATCTCATCTTCTCCCTCATTTAGTGCAATGAAAATCTCTAGCTCATTTTGAAAGACTTCACATTCTTTGGATGTTTCTATCAAATAGTCTTCCATCTATGTATCCTCTTTCACCTCAAGATTCGTCAACGTATCAACGCTTACATCCTCCTCTGGGTTAAAAGTTGGTTGTGTACTACACAACTCCGCTTCATCAATTTTTCTTTGACGATTGTCAATACATTGATCTAAGTCAGTTACCAAGTCCTTCGAGCCTGGGCAACTAAAATCAAGTTTTTGAATCTCATTGCAGATTTGCCAGCATTCTGGCACACTTTCCATCACTTGCATCACCATATCTTCTAAGGAGAGGCTTTGACGAAAGTGCTGATTTCCTTCATGTTGAGGAACCTGTGGGTGTGACATGAATCCAGAGAAGTCGGGTTGTGACGATATGTGGCTAGAATAGTGGTGGTTCTCATACTGTGGATAATAGGGACAATTATGTGCAGAATGAGAATAGTCTCCACAAATTTCGCAAACCTCGACATGTTGCATAAAAGAATTCATGTTAAAATATTGATATCTATTATGTGGCATGTCTACCCCTTTCACATTATAATAATGTGAGTCTTCGTATCGACCATAATTATGGAGGTAGGAGAAGTCCATCGTGGGGTTGACTTGTACTTCACCAGAGGAGAGGAGATGTTCCATCATGGAGATTATTCGGTCAATTTTCTGGTCAGTGGAACTTGAGATATTGTCTGGATACATGTTGAAAGCAAGGAACTAGAATGGCAAAATAAAAAAATAAATAATAAAAAAATAAAAATAAAAATAACAATAAACCAAAGAAAGAAATATACCAATCCCCGGCAATGACGCCAAAAATTGACGCGCGTCGAACACGTCAATAAAGTTAAGTTTCCTAAACCAATTATTTTGTAGAATAGTTGCAAAGGGTCGATCCCACAGAGATTGGTTGTCTTTCTCTGGTTAAAACAACAAAAAAGGAAAATCGAGGGTTTTAAAATAAATATTAATTAAACTAACTAATCCAACTAAATTAAGTAAATAAATTAACTAAACTAATTTCTAAAACAATTAATTAATAATTAATTAACACCTAAATAACACCTAAATCTCCAGTTCCACAAATCAAAATCAAGATTCAATAGCAATCATGGTCTTCAATCTTTCCCAAAAAGTTATTAATTTAAATTCTCCTAGATTAGCTATAGAAAATCGACATCCGCCATAAATTCTTAATTCCCCTAATCTCGATAGCCAGGACGTCCGCCACTAACTACTTCCCTAATTAATGTATAACCTTAGACATCCGCCAATCAAGTTTAACACACTAACCGTAGTAATATGGACCTATGGGAACACTAATCCTAAATAATCGGGTCGCATCCGCTACCGATTTAACCTATATTCAATTGTTGTACATTCAAGAACCGAAAGGGTTTTACGGCAAACGGGTGAATGTTTGTTACTTTATTGGTTCAAAATCACAATTACACTGATACTAATATTCCAAATAACAATAGATTGTCCATCTAACAGCATGCACTGGCCTCCTACATACCATAGATCTAAATCATAATCATTAAATCAACAACAATGAAATAGGAGAAATTAAATTAATTAAATAATAAAATAAAAGATCTCACATAATATGCTATGAATCCATAATTTCGACTTGCTTCCCCTTCGACTTAGGCCAAGAAATTGATTACCCGGACATCATATTAAAAATCAATACTAAAAACTAATAAGTTATCTCTAAAAAATACTAATTAATTCTTTTCTAATAATACCTACGTTCCTAATATATAAAAATACTCCAATTTGTACTCGGATACTAATTTTAGGTGTTATGTACGTGACTCATGCGCCGAGGAGCATTGCACAGGTGTTTTTACATCAACAATTGGACTCCGCCACGTGTAAATAGTCGATTGGCTATTTTTCTGTTGTCGCACCACGTTTTGAAACGCCATTGGACCGCCCTGTCACCGCCGCTGAGTTGTCGCCGCGTCATTTGCCGAAAATTGTGCGTTTTGTTGTGTGTGTGGTGACTCAACACCACGTGGCACTTCCGGATTGGCTGAGACACGTCAATGTTACGCGTTGGACAAATGAGTGAATGCCACGTGGCATAACGTGGCACGGAAGAAAATCGCGCGACTCGATCAAAATTCTGGGAGTTTGTGACAGCACGGATCCCGAGGCATATCGACGAAGGCTGTGCGAGAAAAAGGAATGGCGCTGTGTGACGTGGCCTTATGGTGCTGACGCGACGACGCTTGATTGGTAGAGCTGGCTTTGTGTTGCTGACGCGGCGACGCTGTGGACCAACAAACGCGAGACACGTGGCACCCACGGTGCTGCGAACCGCTGACGTGTCATCTTCTGATTGGTTGAAACATACTGTCGGCTATTCGACCTACCGCGTAATGCGTATTTCGAGGCAAGCCGTCCGGCATCCGATCACTGCAAGTAAATACTCCATTTTGAGTATTTTTCCACCACGAATTCAACTGCGCACTCTGTTTCACCTAAAAATGACCAAAGAATATAATTAAATATATATTTTAAATACTTTTAATAATTAAATATACTAAAATAAACTACTAAAAACTTATAAATACTGACTTATCAGCAACACAAGTTATGTGCATGGCTGAGTTGTCGACTACGACAGAACAACACATTTGTGGTAAAATGACAATACCGACCGTATCGATTGAACGGGTTGCCGAGTGTCAGAGGGCCGATGGGCTCTATGAGTTGGTTAATGGTCTGTCACAAAATTCGGAATGCACTGATTGAGCAGAAACCACATATCGATGTTTGAAATATTGAGGGAGATTGTAGATACCTCCGGATCAGGAGATACGGGACGAGATTTTGGAAGATGCACACCGGTCTTGTTACACAGTTCATCCTGATCGGACCAAGATGTACCATGATTTGAGGCGACAATTCTGGTGGCCAGGGATGAAGGCTGACAGGTGCATATGTTAGGACTTGTCACATTTGCCACCAGGTGAAGGCTGAGCACAAGAGACCTGGTAGATTATTACAGCCGTTACCCATTCCACAGTGGAAATGAGAACATGTCATTATGGATTTCGTTAATGGGTTACTGCAGACATCGAGGCGTCACGATGCAGTTTAGGTAGTGATTGATAGACTGAAGAAGTCGGCTCACTTTATTCCCGTCTCGATGAAATACACGTTTCCCCAACCGAGCATATTGTTTGGGTTGGAGATTATTAGACTTCATGGGGTACCAGTTTCCATTGTGTCAGACAAAGACCCCAGATTGACCTCGAAATTATGGGAGGCAATGCAGGAACAGTTTGGCACCAGGTTGCAGTTTAGTACGGCTTATCATCCTCAAACCGACGGACGGTCAGAGCGACTGGTCCAAATTTTAGAGGATATGCTCGGGGCTTATATATTACAATTTAGGGGTTCGTGGGAGGATTATTTGCCTCTGTGTGAGTTTACATACAATAACAGCTATCAGGCGAGCATTGACATGCCACCATTTGAGGCACTGCGTAGGAGGCCCTGTAGATCACCTACGTGTTGGGCAGAGCTGGAAGATACATTGACAGTAGGACCTGAGATAGTTATTGATCACACAGAGAAAATCTGATAAATCCGTCAGAAGATGCAAGTTGCACAAGATAGATAGAAGAAATACGTCGATAGGTATAGCAAAGGTCTGAGCTATGACGAGGGCGATATGATGTATTTGAAGGTTTCTCCTTGGAAATATCAATAGAGATTTGACATTAAGGGGAAACTGGCGCCAAGATACATTGGGCCATACCAGATTGCGCAAAGAGTAGGCACTATTGCATATCGGTTGGAGTTACCTGCCGAGTTAGCTGAGGTTCATCCGATATTTCACATTTCCATGTTAAGACTCGCAAGGTAGGGCCGAGACCGACGATTAAGTAGGGACAAGTGGAGATACAGTCCGACGTGACCTATGAGGAGAGACCGATAGAGATCGTCGATCATCGAGTACATATTCTCCGGAAGAGGGAACTCGTGAAGGTCCTAGTTCATTGGCAACATCATAGGATGGAGGGACTCACCTGGGAGCTCGAGTCGACGATGAGGACGCGATACCCTTAGCTATTCTCTGTTATGAGACTTTAGTTATATTTAGATTTTGGGACGAAATTTTATTTAGTTGGGAGGAAATGTAACGGCCCATTTTATTAAATTTCCAAACATGGATGCCAGCTCAGATCTACATGGATGCCTCGGTAGGCTAAGACACACTGGGACTTAGGTATGCTAGGTATTGTGTGTTGGATGCTTATTTACGGTGAAATTTATTGAAATACATCGCATGTGTGTATGTTGCATAAAAATACGTGCAAGATTGTGTGAACTATATTCGCCTCTATATACGTGTCGACACTGGTACCGAGTAGTTGACGGGACCGAATTATAGGTCGGGGAAACTAAAACACACAAATTATATAAAAATTGGCCAAGTAACTAATATGAAATGGGTATTAGGCGGCTAATGATGCGGCGATACGCGTATATCGCGGTTCGGATGCGAAACTGAGCGTCGAAACGCTCGAAAACATGGGCGAGTGTTCGAGTTGTGTCACATTTTGGTGTCAAGACACAAAGTCAACAACACTAATCCATATAAACCATCACCTTTTCTCTTACCTCACCTACACCTCACACACACACACACGCACCCCCCCCACACACACAGCCGATCGAGAGGAGAAGAAGAAAATGAGAGGAGGAGAAGAAGAAAATGAGAAGACGAGGAGAAGTAAAAACCGGGAAGGAGAGAAGAGAAGGTGGAGACATCGCGGTCGAGGTGAGTCCTCGTTGTTTGTTGTGATTTCGGTGGGTTTCGGTTGGGTGGCCGAGAGTGGGGTTCGACCATGGAGGCTGAACCGAGTAAAAATGGAGATGGCAGGGGTGTCTCCCCTGCCATCGATTCCGCCGGGGTTAGGGTGGAGAGAAGCCCCAACCCAAACCACCGATGAGAAATTAAAAAAAAAAATTCTGCTCTCGATCGAACCAGAGGTTCGATCGGCGCACGCGTGTGCACCCACCTATGGGCTGAGCCTGGAATGCTTCTGGCCTTGGGTCGGGTCCGACCCGGTTGGGTTGACTCGACCCAAACAAAATTAAAAAAAAAAGAAAAAGAGAAGAAAAATTCGAAAAAATTTCGAAAAATTTGGACAATCTCAAAAAAATTTTTTTTTGATAAAATAAAGAGAAATTGATAAAGTTCTATAAAAAGAAAATATGTGAGACTGTCGGACGCGACTTTTTGTCATACCATATTGGAATTATTGATAAATGGCATAAGTGGACACGGGTGATCAATTGGCGACCAAGGACCTAGATGACTTGGAGTCAAGGATTGATTAGTGGGTATTAGAGTGCGTTGTGATGTTTGTAAAACCAAATGGAAAAACTCTTGAGTATTTATTTTGCTTTACAATTCCATTCAATTCCAGTATTTCCTTGTGGTCGTTCCTATATCTATATCTTGTCGTTTTTTGCACGGTTGGTTGAGTTACTCCCATCGAATTTTCCATTGTGTGTCTATGCATTCTAGACCATAGCATGTGTATCAGGAGTTCTTGGTGGATAACGACCCGAGCTAATGAACTGATACATGTGTCGGTGCGTCGTAGGTCTACGCCAGCCACCGAGAGGGACCAGGTGATAGCTAGTTGGGTGCGCCCACTAGCGGGATCCTGGGAGGGTATTTCGAAGTATGATTTAGTCTGAGTGGAAAAGACACACACATTTGCACTTTATTGTTATTTATGCATGCGATGTCCTACTTACAGTTGCCTGTTTACATTCCGCATGTTTATTTAATAATATTTATTGAATTCCATTTGTTTATTTGAATGCTCAGAGGAGTTCCTTGGGATTTTACTGACTGGACTAGTCATCTATTTTCTGTTGTAATGATTGAGTGCAGATCCGAGTGCAAGTAAAGGCAAGAGAATCTTAAGCAAGTACCTCTGATTGCCTATCATGACAATTACTTGTACGTGTGTTTTATTTTGATATTTTGATTCTTTTGGAAACTGGGGCGTATCATGATATTGTATATAGATAACTCCTAGGGTGCAGTCGTTTACCACTATACAGAGTACTTTTTAGGGTTTTTCCACAGTCGAATTTGTTAAATTGATTATTAATATTCTCTTGCATTTACGTACAACTTCTGCTACATATGTCATTTATACACTGTACACAAACGTGGATACGAATTTCGATATGGAAAAGGATAGGAAGGTGTCGTACACGTGTAGTAGGGCAAGTTGGCAAGGAGTGCATGGAGACGCGTCACCCCGGGGCGGTGAGGGCCTACACATATGCCCTTGTTACTATTATCGATGCCTCTCATGCTCTACACAAGTCTTACTGTATATCGAAATGTCATCGATAAACACAATGACATATCGATCAAGAAATGGCCTCAGCACCTTGTGCATCAAATCCATATAGATCTCTGGAGTATTAGTCAGCCCAAACAACATGACTGTAAACTCGAATAGGCCGTAACGCATACTAAAGGCAGTCTTCTCCATATCCTCATCTCGAATCCTCAACTGATGGTATCTGGATTGTAATTTGATTTTTGAGAAGAACTAGAGCTCTCTATTGATAAAATAAATCATCGATTCTAGAAAGTAGGTAATGATTCTGAATCGTCACCTGATTCAGTTTTCAATAGTCTACACATATTCATCGAGCCGTCCTTATTCTTCACAAAAAGAACTAGAGCTCCACAAGGTGACATGTTCGGGGGAATGAAACCCTTCTATAGTAATTCCTCTAATTGGGTCCTCAACTCTTCGTGCTCCGATGTTGACATCATATTTGGTCTGCTATAGATTTGTTGAGTCCTCGGAATCAGCTCAATGATAAACTCCACTGCTCTCGGTGGTGGAAAACCTGGCAAACCATTAGGGAATACATATGGAAACTCACAAACAATAGGGACATCCTCATCCTTCAACACCATCTTATGCTTTGGCTCAACCATAGCCGCATACGCCTCCATTTCCTACGACGTCGCTAATCTGCTGCGAGTGATAGGTAATGCAGCCGGAACTCCAGCGAAATTAAACCTTAGAATACCCTTGATGTCAAATGTCATAGCCTTGCTAAAATAGTCAATCTGTGCATGATAAATGACAACCAGTCCATCCCGAACATCGTGTCGAACTTCAAGTACTTTAACACTTACGAATCAACTGGTAGTTAATGTCCCTAAATCTCCACTACATAATTTAGGCATATCTGATTTGGGTAAATCTTATCCCTAGCTGTCGTGCTGAGAACAAGATGTTTATTTAAGGTCTGTGCAGGTATCCCTAACTCCCTGCCATGCGTCCCGAAATAAAAGAAAAAATATTACCAGAATCCATCAAAACATGCATAGACATACCACAGACATATAATGTACGCTCAACTAGCTGTCTGGTCGCCTCCTAGTCCGGTTGTGTGACCCTAAATGCTTCAGACTGAGCCCTATCGCTCGCCTGCTCTATTTGTGGTGGTAATGGTGATGGTCTGGTACAATCCGCCCAATATGCCCCACATGATCGCATTAGTAATAAGTGCGAGTCTCTAATCTGCCAGAACTCCTCTGACTCGGCATCTGACTCTGGCCTAGACTCTGGCCTCTCGGACCTTTGTCCTGCCTCTACCGCCTAATCTGGTCAACGGGTGCAGAAGACATAGAATATGCCAACTGAAGATCATCACGTCGATCTCTGTCATCACAATGATCCCTGTTACTTCTACAACCCTAATCAGACTACCAATCACCTCGGTGAGTCCTGGTCTTTCCTTTGTCTCTTCAGTCTCTAATTAGACAGAGAACTTGAAGCTGGCTGACTCTGTTGACTGTGCAGTGCAGCCAGAATCGCTAGTCGACCGGCCCTCTGAACCTTGTATTTCTCGTGTGCGAGGCACCAGTCGTAGTCCGAGCTCCACTGGATACCATTATGCTCGCTATCCTCTCATCCAGACCCTGAACAAAGTAATATTTCTATAGCCAATTGGTACCAGCTATGTCTACAGAGTACAATACTAGATACCGATACCTCTTCATGTATACTGTGACTGACAAATCACCCTACACCAGGGATAAAAACTCCTCTTTTAAGCGAACCCTGACCTCCATCGGTATATACTCATCCATGAACAATGTTTGGAACTCTGCCCAAGTAGTCACAGCAGGATGAGTCGCGGTGTAAGTAGTCCACCTGATTGCAACATCAGCTCTCAAACTGAAACTCGATAGCCTCGTCCGGTCAATCTCATAGACCCGAAGTAAGTCATGTAGCCCCTCATGAGATAACAGCCACCTCCTTGCTACCTCTAGATCTCCGGCCCCATAAAAATATCCTGGCGAAAACTTAAGAAAGTTCCTCATCTTCTTAGCCTCTAATGTCATCTGCCTCCTATAAGTCTATGCCGCTACTACTACTCGGTAGTAGCAGATGTAAGCACCTTCTCTGCCAATGCCTCAGATACTGCCGCTTGCACCTAAGCCTCGACCGCAATAGCAGCCACAACTGCCTGTGTAGTCGTCACCGGTGCAACAAAAGTCGTAATCAGAGCTATCGTAGTCTCCCTAGCATTCCAAGATCTCATCATCTCTATCAGCATCGCGAACCTATCATCCATAATTCGGGCTAATGACTCTAGAGTCAAGGTCGATCTCATCGAATCACTAGTATCTCCGACCTCAGGTGAGTGTATCTGATGCTTGTCCATCCATCGGTATCTATATCGAAGAACGTGCATCCAATCAGCCGCGATACTAATATACCTGTATCATATATATAATAAAACTAAAACATAACACGTATATCCCCTGATTCTACCCATCTCACCTTTTTTCCCAACTAGGACTCTAAGTAATTCCTTTAGGTTTCCACATCTACAATTTATTCAGTAGGTTTATCCTCAAATTATACTACATATGTAATTGTATCGGAGTTAACTTTCAATTCCTCAAGGTTCACTAACCTTGCTCATATACCAAAATGTAACGATCCATTTTCCAAATGGACCGCTACGGGGGTCGATGCGGGCCCACAGCCTGGCCTACCAGAGCCAGCTGTGTCCCACATGCCAACTCATCCACCATTTAATCATTATTAACCTCTAAATATAACAATTTAATTGTTATTGAACTCAAATCATCTGCTAAGATCGTTTTAAACCCAAATAAATCACAGCGGAAGTTTTTTAACATGACAAACAATACATATAAAACATTAAAGTCATGCAATTAACTTTGATACATAGTGTGGAAAACCTATATACCATCATATATCAATAATGTACCTCGATGTATAAAAATATAGAGTTGGGTGGTATCTCTCACAATCTTAAATCCCAAAATAAAACAAAATACGTATATACAAACGTACAAGCATGGCTAAATGTCCCTGAATCACAAATATTCTGGTAGCTTTCCCTTGCCGTGGTTCGTACTAGGATCTGCACTCAAGCCATCACAAAAAGACAGATGACGAGTTCAAAGTGAGTATACCCAATGAAATTAATTGAGCAATACGGAAAGTAAATACTGAAATTTAAAGAAAACTATTAAATAAACATGCCGAAATAAAAACATGCAATAGTGCTCATCGCATGCATAGGTAATACTAGATAAACACACACACTTTGAGCTTTCACTATTACCTATGCGTGCCATGAGCACAGTTGCCTGTTTGTATTTTCGCATGTTTATTTAATAGTTTTGTTCAAATTACAGTATTTACTTTCCATATTGCTCAATTAATTTCATTGGGAATACCCATTCTAAACTTGTCATATGTCTTTTTGTGATGACATGAGTGCAGATCCTAGTACGAGCCGTGGCAAGGGCAAGCTATCAGAATATTTATGATTCAGAGACACTTAGCCATGCTTCTACGTTTGTGTATAAATGTTTTGTTTTATTTTGGGATTTGGGATTGTGAGAGATACCACCAGACTCTATATTTTTACACATTGAGGTAAATTATTGATATATGATGGTATATAGGTTTTTCACACTAGGTATCAAAGTTAATTGCATGACTTTAATGTTTTATATATATTATTTGTCATGTTAAAAGACTTTCGCTGTGATTTATTTGGGTTTAAAATGATCTTAGCAGATGACTTGAGTTCAGTAACAATTAAGTTATTGTATTTTGAGGTTAATAATGATTAAATGGTGGATGAGTTGGCATGTGGGACACAACTGGCGCTGGTAGGCTAGGCTGTGGGCCCATATCGGCCCTTGCGGCGGTCCATTTGGAAAACAGGCCGTTACAAAATCAATAACAAGCATCAACACATCCAATCATGTGCATACAAACACCCAATTAACAAAGGATCATAAGAAAAGAAAACAAGCTTTGGAAGACTAATATTATGCTTCCATTCAATGTCCCTCCACTATACACAATCAACCAGTTCTTCTGCGTACACACTCAATCAACTTGATCCTTAACACAAACATTCATCCAGCACATGCAATCAATTACTCATTAACGGTTAATCACCAAACGACCACACTGCAACAAAATACTCAATCATTATTTAATCAAACACTATGGTTGATTACTCTTCACTCAAAGAATCAATTTATACGTAAGCTCCACCTTAAAGAAACATCAAACATGCATACTTAATCACTACATCAAGACTTCCTCGACCATGATCATGAACCACATCTAACCAAGGCCCCATACGCATTTTTCTTTTTATTATCATTAATGATGTTTCAATTAATATGATCCTTAGTGATTTTCAAACCTAAATACTTAATCAAACCCCAAACCACACAAAACATAATTAATCAACCACTATAACAATCTCCCTCACTCAAGCAATGCAAACCAACCTTAGATACGCATCAAGCAACATAAATTTTTTTAAAAATCTAGTCGACCAATCTAAAACTCAATTTTTTCCTCACATGCATTCGCATCATTATCCGATCTCCTGTAAACCTAATTGCCTCGGTCCAAGTGATCTACCATTCTTCAATCTAAGAGACTGATTATGCCACGACAACACCATAACCACCAAATAGAACGAGTGTACGTGTTATCGAATCTAACCTATTATTCATTATTCGATCTTTAATAATCAAACGACACATCGCAACCCTCACACAAATATTTACGGATTTTCTCATCTGGAACTTGTCTCTGATACCACTTGTTAGGAATAAACCCACATCAACGCACCAAACATACAACGAAAACACAATCTATCATACATTTATTAATATACTTACTCGATAATATATATAATTAACAATTAAACTCCCTAATGCAGTGTACAAGGCACAATAAGTGGACACTAAAAGCATACATAAAACTAACTTACTAGGTCCCTTATATATGCCACAAACTCCTGATCCTTCTCAAACTCTAACTCACAATTTCACTCAAATATAAATATTTCTAAAATAATCAAATCCTATTATAACTCAAACTTACTAATTAAACACAAACTAAAATATTAAATCCTCATTAAATTAGGACATGAGATTTGAGCCAAAAACCCAACAGTCTCCACATTGTAACCAAGGACGGTCACAGTCCTAACATTTTTGAGCTTTGGGCGAAACCTAAAAAAAGGAGGCATTCAATAAAGTTACTTTATTTCTCACCTTATATAACCATTTAGACCTTTTCCTTCTTCCTTTCTATAAACTTGATGCCCACAATAATGAGAGGTGTAAGAGTTGACTAATTATGATGGAGTTAAATTGGGGTTGGAAAAATGAGTATTTATGGGGTAAGAGGCAAGAAATCAGAGAAGTCAAAATGACATATATCTCACTTATAAAATTACATAAATCAAGTGAGATTTATAAGAATGGAAAGTTGTCTCATAATTCCCTAAATAAATTATATTTTTTTATATGAGAAGACCTTTTTATCAATTTGAGAAGACTTTTATACCTCAAGTATAACGTTACAACATGAGGGCATTCTTTTTTTTCAACGAATATGTGGGCCTTTTCAATGGGCCTCTAGAAGACTTTGAAATCTATTAAGTTCTCCCATGTTAGTTAATGTGAGCAAGGGGGCCTTTTTTGGGCAGGGGCCTTAGGCGGTCACGGTTCTTGCCCCACCCCAAGTACGCCCTTGATGATCACTATCTCTACACTATTTGAGAAAATCATTGATTAACACTACGTATTTGGACCCTAACGAGTGGCAAAGGAAATGTCGTATGCGATACGACCCTCACCTATACTACGGTCGCCCGACCCAAATCGCCACCCAAGCTCGATACCTTAACTAGGCCCAAGTAACGATCTAGCATGCATAAGAAACATGCATAATTTATAATGAAAAATATGGAATAATAGTGTGGAAATAAAATGAATAAAAAAAAGTCCATATGTCATAAGTAAAGTCTATGAAATGGGCCTTCCATTCTTAAATTAGTCATATGCTACAAAAGCTTCCAAATCCTTCAAAAACCTTTCAATAAGTTCAAACTAAAAATAAAGAGAGGTTTTGAAGTGGATGTTTTTCTCTTGTTCGGAGCTAACACAGATGTTGATGTACCTAGAGAGCAAGTGGCGTAAGCTAAAAGGGATAACATAGCTCGATAAGTGGAATACCCACTCCATCATCAAGTATGCAAGTACTACTTAATAAACAAGCAAAATACTAGTATGAAATTGAAATCAAATTCAAGAAGCAAGCATTAAGTTCAAGCATGAAATTAAGTGTCGTATTCATAAACAAGTAAGGAAAACATTGACATCTAACAATGAAATAAGATTCATTCAATGATTCTTAAACAATAGCATAATGGTAAGACTTATAAATCAATAGGTAACATAAGTTCATCATACAATATACCAAAAAAGAATAGTAATAAATATAAGTCGTTGTTTCATTTAATACATGCTAACTATTGGCAAGAACACAGTGACCAAATCCTCACTCTTGGTATGATCGATGCAAACGATTAGTGAACACAATGGTCGTTGTGCCCTCTGACTAGTCCTATTAGTGAACTTGCTATTTCGTGGTGCAGACCAATTTCTTTTTATGAACATATTGCCACATCATCGCTTTTGATAGAGTAACACATGTGTTTATATCTTATACATTCAACCGGACATAAGTTATTTCAAGCCAATAACATAATCCAACCCCTACTTCTAAGTCTTTAGTTCAAATCATGAATCTTAATTTAAATAAGAACATGCATACTTGATAATGCAGCAAGCTCCCAACTTACATTGACTCGTTGCGAGACTCCTAATCAATTCCCCCACATTTGGAGCTTTTTGAAGACTCCTTCACGAATCTAGACAATTAATAATACATACCACATCAATACATTTCTCAATCTAAAGTTATTAAACTTACAATTTATTTAACTTTTGGGTCCACTAATGTGAATCCCATGGGCTTTATATTGCCCGGGGCCCACTTTGGGTTCCGATGTAATGTTTGTTGGTGTATGGGATCTGTCTTTGTGTCCCTCGGGCGTCGGTAAATACCCCTTAATTTGATTTAGAGTCTAGGGGTTGAATTGCACTAATTTTAAGTGACCAAGTCCATTTAGCCCCTTGTTTTTATTTTGTCTAGATATGTTTCAGCCCCGAGATGGATGACTAGGGGCTGAAACATCCTTGATCTGGTGCTAGGGCTTGAACCCCTAGCACGGGGGTAGAGTCCCCTATTCCTTTCCGCGACGGAACTGGTCCTGCCCTTCTTTCTTTTAGGGTTATTCACCATCAAACCGAGCCCATAACACCCTAAATCTCCCCACAACTTAGTAGATTTGTTCAAATCCCTTTAAAGGGAGTCCAAATCATGATTTTAACATTAGAGATCAAACAAGATACATGAACCAACATTTGAATAATGAAAAGAGAGTGTAGAGGTTATGAGTCTACCTTGCAAAAGATGGTCTCTCCTTCATTTTGACTACAAACCCGCCAAATCACTCCATCTAGCTCTCCTACAACTTTATTTCTTATTTTCGGGTTTTGAACAGAAGTGGTGGCAAACGTTTATAGTGGGGTCTTTACACTTAAGTTTAATTATTGCACGGTTTGCATAATTGCCCATCTACCCTTAAGCTTAATTTAAGCCAATCAATTGATTTTTAAGTCCAGAATCTCGTCATTTGGGCTTTCCTTTTTATTTTATTTTTTCAAATTAAATTATTTTTGGACTTAGTAATTTAATCGAAGTTAGTTTATACCATATAATACAACCAAATAGGCACACCAAAAAATAATAAAATGTAAAATTACCGAAATGCCTCCCAATGTGAGTTATTTGGATTCTTGGGTCGTCACGATATTGTAACTGCCCAATTATTATTGATGTCGTTATTTAGATTATTTTCGGACTCAGACGCCTGCTCAAGCCCATGTGGACGCCTCGGATAGGATAGGACATGCCTGACTAGGCTTGAATAGTTATTTTGTCTCTTGGCTACTTATTTGTGATGTTAATTTATTAAATTGCTTCATATCGCATCTCAAGTGTGTAGTTATATTGATTTAACGTGCGAGATAGTGTGATGAATGCTCACCTCGAAAAGTGTGTCAAAGCGGGTATTAAGTAAGCGAAGTATAGACAAATATTAAATAGACTAATATGATAATAAACAAGGCAAATGTGACATTTAATGATAATAAAATCGTAGACTAAGTAAATTAAATTAGGTACCCTAGTTATGGTGCACCTCGAGATGCGTATTGAGGTGCGGGGCACAAGTTGTCGGGTAGTCGGGGACTTAGTCAACTCGTAAGTACCAACAATGAGCCATCGATAGACTACTCAAATGGATCAATGTATTTAATTTGGTAGATTAGTCAAATAAAACTATGGTTGGCCAAATAATTCAAGGACCATTGATATTTATGGAAATGGTCCTAGAGATAGGTTACCTAAGCAAGATGAGTGTCCAGTTATGAGTTATTTCAAGGATGGACAGCTAGAATGAGGACCTTAGGATCTCTTAGGGGTGATGTTAGTTAACGTACATGAATTTCCAAGATTAGATAGAACAAACAATAAATAAGAGAGTTAGTGGAATTTTCCAACACAATCACTCACCTTTCATGCAAATTAAGAGAAAAGCTAGGGGAGAAAGGGCTGGTTTGTACTAGAAAATAAGGGAGATTTTGAAGAGATTTGTGCATTCATTAAAGGAATTTTTGCTCATCAACAACAAGGTGAACACTACCCATCTCCACCATATCTAATCGATAAAAAATTATGTGAAAATTATGCAAAAATGAATCTCAAAGATTAAGCTACTATTTTTCTTGTCCAAATTAGAGTTTCTTAAACTGATTTTGATGATCAATAAAGGTTATAAACTAGTTTTGGCAAGAAATTGGTCATGAGTTTTTTATGCATGCATGTTAGTTCTTAGCACATTTTTTGACCTAACCTTTGTAAATTGAACATAACTCTCTCATACGAACTCCAAATGGTGCAGATCATATGCCATTGGAAAGCTAATCTAGAGATCTACAACTGTTGTTTCTAGAGAAATTTTGAAATTCAAACTCGTTCTAGTGAAAAATTCTTTGAAATTGGGAAGTTGAAATACTATTATTGGATTTTTTTAAAATGAACTTTATTAAGGCATAATTCTCTCAATTATCTAATTGAGCTCATCTATTAGTATATTGTTGTTGGGTACGTCGACAGCCTTGTGTCAAAAAATTATGGTTTTGGAGCTATAAATTTTGAGAAATGATTGTTACAAATTTGTTGGTCATATTTTGATTCTAATTCGAGCTTTCTTTGTAAATATTTGATATCTCCTTTGTATTATATAAAAAATTTCACACCATACCATACTAGAGAGCTAATACCTATAGGTAAAATTTTTTTCTTTAAGTGTTTTCGATGATTTTGAATATATCAAGGTTTAACTTATGTTGCAATAATGAGTATCAAAGTGAAGTTTTGCTAAAAGTTAAGGGGCTATTTTGGGTTTTCTGACTTATAAACTCAATTTGAAACATGTATAAGTAATCTAAAATCTTTATAATTGACTTCAGGTGACTTAGGGACTGTAGTACAATAGTCAGGGGCGTGAGGGGTTGGATTAGGGTATTTTTGGGCTTTCGAAGTGCGATTTGAGGTTTATAAAACTCAATTGAAAATTATTTAAGTATTTTTCAAATTTCACTACTGTTTTACTCTATTGTGTTCAGTGTATTCAAGTTCTATATTTTATTAATATCAATTATCTATGCTTATGCTATTAGTTTGAATGGAAGGTTGAGTTTACTCCCGCTGGGTATTCCATTGTGTGTTTATGGCATGCTAGACCATAGCACGTGTTTTAGGAGTCTTTGGTGAATGACAACCTGAGCTAATTTGTCGGTACATGTGTTAGTGCACCGTGGATCTACGCCGACAACCATAAAGACTAGGTGATATTCCAGTTGGGTGCGCCCTTTTAAGGGATTGCGGGGAGGGAATCCAAAGTATCGTCTAGTTTGACTAGGACGGGCACACACATATGCATGTTATTGTTATTTACACATGCGATGATCCATTTACAGTTGCATATTTACATTCTGCATTTTTAATTAATAGTATTTATTGGATTTCATTTACTTTATCATATGAATGCTTAGTGAATCTCAATGGTATTTTACTTACTAGACTCATAATCAATTTCGTTGTGGTGGCTTAGTGTCGATCCTTTTACGAGTAAGGGTAAGGAGATTCTTGGCGACTATCTTTGAGCTCGCCCACTATTTGCCAGACCACTCATAGATGTTTAGCTTTATATTTTGTTGTATATTTTGGGTTTATGGGAGACTTCGGAGACTTCTATACTTGTATGCCTTTGTCACCTTATATAAAGCGTACTTTATTTTTAGTTCTCCATAGTAGGATCGATGCTCTATTTGACTTGAAATGTAAAAATCCATGTTTATTTTCGCTTTAAGACTTTTGTTGTAAATTACTGGTTATCTACATCCACACTTGTAAATGGTTAATTCGAACTAAAAGATTGTAAATTTTAACAAATAATATAGAAATACGATGATTAGCATGTACATCAAGGAATGTTGACATGGCAACGGACATCAGGAGGGCTGCGGGACACACACAACAACATATCCAGGTATGAATAGAAAACAATTTAATAAATCAATATTGCGTTTTATTACGTTCTTTTAAGGTTTACTCATCTCCTTTCTAAACATTGTTTTTTTTTTTTTTTCGAAATGATGTCTCTTTCATTTAGGATGAGTTGCATTGGCAAGCTCCCTTATTCATTTAGTTCGATGATATCATTGAAAGAAAATGTCACATTGGAACACTAAAGTCATACACTTTAAGTTACATAACTATGTAGTAGCTCCAAATGAAATGAGAAACAAAATCGATGGAAAATTTGAAATGTGGGTCCTACTTAAGCGCATTCAGAGTTGCCCATAAATGTGGAAACTATAGCGTGTGACTTGCGTGTCAATTAGGGTGGGAATCCATGCGATTTGGTGGTGGAAACCCTTAAAGCGCCACCAAATTAGGGGTTCGTAGATTGACAGTTTTGCAGACCATCACAAAAACACGAAACCTCGAAATCTTAACCAAACCGATTGTGGTTAATCTGATTTGGTCAGTTTGGTGTTGTAGTTTTTTCTCTAACACATCTTCATCTTCAAAGTTATACAAAGATCTATTTGGAATACTAATTGAAAACATGATTAGTATTAAAAGGAACAAAAAATCAATCATATTTTCGCTACCAACCCTATTGTTCATTTGTTGAACATCATATAAAGAATGAACAATTTGAACTTTTGAAGGATTTCCAAAACTCACTTAATTGGGTCGGTATATTGTTAAAAAGGCTGATAGATCATAATCAAATAATCTAAAAAAACCTAAAAAAGAAAGCATGTTATCTCTACTAATATTTGACGACCCAAAATTTTATTAATCATGTTAATTCATATTTTCAGACTAGGATGCAGGCTCAGATCCATGTGGACGCTGCAGATAGGGCTAAAGCATGCCTGAGTAGGTATAATTAATTATTTTTTGTATGATTAGTTTCTTATATTACGATGTCTAAATTATTAATTATCTTATGACATTGCAAGTGTTTGCCGATTATCATTTTTCGGGTAAGTTAAGTGTGACGGGTATTCGCATCTGAATGTTGACACGGGTATCAGGTAGGCGAGGTATGGGTACACCAGGATAGCTTATACTAACTAGATAAAATCTCAAGTGAATTATAAATTAATGTTATATAATGAATACAAAGCCATAGCTTAAGTATATTAAGTAAATTAAAAGTGAAAGTGTATGGCACGCCTCAAGATAAATGCGTAGACACGGGGCACTGGGTGTTGAGCGTCGAGTATTAGTATAAGTATGAATACAATATTATGGACATAAGTAGACTACCCAATATGAAAATGTGCCTAACACATTTAAGATAGGCTAATGTAATAAATATTAAATAAAGAATGCCGATAGTTTAGCCAAAATAATTGAGAACCTTTAGATATCATGAAGATGATCCTAGAACATGGGTATCTAGGCAAGAAGTGTTCAAGTATGTGTATGCACCAGAGTCTGTGACTTGGTGATTATGGACCATGGAATAGTCTAGAGATGAGCATGTGGATATAGATGAATGGCTATGATCCTAGCATATAAACTATAAAAGAAATCCATAGTGGAATTTCTCTACATGCATATGAATTAAATTCATTTGAGAACTCTAGATAGGGAGCTAGATTTGCTGGTAATTATGAGGAATTAGGGGACTTAGAGATCAAATTGAAATAGCTTATCAACTAGATAATGATCATTTGATCCCTTTAAGCTTGTAGTTCATCAAATAGAGGCATTCGTGAGTAAAACGAGTTTGCAAAACTTGATAATTGATTTTGAACTAAAAACGTTTCAGTACACCTTTAGTTTTCAAAATTGTGGGTTCCCAAATACCAAAACTTCATATTTATGATCACTAAGTTCTTCTCCAATGTATTTTTAAGCTTATTAAATTGATGTCAATTTTTGTTATGATTGTGTTATATGTTGTTGTTGGATGTTTGATTTCCTCCACAAGGTGAGGATGGGGTCTATGACACAAGGAGATGGCCATTAGAACTCAAAATCGCCAAATTAGGAATTCTAAGTTTCGTCTGCGTTAGTGCGCTAATGTGCTTCATTAGCGCGCTATGGATCCCTATGAGCACGCTAATTGCCTTCTAGACTTCAAATTCTCTAAGAGTATAAGTCAAATTTTGAGTCTAAAACACACCTAATGAGATCCTAACTTACTGTTAATGAACTAACTGGACATCAAGGACTTAGGAGTCATAGTATTGTTGTCGAGAACAATTCAAGGTCGGATTAGGGGTGCACCAAGTGATGATACTCTTTAAGAGAAAGATCTTGTAAGTTCAGTAATGAGCTTAGCATAAGTGCAAAGTAAGTAAACTCACGAGAAACACACCTTAAGCTTATATATCATTTTCATTGTTATATATGAATGATGCATTGTTGATATATTGATTCTCGAGTACTTGGTCATGTTTTATGGTTGTGTGATTGTTAGACCATAGTACGTGCACACCGTGCGCTCGGTGGATTATGACCCGAGTTGCTTCCCTTTGGTGCACATTTCGGTGGGTCATAGGTGTAGGCCGACCACCAAGAGGGCCTTATGGTGATGGGCTACTGGGTGCACCCACTGGTAGGATCTAGGTATACCATAATATGGTCTAGTTAGTCCAGGATGGCTACACATGCATTGTCTAATCACCTGATGATTTATATCCATGTGATGCCATGTTTACTAATTAATTGATTCTCGCATGATTGTTTATCATTGTTATTAGCTTCTATTCAATGCTTGCTGGTCTTTTATAAGATTTTACACACTAAAGCTTGTTTTTCTTTAATTGCAAGTTGTTGATCCTTCTACAAGTAGAGGCAAGAGGACCTTGGGTGACTATCTCTGACTGCCTACTGTCCGAGACCTACTCGTATGTGTTTATTTTGTCTATTATGTTTACATATAAATTATGGGGACTTAAGAAATGCATTTACGTGTTTATATTCACACCATATATTTGTTTTGTCACCTGATATGCGTGGTACTTTATTTTTGGGTTTTCCATTTTAGGTTGATGTTTTGGATATGAAAATACTTATATTTGTCATTTTATACATTATTTAAGACTTATGCTAAATTTATCAATAAGTATACGTAAGACACATTTAAAACTTCCATTAAAGTGGGTAACTAAATACATGAAGTAGAATAATGAGTTAACATAATGGCTTAATAAGATAAGTTATCACTCACTTTGAGATGTTGCCTTCAATCGTAGCGCTAGCGTGGCGCGAGACCGAGTGGGCTGGTGACATGGCAGGGCTGCGACGCCCACTAGTCAACGGCCACGGGACTCGAGGTCACCACGGTTGGTATTTTAGACAGGTTCTGAATACTCTAGGGATCATGAAATTGCGTATAACTTAACAAACAAACTTTAGTTGTGGAAACCCGATGTGCCTACCTTAGAACTCTTGTTGGGAAGTGAATGTGAGATGGCTAGAATTAAAGTTTATAAACGTGTTATATTTCTACTATACATAAAGTATGCCTGTATATATACTGAGGCTGATCCAGCATACATTTCTTAATGCAAATCATGATAGACGTACAACCTTCTACACCAGTAAAGATTGGTGAGACTAGCAATCCTATTAGGGCCACTATGACTAAGAGTGTATATGAAAAACTCAAAACATTCGATGCTCGGTTGATAGAGATTCTTCGATTACTCAAGACTCACATCTGACTAGTAGTGACTCCCATAGTCTTAGTCACACCCACTTTACAAACAATCGTCGCCTTGGTTATCCAGTAGACGCCTATTCAAGCAAAGGTTCAAGAAACGTTGGCAGGGGTGGTAGCGCTAGTGGTTGAATCGATCGAGACACATAATCCCATGCTGACACCTACTCAACCATGGACTACAATCTTCGAGAGCTCCTTGACAGCTAAGGCCAAGCTGTTTAAGTGACTTATACGCTTCTAGTTGGGATACTTCTATGGAGGCTAAGATCCGAAGGTAGCTGGTTAGTGCTTACTGTTGCGCTAGTGGTTACATAAGTTGTTGTGTATCGACGAGAGCATCCATGTACGAGCTTTAGGGTTTACATTTAGAGAAAATTTTGCAGTATGGCTGACTACAAACATTGAGACTCATCAGAGCTAACCGCATAGGCTAAGTTCAGACGGGTTTTCTACGATGAGTACATCCCTATTAAGATTTAACTTAAATTGAGGGAGGACTTTCTGACTATAAGACACATTAACCGGGTCATGTTATAATTCTTGGAGAGATTCTAATACCTACTTCAGTTTGCCATGGATGTCGCGGGCATAGAGAGACTATAGATTTAATATTTTGCAAGAGGGCTTCCACTCGAGATAAACAGTGCAGTTGTGTCTATTGAGGGCTACATACTTTAGGAAATATATGATAGAGCCCATGCACACGAGACTTAGCTGCTGACTAACAATGACTCTCACTCTTCAGTAGCACCGGAGAGGAAGACTAGGCAGATTTCTAGGCTGGACTGAGACATAAGAGGTAAAGAGAGCGAAGTGACAGATAGAGGCAGAGGGCCTATAGAGATGACATGCAGTCTGATTAGGGGTACAGAGGGGACCCACATTAAGACAAGTATCGTTATGAGGAAAGGCAGTCGGATAGGGCACATGTAATATGTGACGACCCCAGGCCCTACAAACTAGGGCCCACTCGACACTAAACTTATATGGACCTTTGTTCAACCCCCCCACAGAGTTAATGCACGCTTAGTTAACCTTTTTTTTCAAGTGAATCACTATTTAGTTGCTTGATAAAGTCGTAGATTATATTTTATAATTCTTATCTTTTATGTCCAGCAGAAGCAATTATCAAAGTAATTTAAAACAATTAAGTAATTAATTTTAAAGTCGGGACAAACCTAAATGTGGAAATCCCTAAAAATGATTGCATGCATATAAACTAGTGGTAAGAATTGCAAAACATCCATATACATGTATCTGTAAGTGTCTCTCAATCTCATTACCCAAAGATATACAAACATCAGTGTATAGTTCATAAGTACATACAAAAGTAAAAATAACCTACAATGTAAAAGAGCGAAAGCCAGCTCTTAAAGTAGTTTAGAGGTAATCACCAAGTATGGGCTCTTTTCCTTTACTACTTGAGAAACCTACATATTTTACAAAAAATAGAGACAATTTCAGTAAGTAAAGCCGAAGGAGTCTGAACAATATTTCATGAATTCCAATAAATAAGTCGGAAAATCATTGATATTCGATTATTTAGACTTATGTATAAGGCTAGTTTAGTAGTATATTTGATATAAATTTCCCAGAATGAGCTCTAATTGATAGTATTTATATGTTTACAGGTAAATAAGGTATAAAGAAGACAAATGAGCGATTTCATGATGAAAAAAAAAAGATAAAATGCACAAAAGTACATTTGACGTTGTGGCTAATATGCTTGACGCAGTAGGAAATGATCATACAACATGGGCAAGGCGTGGAGAAGGAAAGAAGAGAATAAAATGTAGGGCAGAGCACTAGCGGCGGCACCGTGGTGTTGTACACACAGAGGCAGGATAGATAGTGCTGGGCGCCGAGCCCACTGTGAAGGGAAAAATACGCATAAGAAAGTTAAAGTTGTGGTGGCATCGTGGCTTTACACGCTCAATGTCGGATCACTTATGGACAACGTCAAAACATAAGAAAAGATAGAAAGTTTAGAGTTCTATTTTGTTTGGAATTGCTAATTAGGATTTCTAATTGTATTCTAAAACGTCTTAGGGATATAAATAGGTATTAAAACATGGCAAACACACACATTACCACCAATTATCATATAATAACTTAGTTTACGTTGTTCTTGAGTATTAAGAAGAGTTCAGAGGAAAAGACATTGAAGACTCCATGTGTGGTTATTCGGTATTGTTTCTTTGAGTTAATTGATGTTAATTAATTTAATTCGGTCTTTGATTTCAATGAATACCATGATGTGCATTATTATTTTAATGATGAGTAAGTAGTTCATTACTCTTAGTGATCAATGGATCTTATGTTATGAATGCTATGCTGAATTAGTTATGAATGGATCATAAAGATGAAAACGAAATGGTTAGAAGTTTTATTGATTCTATATGTAATGCTACGAACATCTAAATCACGTGTTTGTTGATTAGAGGTTTTACGAGTTACCATGTCCATTAGAGCTTTTAAGCCGGATATAGACGATACATCCGTAAAATATATAACATTGATAGATAGTTATTAATTAGGGATGCACGAATAGTAAACTTAATTATTTATGAATCGACTTGGAACTTAAAGCAATATGGAACTTACATCATTCACACCAATATGTGGAGTTCTAGTTCGAACATTAGAATATTTTTCGTCACAATAGTAGGTTGAAGTGAATAATAAGGAAATCTGTCTATTCTAGTTGAGCATTATACATACATTATGAAGATGGAGGAAGTGAGTCTAATTAAAAGCATAGTAATTCATTACCTAGGGGAAGTTGTGAACTAAGATCTTCTTAATATAAGAGTACAAGTATTTACATTATTTTGTTAGAATAAAGTAGTTTAGTTAAAACCAATTAAATAGGATTTTTTTTTGCAATAGAGTGAATTTTACTAAGTGAATTGTATGCAATACACATTTCCTTGAGGACAATATCAGTAATCAACATCAGTTGATCACATTATTACTATAATCGAGTCATCATAGTTACGACCACGATTAAATTTTTGGCACCATTACCGGGGATAAGTAGCCACATGCTAGTTTAGTTAGTTTACAAAATTGTTAAGTTTTACTTTCAGTAATTTCTTTTCTAGTTTTTAAGAAAAAAAAAAAGTTTAAGTTTCAAGTTTGACGATCTACACTTGATCTTTTATGTTTTATTTTCAGGGAGACTTAGTGCATGAGTAGTAAAGGAAAGAAGGACTTAGTCCCTTATGATGTTGAGGTTGATAGAACCAACAAAAGAAATAAAAAGAAAAAAATTTAGATGGCGAAGGATCAAGCGCGAAACCAACAACATGGCCGAGGGAATAACCAATCCGAAGGTTATCTGGTAGTGTAAGATAGAGTTGAAGGAAATTCATGACTACTTTAGGCTAGAAGTTTAAGAGACATACAATAGATTGATGAGGCTTGTACCCAACACCACCTAGTTCAAACTGAGACCATCTCTAATCAACATGGTGCATAATAGACTATTCAATAGGCTAGTGAACGAAGATCTCGTTGCACATGTAGAGATCTTTTTTTTGGAGAAGTGCAACACCGTGCACATTACTGAAATTGCAAAGAGGTAATCAGGATGAGACTTTCCCATTCTTATTGGGTTGAAAAGCCAAATCTCGGTTCCAAGGACTAAATGCAAGGAGTATGACTTCATAGGTAGAAATCAATGAAAGATTTCTAGACAAGTTCTTTCCCTCGATGAAAATCAGCAAAAGGCAATTGGAAATTAATCAATTCAAGTAGGAGGATACCGAGTCTCTAGGTGAGGTTTAGGAAAGACTCATAGAGATGCTGAGGAGATGCCCAAAACATGGATACAAGAAATGGGCACAGCTATAGATTTTCTACTATGTTTTGAATCACAATACCAGATATTAGTGGATGTCGTAGCAGGTGGTTCTCTACAAACAAAAGATGAGGATGGAGCATTAGATATTTTAGATCTTATGTCTCAGAACTCTACAATAGGTACTTTTTCCACAGTGAGAACACTAACGTGCATATATGAGATTGATTTGCAAGCAACGATTGTGGCACAACTATCCAACTTGGGATAGTCATATAGCGAAGCCTCAAATAGGAAAACAAAGTCTACAAGTGCAAGTGATACAACAAATCGTTAGTCACCAAGCAATGGTGGTTGATCTAATGGACATGCAACAAGGAATGGAGTTTGTAGATGTCAACTTCATGAACAACCAAAGCTATGGAAACAACTTCTAGCCAAGAGGAATGGCTCCTCACAGTTTTTATCAAGGATATAATAACCCGAACTTCTCATATGAAAACCTTGATAATGCACTAAAATTACCACTAGGTCTTGAACAAAAATTCCAATAAGGGAAGCTAGGCCACAGCGAAGAAATAACTTCGCTAAAGTCAATTGTAAAACTCTTGCAAGCCATCAACATCAATAATAGGGAACGCCATGAGAAACATGAGAAAGAGATTGAAAATGTTAAGCAAGCTCTAAAGATGATGGACGATGAGATACCACAATCCATTAAGAAATTGGAGAGACAGATTAGTTAGCCAGCTATTACTTTGAATTCGAGGAAGGAAATGCAGTTTTCGAGTAACACTATCACAAATCTTAAAGAGAATGTTAGTGTTATTCATATGATGAGCACTATGACAACAAATGAGCCAATGTAAGAGTAAGTGATGTACAAGACATAAAAGGTTAATACGATGATAGTCAAAATGCCATATAAATCAAAAGAAGTGCACAAGGTAGAGGTTTAGAAAGATGCACCATGGTTTGCTTATTATGTTAACTATTTAACATGCTGTGTGTTTCCTTCGGATTTAACAAATGTAGCATGAAAGAAATTCCTGAGTGATGTTGAGTTATACTTCTTGGACAAGCCATACCTATTCGAAATATGCAATGATGGGTTAATTCGACGATGTGTAGCATAAAAAAAATTGTAGGCATTTTGGACGGATGTCATTCATCACTATATGGAGGATAGTTTGAAGCACAAAGAATGGAAGCAAAAGTGTTACAATGTAGATTCTATTGGCCAAATATATTTAAGGATTCATATATTTTTGTAAAAACTTGCAATGAATGCCAAAGAATAGGAAATATTTATAGAAGGTAGAAAGTTTTCACAAACCACTTTTCAAGAAGTTGAGCTATTCGACATATGGGGATAGACTCCATAGGATCATTCCCTACTTCGAATGAGAAACAATATATATTGTTAGTAGTGGATTATGTTTCCAAATGAGTGGAAGCCAAAGCAACCATAAATAATGATGGAAAAGTGCTCATATAATTTATAAGAAAACATTTTCTGCCAGTTTAGAACACCTAGAGCATTAGTCAATGATGAGAAGTCTCATTTTTGTAACAGAGCCTTAGATACATTGCTTAAGAAATGTGGAGTTAGGCATAAAACCTCACTTGCATACCATCCTTAAACAAATGGACAAGTTGAAATAAGCAACAAAGAATTGAAACATATCTTGGCAAAAAAAATTAAGAATAAAAGGAAAGATTAGCAAATCCATCTAGAAAAAGCATTGTGGGCATACATAATAGCATTCAAAAACTAATTGGAAAATCTTCGTATCGGTTGGTATATGGAAAAGCATGTCACTTACTAGTTAGAGCATAAAGTATACTGGGCTATAAAAAAAACTCAACATGAATCTTTAAGTTGCAAGAAAGGCTAGATTACTTCAAGTGATGGAACTGGACGAGCTTAAGATTGGTTGCGTACGAAAATGCTAAGTTATGTAAAGAGAAATCAAGGAAACAACACGACAAAAGGACTGAATATCGATTTTGTGAGCCATGAAAACTAGTTAAGTTATACGATTTAAGACTGAAATTGTTTTTGAGTAAATTAAGATCACGATGATCAGGACCAATTAATGTTATTGCTACATAGCCTTATTGAGTGATAGAGTTAGTAAGCAATAATGGTTACACGTTTAAAGTCAATGTGTAGAGGGTGAAGTTGTTTTAAGGAACAGAAGCGAGGCAAGATAAACTCGAAGAATTCCAGCAACCAATGATCAATGCCTTGAAGTACAACAAGAAGAGGAAGAAACAATGGAAAGTTAAGCAAAAAGATGAAGAACTTTGTGAAGAAGCACCGAAAGGAAATAGTATCAAGGTTGTTCAAAAGAAGTCAGAACTAAAATTCAAGTTCACACTAAGACTTCAACCAATCAAGATGAGAGATCTTAGAGATATATGCATACCATTGGGCATTGATGGACACTGATTTAAAAACATCTTGTGTGATATAGGAGCCTCAGTCAATGCAATTCCTATAAAAGACATGTTACAAGCAAATTTGAAAATCAATTGTCCTGATACTATGGATTTATAAGTAGTAGATGGCAACTATACCAACAATAGGGAGAGTCTTGAATGTGCATATGAAAGTGGATAGATTTGCTTTTACCATTGATTTTTAGATTATGGATCATTATATAGATGACGACATGTCTATGATACTTAGGCGGCCATTCTTGAGAACTGCTAATGCGATCTTGGACATAAAGAGGAAAATGATCACGATGAGTATTAAGAAGGATGATGATGCCAAGAAGCTTGTCTTTGCTGAAGGACAAGAAATACATCCAAATGAGAGATATATCATTATCTCAGACCTACAAATGGAGTATCTCGATTTAAACTCAAACTAAATGAGCGAAAAGGCGAAATGAAGCGCTATTAGGAGGTAGCCGAGGGGTTTTTAATTTCAATTTTTTAAATTTTAGTAAAATATTTATTTAGTTTAGTTAGAAAAATCCAAATATTTTATTAATTTTATAACTTTTGAAAATTTTGTGCTAATTGTGCATGAGAGATCATTTGTCAGGTGAAATTTCATTTGAATGGACAAGTCTCAACTAACTCTCGAAAAAGGTAAAATAGCAAAGGAGTTAAAGTGTTAAAGTTAAAGAACATGGACAAATCACAGGTAAGTTCTTATGGAGTTTTTATATATACTTGGTATTTCACATTGCCACGACACATTGTGTAGTAATACACAGATCTGAGAGTGTGCCAATATGGAGTTAATGTAAAATTTGCAAAATTATGGATACAAATTGGTTGACGTTGTGTGTGTACACACACGACACTGTAAGTGCATAGGGACTGTGCCAGGATGATGACAAGTTGTAAGTAAAAAATGCTAACAATGGTCTCAACGTCGTGGTCATGCTGTCGCGGGACCATGCCCTGTAAGGGATGCCGCAGGTGTGGAGTTAAGGTTTTAAACCCCCCTCTTAACCTATATTTTCCATACTTGAACCCTAGTCCATATACAACCAACTATGCATACATCCATCTAAAACCGAGTTTGAGCAATTTTAAAAGAGAAAAGAGTGATCCTAGTGATAAAGAGTGAAAGTAGATTGTGGATTTACACAAAAGAGGATAGCTAGGGCATTGATTTGAAGATTTGGTTCATGAGAGAAATATGGTTTTAGTTTGTAAGCAAAGTGAGGGCTTTGATTGATAGAAGCTTGAAGAAGCAATCTACTCAAGAGAATAGTCCGACATTTAAGTAAATTTGCGTTCATTAGTTATGCTCATTAGTTATGCTTTGAAGTTTTTGGATATTGTTGGTGGAATTGTATGAATTGTGGAAATGAGGTTATTGGATAAGAATATTTAGTTAAATGGATTTAGAGCATCAATGCGGCTTATTGTTAACTGTTTTTCTTTTGCATTATTAGGCATGCGAATTATCTTCGTGGATGAAATTTTCGATTGTAGGTGATTCGAATACATGTGTTGCATTGTTGTGTTATGTGAGTTTTTTAAAACGCCAAGAACAAGGAGACAAATAAGTCAAATTAGTGAAGCCAGTGCAAATGATTATGAGGCATCACCCTCAAAAGACTCGAATGAGGATGAACCAAGACCTTTAAAGTCTAAGTACTACATTAGTAGATAGGCTAAAGAGATATGATGCCATTGAGAATAGGAAATTCATTTGTGAAAGAGATATGAACCTACTTGATAAGTATGATAAGAGAGTAAACAACTTCATTTGGCAACAAGGTTAGGAGCAATTCACTCAAGACTATAGAGAGAACAATGTTAATAGGGTGAATGAATTTTTTATGATTCTTATTCAAATGCGAAGTTTACTAGAAAATGTGACCTAGTGAACGTGAGAAGAGTAATGGTCCCCTTTAATGAGCATTACATAAATGAGATCTATGAGTTAGAGCAATTGAACATGGTTGGAGAATCATAGACCTTCCCTGATGATTTGTATGAGAGACCCTATAACGTATACCTTTTTAGAATTATTGAGAGAGCATTAGTTGTCAGAGGGCAACAAGGATGGGTAATTGGAGCCAAGAATGTGCCAAAGCACATTAAGAAGGGGAGCCTTAAGGTAAGTCTTTTGAATGTGGCAACACTTTCTAGTCGCTTCATTATACTTGACTACTCAGCAATGCGAAATTAGCATACCCAATACAACTTGTTTATATGAGAATATAAAGAACGGGAGGATTAATGTGGGGGAGATCATGTACAAGAACTTGAGAGAGTCTATCATGACTAAAAGAGATAACAAATTGTTGTTTCCAATCATAATCACCTAAAAGTGCTTGAAAGTCGGAGTGCGATTGATTTAGGATGCAAAATTTGATATTGAGGCCCAAACAAAAATAGATGAGGAGTTTATGTTGACATTGAAATCATTTATTAGATACGAAGACTCTGAGGATGAGAGAGTGAGAGAGAAAAAAAGAGCCGAGAGGGACATACTTGAGGCTGAGTTGTTGGCCAATGAGTAAGAGGATCACGCAATAGCAACAACATCAGCAGCAATAGCGGAGTTGGCCTAAGAGTTGCAAAACGAAGAATATGGAGAGGAGGAGCATCACTAGTAGGGATTTTTTGAGAACTAAGAGTTTGTAGACCCATTGATAGAAAAGCAGGATGTAGATGGTCTACAGGTTTTTCCACTCCTCCACCACCACAGGTACTAGTACCACCACGGAAGGACTTGAGTTCATGGCAACAGAGGCTGTGGATTGCTGAGATGAAGAAACAATACAGAGAGAGTATGGCTTAGTATGGTGAAGCCTTCGTGAGATATGAGCAAGATCGACTGAATGAACAGCATAATTTCATGTTGTTTGCAGATCATCAGAGGGACATAGCTAGATATGAGTGGAACAGATGGATAAGACCTATTGATAGGTCTATTGGTTTTCCAGCAGCACCGTACTCAATGTTTGATCCTTACATGATGTAGAGCAGAAAGGTGGAGCACCTTTTGACACCATATTTTGTTGGATCTAATTATGACAATGTTGATGATGATGCACAGTCATAGAGTTAGAGTCTTAGGATTTCTCTAGACCTTGGGAAGATGAGTAATACATTTATATTGATTATCTTTTACATTTGGGACACTTTGTCACTTTATTTGTCGTTTAACTTTTATGGTTATGCATTATTACATTTTATTATCATTATGTCTGTGTGTTCAGTGTTATTATGTCTCAAGCTTATTTTTGAACCTTTAGGACAAGGTTTGGTTTATGTTTGGGGGCATTAACACTACACTATAAGAAGAGGTAAGAAAGGATGAAATAAAGATAAACACTGCAAGTATGATCATAAAATCTTATTTTTTAAGCAGTTAAAAAGGAAAGCATAGTAGTGTATCTTTTTCATTTACTTACTATTTGAATGTGTTTTAGTATAGATTAGGTCATATATAGTAATATGTAATGAATAAGTAATTCATTTGCAAAGTTCATGCTTTTAATTGGGGATGAATAAGAATACAAGTATCTTGTTGATATGAAACTCAAGAGAGTGTTATCATATTTTTGAAGAAAAGAAGAAATGTAGCAAACAACAACATAATTTCATGATTATAAATATAGAGTTAAGGAAGACTATGAACTTGAAACGAAATCAAGAAAGAATACTAGAATACTTATTGTGGAAAAAGTTAGATCTCTAAAGAATTCTATAATAAGTATGAATCTTACTTGAATATAAAGAAAAAAAAAAAGACTTCGTGCCAAGAGGGGAAAAGATAGCCATGATGTTTAATAAGAAGTTGGAGCAGAATCTTGCTTGATTAAGTAAAAGTGAGAAGTGCTAACAAGTGTTTTAAATAAAAAATAAAGACTCCTACAAGTTCTATAGGAAAGGAAGCAAAGAACTTGATGGTTGAAAAAAAAGAGAAAAATGGAATCCACATAAAAAAGGGCAGAGACCTTACAACTAGAAAATGAGGAGAAAGGAAAAGAAAAGAGATATATAAAAATAAATAAAGAAAGATGGAAGCTAGATTAAAACTCTTCAAATAAAAGATTTAGCTAGAGTATAAGTAGCTTAGTTGAGTTAAGTTTTCTTTCCAATGAGATTAAGTCTTATGGACTCTTAAAGTACTATAGTCTACAAAACTAGTATGATCTATTCTTATTTGTGAATTCTTGAGCTTAACGAGAAATCATGAAACTATGCACTTGTTACTTGATTGCCAAGGTGAAAGAAACTTATGAGTAGTGATGGTTTTGGTTATGAACTACTTTTGAGTTTCGAATGTGAATTGTAAGTGTTGTTAAAACAACATGCTTTTGAAAATATTATTTTTTGCAAAGAAAAGCTCATGTGGATTATTAACTTAAACTTATTTGAATTTAAAGATACTCCATAAACGATGTGGAATGAATATGGACATAAGCAGCAGTAGTAAGAATACCTAGTAAAATACACTTTTGCTCGGGACATGCAAATTCTAAGTTTGGGGGTACTTGATACGTGATTATTTAAACTTATATAGGGCTAGTTTAATAGTATATTTGGTATAAATATCCCGTAATGAGCTCTAAATGATGGTATTTATCTGGTTTAAGGTAAATAAGGTATAAAGAAGACAAATGAGTGATTTCATAATGAAACAAGGATAAAATGCACAAAAGTTCATTTGACGCCATTGATAGTATGCTTGACACCATCAGAAATGACCATATAGCGTGGGCAAGGCGTGGAGAAGGAAAAAATATGAGAAAGGTGGGCAAAGCACTTGGCGTAGCGGCGGCGCCATGATGTTGTACACACGGCAACAAGATAGACAGTGCAAGGCGCCGAGCCCATCGTGAAGGGAAAATAAACATAAAATGGTCGAAGCTATGGCGGCTCCGTGGCTTTATACACATAGCATCGAATCACTTATGTAGAGCGTCAGAATGTAAAAAATAGAAAGTTTAAAGTTCTAGTTTATTTGGAATTGTAAATTAAGGTTTCTAATTGTATTCTAAAGTATCTTATGAATATAAATATGTATTAGAATGTGGTAAACTCACACATTACCACCAATTATCATAGAATAGCTTAGTTTACATTGTTCTTGAGTATTAAGAAGTGTTTTGAAAGAGAAGAAATTGAAGACTCCACGTGTGGTTATTCGATATTGTTTCTTTGATGTAATTAAAGTTATTTAATTCAATTTTTGATTGCAATGAATACCATGATGTGTATGTTCATTTCAATGACGAGTGAGCAGTTCATTAATCTTAGGGATCAATAGATCCTATGGTATGAATGCTATGCTAAAGTAGTTATGAATGGATTATAAAGATAAAAAATGAAATGGTTAGAATTTGTATTAATTATGTACATAATGCTACGAACATCTTAATTACATATTTGTTGATTAGAGGTTTTAGGACTTACAATGGTCATTGGAGCTTTTAAGCTGAATATGGACGATATATCCGTAAAATATATAACATCAATAGATAGTTATTGATTAGGGAGGTATAGATAGTAAACGTAAGTGGTTATGAATCTAAAGATTTGGAAGTTAAAGTAATGTGGAACTTATGTCATTCACACCAATAGGTGGAGTTCTAATTTGCCAATTAGAATCATTTTCATCATGATAGTGAGATAAAGTTAATCTTAAGGAAATCTATCTATTCTAATTGAGCATTGCACACACATAATGAAGATGAAGTAAGTAAGTTGAAAAGCATAGAATTCATTACCTAGGTGAAGTTGTGAACTAAGATATTCTTAATATAAGAGTACAAGTATTTTCATCGTTTTGTTATAATAGAGTAGTTTAGTGAAAACCAACTAAAAAGAGATTTTCTTAGCAATAAAGTGAATTTGACTAAGTGGATTGTGTGCGACACACCTTAACCTGAGAATGATATCCGTAATCAACATCGGTTGATCATATTATTACTACAATCGACGCATCATACTTGCGGCTATAATTATTCATGTAGGAATGTAAATAAACATGAAATAAAGTAAGTGCATGATAAATAGGCTAAAGAAATAACAATGATAAATGAGTGCCAAAGAAACAAGATGAAGGGTGTCTAAGAAGTCCAAATCCATCAAGTTGCGAACGCGCAGTCGCTAACTTGACTTCCTAGAGTCGTAGACTAAGTTCATGAGTTCAAAATGAAGAGTAGTTCATAAGGTTGTAGATAGTAGACCCAACACCACACCTAAGACAACAGCGAAAGATCCAACAAACATAAAGGTATAAATGATAGCAAGTCGAATATCACATTCAAGAGTACCTTTCTTACACACTTAGATCCTAAGACGCTCGCATAAAGGAAAAGGAAATGAAATCCAATCGAGCATCATATTGGCTTACTTTTTATTACACACTTAGTTCCTTTTTATTATTACACACTTAGTTGTGCCATGAAGTTCAAATAGAGTTTAATTCAAGAGTACCTTTCCTACACACTTAGTTCCTTTTTATTATTTTAAGTCCTCATTAAGTAGTTAGCTCGGCTAAAAGTGCCCGAGTTTGCATAACATTGTTCAAACAGTTTATCTATCGGTTTTAGATGTTATTTAACTAATTAGAATCATTAGAACTCATTTCAAGTTGGTGTACAACACTAGTTTGCAAAATAGTTCCTTAAGGACTTTTCAATAAATATTCAAAAGTTAGTTTTTCTTCAATTTGAAAAATAGCTTAAAACATATTAGAAATTTCTAAAATCATCGGGGTTGGTTCCGTGAGGTCTATTAACTTAAAACCAAAGTTGTTGAGTGATAAAATCTCATTAATATGATCAAAAATCAAACTTGAGACCCTAATTAAAACTCTAAGACCTTAATGGTAACTATCGATCTCTTATTCGAAGCATGACTTGAGAGCCGAGTTAGATATGCCAAAAAATCAAAAAGCTTGTGGACACCTTTACTATGATTCAATAACATATTTCGAAAATTTTGGTTTAATTCCGACATCATTTGATGCCTGGAACACCTTAAGTAAAAAAAAAACTAGCTCTTTAAGTAAATTTCACCTATTTCAAAACTCAGATGGAAAACTATTCGAAACACCTCGGCATAATTTGAAACTCTTAAAGAACCTTATTTATAGTATTTCAAGTTGTTCATGAGTTTTCGGTCAATTTTGGACTAGTGTAGAGACCCCTGGAAGTGGTCTCGATACCCAAACACTTAAAAATGGAATATCCTAATGGACAAATCTTATTTTTCAATCCGTATTTGACAAAGAACGTGATCTAATTTTTGCAAACTAATGAATCTAGGTGTTATGTCTCTATCTTAGCTTTCCAACGATATAAAGAATGTCAAAAAAATATTAAAAATGAGAGAGTTACGCTTATTTTAAAGACTGCATTCATCACGTTGCCTATGCGGGATATTGCACAGACTAGGGAAAAAATTTAGTTCGTCCCCTACTTTCATGTTTTCCCATACGACCTTGTAAATGCTTTTAGGCAATTCAAAAAATGGACATATATGCCTAATACCTTCATTAAAATCAAATTATATCAATAAATATTAATTTGACATTGGACTAAAAAAGACATTCAAAAATCCTAAAACTTGAAGAACTTAAACATCATTGACATGAACCCAATTATACTTGACATAGTCCAGCATTCGAGTCCACAACAAATCATACTTTAAAAGTGCAAAACAAGAGTCTTAAGATCCTTTTGACAATAATTTAATCTCTTATGTTCATGTGCACAAAAACCCCGAATTTGACAAAAATTGGCATAAATAAGAAAAAACGCAAATTGAAACCCAACAAAAATGTTTGAATCGCCAAGCTAGCTTGAATTTCAAAATTGAACATCATTTTGAGAGTAAAACAAATCCAAAATTCCATAATCTCAAAACATTCACAAAGAAACCCTAATTTGTCAAATTTAGAATAATGAAAAGAAAGTGAAAGTGCATACCTTAATTGCTATATTGTTTTTGTTTGTTTATTCTTATAGAGATTTAGTACTAGAACCCCTATTGAGCCTTCAACCCTCCATGTACAACACTTAATGTACAAACATTTCTTCTCTTCTATATTCAATGCTTTCTTTTTGCATGTTGTAGAGAAGATATCCCTTTTATAACTCATGTCTTTTATTTTTCACTATTTGATCACTTTGAATGTTGGATCTCTAGATAAACCCAAGGTCATTGATCACTTCTCACCACTTCCATTAATGCTCACTAATTATGATTTACTTAGGCATTTTTATTCATGCTTACAATATTAGCTCAAGACATAGGTACATGACCATTAATAATTAACTTAAGTTTTTCACAAGTAATAAATTATACAGATTAATTAGTGCATTTTAGTATGTTTTATAAGGTAAAGTCTCGTAAATATGGACGTAATAGCTTATATTTGTCTACTTCAGGTTTTTAAGGAGTATAATTGAAATTGGGGCAAAAAACGATGTAAAATGCATATATAATCGTCATATGTAGGATTTACCTCAAAAAACATATTGCACGAATTCTGAAGCAGTGAATCAAGGCCCATGAGGCTGATGTAACTTGATGATGGCGTGGCAGTAGTAAGTTGGACATGTGATGATGTGGCGATGAGGTATTGATGGACTGATGTGTTTAATTATGTGTTTGCATGGCCCATGCAAAGGTGGCATAGGCTATGTTCCAATATGGTAAAGTTCAAGATAGTTAATATATATCCTTAGAGAAGTGTGTCTAATCTACCTCGAGATACATACTATAAAAGTTGATGAATATCAAGTGAATGAGGTTGATCGTGTCACCAATTGAAGTTATCATTTTGTATCGCTTTATGGTGTTGTTCTGATTGCATGATCGTCCTTGAGATGCATGCTACAAAGATTGATATTTGATTTAGACTAGGCATGATTTTTTAATTGAATGCTATCATATTTCTATTTTATTGCGTTTTATCTAATATGTAACTTTACAATGATAAGGATATGACTTATTTCCCACTGAATATACAAAAATCGATGGCTTGCTCAAGGCTATCAACCTATTATTGAATTGCCTGAACTCATCTTTCATGATTGATGACTAATTGACTACAACTTAGTAATTACTTTTGGTCTAAGTTTTCATTATTCGCATTGATTACTCTAATTATTTTCCATATAATTTAGTTTAATTCGCATTGCATTCCTTAATTCTTATCTTTGTATTTATTTAATTATTTATTGCTTTCTAAATAATATATTTAATTAGTAATTATTAAAACATAACAAAAAAAATTAAAAACTAAAGAATGCTACACAATCCCTGTGGAGACGATCTTACTTATCGCTACTAAAAAATTTAAAGTGTAATAAATAAGTAGGTATTATTATTGCACGCTTAACACGTGTCAATTTTCGCGCTGTTGTTAAGGATTGAGTTTAAATTTTCTTTGGTTTTTCTTTATTTTATATCTAGATCCTTGTCTCTAACACTTTTTACATGATTACTTCATGGCCACCTACTCTAACAATCACGATCAATATAAAGACTAATGCTATAAAAGTGTGAAAGGGGTATGTATATCTGTTGAGTAAACAGGAAAGGGGTACCTCGAATCTTAAAACCACGATAGATGCGCGTCATCCAAACCCTAGCCTCTTTCGCAGGCAAGGCCTACAAAATAAAGTTCCCAAAGTTTGGTCTCTGGGGAAAGCACTCCAATGCTCAAGTCAAATGGGAGGTCGAGAAGGTTTTCTAGCGAGATGGAAATTATATGTACCTCATATCTTTACCAACCCTTCTATATATACTTGACATCAAATAATCTGTTAGGATGTTAAGCATCCCTAATTTGAGTCCATCTCCAACTAGGAGTCTCCATTAAGATTGATATGTATCGTGTGATTTGAGTCCATCTCTAACTAGAAGTCTCCATCTCATTAGGATTGGCACGTATCACACGATTTGAGTCAATCTTGATATGTGCTTTCCATAGACTAGATAAGTCTATGATAATTTCGGTTACTAATCTGTTAATCCGCAAATTTTGGGCATCTCGATGTGTGGAGTATTCTATACCATATTACTTGCCCCCCTCTCCCTAGTAATTGAATTCAATTTGCTATGGAGTGGGTTTGTTTAAGAACTTGTTTTGAGTCTCAAACTTGTTTGCTATGTCCTTTTTTTAAAAGGAGCTAAGTTAGGTCCTTTTTTTAAAGACCTAAGTTCAGTCTTTTATTTCAAGGACCTATTTTGAGTCTCGGACTTGTAAGTTAGGTCCTCTTTTTTTAAAGGACCTATTTTAAGTCTCGGACTTACAAGTTAGGTCTTTTTTTAAAGGACCTATTTTTAATCTCTAGACTTGTATGCCATGTCCTTATTTTTTAAAGGAGCTAATTTAGTTCATTTTTTTTTAAAAAAAAAACCCATTTTGAGTCTCTAGACTCATATGCCATGTCATTTTTTTAAAGGACCTATTTTGAGATTTTGAGTCTCAAACTTGTACGTCATTTATTTTCTTTGAAGGACGTATATTGAGTCTGAGACTTGTAAGTTAGGTCATTTTTAAGAAAAATAAAAAGACCTATTTTGAGTCTCTAGACTTGTATGCCATGTCCCTTTTTTAAAAGACCTATTTTGGGTCTCTAGACTTGTATGCCATGTCCTTATTTTTTCAAAGGAGCTAAGTTAGGTTCTTTTTTTTTTGTTTAAAAGACCTATTTTCAGTGTCTAGACTCGTATGGCATGCTCTTTTTTGAAAGGAACTAAGTAAGGTTCTTTTGTTTTGAATGACCTATTTTGAGTCTTGAACTTGTATGCCATGTCATTTTTTAAAAGGACGTATATTGAGTCTCGGACTTGTAAGTTAGGTCTTTTTTTTTTCAAATGACCTATTTTGAGTCTCTAGACTAGTATGCCATGTCCTTTTTTTAACGGACCTAAGTTACATTTTTTAAAAACAAAATATATATTTTGAGTCTCTAGACTTGTATGCCATGTCCTTTTTTTAAAGGAGCTAAGTTAGTTTTTTTTTTTTAAAAAAAAATGACTTATTTTGAGTCTCAGGACTTGTATGCTATGTCCTTTTTTTACAAGACCTAAGTTGGGTTTTTTTCTAAAAAAATGACATGTCCCTTTTTTAAAGGATGTATTGTAATGGCCTAAATCTAATTTTTCGTTATTAATGACGTGGTTGCGGACGTGCCGCGCAGCTCAAACGCTCGTGGGAACCGTAGCTAGGGTAGTGCGCGCCTAAAACTAGGTAACTATTTATTTTGCATGCTGATTTGCTTAATTTGCCATGTTTTGTAGAAATAGACTAAACGACATTTTAATGTGTGTATTTATATTATATTTGACGTACGAGGCTGTGTGTTAAGTATTCCCCTCGATATGCGTGTCGACGCAAGTACCGGGTAGTCTAAAAGACTAAATACTAGTCCGAGGGAAATAATACACATATGCAATGAATAAAATGGGTTAAATAATAATATGTAATATATATTGGGTGGTTAGGGTCATGGTAGTACCCGTATGTTGCGTTTTGGGACGAGAAATCGGGCGTCGAAACACCCGAAAGCCAACTCTCTAGGCTAAGAACAAGAGCAATGAGCTATTGATGTCCCAATTGGAGTCATGAGAGGATGAGAAATGGGCCAAAAAGAGCTCATTGGATTGGCTTAGTGATGCACAAGTGAGAGGAGATCACTTGTGCATGGAGATTATTTATGGTTTGAAACAATATGAACAGATGATTTGAGTTAATTAACAATTTAAATAGTAAATTGTTGTTTATTGTGGTTAATAATGATTAAATGTGAATGGAGATTGCATGTGGGACACAACTGGCACTGGTAAGCCAAGTTGTGGGCCCTCATAGGCTTGATGGCGGTTCGTTTAGAAAACGGGCCGCTACATGTATATTGAGTCTCATACTTGTAAGTTAGGTCATTTTTTGAAAAGACCTATTTTGAGTCTCGAGACTTATATGCCATGTCATTTTTTTAAAGGACCTAAGTTAAGTCCATTTTTTTAAATGACCTAAGTTAAGTCCTTTTTTTAAAAGGAACTGTTTTGAGTTTTGAACTTGTATGCCTTTTCTTTTTTTTTTCTAAAGGACGTATATCGATTCTCGGACTTGTAAGTTATGTCCATTTTTTTTTATAAGGACCTATTTTGAGTCTCTAAACTTGTATGCCATGTCCTTTTTTTTCAAAAGGACCTAAGTTAGGTCTTTTAAAAAAATGACCTATATAGATTTCAAAATATCTCCCTCTAACATCTTGATTCCAGATCTTAAATCTTTGGATTCATCAAAAATTTTTCTAAAATTATTTCCCTCCAAGCTTTTGGTTCGAAATCTTAGCTCCAAACTTTAGATTCATTAAAAAATTTCCAAAAGTATATGTCCCTCCAACATTTTGGTTCGTGATCTTGGCTCCAAAATTTGGCTTTTCATATAAGGTGGTATAACCTCTTCTTTTTTATGTAAAGTGTGAGAGGTTTGGATGATTGTCTTGCTAAGGAGTTTGAAGCTCAATTTATGTCATCTTTCTCAAGCTCCTTTTTTTTGAAGAAGTAGTTTCTCTTAAAGGTAAAAATCTTAAAGTTTTTTTTCTTTAAATTCCATGTCTATTAGTGTAGGTTGCAAGGAGGTGGATGAGTCCATTGATAATTGTCCAATGAATGAAGTAATTGCAGATGCGCGGAATGATGAAATTTCTCATTCTGATGTTGAGGCGTATGAATTAGTGTCTGCATTCATTCATGATAGTCGAGTTGAAAATTTTGCTTCTATGTATTATATCCCAAAGTCTGCTATCGATGTTTCGCGCCTTGCTCTGCTAACAAAGCCTGTAACTTCACTAAAATCTTTGTGTTTAAAGAAGCTCTAATTGGCAGCCTTATATTGGAATATGCAAGAAGCTATCTTGTTGTGAATTATGATGCTCCGTATAGTGCAAGTTGGAAGGGAGGCATAGAACATCTTCAAAATAAAGGTTATGTCATTCAAGATGATGATGCGACTGAACCAATTGAAGAAGAAGAGCAAGCTTGAAAGAGTGCTTGATAAACGTGTTGAACTTCTACTTTAAATACGAGTATTCGCGCCTTTTGCGATGTCTTTTAGTAGCATATCCCTTTTGTTTAGGATTGAGTGTCGCACTTAGTATTTACATTTTGTGTTGGACGTTCATGCTTTTCCTCCTTTTTTTTTTAATTGTTAGCCCCTAAGGCTTTCAATATTCTATTTTGTAGTTGGAGTACATGGAGGAGTATCAACTCTGCATTTTATTATAACTTCACCTCTCAACTTGTCTTTTTTTTTAAAAGGACCTAAGTTAGGTCCCTGTTTTTTTAAATGACCTAAATTACGTCCTATTTTTTTTAAACACATATTTTGAGTCTCTATACTTGTATGCTAACATATTTTGAGTCTCTAGACTTGTATGCCATGTCATTTTTTTGTAAAGGACATAAATTAGGTCATTTTGTTTTTAAAAAAACATATTTTGATTCTCTAGACTTGTATGCTATGTCCTTTTTTTGCAAATGATTTAAATTAGGTCATCTTTTTTTAAAGGACATATTTTGAGTCTCAAACTTGCATAGAATGTCATTTTTTTACCATGAGTTATGTCTCTGATTAGTGTCTCTTGAAACTTAATGCGCCCTTCCTCTTATTTGATAGTGGTGTCTCTTAGACACTTCAAACTTGTAAGAAAGTGTTCATTCTTTCTTTCTTTTTTTAAAGTCATGAACTCTCTAATTTTGCCCAACAAGGATATCTTTAATAAATAGGATTAAAGAAAATCCATGTTTTTTCTATTGAAGAACTAATTCTACTAAATAACATTAATGAAAATGTCTTGACATAAGGAAAAATAAAGCTTGAAATAAATCCTACAGATAATACTTGCGCAGGTTCGGTTTATTCCATGAACATGGAATATAATTGTCATTCATTGTTTTCAATTCATATGCTCCAGACTTTAGGACCTTTTTGACCTTTTCCATCCGATTTGGGCTATGGCACTTCTGCTTTTCTTTTGCCTGATTGGTTTCTTTTAAGGGTAATGTGTGATGACCCTAGGATCAATCCATGTCATATCATTTGGTGACCAGGTAAAAATTTCCTTATTGCTTTTAAAAAAAGCTACAACATTGCCGCAATCTCAACCTTTAATGAATACCTAATGCATGCTACTTTCTCTTTATTCTCATCATCTAGATGTATAGGAATTAATTCCTCTGTGAGTTCTGGTCGTCCCTGCTCCTCATCTTCTCTATAAAAAAAATCAATAGGTAAGACTTCTCCAATAGTGCCAAAGGACTTGATTGCAGTGAATTAGGAACTTACCGCTATTCTTGATCCCCTTTAACTTCTCATATACCATCTACAGTAGGGAACCTCATCTTGAGATGATAGGTAGATGGTATGGCCTTGAACTCGTTAAGCGTCGACTATCCCAAAATCACGTTATATGCAGAAAGAGCTTTGACCACCATAAAATTAACCATGTGCATTACTTGCTTAAGAACAGTCCTTATGGTCACTGGGAGTAGAATGGAGCCTTCAACTCTAACTTTTATCCCAGTAAATCCATACAATGGTGTAGTAGTCAAGGTCAATTGATTATCATTATATCCCATCTTGGTGAAAGCTTTGTGATATAAAATGTCCACAGAACTTCCATTATCAACCAATGATATTTTGACTGTAAAATTCCTTACCAAGATTTCTATGACCAATGGATCACCTATGACCAATGGATCACCATTTGGATATTTAACACTCTCTAAATCTTTATCTGTGAAGACTATCTCCTAGTCCATTCTAGCTTTTTTGGTGGTATATCTAGCACTAAAGCTTGTCGAGCATACGCCTTCCTTAAAGAAGAGGAAACTCCTCCGATTGTTCGTCCTCCAGATATCATGTTTATGACACTAGCAATGACCCTATATCTATCTTTAATCTATCAACCTCCATTCTTTCTGGTCAATCATCCATTCTTCTTGTTTTCTTGTTGTTCTTCAAGAATTGACTAAGGTGTTCTTTTTGAACTAAGAACTCGAGTTCTTCCTTCAACTGCTTACAGTCTTCAGTGTCATGGCCATGATCTTTATGGAAGCGATAATACTAGTTTTTATTTCTTTTAGAAGCATCCACTTTCATGGATTTTGGACCTTTGAAGAAAGGCTTTGACTCAATGGCAAGAAGAATTTGTCCTCTCAAGGAATTATGAGGAGTGTATTGATTGAACCGTGCAATAGTAGTAGAGGTTGTGTTGGACTTTGATTTTTTGTTGAAGTCACGCTCCTTATCATCCTTCACTCCCATCTTTCGATCTTCTATTTTCTCCTTTTCTAGCTGGATGATTTCCTCAACCACCATGTATTTTCCATCCTTCCTTTGAATTTCAGCCATATTTGTTGGTGGGTTTTTGCAATGAGACCTTTAAATGCTTGTTTGTAATCTTGTCAATGAGGGCTACAAATGATACTGATTGGTCCAAATTTGAGATTTTCAAGGCTTTTTTGCTAAATCATATAATATAATCTCTAAGAGACTCCCGACTATGTTGTCCAACACTTATTAGAGATATAGAACTCTTTGCATTCGTCTTTTCTCTAATGATCTGACTAACAAACCTCTTGATCAACTAGCTTAATGATCTTATTGAACTAGGGGAGAGTTGACAATACCAATTTTCTGCAGGTCCCTTCAGAGTTTAAGGGAACACCTTACACATGAAAACATCTCACACTCCATGTAAAAGAAAAACAACATCAAAATTTAGGGCATGTTCAAAAGGATCTCCAGTTCCATCATATTTGCCTATGATTGGCATATTAAGCCCTTTTGGTAAGGGTTCATCTAAGATCTCCTAAACAAAAAATGGCAGCCAGACCATGTATATAATTTTTCTAGTAGTATCTTTGTGCATAATTGATTTTCCAAGTCGTTTCCAATTTTTTGTTCAACATCCTTTTTGATTTCGTGTTCGTGGTCAGGAGAATAATGGCCCAACTCTGAATCTTAAATGGCATCCTTTCAAATTTGATTACGATTTGACCCACTTAAGATGTCAACATGTCTTTGAAATATGTTTACTTGTTCCTTCAGCCTGGCTACTTCATTTTCCTCCAGTTAATCTCTGACCTGTTGCTTTCCTCGCTCAATTTCTCGACTTTCTATTTCATTCTTTAAATCAGGATCTCTCAAATTAGAAACATTATGTGCTTCATCAACATGTTTGGATGGTACACGCCTTGACATGTCCTCCTCATGGCCCCCAGCTTATGGTGGAAGATGAGAATGATCTTGCCTTGAACGGCCATTGGATGGGTTTTGTGTTCCTACATTTTGAGTTGGGACTGCCATGAGGCCCTCCTTCTAGTGCTAATTTTTTGTGTAAACAGGAATGGGGTACCTCGAATCTTGAGACCTTGACATATACGCGTCGTCAAAAACTTGGCCTCTATCGCAAGCAAGACCTGCTAAACAAAGTTTTTGGAGGTTGGTCTTTAGGGAAATCCCACCAATGCTCAAGTCAGATAGGATGTCAAGAAGATATTATGGCGATATGAAAATTGTACATACCTCATATCTTAACCAACCCCGCTATATATACTTGACACCAAATAATCTATTAGGATGTGTAAGACTACAAAAAAATGTAATTAGAAACGGAAATAGCAACGAAATTTAATTCCATTTCTAATCAGAAATGGTTAGAGACGGAATTGAGACAAAAATAGTCGAAAGATGGAATAGAGAAAGATTACAGACGGAAATAGAAATGGAATAAAATACATTTCTAAAAAATGGCGCCAACTTTCCACCAAAAATTTAGTACTTTATAATCGCCCATCACGTCTCGATATTCGTGCATGAATAAATGAAATATTTATATGTTTCAAACCGTCTCTCTCATATATATATCTCTCTCAACTCTCTCTCTCCTTGAACGAATTCTCTCCCTCTTCCTCGACCGAACTCGACCTCTCTCGAGCTCATCGACAGCTCAACAACTACTATTTTCACCGATGGCTCAGCAACTCCTATCTTCATCGGCTCTGCAACTCCTCAACTTTCTCTCGTCTCAAACTTCATCTCTCTACCAAGCCTTAAATCTCTGCGAAATAGTCACCGTAGACAGCCATTGTTCACCAGTGCTCTCCAAATTTGATCTCTTCACCGTCGAGGGTAGTTACGGCTTTGTTGGTCAGAGATTGGAGAGCTAGTTTAGGAGGTTTGGTGTTAATTGAAGAGATTTGGAAATGGGGGTTTGGATTTAGTAGGCTTTGGCGGTGGCGTTTGGAGTTTGAGTTGCTCTCTGACAGAGCTCATACCTTCTACCGTCACCGCCGCAGAAGCCCTCTCAGCCGTCTGCTCTATCGATCGCTGTCATCTACTCTGTCCCTCGCCATCATCTGCTGCTCTGTCCCTCTTCCCTATCTGCTCTCTCCGTCGTCGTCATCTCCTCTCTTCACTGCGGCCATTGTTTTAGGGTTTGGGATCCAAAGCCCCATCTTCGACATTGAGGCAAGTAATCCACAAAGCTCCCGATGTGGTTTCGGCTTGACACCCTCGCCTTTGCAAACCCTAGTTGTTGATGAAGATGTGCCCTAACCTTCTTGAAGTCTTTCTGCTTCTTCCCTCCCCTCCTAACCTCTTTACGCCCTGAACTCGCGAAGCTCAGAATTGCTCCACCATTTCTCTCATTTGCGAAGATTAGAATCGCCTCCTCTCTCATTTGTGCCCTTATCTCCTTTGCCTGATTTCTCATTCTCTTCTAGTTTTGGTTGAGGAATTCGATTGAGGCATTCATCAAAATGCCTAAGGCAGAGTTTCAGTACCTGCTTTCTTTTGTAGGCCTGAAATGTATTAAGTTCCCTAAACAGGGAAGTTTTACAATGTCTGCATTCTTTTAGTTTCAGTTGAGGACTTCGATTGAGGTATTCACTGTCAAAATCCCTAACAATTTCAAGAGTTCAGCCGTAGTTAAATGTAAAAGAAGTGATACATTATTGATCCATATAGCCGATCTCCTTTCTGATTACTATTACCCATTATTTGTTTCTCAAGTGTATATAATGACTCATAGATTAGTTAATCTTTTGAGTTTGTTTTTTTGGAGGGCCATTATCTCTTGTTTTCTTATGTTAAATGAAAGTGTCAATGTTGAAATATTTCCGATTACTTTGTTCAAGAGAAAGAAGCGGAAGACGAGATTACAAACGAAAATGATGATGAACTTGTAAAGCGCTTGAACAAACAAAGGCGGCAAGCAGTAGTAGCTGCTCGTCGTAGACGAATAGCCTTTTCAGCGAGAAACTCTGCCTTAGTAAGTTAATATCTACGTTACATTTCTATGTGATTTATATCTTATTAAAAGCCGATTTCTTGCATCCTACCTACCTACCTACGAATCCAAGTGATTAACTTCATACCAAACTAATAATCGAGTTGTCCACTTGTTCGTAAAAGCAACAAATTATATAAGCTGATTGTATTAGCTAGATATATAATTTAGTCTTAGCTAGTGTGGAATGTAGGAAACATGAAAGTTATAATTCCTCACCCTGAGGGAGCTTCCCTGCATCCTACCTACATACTAATCCACTTTGCAAGTAATTGCTTATACATTTGATTTTTCTATGCAGGAAGATGTATATCAAAAGTAAAGTTCTTGAAATCCTGAAAAGGAGCAATTAAGCTTAAAGTGCCCCTACTTAAGAAAACAAATTTAATGCTACTATTATATTGTTACCATTATGTGTGTTTGTGTGTTTTTCTTTTCTTTTCAATTTTGGTGGTGAATTAATGTAAAAGACAATGAATACCATCAATTCATGGTAACAATAGTGCAAAAGAAGACTTAAAATAATGTGAATAGATGTAATCTAAGGTATAACTAATTCGAATGTTTTTTAGGGCTCGTAGATGTGCATAGGAGAGAATTGTTTCAACTTGTGTAAATTGTGATGTCTGTAGTAGCCGCTATTGTTTGATCTTATAATTAAACTAGTTGATCCATACTAACTAATGGCTTCGTTTTCAAATCATTCAGATCCAAACTAATTAATGCATCCTAAGTTAACTAAATCAAGGGTAATGGAAGAGTTTGATCCACGTGGCTAACGCCAACTAATTTGATTAATGGATGTTCTCATATTTCACATTTTTATAACATTTGTGCGTAGACTGATACATCTGAGATACCACCAACTGTTAATCAATTGTATTAGCATCTCCACACTGTAAATCTCGATAGGGGCGGCATTCATCGATTCTAGATCAGAACGATTCGATGTAAGTATAGAATTACGAGCTAAATAGTAGTAACTTTACTTACTAGCATATCATTTTAGTTTCTTATTTTTGATCCATGCAGGCTAAGCTCCAAATGAGACGTGAGGAGCTGACCTAGACTACACCGGACCAGCCGGTGGATGATGAGGCGATGTACTACAAGGTGGCGAGTGAGTGTCCCAAAGGACGTATTTACGGTCTCGAGTCGTTAGGGAGAAAGAAGAGAAGAAACGCAGATCCTGGTGCTAGCACATCCCAGGTGCTAGCACGAGGGATGAGCAACTTTATGATACTTATATATTTTTATGGTTGTTGTAGAACAATGAAAATGGTGGTTTTTTTATGGATACTTAGGTATCTTAGACATTTATTATACTTGACTACCTTTCGTGAATATATAAATCTTTTTTAATATCGAATTGTTCGTTTTTTCTCATTTGAATATTTGTTTTTTATATATATTGTTGATTATTGTATGTATGTGAAATTCTGCTTTTTTGGGGATGTTACCACCCCCACAGAGTTCACCCCCACAGAGTTGTTGGAGGGGGTGTAGGCGACTGAGTAGGTCCTGTTGTTATTTTCGGTTTTAGAAGTTTCGGTGAACCGATTTGATTCATTGAATATTTAAAAACAAACTTGGCATATAAACAGAATAAAGACAGATTAGCAAGGGAATTTATAAATTTCGTTCCTAATCAATCTCTAATTTTTGAAGAAATAGCAAGAAAAAACTGGGTAAAAATAGTTTAGAAACGGAATAGAGACGAATTAGCAATGGAATTTATGAATTCCGTTGCTAATCCGTCTCTAATTTGCAACGAATTAAATTCATAAAGTCCATTGCTAATCTGTTTCTAATTAGCAACAGACAAGCACGAAATTCATGAATTGTTTTGCTAATATGTCTCTAATTTGCAACGGATTAGCAACGGAATGCATGCAAAACCATTCACTTTGGAAGAATGTCAATTTTTGTTCCATCTCTGTTCTATTTCTAAATCCATTTTAAATCTGTCTCTAATCGGCAACGGAAAGACATTTTCGTTGTTGACTAAATTAGCGACGACAATTTTAGGGACGGAATAGATTTCGTCTCTGTTTCGTTGCATAATTGAATTAGAGATGGAATTTGTGCTAATCAACAACGGAGATTTTCGTTTCTAATTGGTTGTTTTTTTGTAGTTTAAACATCCCCGATTTGAGTCCATTTCCAACTAGGAGTCTCTATTATGATTGACATGTATCACTTAATTTGATTCCATCTCTAAATAGAAGTCTCCATCTCATTAAGATTGGCTGGTACTACATGATTCGAGTTAATCTTGATATGTGCTCCTAATGGACTAGATAAGTCTTTGATAATTTTGGTTACTTATCTGTTAATCTATGAATTTTGGACATTTTGATGTATGGAATATTCTATTCCATATCAATGTCTAATTATGAACAAAATTTTTGTAATTGGCATTCGATTATGATATAGACTAAACCTTGTAGTTTCGTAGAGATTCTTTTCATCTTATTGAAGTTTTTCCAAACTTTTCAGATGGTGATGACCTAAGCGAAGAAGAGCAACGGAATGAGGATATTGAACCAAATTGCATGTTAGCTCTTCATGATTGCACGAGTAATGAGAAAGAAACCGAAAAGGAAGTTGAAGTTATCTTAGATTCGCCATATGAACCATATGAAGAGATGAAGGAAGATCAATCACTAGTGTTAATGAATCCACCTCCTATTTCACGCATACTTTTGGAATTCGAAACGAAGATGGAACAAAAAGGGCACTTGAAAATTTTAGGTTCTATTGACAACTATGTGTTAGAGGGTTAAGACTTATGGATACTTATGTGTTAGAAGTCTAAGATGAACTCGAAATTCTGAAGGAGGGCTTGCCTATTTCATTGTCCAAGGCTATGGTGAATCCATTTGTTCGCGATTACTCTCAAGTAGTGGGTGTTATGTGATCTTCCAAGCTAAGTCTAACCGATGACTTAAAATAAAGGCGCTTATTGGGTGGCAACCCATCCTTATTTTATTTATTTTCATGCGTTTATGTCTTTCTAGTTTAGTTTAGTTTAGTTTAATTTCCTTTATTTTAGTTATTCAGGTTTGGCTTTCATTTAAATTCTAATTAATATAATTTAAGTTATTTTTACGAAGTTCGCTGCTTCTTAGGATTTATGTGTTTTGAAACTTGGTTGGAGTTTCAAATACTAACTTAAGTCGCTGCATTAGTGGCAAGTCTATAAGTAGAACTCGAAAGACTAGATTCTATTTTCACTATTTTATTGATATTACCCTTAATTATAAAATTTCGGGCTCGCAAAGATTTTTTTACCTTATCTCCTTAACTTATTGCTTTTTACTCTTATCGTGTTATGGTCTTAAAGTTCTTAAAGTGAAAGTTCAAATTTTCTTCAAAATGCTTCAAAAAGAAAACTACACTAGCGATGACAAATTGAATGTAATTCGTTGGCTAAATCGGTGGCAGGCTACAAAAAATGATAATTAATGCCCGGCGAATCATTAGAGATATGGCTTTACCAATGAATCGTTGGACAAATTGGTAAACCATTGAGACCAAGCTTTTTCAAATTTGGTGGAGCATGATTAGCTACTTTTTTAAAAAACCAAACCCAAAATAGTGAGCTTATAAACCATTTCATACTCAGAACAAGGGGTGGCAATTTAGTGTCCAAACATGTCGGCCTAGTTTTGTCTAACATAGATTAAAAGAGGTTTGGACAATGTTTTAATAAATCAGGGTCAGTTCTGGACAAAGTCTTATTGTATTAATCACTTAAATGAGGATATTAATCACTTACTACTTATTTAATAGATTAACAAACATTAATCTACTCTAATGCATTAAAAAACTAATGTATTAAAGATATCTTTGATTGTAGAATGAATTCAATTTTATTTTTGTTATACTTAAATAATTGTTTCTTGACAATAAATGATTAGTAGCATGAATTTCACGTTGCTTTTTAAATTACATAACAAGAAATTATAATATGTCTTTATTTTAATATTTGAATAGGCTTTCAATATAGGAAGTTAGTTTCAAGATCGCAATCAAAATCTGGGCAATCGAACGACTCGAATTTTAAGCAAAACGGGTCTAGACAAGTGAGTCTTATCCGAATTTAAAATTAGATTGGGTTCAGACAACAAATATACTTCTTTATAATGAAGGTTGTCCAGACCTAGACCCGTCTATACCCGAGTTTTTGCCACTCCTACTCACAACCATTGCACAACTTTGAGAGAAAATTAATTTTTTTTTCTAGATTCAACCTTTAAAAGCTTGATTTTAGTGTATCTAAGTGATTTTCATCACAATCTTGATCATTCAAACCCAAAATATATTAAGTTTGAGATTTTATAGCCAAATTAGGGCTTAAACAAGGGAATTCGAATTGGAGTTTTAATGAAGAAATTAGGAGTGCTAAAGAGTCAATTTTTTTAGGGATTCACTCTCAATAATTATTCATTTCCTTAACTAGTTTACTTGATATTCTTCAATTTCTAACTAGGATTATGAATGAATATTTGAAATATTTGACAAGTTCTTGATTTCAAAATGTTTTGTTGAAATTGATTCAATTTCAAAAAATTTATGATTATAATAATTTGAATGAACCAGAATGAGGTGTTTACAATGATTCTTGGCTTACGAAACAAAAATTTCAAAGTTTTTAGTTCAAAGTGTCAATTCAAAATGTTATTACATAAATTGGTATGAGTGAGAGTTTCAAATAAGTTTGGGTGTGTTTTTGAAAGCTTAAGATGACGTGAACGAGTTGTTATCGATTGATAAAAGCATTAAGAAATTTGAAAAGAAATAGATTGGTTTATACCGAGAATCTCTTTAGGAAGTTATTCCTGAAAAATTATCATTCTTATTCTTCCAAATAAGATTTTTGACCGTTTACTCATATATTTTATAGTTTTTCAAAAAGGTGGTCAATTAGTTGAATTGTTTTAAAATGGATGCAAATGGAAGCACTAGAGATAGTTCTAGGCTTTGAAACACTATACTATTTAATATATTTTGCAAGATGGAAATTAGATTAATTGTGATACATTCATTGATATATTTTAGAGCCTACACTAAGAAAAAAAGTTTGTAGATCATTTGCAAATCGAAACATTCATATGATGTATATTACTAAGGAAACTTACTTCTATGAAAAATAATTACTTAACCAAACTTAATTTGCTTGCAAGACATTGATTTTTTCTACTATGATTTTCATCAATGTTTTAGGGTTTTTATAACATTTGCGATTTTACTAATTCTTGAATTATAAAATATTTAGAAACATCAATTAAAAAGTTTTGATGATTTGATTTTATTGAATAAAAATTGAGATAATTTTTACGAATGTTGGATTATGTTCATAAACTACTAGAGACTTTTGTTAAAAGTTGAAATTTTCAAGTTGTTATAGAATGGAAACTATTCTTTGATGATTGTAATGTTTTCAAGAATAAATGTGGGGTTTCTCATGATTGAATTCCAATAATTTGACGAATGAATTACATGGTATTTTTCTTGACTATTCGAAAAGTTAAAGTTTGATTTCTTTACTCACATCACACACAATTTTATTGCAAAATATGGTATACCATTTAAATATCTAAGCTAATTATATATTTTATTTAACTGATTAAGTTTTTGGAGACTTTTGTTCATTTCTATCCTGCGATTATATATTATATTCTATATTATATATCATATTATTATATCAAGTGTTACTTCTATGTTTTCTATGTGGTATTATTTTACTCTTGACTTGTTCTTAAACCTTGAGGACAAGGTTTGGATTAAGTTTGGGGGTATTTAAAGATGGATTGTTGGACTAAGTGTTTAATCACTTATACACCACCTGGGATCTTGATGGCAACAAACTAAGTGAAACGATTCTAATAAGTATGTTGAGTGTTTTCAAAATATCAAACTTGGCTAGGAATCACAAGTTCAAAAGGAAAAATGAGTTTTCACAAGTTTAAGTCAAACAAAGTCGGCTAAGTTAAAGATTCGGCTAATACGAGGATACAAAGATCGAAAAGCCCATACTGTCAATTATATAACTCATGTGAGGTATATAAGTCCAATTACACAAGCCAAATGCATTAGATACATGCATATCACATTTTCCACATTTTTCCAAAGTTTTGAGTTTCGGTTTTTACAATATTTAAACTTCAAACTTGAAATAATTTTACATTGTGAAATCATGTTTTTTAAACATGCATTGGATTTGGAAAAAGTGTCTTGATCGGTTTTGAATGCACCAACTTTAATTTGAACGATTTTTGAATAGTAAGCAAAATATTACAGAAAAGCTCCTACACGTTTCTTGAAATCGAGATTTTTAATTTTATGAATTTGTGAAATCATCCATGCAGTCCAAACGAGTCCAATGCTCATACTAAACATGTTCAAAGTATTCTCACATGCTTAGTTGAGTCGTAGATGAAATAGGGAGTCAATTACTTTAGACTAAAAATTATTCAGTCTCTGGTCCCTGCTTGTTAGTGCGCTACCTGCAATTAGCGTGCTACTGATGTCACCTAGCACGCTAACCAGTCTCCTGACAGCTTTTTTAAAAGCTTACACCTTTTTTATTTATTTTGAATCGATGATTGATTTTTGGCCCTTGGATCGAGATAACGGTCATAAACTATTAAATAGGCTTGGAAACCATTAAAAACTCACTTAGAACATACTATTATCCTCTCAAGCTAAAAAACTCACTTATGTCCAACTTTTCACATCAATTTGACTAGATTTTTGTGCTTGACCACTTGGAATCGTTTGAGGCTACTGAATCAACCTTCAAACCAGTGTCATCGAGTTGTTCTAAGGCTTACAAACACATCTCTATAACTGATTTGAATCACTTTTTTTAGGGTTGTAAGAAAGTTTAATTTCCTTATTCTTTTGCACTTAAATTACATCTTTTATTGTGATTGGGGTGTGGAAATCATTTGTTGTGTTCTTGAATATAATTTTCTTAGATTTTGTGCTTAAACTTTGTTTTAGGTTTTGTGCTTAAATTTTTTTTTCTAAACCTTAGGACTGATTTGAACAAGAGTTAGGCCTTAAACTTGATTTTTATCAAACTACTTTTTCATCAAATTTGAAACCATCTTCATTCTCATCGAATTGGTTTAATCGATTTCATGATTGAGATCGAAGTAAAATCACTAGCATATTTCTATATCTAATTCATATTTATACTTGCATGCACTATAGTTGTTAGGCTCTAGGTGGCTTGTGTGTAATTGAACTTATTATCGCTTTACTTTGTAAAGTCAATTTTTATTGTATTCTTATATTTCTTTGTAAATGGTTGATTGTAAGACTTAGTGAGATCTAAGTAAACGGAAGACTTAGTGAGATCTAAGTAAACGGAAGACTTAGTGAGATCTAAGTAAACGGAAGACTTAGTTGAGACTTAGTATAAACCCTAGTTGAGGCTAGATAGGAATTCATAACTTGTGGTTAGGCATTCTAGGCTTGTCCGTTTAGGTTGTAACACTTATCATTAATATAAGTGGGGGTTGAAAATCCTAATCATGGAGGTTAGGTAGTGGATGTAGATCGGTTGGATCAAACCACTATAACTCTCTTGTCTTTTTTTTCTATTTCTTCTACTTCCTTCACCATTACATTGCATTTATATTTAGTGATTGTATGAGCATTAAGCATTATTGTCCATTGAAATTTTATAAAAGGCGATAACATATCGGTATACCCAATTTACCCCTCCCTTTTGGGTGTGATTTCAATTGATATCATAGCAGTTTATTAATCAAAGTGTTACTAACGTATTTTTAGGTGTTTTCTTGCATGGATATAAACTTTAGATTCGGCTCACCTTTGGGATTGCAACTTATCGAGTAGGCCTTCGTACTTCGATGGAACAAACTATGCTCATTGAAAAGTGAGGATGAAGTTCTACATAAGAGCACAAAGTAGAAATTTGTGGGACTTAATCCAAATTGGCTACACTCCATCGAACAAGCTTATAAAGGACTACATCACCGAAGAGACAAATATTAAGCTCTCAAATGATCAAGCTATGAATCTTTTTTTTGTGCACTAAATGAGAATGAGTTCAACCAGGTTAGTTCATGTCGAACAGTCAGAGAAGTGTGGGAGAATCTTGAAGTACACTATGAGGGTATAATTCAAGTGAAAAAAAACCAAATTAAGGATTCTTGAGGAGCATTATGAAACCATTCAAGTTGGCTCCGATGAAGACATAGCCACCACTATCACTCGCTTCACTAAGCTCTTGAATGAGATCAATAAGGTTGGAAAAAACTATGATCAAGATACTTCAGTGTACCGTTGAGTTTTGGGGTTCATAGGCAGCTGAAATTACAAAATAATTTTGACAAAAACCCCCAACAAGATCCGAATCTAATTTCATTGAAAATGTTTAAACCATGAAAACTTAATCATACATTGGTCGCAATATACCTTTCTAATGGTTGATCGATCTCTAAGGTGCTGCCAACGATAAATGCCCTCTATCAACAGTCTACACACGAACGGTGGCCGAGATTCGAAGTGCTAGCTTTGATAGAATACCAAACATTTTTGTTTCTCTGCAAAACGATCCAAAGCGTACTAGAAAACCCTAATTTGTTTCTAAAACGAAAATAGAGTTTTGGCCCTTAATTTTTCATTCGTGTGTTCTAACTTAAAGCGTCTATTTATACAAACCTTGTATATAGACAGTTAAGTAAATGACACATATACCTCTACTTAAAGAAGTATAAGCGTAATACACCATAAGGATGTTTCTGTCATGAATTTTATCATATAAAATTCATTTTTCTGAACCATCTTAAAATCTCACAAAACCATTCTTAGTGTGCGACCCAATAGGCTCATACAACGTTGGCAGTGTACCAAAACACATTTTGGTATACAAGTCATAAGCGGCCTCTAGCAAGACATTATGACTACCCGAGTTGTACGAATATCAAATCGCTACAACCTAATCAATAGTGTATAAAACATCTTTTTGTCACACGATATCCTTTTGATCAAACATAAGGCATGGAATTGTCATCCAACATGTTCAATCGTACTAGTCTCGATCTCTAGGTAGACTGAAAACATCCAAGTGACATTGATCAATATCAATTCACTTAGACTAGGCCTTTTAACAGTCAAACACATCGAGGGATCTACTGGATATCTCTCTTTATATGAGAGAGACAAATTTTACATCGATTACACAACTTCATCACATTGCTCACACAGTAACCAATCACAAACTTTATAATCGCCCGGTTAAAGACAATGTTTGATTGTGTCGAATCACTGTGTTCCTAATGTTGAAGTCTCTTGTAATCTCAAGTAAGAGGACTGAAAAATATACCTATCATGAGAAACAACTATGACTTAATCCATGCGATGTTCTCATAGCGGGTCGGTCCAGTACTTTATTCCCTAACAAGTACTCATGATATTGATTCATATCCCTACATGCATAATCATCATATGATCATCAATCAAGACTCACACTAGTCTTAATTCATTATAGTTCCCAGTATAATAATCGACTCGGGACATTTAGGATATTTCTGTAAATACCCATGGATCTTATTATAATGTAAACATGCAAATTAATTATAATAAACAGCAAATGAAATCCTCTATTTTATTAACTAAAAGTATTCTTAAAGATAGTTAATGGATTGACCTAGGGCACATGCCTCAACATCTCCCACTTGCACTAGAGCCAATCATACATGCATCTAATGCCTAATGATCTAACATGACCATCATGTTTTGCTTGTGGAAGAGCTTTTGTCAATGGATCTCCAACGTTGTCTTCAGTAGGTACACTGCAAATCTTCACCTCTCCCCTTTAAATAATTTCTCTGACGAGATGAAAACGCTTGAGTATATGTTTGGATCTAATGTGTGATCTAGGTTCCTCGGCCTGTGCTATTGCCCCGTTATTGTCACAATACAAACAACAGGGTTAGCAATACTTGGAACCACACCTAGTTCAGAAATGAACTTTTTGATCCAAACTGCCTCCTTTGCCGCATCGGACGTTGCAATATACTCGGCTTCTATTGTAGAATCTGCCACAGTCTCTTTCTTCGAACTTTTCCAGCTTACTGCACCCCCATTCAAAGTAAACACATATCCAGACTGAGATCTAAAATCATTTATATCAGTTTGAAAACTTTCATCTGTGTAACCATTTACAACTAGATCATTTCAAAACATCAATAGACTAAGAACACTTCCTTAGTCCTTCTTAAGTATTTAAGAATATTCTTTACTGCTATCCAGTTACTCTCGCTAGGATCTTACTGATATCTGCTTGTAGTGCTCAAAGCATATGATACATCAGGTCGAGTGCATAGGATGGTATACATGATAGATCCAATAGCTAATGCATATGGAATCTTATTCATACGGTCTCGCTCATCATTTGTCTTAGGACATTGAGTATTGATGAGACTTATGCCATGAGACATTGGCATTTAGAGTCTTGTAAACTGAACCTACTTAGCACCTTGTCTATGTAAGCAATCTAACTTAGACCGATTAGCCTCTTAGATCTATCCCTATAGATCCTTATCCCTAGGATATAGGCTGCATCTCCTAACGATGACTTGACATTCTGCAATGTTGGGATGTCATTTCCAATGAGTAATATATCATTAACATACAGTACTAGAAAAACAACTACACTCCCAGTGACCTTCTTGTATACACAAGGCTCATCTTCGTTCTTAATAGAACGAAAATCCTTGATTGCTTCATCAAAACGAAGATTCCAACTCGGAGAACCTTGCTTTAATCCATAAATGGATCTTTGAAGCTTGTATACCTTCCTAGAAGTCTTAGGATGTACAAAACATTCAGGTTGTGTCATATAAACGTCCTCAAGCAGCTTTCCATTAAGAAATGTTGTTTTTACATCCATTTGTCATATCTCATAGTCATAATATGCAGCAATGGAAATTAAAATTCTTATGGATTTAAGCATGGCTACTGGCGAAAAAATTTCATCATAATCAACAACTTGAGTCTGCCTGAAACCTTTTGCTACGAGTCTTTCTTTAAAAGTATGCGCTTTGCATCCATGTCAGTTTTCTTCTTGAAAACCCATTTACATCCAATGGTCTTACCACCTTCAAGTAAATCAACTAAGTTCCAAACTTGGTTATCATACATGTACTGCATCTCAGAGTTCATGGCACTTAGCCATTTATTGAAGTCTTATCCAAACATAGCCTCCTAATAATTGGTGGGCTCATTTTGATCCATAAGCAACATAAAGTCTGGTTCACGACTATCAATAATGAGAAATATGAATCTCTCTGGCTCATATCTTACCTATCAGATTTACGTGGGCCTTGTATCACTTGTGGAGGTTCAACTGGTACAGAACATTGTTGAACTTCCAACAGCGGTTCAGTGTTTATTTCCGATTCGTGAACTTCTTCAAGATTTATTTCTCTCCCACTATTGTCTTTTGAAATAAACTATTTTTCCATAAAGGCACCATACCGAGCAACAAACACTTTGTTCTCAGCAGGATTATAAACGTAATATCCTTTTGTTTCCTTAGGATACCCTACAAATACACACTTGTCAAATTTAAGTGCTAGTTTTTCTGAGACTTGTCGCTTTACGTAAGCCTCACAACCACAAATCTTAAGGAAAGACAAACTAGGTCTCCTACCGTACCATATCTCATATGGTGTTTTATCAACCGCTTTAGAAGGAACTCAATTTTGAGTGAAAGCTGCAATTTGTAATGCATAACCCCAAAAGGATAATGGAAGATTTGCATGACTTATCGTATATCGAACCATATCTAATAAGGTTTGATTTCTCCTTTCAAAAACTCCATTCCATTGTGGAGTTGCTGGTGGAGTCAATTGGGAGACAATCCCATAATTTCTAAGATGATCATCAAATTCTAGGCTCAAATATTCACCACCTCGATCTGATCGAAGTGTTTTGATAGTTTTACCAATTCTGCACTTTATTTTGAAACATTCAAAACATCTCAAATGATTCAGCTTTATGTTTCATAAGATATATATAACCATATCTGCTGAAATCATCAGTAAATGTAATAAAATACCGATAACCTCCTCTAGCCATTGTATTTATAGGACTGCATACATCAGTATATATTAGACCCTATAAATCACTTGCCATTTCACTTTGTCTAGTAAAGGGACTTTTAGTCATCTTGCCTAGTAAACAAGATATGTACGTTTCATATGTTTCTAAATCAAATGAATCTAGAAGTCCATCTTTATGGAGCTTCGTTATGCATTTCTCTTTTATGTGCCCGAGACGACAATGCCAAAGATAAGTTCGATTCAAATCATTTGACTTGAATCTCTTTGTATATATGTTAAAGACTGGAGTATCAGTGGGCCTTTTCACGCTTACAATATAAAGACTATCACACAAATCAGCATTTGCATAAAATATACCTTTACGAGAAATGGAACATATATTATTCGCAATAATAAAATCAAAACCATCCATATCCAAACATGAAATAGAAATGATGTTTTTGCTCAAGGCGGGCATAAAATAACAATTATTTAAAGTTAAAATAAGTCCACTAGGTAAGACTAAGTCATATGATCCAACAGCCAGGGCAGCAACTCTTGCTCCATTCACTAAGTGGAGGATGACTTATCCTTTCTTCAATTTTCTACTTCTGGTGAGTCCCTGCGCATTTATAGAAATGTGAGATCCACATCCGCTATCTAATACCCAGGAATCACTAGTAGATAAATTAATTTCAATAACATAAATACCTGTAGTGGTAGTCGCACTACCTTTTTTCTTCTTTAGATCTTCTGGATAGAGCTTGCAATTCCTAAACCAATGTCCATGTGCATGGCAGAAATGACAATTTCCTTCCTTTTCTTTTGGGTGTTTTGAAGCAGGAACAAGTTGGGGCTTGACTTGTTCCCCAGGCTTTGCGACAGGTGCAGCGGCAGCCTTGGCAACTTTAGCCTTGCCTTTGCCTTTCTTCTTCATTCCCTTTCCCTTTTGGACCATCAACATATTACTATAGGGTTTCTTGATATTGTTTTAGTAGTTTCGAGCATCAAATGCAACTCTGAAATTGATTTCTCCATATTATTCATATTGTAGTTCATTACAAATTGTGAGTAACTCTCCGGTAATGAATTCAGGATCAAATTTGTAGCCAACTTTTGGCTTATATGAAATGCGAGTCTATAAAGCTGGTCAACATAGCCCTTCATCTTCAAAACATGAAGACTAACTGATGCACCCTCAGTCATCTTGCAAGAATATAGGTTCTTGACTGTCTCGAACCTTTCTTGCCTAGCTTCTTTGTTGGTACATTTCCTTGGCGTTACTGACCATGTCGTAGGCTTCCATTAGTTCCATGTCCTTCTGAAGTTCAGGAACCATAGTTGCCAGCATAATACATGCAACATCAGTAGAATTGTTGACAAGCTTATTATGCACATCTTTCATAGCTTTTGTAGCATTGGCTAGTGGGTCCTCAGGGATCGGAGCATCCAGGACATACAACTTGCATTCATGCTTGAGAAGGATTCTCAAGTTTCTGAACCAGTCAAGAAAGTTAGTCCCAGATAGCTTATCCTTCTCAAGGATGGATCGCAGTGACAAGGGAATATTGTTACTTGAAGAGGCCATTTATCTATAATAAAGATTATGCAAAGTTTATTTTAGAGTAGATGAATAGACTCCCACTAAATTAACAAACCTCCTAAAACGTACTGTTAATTTAGGGGACTAAAATCCATATTTCAACTAATTCTATGACAGTTATGGCATGAAACACAAAATTAGATTATTTAGGTATGTAAGAGTTATCAATTACATCTTACGTAATTTTAGATACTTTTATGAGATACGGGACATCTTATGTGTTGGCATGTTTTTTATCTCATCATGTGCCTAAAGCTCAAACCTATTTTGATAGCTTTATTAAGTCGAACCATTTTAAACATTTAGGTAACTCTTACCCAACTTGTCTCACCAAGATAATACATTACACCCAGCTATGGCTAAAACTATATTAGTGTGATCGAGGCCTTGACAAGTGTTTAAAATGGACGGCTCGAGACTTTAAATTTAATAGAGGGATTGTATTCAGTTTTAGTGATTTTATGTAAACAATGAAATATCATATATTTTATTGATTTGTTCAATCACTAGACAATTTGGAAATTTTTATACTGTTCACTAATAAAAGAATTTCCATGCACTAAGATTAGTTAGACGATAGTCCCGCTGTAGAAAATCATAGTTTTTGCTGCTTTTATTATCCTAAATTAACCCTATAATTTATCTGAAATTAAGTCAATTAAAACATTTTAATTAACTCGGGCCCACATCTAACTAATCATCTTATCCTAATCCAATTAGGACTTAAGATATTTGAATCTTAGCATATCACCAATAACAAAATTATCGATATTTATCTCCTATCCAATATGGATAACGAAACCGATTTTGCTAATATCTCTTAATCTAATTTGTTATCTATCTCTTTTCAAATAGAAATTTCATAACATAATAAATATAACGAGATAAATAAATAATTTTGAAAAAATAATTATTTGCAATTTCGGTCCTCATCCAAATAATCACAAACATGTAATTGAATCATGAACTACTATCCCAATCGAACCTAACAATATTAGTTTCGAATTAATATTTAGACTTATCCAATTTAAGAAACTCAAAACAATGCAACCTAAATATGTATATTGAATTACAGAGATTTCATCCATGCATCAATACACGAAAACTAAAGATTATACCTAATGGTGTCATGGATCACAGAACACGAAATTAAATTCATTAAAAATTGTTCGTATTAACCTAACATGGTTACTAGCCTGTGCGAAACTGATTTCAATTAAATCATGAATATATGTATCATATACACAAAACATGATAATAAATCACACAAAAACCTTATGTATATCATATATACATCAACTATTAACATGCTTTCAATCATATATCATTATATATCAGAAGAAAACATGCAATGAATTTGATGGAATCGAACTCGAAAGCTCTGATACCACTGTTGAGTTTTGGGGTTCATACGCAGCAAAAATTACGAAACAATTTTGACAAAAACCCCAACAGGATCCGAATCTATTCCATTAAAAATATTTAAACCATGAAAACTTAATCATACATCAGTCGTAATATACCTTTCTAAAGGTTGATCGATCTCTAAGGCGCTGCCAATGATAAAAGCCCTTCACCATTAGTCCACACACGAACGGCGGTCGAGATTCAAAATGCTAGCTTCGAGAGAATACCAAACCTTTTTGTTTCTCTCCAAAATGATCCAGAGCGTACTAGAAAACCCTAATTCGTTTCTTAAACGAAAATAGAGTTTCAGCCCTTAATCTTTCATTCATGTGTTCTAACTTAAAGCGTCTATTTATACAGCCCTTGTATACAGACAGTTAAGTAAATTACACATATACCCCTACTTAAAGAAGTATAAGTGTAATACACCACAACGACATTTCTATCATGGATTTTATCATATAAAATTCATTTTTCTGAACCATCTTAGAATCTCACAAAACCATTCTTAGTGTGCGACCCAATAGGCTCATACAACGTTTGCAGTGTACCAAAACACATTTTGGTATACAAGTCATAAGCGGCCTCTAGCAAGACATTATGAGTATCCAAGTTGTATGAATATCAAACCGATATAACCTAATCAATAGTGTATATAACATCCTTTTGTCATACGATATCCTTTTGATCAAACATAAGGCAAGTAATTGTCATCCAACATGTTCAATCGTACTAGTCTCGATCTCTAGGTAGACTGAAAACATCCAAGTGACATTGATCAATATCGATTCACTTAAACTAGGCCTTTTAATAGTCTAACACATCGAGGGATCCACTGGATATCTCTTTTTGTATGAGAGGGACAAATTCTATCTCGATTACACAACTTTATCACATTGCTCACACAGTAACCAATCACAACCTTTATAATCGTCCGGTTAAAGACAACGTTTGATTATGTCAAATTATTATGTTCCTAATGTTGAAGTCTCTGGTAATCTCAAGTCAGATGACTGAAAAATATACTTATCATGAGAAATAACTATGACTTAATCCATGTGATGTTCTCATAGCGGGTCGGTCCAGTACTTTGTTCCCTAATAAGTACTTGTGATCTTGATTCATATCCCTATACGTATAATCATCATATGATCATCAATCAAGACTCACACTAGTCTTAATTCATTATAGTTCCCATTATAATGATCGACTAGGGACATTTAGGATATTTCTATAAATACCCATGGATCTTATTATAATGTGAACATACAAATTAATTATAATAAATAGCAAATGAAATCCTCGATTTTATTAACTAAAAGTATTCTTAAAGATAGTTAATGGATTGACCTAAGGCACATGCCCCAAAATGTACAAGTTCCTTAAAGGCTTGCATAAGGAATGAGATGTAAAGAAATATGTCATCCAATCGGGGTAAAATCTTAGAGATTATACCTTTGACACTTTATATAGAAAGTTGACAACTCATGATTTTAAGCTAAGGGACTGGGGAAGATTGCAAGCACTTGGTGGTGGTTCTAAGAATACAAAGAAGGAGATTGATTTGAAGGCAAATAGTCCACCGGGTAAGTTGAAATTCCCCGCCCCATCGATTGAGATCGTTGAGGATGAGAAATCTAGTGATGAAAGTGATCTTGATGAGGAAATAGACAAGCTTTCAAGAAAGTTTCACAAGGCAATGTACAAGCGTGACAAGTACAAGAAAAAATTCAAGGGTGGAAATAAAAAAGGAAAATCAAATGATACAATTTGCTTCGGGTGTGGCACACTGGGTGACATCAAGGTCAATTGTAAGTCCAAGAAGGTTATGAATAAGAGGAAAGGCAAAAAGTGCTTCAAGGCAACATGGGATGACACATCTTCATCAAGTTCCAACTATGATTTAGAAAATGAGAAGGCTAAATTTTTTTCATGGCATAAAGTGGGGTAAATTCTAATGTTTTAAATTTTGATGATCTTGATGATTTGTCTAGCCTTGATGAGCTTAGGGAAGAGTTGGAAAAAGAGGTCGAAAAGACCAAACAACTCAAAAAGAACTGACCATGGAAATTTGTGAAATAGAGTCACAAAATGAGACATTAGTCACCTCCAAAATGACTTAAGTGAAGTCATAAAGGAAAATGATGCCTTAAAAAAGGAGATAGAGGACTCGGTCAATACAGTGACCAAGTTCACTAATGGTAGGGATATGTTTGATATGATATGAGAGCATAATGATGTGCACTTAACAAAAAAGGCATAGGCTATGTAGCAATTTTATTGAGCTGCGAGAAATTGTTAGATGATGCGCATAAATATTCTATGTGTAATAGGTCTCACGAGGTTGGGAAATGTGTCTTGAAAAATACCAATATAGGTAGATTAGCGTGTGTAGTTAAAAATGTTTATGGTACTAACTTTATTGGACCCAAAAGAGTTTGGGTACCAAAATCTAGTGTCTTTCACATTGTATAGGATGTGAGGAAGAGCACCTCGTGGTACTTGGATAGTGGGTGATCAAGACACATGACTGAAGATGCAAGTCATCTCATTGAACTAAAGTGGCATGATGGTGGAAAAGTCACATTTCGAGATGATAACAAAGGAAATGTCATAGGCCTTGGTACTGTGAGTAACGGTTCTCTATCCATCTCAAATGTTTACCTTATTGATGGTATGAAACATAATTTGCTTAGCATTAGTCAATTATATGACAAAGGTTTTTATGTCAAGTTTGAATTATCAAAACACATTGTTAGGAATGAGAAGCATGAAATCTTGTTCATTGCATATAGAGATAAGAATGTCTATGCTATTAACTTTAATGATATGCTATTAACTTTAATGATATGCATATTCAAAATGTTTCATGTTTACAACGACAACAACAACAACACTATAGCCTCAGTCCCAAATTAACTGGGGTCGGCTACATGGATCAAACTTTTCCATTGTGCTCGATTAAGTGCAATTGATGGTGAGATTATCAAACCATTCAAATCCCTCCTAATTAATGCATCCAATGTTAACTTTGGTCTGCCCCTACCTCATCGAGTTTCTACAGTTTCTATTGAGTCAAGTTTTCTAGTTGGAGCATTTGTAGGCCGTCTTTGTAGGCGACCAAACCATCGCAACCGCCCTTCCCTAATCTTTGTGTCAATTGGTGCTACTCCTACTTGTCTTCGAATTGCAATATTTCTTATTCTATCTTTATGAGGTTTACCACACATCCACCTAAGCATCTTCATTTCTGCTACGTTCATTTTATGTAATTGTTGTTGCTTTACCGCCCAACATTCACTTCCATAGAGCATGGCTGTCCTAATTATGGTCCTATAAAATTTTCTTTTTAACTTAGTATGAACATTTAGATAAAAAAAATCACCCTTGTTGCACTCCGCCATTTCTTCCATCCAGCTTGAGTTCTATGAGTGACATCATTCTCAATGTTACCATCATTTTGTATGATTGATCCTAGGTATCTAAAGTGATTTACCTTAGGAACTTCTATTTCCCCTAATTTTACCACTCCGTCATCTCGATGTCTAGTGTTTCTAAACTCATAGTGCATGTATTCGATTTTCGTCCTACTCAACTTAAAGCCTTTAGATTCTAATGTAGTCCTCCACTAAGACAATATCATCTACAAATAGCATACACCATGGTATATCCTCTTGAATATGTCTAGTTAGTTCATCCATAACTAAAGTAAATAGATATGGGCTTAAAGCCGATCCTTGATGTAGTCCTATCGTAATGGGAAATTCTTTTGTAGCTCCTCCAAATGTCTTTATACTCGTTACTACTCCATCATACATACCCTTAATAGTGTTTATGTATCTAGCATGCACTCTTTTTCTTTCTAGAACCCACCAAAGAACATCTCCATGAACCCTATCATATCTTTTTTCTAAATCTACGAATACCATATGAAGATCTTTTTTCTTTTCTCTATATTTTTTTAACAATTGTCTTACAAGGAAAGTCGCCTCCATAGTTGACCTCCCAGACATGAAACCAAATTGGTTCTCTAATATTTTTGTTTCTATCCTTAGCCTATTATCAATTATCATCACCCAAAATTTCATAGTATGACTCATAAGTTTAATTCCCCAGTAGTTTGAGCAACTTTGAATGTCTCCTTTGTTTTTGAAGATTGGCACAAGCGTGTTTCTTCTCCAATCCATTGGCATCCGTTTTGATTTTAAAATTTTATTGAAAAACTTTGTTAATCAAGTCAATCCAATTTCTCCTAAGCATTTCCAAACCTCTATGGGTATTTCATATGGGCCACATGCTTTCCCTATTTTCACTCTTTTCAATGCCTTTTTAACTTCTACAATTCTAATATTGCGTTTATAGTTTACATTTATTTCTTGGTGTTGGTTTTCATCTATTATAGTATCAACTTGGCCATCACTAAATAAACTATCGAAGTAACTTCTCCATCTCTCCTTAATATCATTCACACACGTTAAAACATTTTGATTTTCTTCCTTAATACATCTTACATGACTTAGGTCTTGTTTCGTTTTATCTCTTAATTTGGCTAGCTTATATATATATTTTTCGCCATCTCTATTACCTAACCTTGTATATAGATCTTCCATAAAATTTGTTTTAGCTTGACTAACTACTTTTTTAGCTTGTTTTCTAGCTTCTCTATATTGATTGTACACATCTTTATTTTGACACTTAGGTGTTTTCCTATACATCTCTCTTTTAGTCTTAATTGCTCGTTGGACTAAATGTTTCATGTTTGAGTGCTCAAAATGAATGTGATGCATGGTTGTGGCACCGTAGACTAAGACATTGTAGTATACAGAAATTTGTCAAAATTGACCAAGCATGACTTAGTAAAAGGTCTCCCTAAATGGACATACAAGAAAGACAAGGAATATGAACTTTGTATTCTTGGCAAACAAGTGAAATCATCATTCAAGACGAAAGTAGCTAGAGATGTAACTAGAGTCTTAAAACTAAACCATATGGATTTATTTGCACCTACCCAAACATAAAGGTCTATGGGACAAATTATATTGCTTTGTTATTGTTGATGATTTCATTGGATATACATGGTGCACTTTCTAGCACATAAGCATGAGTTTTTTCAAGTGTTTGTCGAATTTTGTGCATTAGTTAAAAATGAGAAGGGTTACAAAATCATTATCATTCGAAGTGATAGAGGTGTTGAATTTGTCAATAGGAATTTGGAGGAGTTTTATGCTAGAAGAGGGTATACACACCTATTATCCTCTCCTATAATACCACAACAAAATGGAGTGGTTGAAAGAAAATTTGAATTCTAAGAAATGTGCACAACTATGCTAAATGAGTACACCATAGCTTAGCACTTTTGTGCTGAAGTCGCTAACATGGTATACTATGTTTTGAATAATGAATGTTCGAAAGCAAGTGAACAAGACCCCTTATGAACTATGAAAAGACCGAAAGCCTAATATTAGTTACTTTAAGGTGTTTGGTTGTACTCGCTATGTCTTAAATGATGAGGATCATTTGGACATGTTTGACCTAAAGTCAAATGTTTGCACTTTTCAAAGATATTTCATTTATAGTAAGACATATAGAGTATTAAATAGATCAACCAAGACCGTAGAGGAGTCAATTCATGTCAAGTTTTTTTGAGATATATCATAAAGTTCAGTTAATGCACACCTTGGTGAAAATGAGACTTGATGATTATGATGGTATCATTTCAAGATCAAGAATCTAATGGTAATGAAGTAGGAGTGAGAACGAAAATCAACACTAGTGAACCAAAAAACTCAAGACTTCTTTTAGGACATCCTTCTCTACAAATCCTAGGTGATCCAAAGAAAGGCATTACCACTAGATCTTCACTAAACTGGGATGATGGGCATATTGCATTTGTATCACAAACTAAGCTTACGAAGATATATGAAGGCTTAGGTGATGAATTTTGGATCATGGCCATGCAAGAAGAGTCGGGTCATTTTGTAAGAAACAAAGTATGGACCTTAATACCTACACCTACAGAACATACCATGATAGGCACCAAATGGATTTTTGGGAATAAAAAGAATGAGAAGGGTGAGATAGTGAGAAACAAGACGAGGTTGGTTGCACAAGGCTATAATCAAGAGGATGGTGTGGATTATGAAGAAGCCTTTACACCTGTAGCAAGACTATAAGCAATTTGAATGTTGCTTACTAATGCTTGCTATAATAGGTTCTTACTATACCAAATAGATGTTAAAAGTGCCTTTTTGAATGGCTTCATCAATGAAAAGGTATACATAGAACAACCACTCGTTTTTTAAGACCATGCTTGCTCAAGTCATGTTTATCGTCTTCAAAAGGCCTTGTATAGATTGAGACAAGCTCCTATAGCTTGGTATTATAGGCTAAGTGCATTTCTTCTTAATAAAGGGTTAAAAAAAAGAACACTAGATCCCACCTTGTTCATTTTGATAAAAAAAATGTGATATGCTCCTTGTTCAAATCTACCTAGATGATATATCTTTGGATCAACAAAAGCACGTCTATGTGATGAATTTTCATCTTTGATGACCAATGAATTTGAAATGAGCATGATGGGTGAACTAGCATACTTTTGGGTTTGCACATTAACAATCTCTAGGATTTTCATCAATCCAGAGAAATATTTGAGGAACATGCTTAAAAAATCCAAATTTGACAATTTAAAGAAACGTGAGACTCCTAGTAGTTACACCATCAAAATGGACAAAAACCAATTAGGAAAGCCTATAGATCATATGCTATAGCGTGACATGGTGGGAAGTCTTCTCTACTTGACCGCTAGTAAACTTGATATTATGTTTAGTGTGTATCTATGTGCTAAGTTCCAATCCGGCCTAAGGAATCACATTTAAAATGCGTCAAGCATATATTTCGAAACTTAAATGGCATACAAGACTTAAGATTGTGATTCAACAAAGCCAAAAGCTTTAGAATTAGAAGCTTTATTGATTCCGACTATGTGGGGAGTCTAATAGATAAAAAAGCACATCAGGGCTTTGTCATTTGCTAAGAAACTCCTTAATCTCATAGTTTAGCAAAAAGTAAAACTCTGTTGCTTTGTCCACCACTGAAGCCGAATATGTGGCTGCCGAAAGTTATTTTGCTCAGGTATTATACATGAAATAACAACTTGAGGATTATCCAATCCAAGTTGATTGGGCTGAAATCAATTATGATAACACAAGTGCAATCAACATATCGAAAAATCTGGTGTTACACTCCCACAACAAACATATTGAGATTAAGCACCACTTCCTTCATGATCATGTGCAGAAGGGGGATGTCAAACTGATTCATGTGTCCATTGAGGACCAACGAGCTGATATTTTCATAAAGCACATTACCTAGAGACCAATTTTTAAAGATTTAGCAAGGATTAGGAATTATTCATGAATACGACCTTCTAAGCACAATCTTGCCATTCAAGACTTTTTTACTAACAAAAGATTTAAGAGAACAATTAGTGCACTAAGTCCATTCAGGTAGCGCGCTAGGTTTGCTTGGTTAGTGCGCTAGGTCAAACTTGGTAGCGCGCTACTAAATACACATACTCATGACATTTTTTTACATCATTAGCCCGCTAATATCCTACCTAGTGCACTAGGTGTTCTCAAACGATGACATTTTAAAATCGTCTAAATAGTTTTAAACACACATTTTTTTTACTACCATACAAACACACCCATTTTTTCATCTCCGTGGCCTCCAACCGAGTCTCCATCATCTCCATTCAACCTCTACTAGAATTTTAGGATTTTCTAGGTAATTTTCTATAATTCTTTGCTTATTTTCATTGCTCTCCTATTTGATTCTATGTTCGTCCAAGTTTGTAGCCCTAGACACACTTTTATGCCCTAGTTTTCATTCTCGTCATTGTATGCATGTTTGCCCTCCATAAATCCTCTTATCCTACCTATTGGTCATCCTCCCATTGTACCCCACTCGTCATGTCGTTGCTCCATCCGTGACAGCCTCCCAATCCACTACCCGTCGCGAGACTAGATCCTCTAATCATCAGGTTAGCGATACGTCAACCACTATCCTGACCAATCCTTTTTTGAGATTGATCCTCCAGTGGACTTCAACGAATGAGACTAGTTGGAATACAACTTCTTATTCCCGCACGGTGATAACAACAATGTTGAAGTTCAGCAGGAACCCCCGACCTACCAGGCTCCACCAGCTCTGCAGCCTCCACCTTATCCATCGTAGTATTGCATGGCTCCTCTATCGAATATGTCTCCCTCATCGGCCTAAATCTCTACTTAACTGGGGCATATGCACGACTCTATGACGCGGACCTTAATGACTATTGACTCCCGCATTGATCATCAAGGTGATCGTCTTCATCGCATTAAGGGACACTTACTGGCAGCTAGGCAAACAAGAGACGATTGCACTTCAGGCTCTACACGTCGGACTTCGTCTCATTAGGTGGAGGAGCTAGGATTAGACTTGATAGGGGGAGCATTAGGCTCATCTATGTTAGTTTCATTTTTTATGTACATCCATACATGTTTATTTAATGTAAATTTGGTTTCATGCATATGCCACTCTAGGTTACTCATTCTTTTTAGCACTTAATGAAATGGATGTTTATTTTTCATATCTCTTAGTTATTTTGTTCTCTTTTCTATTATCTTACCTATAGATGGATTGTTTTCATTCTCCTTGCTTGTATTTTTATTGATGCATGTTTTAAAGAGAAGCTCCATTCCTACTTTATGATGTTATCAAAAGGGGGAGAAACTCATAGTTTGAACTTGAGATTTATGAACTTGATATGACTTGATATGCACGTAATATTTATCTTTTGCTTGTCAAGTTCACATTGTTTGTTATCATCAAAAAAGGGAAGATTGTTGGACTAAGTGTTTAGTCACTTATCCTCCATGGATGACTTTAATGGAAACAAACAAAGTGAAAGGATTCTAAAATGTTTGTCGAGTATTTTCAGAATATGAAACTTGGCTAGGAACCACAAGCTCAAAAGGAAAAATAAGTCTTCACAAGTTCAAGTCAAATGAAGTCAGCTAAGCTCAAGATTCGGCTCATTCAAAGGGTACAAGGATCAGAAAGCTCATTCTACCAACTGTATAACTCATGTGAGGTATATAAGTCCAACTACATAAGCCAAATACATAAGATACATGCATATCACATTTTCCGCGTTTTTCTAAGGTTTCAAGTTTCGGCTTTTACAATATTTAAACTTCACAACTTGAAATGGTTTTACATTGTGAAAACATGTTTTTTAAACATGCATTGGATTTGGAAAAAGTGTCATGATCGGTTTTGAATGCACCAACTTTAATTTGAATGGTTTTTGAATGGTAAGCAAAATATTTGCAAAAAAAGCCTCTAAGCGTTTCATGAAACAAGAATTTTCGATTTTTGGGATATGTAAAATCATACGGGCAATCCAAACGGGTTCAATGACCTATATTAAACATGTTCAAAGTATTTCAAGATTTTTCGTTGAGTCGTAGGTGCGTTGGGGAGTCATTAACTTTAGACCAAAAATTATATAGTCTCTAGTCCCTGCTGGTTAGCGTGCTATTGATGACAACTAGAGCACTAACCAGTCTCCAAATAATGTTTTTAAAATCTCACACCTTTATCTTTATTTTGACTAGATGATTAATTTTGGGCCCTTGGATCGAGATAACATGCATAAACTATTAAATTGGTTTAGAAACCATTAACAAACCACTTAGAACATATTATTATCCTCTCAAGCTCAAAAACTCACTTTATGTCCAAGTTTCCACATCAATTTGACTAGATTTTTATGCTTGACCACTTGGAATCATTCTAGGCTACTGAATCATCCTCAAAGCTAGTGTCATTCAGGTGTTTTAAGTCTTATAGTAACATTTCCTGAACTGATTTGAATCACTCTAACTTGGGGTTATAAGAGAGTTTGATTTCTTAGTTCTTTTGTGCTTAAATAACATCTTTTATTGTGATTGATGTGTGAAAATCATTTTTTATGTTCTTAAACACATTTGTCTTGGGTTTTGTGCTTAAACATTGTTTTCTAAACCCTAGGACTAATTTGAACAAGAGTTAAACTTGATTTTTATCAAACTACTTGTTCATTGAATTTGAAACTATTTTCATTCTCATCAAATTGGTTTAATCGGTTTCATGATTAAGATTGTTGCAAAATTAGTAGCATATTTATATGTCTCGTTCATATGCATACTTGCATGCATTAGAGTTGTTAGGCACTAGGTGGCTTGTGAGTAATTTAATATATTGTTGCTTTACTTTAAAAATTCAATTTTCATTGAATTCACATATTTCTTTGTAAGTGGTTGATTGTAAGAATTAATGGGATCTATGTCAAAGGAAGACCTAATTGAGGCTAGAAGTAAACCCTAGTTGAGGCTAGGTAGGAAGTCCTAATTTGTGATTAGACATTCTAGGCTTGTATGCTTAGGTTGTAACACTTATCATTGATATAAGTTATGGGGTTGAAAATCCTAACCAGGGAGGTTAGGAAGTCGATGTAGATCGAACCATTATAAATTTTATGTCTCTTTTACATCTCTTCTACCTCCTTCACCATTGCATTGCATTTATACTTGGTGATCATGTATGTATTAATCATTGTTGTTCATTGAAAGTTTTTAAATGGCGATAACCTCTCAGTACACCTAATTCACCTCTTCCCCCCTCTTGAGTGTGATTTCATGGATGGTATGATTTGCGAAAGATAAAGGTAATTTTGTTCCTTATTTATGGTTTGTTGTAGAAGGTTGTGTTACTCTATTCTATTCTTTTCTTATATATCTAATTATTATTCATTGCATTTGCATAGTTCCACGCATTCATTTTGTTTCACGCATTACATTGTGTTTATCATGTGTTAAATTTTTCATTGTGTTTATTATGTTTTTACCATGTCCTTAATTGCTTCATCAAAATGAAGATTCCAACTCCAATAAGGTTGCTTTAATCTATAAATAAATCTTTAAAGGTCGAATACCTTCCTAGAATTCTTGGGATGTTGTATCATATATTTGTCCTTAAGTAACTTTCTATTTAGAAAAGCTATTTTGACATCTATTTTCCATATCTCATAGTCATAATATGCAACTATTGTAATTAGAATTCTAATGGATTTAAGTATAGCTACAAGAGAAAAAGTCTTTTCATAATCAACACCATGAGTTTGTCTAAGACTTTTTGTTACTAGCTGTGCCTTATAAGTATGCACATTTCCATCAATGTCTGTTTTCTTCTTGAAAACCCATTAACATCTAATGGTCTTACCACCTTCAAGTAAATCAACCAGGTTACAAATTTGGTTATCATACATAGATTGCATCTCATAAGTCATGGCACTAAGCCATTTATCTGACTCAGGGCTAAACATAACCTCTAGATAAGTAGTAGGCTCATTTTGATTATAAGCAACACCTCACTACTATCAGTAATAAGAAATCTAAATCTCTCAGGTTGATTTCTTACACTATAAGACCTATGTGGGTCTTGTGATACCTATGGAGCTTCAACTAGTACAAGACTTTGTTGATCTCCTACTTGCAGTTGAGTGTTTATTTATGGTTCTTGAGGTTCTTCAAGACTTACTTTATTCTCATTGTTGCCTTTTGAAATAAACTCTTTCTCCATAAAGACGCCATTTCGAACAACAAACACTATGTTCTCAATAAGATTATAAAAGTAGTATCCTCTAGTTTCTTTAAGATAACCAATAAATATACACTTGGTAGATTCGGCTTATAAGTTTTCTAAGATTTGTCATCATACAAAAGTCTCACAGCCCTAAATCTTAAAAAAGACAAACTTGGTCTTTTCCCAAACCACATTTCATATGGTGTTTTATCAACCACTTTAGAAGGAACACAATTTAGTGAAAACACAGAGTTTCTAAGGCATAACGTCAAAAGGAAATAGGAAGATTTGCATAACTCATCATCAATCGAACCAGATCTAATAAAGTCAGATTTCTCCTCTCAGAAACACCATTCCATTATGGAGTTGCTAAAGGAATTAATTATGAGACAATCTTACAGTTTCTAAGATGATCATCAAACTCCTGGCTTAAGTATTCACCATCTCGATCTGATTGAAGTGTTTTTGATGTAACTGAATGTGGTTACTACCGTATGTAATACTTGGTCGTAACTAGGAAACAAAAAGTAACAACTTAAATAAATGAAAACAACAAAATAAAGAACAATCAAACTAGGACACCATATGTGTTATCGTAGTTCAGTCCATGACCTAAGTCTGTAGGGCCTCGCCCAGATATAAACTTCGCTAGTATGATGAATCAAACTACAGGACTCCTTGACATGACTCCCTCCCTTTGAGCTCCTCCTAGCACACTCTCATACCTTTACTTGTGGAACTTACATACACTTGATCCCTCTTATATGTGAGGCCCCTCACTGGAACACCCAAATCCCCTTGGATGCTTTACAAATCGATAAAGAGAGTAAACAGAATAGGTTCGTAATATAAAGTAAATCAACTCTAACTGTTGTGCAGACTTAATCACTTTGAACACTATAAATAGAAACAAATAGATTCTTCAATCTTAACTAAACTAGCAAGATCTGAACAATCTAAATCTGTAAAACCAGACGCATTAATTACGTGGTAATGTCTTATGGATCGCAAACCTTATCAACTTCATAATCTTCAATTGATCACCAATCGGTTGAGATAAGTTCAAATCTTCAACTGCCTTATCCAGAAATCCTGATGTAACAACTTCAAACAATCTTTTACAACCGCCAATCTTGAACAAAATCTTTAATAGTGATGATTTTGATTTTAAGCACATGACCAATCTGTTAGATTTAGATCACTCACCTAGTTTTAATAATACCAATCTGTTGGATTTAGATCACTCATCTAGTTGTAATAATATTATGACAAACCTTTAATTGTCGATATCACATTTCGACACTAACATCTTTAATAGTTTTACCAAGTTGATTTTGCAATTCATTCTAAAATGTTTAAAATATCTCAAAAGATTCACCTTTTTGTTTTATGAGATACATGTAACCATATATATTGAAATCATCAGTGAAAGTAATGAAGTGCTGATAACCACCTCTAGCCATTGTGTTTATAGGCATACATCAGTATGTATTAGACCCAATAAATCATTTGCCTTTTCATTGTGTCCAGTAAAGGGAATCTTTGTCATATTACCTAGTAAACAAGATACACATGTTTCATATGATTCAAAATCAAATGAATCTAAAATCCATCTTTATAGAGTTTAGAAATGTGTTTCTCATTTATGTGGCCAAGATGACAATGACTAAGGTAGGTTTCATTCAAATCATTTGACTTGAATCTTTTTATGCTTACATTAAAAATAAGAGTAACTATGCACCTTTTCATGTTTAAACTATAAACTCCATCATACAAATCAACATTTGCATAAAAAACGTCGTTACGAGAAATAGAGCATTTATTATTTGCAATAATGAAATTAAAACTATTCAAATCCAAACATGAAACTAAAATGATGTTCCTGCTAAAGGCACGGACTTAATAACAATTATTTAAGACTAAAATAAGTCCACTAAATAAAATTAACTCATAGCATCCTACGGCGAATACAGTAACCTTCGCTCCATTTTCAACTCATAGGATGACTTCTCCTTTTTTTAGCTTTCTAATTTTGGTGAGACCCAGCACATTAATACAAATGTGAGATCAACATCTGGTATCTAATACCCAAGAATCACTACTAGACTAGTTAACTTCAATAACATACATACCTGAAGCAGTAGTCGCACTAGACTTCTTTTTCATTAGATTTTCAAGATAGAGCTTGCAATTTATGATCCCATGCCCATGTACATGGCAGAAATTACAATTTCCTTCTCTTTTTCTTTTCCTTTTGGGAATATGAAGTTGAAGCATCCTTAGACTTGACTTGTTCCACAGGCTTTGTGACAGTTACAATAACCTTGGTAACTTTAGCCTTGCCTTTTACCTTTTTCTTTAAAGCTTTTCCTTTCTGAACCATCAACACATTAGCAATGGGTTTCTTGACATTCTGCTATACGGTTTTAACCATCGAATGCAACTTTGAAATAAACTTTTCCATGTTATTCATGTTATAGTTCATCACAAAATTATGAATAATTATGAGGCAATGAATTCAGGATCAAGTCCATAGCTAACTCTTAGCTTATGGGAAATCCAAGTTTGTCGAGATGGTAAATATAGTCCTTCATTTTTAGAACATGAGGGCTAACTAATGCACCCTCAACCATTTTCCAAGAATGAAGGTACTTGACAGTCTCGAATCTTTCTTGCCTAGCCTGCTGTTGTAACATTTTCTTCAGCATCGTAGCCATGTCGCAAGCTTCCATGTGTTACATGTCATTCTGAAGTTCAGGAACCATGGTTGCCAACATAATGCATAGAACATCAGTTGAGTCGTTGACATGCTTAGTATGTGCATCCTTCATGGCTCTTAAAGCATTAGCTAGTGATTTCTCAGGAATAGGATCATCCAGGACATATAACTTGCGTTCATGCTTAAGAACAATTCCCAAGTTTCTGAACAAGTTAAGAAAGCTTGTCCTAAACAACTTATCGTTCTCAAGGATGGATCATAGTGATAAGGGATTATTCTGATTTGAAGAGGCCATAGATCTCCAACAAAGATTATGTAAAAATTTATTTTAGTATAGAGGAATAGACTCCCACTAAATTAACAACCCTCATAAAACCACTTTGTTAATTTAAGGGACTAAAATCCATATATCATCTAATTCCAAGACAACTAAGGTATGACACTTGGAATTAGGTTATTTAGGTAGGTACTAATCACCAATTACATCATATCTAACATTTAGTTGTTTTTATGTGACTATGACATATTATGTCTTAGCATCTTTTATCTCATATAGTGCCTAAAGCCTAAAACCGTTTTAATAGCTTTATCAAGTCTAACCATTTCAAATAATAGAGTAACCATTACTCAACTTGCCTCACCAAAATAGCACAATACACTCTTCGGAGGAAGACCCATATTAATGTGATTAAAGCCTTGACAAGTGTTTGTGAATGGATGGCACTTGACTTAAAATTTGGAATAGAAATTTTTATTTGTTTTAGTGATAATAATTAAACAAGATAAATATCATATATTACAATGCGTATACAATCACTAAACAAGTTAGGGATTTTACTAATATTGACTACTACACAAATTTCTTTATGCTACAAACAGTTAGCGGCGGTCCTGTTGGCCGATCAGTAGGCGGTGGTTCCGCCAAAGGGAACGCCCTTTTTTTTAGACAACAAATTACAGTTCCGAAAACTAAAATTCGCCTAAAATCCTTCATTATTTTAGTCAATCCAAATAACAAAAACTGCTCCTTATTTTAATTCCAAAAAATACTAATTAAAAAATATTTTTAATTAACTCGCACCCACCTCTAACTTAATAACTTAAACTAATCCAATTAGAATTTAAGATACTTTGAATCCTTATCCAAAACGAATTTGCTATATATCTCACCTATCTTACGTGATTTGTAATTCTTAACTGATTACAATTTTATCTCCTATCTAATAGGAATATACTAACGGATAACCACAAAAGAGATATTATCAAAACCAATTTCAATTCTTATTCACACAAAACAAGCAACTGAATCAAGAAGAAAAAATATTAGTCATGCATTCAACACTAGAATCATATTAAATAAATCGTATTTACCTAATCATGATTTCTATCATGGAGACATACATAATTATTGAACAAAAATGAAATACGTATTCAACACCAGAATCACATTAACCTAAACACGAATTCTACCATAAAAATACAAAATCAGCATCGTTCAATATTAAAAACATATGTTAATAGAAATATTCTAAATATGAATTCTATCATTGAATCCAGTCATGCGTATGTATCAAATATATGAATTAACAATATATTTTAAATTCAATTCTTGATAACAATTATCACAGAACCAATATGTACATTATATACACATTAATCAAGATCATGTTTTCACATATATCATATATACATCAGAGAAAATATGCAAATGTTTAATAGAACTGAACTTATGGCTCTAATAACACTACAGCAGAAAATTCAAAATAATTTTTGAAAAACCCCAACGAAATCGAAAATAAGTTCCATTAAACTAGATCTACAAAAGTAAATCATACCTTAATCTGTGATTTCCTTCTTTGATTGTTCGATTTTCAAGATGTTCAAGTGCGCGTCCTCTATCAAAAATCCACACACAAATGGTGACCACAATTTTGAGTGCTAGCCCCAAGGGAGATTGAAAATGTTTTTCTTTCTCCCAAAATTCAGAGAACTCAAAAATAGCAAAAATGAAAAATCTTATTTTGTTTTAGGGTTTCAACCTCTATTGATATGTTTAAGTAAACCCTCACTTAAAATCCTATTCGTAATACAACTATTGTATTTAGGTAGTTTAAGCAAACTACACATACGCCTCTATTAATAAGTTATCATATAAAAAATCATAAGGGCTTTTATGTTATGGATTTTATCATATAAAATTCATTACTCTTGACCAATTAAGAGTGAGCAATGCCACTCTTTGTTTGAGGCCTAATAGGTTCGAGCAACGTTGGCAGTAAACCAAAACCATTTTGGTATGCAAGTCATAAACGGTCTCCTGCAAAGCATTATGAATACCCAAGTAGCATAAATATTAAAATTGATACAACCTAATGAATAAAATATATCATATCCTTTTGTCATGGGATATCTTTTGATCAATCATATGGCATGAAAAGTTACCTTTAATGTTCAATTGTACTAGTCTCGATCTTTAAGTAAATTGAAAACATCCAAGTGACATTAATCATTTCAATTCACATGGACTTGGCTATTTTTGGTTTATCATATCGAGGGATCCACTGATATATCTCTTTATATGAGAGTGACAAATTCTATCTTGATTACACACCTTCACATATTATTCACATGGTAACTAATCACAATCTTTATAATCGTCCGGTTAAAGACATCATGTGACTATATCAAATTACCATGATCCTAATATTGAAGTAAATGGTAATATCAAGTCGAAGGACTAAATGATATACTTATCATAAGTAACACCTATGACTTAATTTACGAGGTGTTCTCATAGCAGGTGGATCCAGTACCTTATTCCTTAACAAGTACTCTTAATTCGTTTCCCTGTACGCATGATCATCGCATGACCATCAATTACGATTCACGCTAGTCTTAATTAATTATAGTTCCCAATATAATAACCGACTATGGACATATAGGATATTTCAGCAAATACCCATAAATCTTATTATAAGGTAAACATGTAATCACTTATAATAAAACAACAAACAAAAACCTTTATTTTATTAACTAAAAGTATAAGATAAATTACGTTTGTAGATTGACTTAGAGCACATGCCTTAATAGTCTTCAATCTCATCGAATTGGTTTAATAGGTTTCGTGATTGAGATTGGTGTAAAATCAGTAGCATATTTCTATATCTCATTCATACTCGTACTTGCATAAATTAGAGGTGTTAGGCTCTAGGTGGCTTATGAGTAATTGAACTTATTGTCGCTTTACTCAATAAAGTCGATTTTCATTGTATTCACATAATTTTTTCTAAGTGGCTGATTTTAAGACTTAATGGGATCTAAGTCAAGGGAAGACCTAGTTGAGGCTAGGTAGGAAGTCCTAATTTATGATTAGGCATTCTATGCTTGACGCTTAGGTTGTAACACTTATCATTAATATAAGTGAAAAGGGTTGAAAATCCTAACCTGAGAGGCTAGGTAGTGGGTTTAGATTAGTTGGATCAAACCACTATAAATCTTGTCTCTTTTTCATATCTTCTACTTTCTTCACTATTGCATTGCATTTATACTCGGTGATTTTATGTGCATTAAGCATTGTTGTTCATTGAAAGTTTTGAAAGGCGATAACCTCTTGGTACACCCAATTTATCCCTCCTCTTGGGTGTGATTTCATGGATGGTATGATTTGCGAGACATTAAGATAATTTTGTTCCTTATTTATGGTTTGTGGTAAGACGGTTGGGCTATTCTATTCTATTCTTTTCTTATATATCTAATTATTATTCATTGCATTTGCCTAGTTTCATGCATTTATTTTATTTCATGCATTACATTGTGTTTATCTTGTGTTAATTTTTCTCATTTTTAGGAATGTTTAGTGTATTTAAATAGCATTTTTTAAGATTATTTTGTTGCATATAAAGTATTACCCAATGATAACTAATATAGTGGTGGATAAATCAGGAAAAATATTTTTAAATGTTGCCATTGAGATACAAGACCTTAGGTAGAGTTCATGTTAATTAAATCTTTATAAATTCCAAAATAGGCTTGCATCCTATTCAACATGGATTTTTAGTTTCAGACTAGATTTGGAGGAAGACATAGGCAATGCTTGTCGAAAAGAAAAAATAATAACATAGTTGGAAGGAATATTTGTTTGACTCTAATGAAAGTGAGAAATGCTAACAGGAGCTTTTCAATGAAAAATAGAGAGTCCCACAGGTTCCAAAGAAAATGTAGTAGGGCATCTAGTGGTAGGAAAAATGTAAGAAAAGTATTCCAATAAAAAAAAATTGCAGTATCCACATGAAATGGAGCAGGAAACCGTATGGAATGAAAAATATATATATATATATATATATATATATATATATATATATATACATATGAAAAGAAAGAGTGATATATAAGAGATAAAAAGTCAGATGTTTATGAAAACTCCTCAAATAAAAGATTTAACTAGAGTGTTTATAGCTAAGTTATGTGGAGTTTCTTTTCCAACATTAAAATTCATGAAAATATCTTGTTTATTAGTATCCTATTAACTATGAATAATTTGTGGACTATGTCAGTGGAGATTGGTTATATAAGTTTTGTTTGTAGATTCTTTAGTATTTAATGCTCTATTTAGAGATCAAATCTTGTCTTTGCTTAAGTGTTCTTGTATTGATTTGGCGCATCAAAAAATTGGAATATGTCATTAATAGGTTTAGGATCATTTAATTTGCATTGATTAGTAAAGCATATAAGATAGTTCATTCTTTTGCATTATGAGTTTCTTAGGATTGCATTACTAGGAATCTAGTTTGCATTAGATTAGAGTGCATACATCCTATATTTTTTTTGCTCGAGACGTACAAAGTCCTAAGTTTGGGAGTGTTTGACTAGTCATAAATTATACACATTATTTAGTTCATTTTAGTAGATTTTATAAGGGAAAGTCTCGTAAATATGGTCCTAATAACTTATATTTATCTATTTCAAGTTTTTAAGGAGTATAATTCAAATTGGGGGAAAATTGTGTAAAATGTATTTAATAGTCCTATCATAGGTTTACGTCAAAAAATATGTTCCGCGGATCCTGAGGTAGTGAATCAGGGCCTACAAGGCCTATGTGATGTGATGATGATGTGGCAATAGTGAGTTGGACGTATAATGATGTGGCGAAGTGCTATTGGTAGAGTGATTTGTTCTATGATATGTTTGCATGGCCTATATAAAGGTGGCATAGGCTATGTTCCAATATGGCAGATTGCAAGATAATTAACATACGTCCTTATTGAAGGGTCTCTAATCTACCTCGAGATACGTACCATAGAAGTTAATGAGGATCAAGTGAATGAGGTTGATCATGTGTTACCTATTGAATTCATCATTTTGTATCACTTTATAGTATTGTTCTGACCACAAGATCGTTCTATGAGATGCGTGGTGATAAGATTGATAATGTTGCAAGAAAATTAGAAGTAAAATATGGGATATGCATGAGGAAGGAATCGGTCCCTAGTGACCAAGTCCTTTGAGGACTCTTACCATCCAGGCTAGCAAGCCATTTTGATAAAAAAATTGTACATATTTAAAATGTCATATGTCCTAAAAATAAAAAGAATAAAAGAAGAGAAAATGCGGGATATGGGAATCGAACACAGGACCTTCCACACCAGCAACCACGCTCTACCAAATACATCAATCATCCAACTTTGAAGGGAAATCCACTGATATTTTACACATATCAACATAACTAATTTAAGCAATAAATTGGAGATCGCCTCCAACTCGAAGGCTATCAAGATAAGGATTTCCTAGCTATTCTAGCCTATCAAAACCAACTAAAAGGCTAGGATGAAAATTAGGAAGATAGTATAAATAGAAGCATAGGGCTTCTTACTCTTTTTCTCATATTGTTTTATATTTCATTAATAGAGTTATTCATAGTAATTGATATCAACCCAAGATGTGAGACTCCCTTGATTCAGCCTTTGAAACCACGTCTTTGCCTTCCCCGTGAGTATGAATGGGAAAAGTTGCATTCTAATAATATCTTCGGAATATGATTGGTGTGAACTGTGTCGCCCTTCTCTAAAAACATCTCCACATGAGCCACTGGGTCCTCGCTAGGCAAACCAATGAACAAACTATTATGCACCATGTCTGGCTTTATTTCAAATGCGCAGTTGTTGTCTGGAATCCTCTTCACACCATTACATGTTTCTTGTACATCCAACTTGAAATAATCCCGAATACACCTTTACTCCCTTGGGCCTTTCCTATTCTCCTTGATTATCTACCATAATAGTTGTCCTTTGTTTCTATTTCACCTTTGTTTTTTCATTAAGACTTGGACAGTTTGATTGAAATTAGAGTCGTCAAGTTCTAACTCACTGCATTTGTCACTTTGCATAGACAAGAGAAACATGAAATAATGACAAAGGGAGGATTAAGTGTAGATGGTTATTTAAATTAAAGAAAAATAAACTAAAATTACTGAAAATAAATCCCAAAAAATAACCTAATCAAACTAAAATTAGCTACTGTCTCCGGTAACGGCGCCAAAAACTTGACACAAGCTGCAAGTGTTCGACATTGCGGAAGTAACAATGGCACCAACTAGTGTTGGTACCGATTTTATGGAATCCATAGGGACGATTTTAATGCTAATTTTTAATCTAATTAAGAAATAAAGTTAGGCAACTTTGATTTTGACTTTGTAAATTAAACCGACAATTAAATTACTCTATATAAATGCAAGTAATTAAATGTGGTCTTAAGCTATTGAGAGAACGTCCTAGGGAAATTAAGTCACCCAAGTTGTATCCTTCAATTCCAATGTAATTAGATAACCTCCCAATTCATGTGATGATAGTCGAACTTCCTAAAATTCATTCCATTTTGAGGTCTCGGTGACGGAGATTTTAGAGCCTCACTAGAACTCTATCGGTCGACATGAATAGCATAAGTGAGAAACTGCATTAAGCACTAAATTCAATTGCCTCCCTAGTTAATGACCACCGATCGATGCGCCATATGTTCTAAAGTTGTGTTTCCCTAATTCTGGATCCAAGAGCCATAATGGTCAAGGTGATTTCCAATCCCTATGTTCTATACACTTTTCTCCAATGTGAGAATAGCATTAAGTACAAGAAAACACAATCAACACCACAAATTGGAAGAACAATTCAAATTAACATCGAAATCAAAAGGAATACAACTTGGGATCTAAAACCCTAGAACAAAAGGGATTACTCCATAAATGGGATCAATACAATACAAAACATGATGGAAACTAAAGAAAACATGAAATCAATACCTTAAAATCCAAAAAGAATCACCAAGTTTGATCCAATACCCTAGCCTCCACAAGTGTTTCTCCAAATTCTCCAGAGAAAAAAAATATGTTCATTCTACATATCACGCTACTATATATATAGTCCAGGGGTGCTTTTATCCGAAAAAGTGGGCTTACAAACCTAATGACATCCAAAAGGTGATCTGGTCAATGGCGATGCTGAGTTGGGTGCTGAGGCGTCAGGTTTAGTGTCACTTTCTAAAGACATGATACACAACTGGCAGCTCGACGGTGAGGCGCCAGGTGGGGTACCATTGCGTCAGGGTTAGGGTCAAGCTGAATGCACTCCTAGAGTGGGGTGTTAAGGTGTCGCGTGGAACGCCATAGCGCCAAGTTCAGCGCTCAAAGTTGAAACATGGATTTTTTGGATCCTTCTTCGTGCTTTGACTCCACGTTTTTCTCCTTAGTCTTCCCAATTGACTTGTTATCCCATTTTATTGCCTTTTGGGCCTAATACACATAAAATACACCAAATAAGTATAAGCTTATCATTTATTTCCCAATGTATTGAGTGAATACTACTCAAAAACACATAACACTTTGCTACGCATTACATTACATTTCATGTTCACAGGTTTGTGCAATCCTGATTTTGCTCGTTTATGCTCTTTGCTGAGTATGTTTGGATTTCTCCATTTCGATGAAAACTCACCTAGTAAATGATCTTTCCTTACAGTTTAACAAGCTGAATTTAAAAATCGCTAGGCTACCTCATTATAGTGCTTCATTTGACATCTTTAGTCGACGCCTGCACCACGTCTCTCTTATGATCAATGTAACGCACCAAGGCTACTTCAATGATGTATCCTCACGAAGTTCCTCATATCCTCTAATCTTTTTTCTTGCATGCTACCTTATCCTTCATAATCTTTATATAATTTGGCACAGCTTGCCAGGTCTTTTGAAAAGGGATCATCTTTGTAATCTTCTCATACGTCTACGCAAAAGTCCCAATTTCATCACCATTCCATTGATCTTCTAATTCTTGTTGAAATGGTTTTATTAATACAATAAGATTAACTGTCCCTTGCACAAACTTTGTACTTTGTTATTTTAATTTTTCACTGCTTTCGTTTTTCATTATTATTTCACACTTCTCTAGATCGACATCATTATCATGTTGCATAATATCCTCCATATAAATCTCCTCTTTAATATGGCTAAGTGAATCATATTGCTCTTAAGTATCACTAATGTTGTAATCCTCTTGATTTGGCTTCTCTACTTTTTCATATGTTTCATTACATGTTTCTATTCGCTTAGTAACATCTCATCAACTTGGTTTTCTTTAGACTCAACCACAACCTTTTGTCTTGAATTTATGAATGTTGCAATCTCTTCTAAATTCTTTTCCAAATTCAATAACACTTGATCATCTTCTTATTCCTTTATATTATATGATTGCGCATAAATCTTTAATCTTTCCTCATACTTATTAAGATCGTGCTCGCTCTGCTTAACCATTGTTCTTACTATTTGCTCTAAAGATGTAAGAAACAATCTTTTATCCATCTATTGATCTTGCTATGATTGCCAGTTCTTTTGAGAACTCCATGATGGTTGATAGACATTTTGAATGTGAGGGTTGTAAAAGCTTTGATAATTATGACACGACTCTTTTTCTTGTATGTAGTTGCAATGCTCTTAACTTTCCACAAATCTTGTAAATTTAGGGTATAATATAGTTGTTTATATCCCATTCATGTCAAACCACTTATGGTTTTCCGTGCTTGGTATGTGATATTATCTCAAACAACTTCAATTTGATAAATCAACCTATAGATTTTATCAAGGATTTCATTGTTTGATTCTTTAACATGATATCTATACATTCTTTACATCCCCGGAACACCAAAACAAAAGAAATTATATCAAGTGCAGTAAAGTCAATCAACTTAAAACTAAAATTAAAAATTATAGAAAATTAAAGAATTTTAACAATTTAGTAAACTAAACTAATTATGGCTCTCTATCCCCGGCAACGATGCTAAAAACCTGATCGCAATCACAAGTATAATAGTTCGATTGTAGTAATAATGTGTTCAACAAAAGTTGATTACATATATCGTTCCTCTAGAAATTATTTATAGGGACATACTTCACTTAGTTGAGTTCACTAAATTTTTAAGTAGGTCTATTTTATTTTGATTTAAACTAAACTACTATATTCTATCAAAGCAATGTAAATTAACTTGTATTCTTATATTGAGAAAACTCTTAGTCCAAAACTTCACTTAGGAAATGAATTACTATGTTTTCCATTTCATACTTCTTTCATTTTCATTATGTGTACGCAATGCTTAATTAGAATAGACATATTTCCTTAATATTCACTTCAACCCACTATCGTGGTGAAAAAGATCATAATGTGCAAATTAGAACTCGATCTATCAGTGTGAATAACGTAAGTCTCATATAGCATTAGGTTCCAAATCATTAGACTCATAAACAGTTAACTTTACTATCCATGCCTCCCTAATCAACAACTATATATCGATGTCATATATTTTACGATTGCATTGTTCATATCCGGCTTAAAAGCTCCAATGGCTATGGTAACTCCCAAAGCCCCTAATCAATAAACATATGATCAAGATGTTTATAGCTTTATGTTTAGAATCAACACAAATTCTAGCCATTGCACTTTTAACATTATAATCCATTCATACTTCTTTTGCATAGTATTCATACAAGAGGATCTATTGATCCCTAAGATAAATATACTATTTACTCATTACAATCAAAAACACACAAATCATGGTATTCATTGCAATCAAAGATTAAATCAAATAACTTTAATTAAATCAAAAAAATAATATTGAATCACCACAATTGGAGTCTTTAATATATCTCCTTCAAAACTCTTCTCAATACTCAAAACTATGCTAATCTATAATATATTATGAAAAACTATGATGGTGGGTGAGTTTACCATATTCTAATATATATTTATACTCCTAAAACTCTTAAGAATGCAATTAGAAACCCTAATTAACAATTATAAATTAACTAGAATTCCAAGTCTAGGAGCTGACTGTAAATGATCCAATCGCCCTGTGAAAATGTGCAGCATCGCCACATCTTCAACCTTGTGTGTATTTTTTCCTCACAGTAGGCTCAGTGCCCCTTATGTATCTACTCAATGGCGTGTGTGTTATCCCATAGCGTCGCTACTACGTTAAGTGTATTGCATCTCTTCCTTGGTCTCCACGCTGTGCCTATGCCTTACACTTATTTCCCATAGCATCAAGTGTACTCTCCATGGTGTCAATTATGGTTTTGTGCTCTTTCAATTGTGCTCTTTCAATTCATTTGATCATGAAATCACTCCTTTGTCTCTTTTATACTTTACAAACTTGAAAACACATAAATACCATCAATTAGACCTCATTTCAGGATATTTAGACCAATTATACTACTGAATTAACCCTATATATAAATCTAATTAAACACTTATCAAAATTTCCAAATTGGGAGTTCTGAGTCTCAATCGTGTTAGCACGCTAATGAGTTCCATTAGTGCGCTAACTAGTTAGATTAAGGTGTGAGGTGGGAAGCACGGTGGGCATACTAAGGAGCTCCCTTATAGCGCTAAAGACCACCCTTAGCGCTAAGGAACCTTATTAGCGCACTAATTGCATGTCGGACTGCAAAATCTTTAAAGTCCGGAATTTGGACTTTCATTCTAAAACACACCTAATGGGACCTTAACCTACTACCAATTAGCTTGACACCAGGGACTAAGGAATCATAGTACGAGTGTCTAGAATGAATTGGGGTCAGATTAGGGGCGTATCATGCGAACGTATTGCGAGTGCAAGGTAAGTAAACCCATGAGAAACACACCTTAAGCATTTATTTCCTTTTCATTGTTGTCTATGAATGCTTCATTATTAATAAATTGATTTTTGGATACTCTGTCGTGTTGTATGGTTATGTGACTATTAGACCATAGCATGTACACACCACCACCGGGAGGGTCTAGGCCCACCACCGGGAAGGTTTTATGGTGTTGGGCTAGTAACTGCATCCATTGGTGGGATCTTAGAATACCGTAGTAAGGTCTAGTTAGTCTGGGATGGGTATACACGCTCTATCTAATTATATGATGCTTTATATCCATGTAATTCCATGTTTACTGCTTAATTGATTTCCGCATGACTGTTTATTATTGTTATTGGCTTCTATTGGATGCTTGGTGGTTTCCTCTAGGATTTCACTCACTAAAACTCTTTTTTTTATTGCAAGTTGCAAATCTTTCTACGAGTAAAGGCAAAGGGATCTTAGGCGACTATCTATGACTGCCTATTGTCTAGGACTTACTCGTATGTGTTTATTTTGTCTATTTTGTTTACTTATGGGTTATGGGGACTTGAGAAACACATGTACATGTATATATTCACACTATGTGTTTATTTTATTGCCTTATATACATGGTACTTTATTTCTAGATTTTCCTTTTTAGATTGATGTTATGGATATGAAAATACCTATATTAGTCATCTGTTACATTATTTAAGACTTCAGTTAAATTTATCAATAAGTACATGTAAGGCACATTTAAAACTCCCATTAAATTGGATAACTTAATAGATGAACTGGATGATTAGTTAACTCAATGGCTTATAAATAAGACAAGTTAGATGTCACTTTGAGACGCTGGCGTTAGTCATGATGCCAACGAGGTGTGAAACCAGTGAGCCAGTGATGTTGCAGGGCTGCGAAGCCCACCAATCAGTAGCCTTATAATTAGTCAAACATGAGGCGAGGATGAGATTGGTGGAGTGGTGAAGGATAGGAGCTAACCGATAGAGATTTAACTATTTAATCAAAAGAAATAGTGATTGAGTGTGAGAGCTCACAAATCTGGTAATATGATCAAGATACCATGAGATCTTGAGAGACAAATGATCTAGAGATCATGGAGAGAGCGTAATTGATTAAGAGTTCTTGAGACCGCAAGAGACCTTAATGTTGCTAAGAGGGAGAGAGAGACAGAGAGAAATAGATGCGCGACTATGAAGTTAGAGGCAATGAGAGGTAAAGGGAGGAGACAACATCACTAAAAATGGCTTGGAGACTTGACGTAAGGAGTTTTAGGGGGGTGTATTCAATTGAGATTTTTAGTTACTTTTAGTTACTTTTATAAGTGGATGACTTTTATAGACTTTTAGAGACTTGTAGAATTTTGGAGACTTTTTAAAACTTTGATAGACTTTGATAGACTTTATTTTTAATGACTTTTAGTAACTTTAATGGACTTTTGTAAGGACTTTGATAGACTTTGATAAACTTTTATTTGGATGACTTTTGATAAACATCCATGTCAATCCCTTCTCTCGTTCTATCTCAAGAACTTGTATAAAATTAGAAAGTTTGTGTTAGATTATTTAGTTTGTAATTGTTATAGGACTTTGTATTGGGCTTCAGACTTGGAATACGTTTAGGACTTTCGATTAATATAAATTCGAACTCTATGATGCCAATTTTTTTAGTATCAAAGCGAGTAGAAAAAGAAAAAGTTGCAGCGCAAACGCATCATAAGTTCTTTTAGCTTCAACAAATATCAAGAGAGATGGATCAATTGAGAGAGTTCGCCAAGGACAGCAAACACTTTGTTAACAAATGTCACAAGCCAGATACTAACGGTATATTATTGTATAGATTTCAAGCTATTCGTTTCCAATCTCTTATTCATGTTATGTTTGGTATTGATGCTTATGTTTGGCACTAACTGATCATGTTTTGTGTGTAGAATTTGCGAAGATGGCGTTTCGTACCGCAATGGGGTGCTTGGTGATGGGATTCATTGGGTTCTTTGTCAAGCTTATATTCATCCCCATTAACAATATCATTGTTGGTTCTGCTTAGGCAATAGTAGAAGACCTTACCCTTTTATTTTCAGTTCGATTGTATCTAATTCATGCCTAACTATCACATTGTGCAGTTTATATGCCAAGGATCCATGTTCTTCAGTTTTATGTTTTGTTTTGTTTTGGGTGCTAACCAAAGTGTAAACCTGAACGTACACTATTTTTCTTTTTGAAGTGGAGACTTCCTTGTTTTTATTGAAATTGATATTTGAGTTGTGCAAGTAGCATGTATCATTGCCATTGTTTTTTTTCCAAGTAGAGAGGATTTAAGTTTAAGCAGACTGTTTTTAGAGAATAGACACTAGAAAGTCTAGAATCAAAGATTTAAAGAAAAATCCAACAAAACCAAAGACATAGAGCAATCCAAAAAAGAATCAAACTATGTCACCTGCCTCAAATGCACCAGTTAGCATACATTATTCCATGAAAGTCTTTTATTCGATTACCAAAGGTTCATCGCCAAATCCGAAGCAGAGAAGGGCAATTGCATCAAACATAGCCAGGAAAATATAGCAACTTGAGAAATTTGTCCTAATGAAACAATGTAAAGTGAAGGTGTGTTTTTACAAGAAACTAACAAAAGGAAAGGCCTGATGTTATCTCCTCGTCACAAATAGAACTTAGACAAAAATTTTGCGGTGTTCATTATTGCAGATCGCAACCTTGAACATTCAAAGCTTAGGTCCATTTCGATTCGGCTTTGGAATGAAATCAAAGCCAAATCGTTGGTGACGGATGGAAAGTCGTGCCACAAGCAATCCATTGTTTCCTCTTTCCATTTGGGCGAACACAAACTGGTACTTTCTTCCATTCCTTACTCAAAACATAGTAGGTAACCGGGCGATTCATCCGCTTCGACCGCAAATACAAAGATAATCAACCCCTTGTTACCCAAGCAAGTCATTCTTACGTGCTTCCCATAAAATTCCAAGCACCAGATATTTGGCATTCTGTCAACCTCCTTCCACAAGAGCGTCATCCTCTGCAGCTCCCACACGCACACGCAAGTCGCGGCGTTCTTGGTCAGCAAACCCACGAGCATGACTCGCCTCCGCACTCAAGCAAGAGAGTGGTCTGTTAGATACGGTGGTGCTGGGATAGCGAACTGCTTCCAAACACCACTCTTCCATGTCAAGAACCCTCCAGCATATTCACACAGACAGAAAAAAATTACACAGATGGAGAAGCGAGAGAGAGGGAGAGAGAGGGAGAGAGAGAGAGACGTTGGATGTTACCTAGCAAATGATGGAGAAGCGAGACAGGGATGGAGAAGCAAGGCTGCGATGGAGAGATGGAGACGACCGAGAGAGAGAAAGAGAGCGAGAGAGATTTCGCAATGAGAGAGAGAGAGGCGACGAGGAAGAAAAAAAAAGTCCCCAAAAGTTTCTTGTGGAGGCAAAGAGATGGAGAAGACTTTCAATATATATAGGGTTAGGTGAAAAGTCTCCAAAAGTCATCCAAACCCACAAGTCTATCAAATTTCTAAACAAATTGAATACCCCAAAACTTTTAGAGACTTTTTAAAAGTCTCTAAAAGTTCACATTGAATACACCAAACTTTTAGAGACTCTCTAAAAGTTTTAATTGAATACCCCTAAACGTTTTTAGTCAATAAAAGTAACTAAAAGTCTCTAAAAATCTCAATTGAATACACCCCTGTTAATTACGATTAAGTTTTTGAATGAAAAGGGCAAAAATATCAATAATACCTCCTAATTTATGATCGGTTTGGTGAACTGCGCTTTTTGAATACTAAAACTGTGACCAAACCAAATGTTGCAGTTTTGAGTTTTCTTTAACCACCCTCGAACTACGAAATTTATAAACCATGTCAGACTAACTCAGTTTGAGCAGGCAGTTTCGCGGACACCAATGCCTACTCCTAGTGTTAATGTAGCATTTCCCATCATTGAAATTGATATGTGTGTACCTACACATATCCGTCCCGGCCTTGGTTAAGGCCCTTTTGATTCGATTAAAAAATTAGAATAATTTAAGCCTTTTTTATTTTAGCGCAAGCGTATCAAGCCCAACCAATCTTGAAGTACTTGGGTAACTTGTGTTAAGAATATAGAATAAGTTAAGCCTACTTGATTTTATTACGAGCCCAGCCTATTGTCTCTTATTAAGTTCCCATTCCCTCAGCAAAAAAATAGGAATTCAACCCTAAAAATAGGGATGCAGGTAGGGCTGGGAATCTCCATTCCCCACAAGGATCTACACCGATGGGACTATGATTCCCTGCCAAATAACCCCCATGGAGTAGGGGATAGGGAGCATTTCATCCTCGCCATATGGCATGCGGCAGAGGAGGTATTACCCCTCCCCGTCGTAGGGATTCCCCACCCCACCCTATGAAGTTTCCCCACAAAGATCCTCAGAATATTCCAAGTATGAATTCCTCTTTATCCATACAAGTTCTCCCAACTCGTGTTGATCACAAGCGAAACTAGTTATTATGCTTTTTATTTAAACATGTTTTATAAAAATAGTTTCGATAATAAATAATTTTGTCACCTCTTCCTTATACCTTGTTTGTATTATAGTTAACTTTTATATGAAGTCTAAAGCTATTGCAATATATTATGCGGATCTTATATATGATATATCTTTAATTAATGTAACTATGTTTATCAAGAAAAAACTATATAACATTGTTAACATGAAATCCATATATATAATGTAGTATATTATTTAATGTATTTGTATAGAATTACATCAAAATCTTTTTTGAGAAGCTTTTAATGATTGTGATTTTGTATGTATAATATATTTGATCTTTTTTCTACAAATTGCGTGAAAAAGATATGGGGGGAATCCTCGTAGGTGGATAATAGCGTTGGGGAATCCCCGTAGGTAGGGAATGAGGGTTAAAAATTTTCTAACGGGGAATTTCAAGCGGAGAATCTGCCTCCCCATCATAGGTGGGGATAGAGACAAGGATAGGGATTGCATTTTTCAACCCAAACCCTCCCAAATTGCATCCATACCTAAGAATGAGGTCCAAATTGTCTAATTCCTTTTATTTAGACTATTGTTAAGGCTTGTCCATGAGCGTGAGCCTGGCTAGACTTGCATAACATGAGGCCGTCTTGGGCTTACAAACAAAGCCCAAGCCTAGCACGATTTGTTTCAAGTATTAAACTTTATATTTTTTAAAAATAGTTTTGACATGTAAAACATAAACATATATATTTTACTAATAAATAAATAGGTTCTAAAAAAAGAATTAAAAATTCGACTGATAAATAAGGAGGCTTAGGTGGACTTTTTAAGTTGGACTTGGATGAGGCCCTTGAGGGAGTCTGACTTAGCACTAGTTAATTTATCACTATTGATTGTCTATGTTGACTTCCTAGATGACTATTCATATAAAATCCAGTATGCATTCAATTGCCAATCTAACTATATGTGTATAAAATATGTTGATTCCTGGTTGTTGGTGACCCCTCTTATACATTAGGTTGTTGGTGTTCCTTAAATACACACTGATTAGTGTGCCCATAAACATCCATACATAAAATCAATGGAAACTAACAATGGGTGTCTATTTTGACTGTTCAAGAACAGTCACTCATAAAATATACCTAGAAGTTTAATTTGGTATGAGTATGACTCACTTTCTTTGTAATTGTTTTTTTAAGCTACTTGTCTATATACAATATAAAGATATATCTCATAATGTGGAGCTATCTAACTTTTTATAGAATATACACATAAGGCAATAAAATTCTAAAATCTAAATGGATTCCAATGGATTTGAGAAGAAGCACGCTTGTACCAATCTTCAAAAACAAAGAAGACATTCAAAGTTGCTCAAACTACCGGGGAATTAAACTTTTGAGTCATACTATGAAACTTTGAGAGAGGATAATTAACAATAAGCTAAGGAGATAAACAACAATATCAAAGAACCAATTTGGATTCATGCATGGGAGGCAACTATGGAGGTGATTTTCCTTGTAAGACGATTGTTAGAAAAATATAGAGAAAGGAAAAAAAATCTTCATATGGTATTCATAGATTTAGCAAAAGCATTTGATAGAGTTCCTAGAGATGTTCTTTGGTGGGTTATAGAAAGAAAATGAGTGCATGTTAGATACATAGACACTATTAAGGATATGTATGATGGAGTAGTAATGAGTATAAAGAGATTTGGAGGAGCTACAAAAGAATTTCTCATTATGATAGCTCTACATCAAATATTGGCTTTAAGACCATATCTATTTACTTTAGTTATGGATGAACTAACTAGACATATTCAAGAGGATATACATGATATATGCTATTTGCAGATGATATATTGTGGTTTTGAAAACTTGTATTGCGGTTTTGAAAATTTGTATTATGGTTTTGAAGTTATAGATATTTTTTTAAAGCAAAAGAAAAAGTAAGCGCATCATCTTTTAAAAAGATGATTTGAGACAAGCTTTAGATAAAGAAACAAATAATGGAGTCCAACTAACCCTTGGCGTGAAGGATCATCTAAGACATGAAGCATCTACTTTAATAAAGTAAATTCTCAACAAACTGCTTTACAAAAGAAAAGGAAACACTTAATCGATGGATGGATAGCTGGAATGACAGCTGTAAAACTTGACTTGTCTTATTGAATTGATGAACACCAGTATGATTTGAATTGGCCGGATGAGGCAATGATGCTTTGACAGAATGATTGATTTTTGGTAGAAAAAATTAATGTTTTATCTGGTGACTGTATGGTAAATAGTATGGATAGTTGCAGACTGCTGAATGATATGATTTGATATGTTAATGCAAAAGTGGAGAGACAACAGTGGATGGACAATTGTAGATTGAATTATTGAAGATTGAATTATTGAACTATAGGGTTGAGGTAGGCGGATGGGCCTGGAGGCATGAGCCTGAAATGATGAGTGGCATGGGCCTGAAAAGGCATGCATAAGCCTAGAGCCATGGGGTTGAAATGATATTTGGCATGGGCCGGAAAATAGATAAGTTCTTGATTGTTCTGAATGTTTAATGATGGTGTGGGCCTAATTAAGTTATGATAGCATGGTCTTGAATTCAAAGCTCAAAGAAATCTGGAGCTGCTGAACTTGTTCCTCCTTCAAAAATATACTTTGTGATATTGCAGAAAAGAGTTCTTCTAATTTCTTGATTTTGCCATCCATTTTGGCTTCAATTCTTTGTTCCATTTGTTGCAATTGTTGTAGTAATGTCTGGAGAAATTTGGGTAGAAGAAGATCGTTGCAGTTTTGATTTTCAGGAATGTCGTCTTTAGAGAGGATGACTTCTTTAAAGGTTTTTGGTGTAGATGGTGGTTTTAGGACTAAATCGACTGGATCAATTGGAGTTATTTTTTCCGGAATGGGAGTAAAGGATATTTTGGATTTCAAAACGAGATTTTGAATCAAGTTTTCCGATTGTGATTTTATTTGAAAGCGTTTCTTTCATTTTTAAATTATTTCATCTCTTGTTTAATCCTACACTTTTAAGTGTTAAACTTTCCTTGTCGCGTCGTAAGTCTAGCAGCAAGATGAGAGTAATCTAGCAATAAAACGTTGACCAAGTTTCATTTTTAGTCCTAAGAACCAAACATGAGTGATTTAATTAAGAAAATTAAATGTGTTCTTTCATTCAAAAATCCATCCGTAAAATTTAAGACATCATCCTCTTCCAAAACCCTACATGATCATAAATTAAAACCTGAGAAAATACAATCTAAAATAGATTTACGAAACATTAGTGAAATTTCGTATAAAGATATAGAAGAAGCTCTCCAAAATTGGGATATGCCTATAATTGATCAAAAGCAAATATACACTCAATGATCATTTTCAAAAAATCAAGATTTTATCATCAAACTTGAAGAAGATACTAAATCTATAGATGAAGAAGGTCAAGAAATACTCTTGATCACTCCTGAAAAAACTCGACAATACTGAGAAAAATATAAATATTTACATATAGGACTCATTCAAGTTTCCATAAAACCATTAACAACATTAGGTCTAAACACCACTTTTTGGCCTCCATTCGAGATAAATGACATCTAGAATTTAATGACTCACTTTTAGGAATAATTGAAGGAAGTTTGTCCGAAGGTCCAATTTTCTTCAAATATTTTTCAAATTTCACATTAAGTCTTTACGATCAATTTGCTCATGAAGCATCAACATTAAGTTTATATACTCAAGGATTCAAAATGAAAGGTGTATGCTCAAACTTCACAGTTGTGTATAGAATTTACTATAAGTTAATGTATACAATAATTCCTACTGTCGCATATACAAATTTACAAAAGGAAATATCTACATTATTTTTAAAAAATATGCAAAATAAAGTTATCACTAGAAAATAATTAAGTTGGAAAGATATTAATATATCCAAAACATGGTTGATTCATGATAAAAATAAAGAAGAAAATCCTTTAGATAACACAAATGATCTAGTACATAATATTATAACCTATGAGGACAGGTTAGTAGAAATAGATTTTGCTTCTCGAAAATCTTGCTCATCCAAACCACCGACTAATGATTATGGAAATAAACCACAACCAGCTAGAGCATCAACTTCTGGAATTCCTATACATGTAGCTTATCCAGTTACACCTTCTGAAGATAACGTTAGTGTAAATGATTTTACAGATTATCAAATACATATGGTTCATATTGACCACGAAGAAATATTTGAAATAGATTATAACTCTTTAAAATAACAATTTCTTAAACATCCTTTAACTCCTATTTTCTGCAAAATCTATTCCAAATCACAAGCAGCAATTATTAGAGAAAATTATTTTGCTCATATAAAAGAAACAAAACAAAATATTCCATTTTTTTTATTATTTAGCTCAATCTTGTCCGAAAATAATAAATAAAATTAATACGATAAGGGAAAGATCTAAAGGTGAAAAATACGTTCAATCTCATCAATCTCACCCCCCCCCCCCATTATCTCCTATTAAAATAACTAAAAATATTAAAGTCATCCCATTAAAAGGAAGTTTTGATGAAGAAAAACCTATATCTAGAAAAGATCTAAATCATTTCATAGAATAAAATAACTTGACTAATGTTTATCTATCCACTTTTTCAAACCATTCTAAGAATACAGCCTCTACTAGTAAACCAGTTAATAATGAATCAATTTTGAAAAAATCGATGATTAAAGACTCCTTAGGATCTTTACTATTTATCAAACCTAAATATTCAGACGAATTACGCTAAGAAATAGCAGTCAAATTAGAAACACTGCAAGTCAATTCTAATAGTACGAATAAAAAGGATAAATCAACCTTAATAACTAATTTATATAATATTGATACTCAATCTCTTATATCTCAAACAGACCAAATAAGTGAATCTATAGGATTAAATCCTCTTGACATAACTTATGATGAGGCTGAGAAGTCTGATTTAGAAATACAACGAATCCATAAGCCAAGGAAACATCCAACTAATAATGTTAGAAAAACTAAGTATTATTATTCACGACCATCACTAGTTGATTTAGTATTAGAAGAAGATAAAGCTAAACGAATTAAGTTTGATGGTAATTTCGTTTATGAATGGAATATTGATGGTTTATCTAAATATAGAACACTTGAAGTAATCCAACATATTTCATTTTATTCCAAAGCTTGTAAAATGCATCGTCATCCTGAAAACCATATAGCTAGTGCCATAGAAGTCGATTTTATTGGCCAATTACACGACCGGTGGAATTGCGTTTTAACTAATGAACAACGAAATAAAATCATAAATTCAATTGTACGAGATGATAACAACAATCCAATTCTAGATGCTCAAGGACAACAACAACTAAATAGTGTTTTATGTCTTAGCACAAATATAATTTGGCATTTCTTAGGAACAATATCTACAATGGATGAAAAAGCCAGAGATCAACTAAAAAGCCTCCGATGTAAAACCTTAACTGATTTTAGATGGTATAAAGATACTTTATTATCTAATGTATACACATTAAAAACAATTGATTCCTCATTTTGGAAAGAACGATTCATTGTCGGGCTACCTACATTTCTTGCTAAAAAGTTTAAAATCCTATTATGCGAAAAAGGTGGTGGCACTACAAATTATAACAGTTTTACTTATGGCGATTTAGTTCAAACAATTCAAATGACTGGTTTTGCTATCTGTAATGATATCAAACTCAAGAAACAACTAAATAAAGAGAATAAAATAAAGCGTAGAGATTTAGGTGACTTTTGTTATTAATTTGGCCATGATGCCAAGGCTACAACATCCAGGAATACTAAAAATCATCAACGACTTCATCGTTTTTCTAAAAATGATAATCAAGACGCTCACTGTAAGACTAATAAATGTCAAACTTACAAAAAGAAATATAATAAGACTAATAAAAAAAAGTTAAAGCAAATACATGTTACAACTATGGAAAACCAGGCCATTATGTAAATAAATGTCATTTAAAAAACTATAAGAAGAAAATAAATGATGTCCAAGAAGACACTAGTTCTTCTGAAACATGTCAATGTTTAGATAATATTCAAAATATGTGTACCTCTACCTCTAATTCAGATACAGATAATAAAATAAATGTATTAATAGCCCATGAAGAATTAATTCTAGAAATGGGTGACCAAATAGCAGATCCTACTCTAAAATATAAATATTTTACAGAAATATTGAACAAAACTACTAATGAAGAATCAACATTTCAAAAACCAAAAGCTAACTTTAATTTTCAAAATCAAATGGAATTACACGATACTTCTCACACAATACATGCTATTATGCACGAAGTAAATAAAAAACGTAGTGTTCCAACATTACGATAAGAAATAAATCAATTAAAAACAAAAATCAAGATTTTAAAGGATCGAATGACCAAAATAGAAGATGATAATGTCAATTCTGAGAGTTTTTTAGTTTATGATAATAATGTGTTCATTGAAACACTCACACATTACATTCATCATCGATGGATTACCCCAGTTACTTTAAAAATCAAAATTTTTAAATATACATGCCATGCGTTAATCGATTCAGGCACAGACTTAATCGCATAAGAGAAAGTTTAATTCCCCTTCAATATTGTGAAAAAACTAATAGTCAAATATCTATTGCAGAAGGAAATAAATCCATTATTAAACTTAAAATACCCCTGGCACATATATACAGAAGTAATATATGTATACCAACTTCATTTATTGTTGTAAAAGACCTACAGCATGAATAGGGCACTCAATTTTTACAAAAAGTCCAACCATTTTATGTTACCACATAAGGAATAAAAAATTTGCTAGAACATAAAGAAATTACTTTTCCTTTCATTCAACTACCAAAAGCTAGATATCTAAATCAAATCATAAACCAAATCGAACATAAAGAAACTTACATAGGATTTTCAAAATAACAAATTAAAAATCTAAAAACATATCAAATAATTAATACCCCATTTTTTCAGTCAAAATTAAGTACCTTTCAAGAAATTTTAATTAATAAATGTTCCTCTGAAATCCCATCTACATTTTAGGATAAAAAGAAACATCAAGTAGCACTACCATATATCGATGATTTTCATGAGACCAAAATTCCTACTAAAGCCAATCCTTCACAACTGAATGGCAGACAATTAACTTTATGTGATAAAGAAATCAAAGAACTTTTAAATAAGACGTTGATAACACCATCCAGATCGCCTTGGAGTCCACTTTTTATGTAGAAAATGATGTCGAATTAGAGCGAGGTTCACCTAGATTAGTCATCAATTGTAAACCATTAAATAAATTCTTAAAATAATCAGATATCCGTTACCAAATAAAAATGATTTACTTAAAAGTATAATCGATTCAATTATCTTCTCTAAATTTGATATTAAATATGGGTTTTTGCAAATACAGATTAAGAAAAAAGATAGATATAAAACTGCATTTAATACTCCTTTTGGCCAATATTAATGGAATGTCATGCCATTTGGATTAAAAAATGCCTCTTCTGAATTTCAAAAAGTAATGAATGAGATTTTCCATCCCTATCACGAATATATTCTTGTTTACATTGATGATATCCTTATTTTTTCCAAATCTCTCGATCAACATTGGAAACATTTAAATACTTTTCAACACATTATCATAACCAATGGTGTAGTATTATCTTAACAAAAAATAAAACTTTTTCAGACATCAATCAATTTTTTAGGTTTTAAATAGCACAACAAACGATAACACCTATTAATCGAGTTATTGAGTTTTCTAATAAATTCCCAGATCAACTCACTGATAAAAAACAATTATAACGATTTTTAGGATGATTTAACTATCTAACCAATTTTTACAAAAATGCTTCTAAAGACCGAAAAGTTCTTTAATATCTTCTTAAAAAAGATGTCAAATTTCAATGGACGACCGACCATACTAAAGCAATCCAACTGATCAAGTCTAAAGTAAAATTACTTCCATGTCTTCATTTAGTAAACCCTACTTATCAAAAGATCATTCAAACAGATGCCTCTGATTTAGGCTACAGAGGTGCATTGTTGCAAAAGCAATATACAACAAATGAACAATTAGTTTGTTATACCCCTAAACTATGGAATGACACTCAAAAGAATTCTGCAGCAATCAAAAAGGAAATATTAGCAATAGTTTTATGTGTTCAAAATTTTCAATCCAATGTTTTAAATTAAAAGTTTTTGATTCGTGTTGATTGCAAAACTGCAAAAGAAATGCTTTTGAAAGATATTAAAAATTTGGTTTCAAAACAAATATTTACTCGATGGCAAGCTCTTTTGAGTTTTTTTTTTGATATCGAATATATAAAGGGAAAACATAAATCTCTTCTAGATTTCTTATCTCAAGAATTCCTCTTAACTCTTCAAATTCATTATATACAGATCATGTCTGATAAGGGAAAAACCTTCCTCGCCAATCAAAAATCCACATATACTAATAAATTCTCTCTTTGTTTAATTTCTATAATAAATCTGATGATAGATCGATTTATTTCCATAGCAACCCAAACATAGCCATTCATATTGAAAATTCCCTTCTGGACCAATCTTTTGAAAATCAATTAAAAATTATTATGTCTCATTCCTATCATTTTATCCCCAATCACCATCATGTTTCTATGAAGTTTTATGAAGCATTGTTTTCTCAAATACAATCCGTAATTTTCGAGCACTTTAAAAAATCAGGTTTCGATGAAATCTCTTATTCTAAAATTAATATAAAAAAGTCCTTACTTTGGAGGGATGGACTCAGTAGAGTCTAGTCAAACAATACCCATTTTCTCATCAATCCATGATAATTCTATCATCTCATCCACCTATGAATGTTAGGTATAAAGATTATATTGAAGCCTGAAAAATCATTCTATTCTATAAAGACCCGTCTGAAGGTCATTTATGACCTTTAAAAAATCATTAGGAATTACTCTCCCTACTTGGTTCCTAATAGAATGGTGGCCAAAATTTGGCCTAATTGAGCAAATACTGCCTTCCAAGGTCAAAGCCATACATGAAAAAGAAAAATCCTCCTTTTTCCAATTCATCTAAAAATATATCATCCCATGGATTCTCAAGTGGAATTATGCCACTCATAAAATTAGCCAACCAAATAATCGAATAGTTACCTATCTAGTGCAAGAGATCTATCTAAAATGGTGGGATAAATTTGATGTGGATTCAATCAAAGAAAAAATAACTCCAATTGATCCAGTCGATTTAGTCCTAAAACCACCATCTACACCAAAAACTTATAAAGAAGCCAGCCTCTCTAAAGACGACATTCTTGAAAAATCAAATAGCAGCCATCTTCTTCTATTACCCAAATTTCTTCAAACATCGTTGTAACAATTCTGCAATAATTGCAACAAATGGAACAAAAAATTGAAACCAAAATGGATGTCAAAATCAAGCAATTAGAAGAACTCTGATCTGCAGCATCATAAACTAATTCTGAAGGAGGAGCAAGTTTAGCGGCTCCAGATTTCTTTGGGCTTTAAGTTCAGGCCCATGTCGTCATAACTTAATCAGGCTCATACCATCATCAAACATTCGAAACAATCAAGAACTTATCTATTCTGCAGCCCATGCCAAATATAATTTCAGGCTCATGCCTCCAGGCTTATGCCCGCCTTCAGGCCCATGCCACTCATTATTTCAGGCCCATGCCTCTAGGCCCATCTACTTACCTCAACCCTACAGCTCAATAATTCAATCTTCAATAATTCAGTCTATAGCTGTCCAACCACTGTTATCTTTCCACTTTCACATCAACAAGTCAAATTATATCATTTAGCCATCTACAGTTGTCCATACTATTTACCATACAGTCACCAGATAAAGCATCAATTGTTCTACCGACAAATCAATCATTCTATTAAAGCATCATTGCCTCATCCAGCCAATTAAAATCATACAGATGTTCATCAATTCAATCAGATAAATCAAGTTTTACAACTGTCCTTCAAGCTATCCATCCATCGATCAAATGTTTCTTTTTCTTTTGTAAAATAGTCTGTTGAGAATCTACTTTATTAAAGTAGATGCGTCGTGTCTTGGATGATCATTCACGCCAAGGGCTAGTTGGACTCCATTGTTTGTTTCTTTGTCTAAAGTTTGTCTCGAATCATCTTTTTAAAAGATGATGCGTCTACTTTTTCTTTTGCTTTAAAAAATTATCTGCGCATCTGTTGGACTATCTTTCCACGATAGTGCGTCTTTTCCTTTTCTTTTGTATCTTTTATTATAAGCCATTCCTTTTTAGAAAAGTTGATGTTTTGGTCACATGTGTCTTGAGTGTCTTGAAGTTTGTATAAATGCTAACTCACTCATAAAAGTTAAGCATTCAAAGTTAAATATTCGAGAATTTGCATTGTGGTTTTGAAAGTTTAAGCAATATAGTTTCATATGACTTATGTACATTTAAGCAATATAGCTTCATATGTCTTATCTACAATTCTCTCTTACTATACTACTTTTCTATGATGACTCTTCTTCTCATCTTTCTCTTCTTCTTTAAATTTCGCTCACATCTCTCATTCTCTCACGCGCTTTTTGAAAATTAAAACTGTGACCAAACCAGATGTTGCAGTTTTGAGTTTTTTCTAACAACCCTCAGACTACGAGATGTTTAAACCATGACAGACTAACTCAATTTGAGCAGTTTAGGTAGTTTCGCGGACACCAATGCCTACTCCTAGTGTTAATGTAGCATTTCCCATCATTGAAATTGATATGTGTGTACCTACACATATCCGTCCCGGCCTTGGTTAAGGCCCTTTTGATTCGATTAAAAAATTAGAATAATTTAAGCCTTTTTTATTTTAGCGCAAGCGTATCAAGCCCAACCAATCTTGAAGTACTTGGGTAACTTGTGTTAAGAATATATAATAAGTTAAGCCTACTTGATTTTATTACAAGCCCAGCCTATTGTCTCTTATTAAGTTCCCATTCCCTCAGCAAAAAAAAATAGGAATTCAACTCTAAAAATAAGGATGCAGGTGGGGCGGGGAATCCCCATTCCCCGCAGGGATCTACACCGATGGGGCTATGATTCCCTGCCAAATAACCCCCATGGAGTAAGGGATGGGGGGCATTTCATCCTTGCTATGCGGCGCGCAGCAGGGGAGGTGTTACCCCTCCCCATCGTAGGGATTCCTCACCCCGCCCTATGAAGTTTCCCCACGGAGATCCTCGAGATATTCCCCATAGGGATTCCTCTTTATCCATACAAGTACTTCCAACTCGTGTTGATCACAAGCCAAACTAGTTATTATGTTTTTTATTTAAACATGTTTTATAAAATAATTTCGATAATAAATAATTGTGTTGCCTCTTCCTTTTACCTTGTTTGTATTATAGTTAACTATTGTATGAAGTCTAAACCTATTGCAATATATTTTGTAGAACTGATATATGATATATTTTAATTAACGTAACTAAGTTTATCAAGAAAAAACTATTTAACACCATTAACATGAAATCCACATATATAATGTAGTATAATATTTAATGTATTTGTATAGAATTACATCAAAATCTTTATTGAGAAGCTTTTAATAATTAATTTTGTATGTATAATATATTGATCTTTTTTCTAGATATTATGTGAAAAAGATAATGGGGTGGGGAATCTTCGTAGGTGGATAATGAAGGTGGGGAATCCCCGTAGGTGGAGAATGAGGGTTAAGATTTTTCTAATGGAGAATTTTAAGCGAAGAATTCGCCTCCTCGTCATAGGTGGGGATGGAGATAGGGATTGCATTTTCCAACCCAAACCCACCCCACATCCCTACCTAAGAATGAGGTCCAAATTGTCTAATTCCTTTTATTTAGACTAGTGTTTAGGCTTTTTCACGAGCGTGAGTCTGGCTAGACTTGCATAACATGAGGCAGTCTTGGGCTTACAAACAAAGCCCAAGCCTAGCACGATTTGTTTCGAGTATTAAACTTTATATTTTTTTAAAATAGTTTTGACATGTAAAACATAAAAATATATATTTTACAAATAAATAAATAGGTATTCAAAAAAAGAATTAAAAAACTTACTTATAAATAAAGAGGCTTAGGTGGACTTTTTGGGTTGGACTGGATGAGGCCCTTGAGGGAGTCTGACTTAGCACTAGTTAATTTATTGATTGTGTGTGTTGACTTCCTAGATGACTATTCATAGAAAATCCACTACGCATTCAATTGTCAATCTAACTATGTGTGTATAAAATATGTTGAGTCCTGGTTGTTGGTGACCCACCTTATATACTGGGCTGTTGATGTTCTTTAAATACACACCAATTAGTGTGCCCATAGACATACATACATAAGATCAATGGACACGAACAACGGGTGTCTATTTTGACTATTCAAGAATGGCCACGCATAAAATATACCTAGAAGTTTGATTAGGTATTTAGTATGACTCGCTTTCTTTGTAATTGTTTTTTTAAGCTACTTGTCATATACAATATAAAGATATACCTCATAATGCAGAGCTATCTAACATTTTATAGAATATACACTTAAGTCGATAAAGTTCTAAAATCTAAACAGATTCCAATAGATTGGAGAAGAAGCACGTTTGTGCCAATCTTCAAATACAAAGAAGACACTCAAAGTTGCTTAAACTACCGGGGAATTAAGCTTATTAGTCATACTATGAAACTTGAAGAGAAAATAATTGACAATAAGCTAAGGAGAGAAATAATAATATCAGATAACCAATTTGGCTTCATGCCTGAAAAAGTCAACTATGGAGGCGATTTTCCTCGTAAGACGATTGCTAGAAAAATATAAAAAAAAAAAAAAAAAAGATCTTCGTATGGTATTCGGAGATTTAGAAAAAAAACATAAGATAAGGTTCCTAGAGATGTTATTTGGTGGGGTCTAGAAAGAAAATGAGTGCATGCCAGATACATACACATTATTAAGGATATGTATGATGGAGTAGTAACGAGTATAAAGACATTTAGAGAAGCTACAAAAGAATTTTTCATTACGATATGACTACATCAAGGACTAGCTTTAAGCTCATATCTATTTACTTAGTTATGGATGAACTAACTAGGTATATTCAAGAGGATATACCATGGTATATACTATTTGCATATGATATTGTCTTAGTGGATGAAACAAAAGATGGAGTGAATAGGAAATTAGAACTCTAGAGGAATACATTTGAATATAAAAGCTTTAAGTCGAGTAGAACGAAGACCGAATACATGCACTGTGAGTTTAAAAATATTAGACATCGAGATGATGAAATGGTAAAATTAAGGGAAACAGAAATTCCTAAGGTGAATCACTTTAGATACCTACGATCACTCATACAAAATGATGGTAATATTCAAAATGATGTCACACATAGAATTCGAACATGATGGAAGAAATGACGGAGTGCAATAGGAGTGATTTGTGATTGAAATGTTCCTATTAAGTTGAAAGGAAAATTTTATAGGACCGCAATTAGGCCAGCTATGCTCTATGGAAGTGAATGTTTGGTGGTAAAGCAACAACAATTACATAAAATAAACATAGCGGAAATGATGATGCTTAGGTAGATGTGTGGTAAAACTCGTAAAGATAGAATAAGAAATATAGAAATTCAAAGACAAGTATGAGTAGCACCAATTGATACAAAGATTAGAGAAGGGCAATTGCGGTGGTTTGGTCACCTGGAAAGATGGCCTACAAATGCCCCCACTATAAAACTTGACTCAATAAAAACTGTAGAAATTCGACGAGGTAGGGGTAGACCAAAATTAACATAAGATGCATTAATTAGGAGGGATTTGAATGGTCTGGAAAGCTCACCATCAATTGCACTTAATCGAGCACAATAGAAAAGTTTAATCCATGTAGCCGACCCCAATTAAGTTGGGACTAATGCTATGTTGTTGTTGTTGTTGTTGTTGTTGTACACATAAGTCAATAACATAGAAATTAATTAATTAATTAATGATCCTCTTTTACAGTCACACTACTTAAAAGGAGATCACTTCATTGATCATGTCATGAAAAGGAAAACATGGCTTTCTCTGCCTCTCCCCATTCCCTTATTTCCCTGCTCTTCATTACTATCTTCAACATCAACATCCCTTTCATTCAAATGGTAGTCTATTAAGGTTGTTTTTTTTTTTTGAAAGAAACTTGCTCTCAGTGGGAATCGAATCCCATAACCCCATATCTAACCATGGCCACCCACATGGTTGGTGACTATACGTGGAGGTAAGTTCTATGTACATTTTCGACCTTAATTAAGGTTTAGTTGATTGACTAATAAGTATGGTATGCATATATGCTATGCAGAGACAAATGCAACGAAGTTGGGTGGAAAATTAGGGAGGGGGATTCCTTATTATCCTCCGTCGCCGCAGTTAAACAGAATGAATCACATGTTCCCGGCGAAGGGCTCCATCGATGCACCTCCACCAACTACTTATATGTTCAATTAGATAGATTCATCGTCTTTTTATGGAGATGAAGAATGTTCGGTTCCCTTTGTGCTAGCTGAAATACTGATGTAGTTTTTTGTAGTGTGTCAAGTTTAGTCACCAGAAACTGAAGCTCAATTCTCTAGCTAAAGACTTCCAAGATCATGCTGTATTAATTAATGGTTCAACTAATCAAATAATTATAAAGGGTTGGTTTAAAAAAATATATAAAATTATATATAAATGGTTTCTTCAATTTTCTCTCTTCCAATAGCTAGAAAAAAAATTGTATTCAATTAATGTTTTATGGGTTTAGTAAGATAGTTTCGGCTTGTCCATTGAATTTTAGTAAAAATAGAATTGACCCTCATGAGCTTATATTCAAAAGGCAAGAGTTGCTACTCGTGAGCTTGTAAAAAAATAAATAAAATAAATCCTGAACTAAATAAAATACAGCAATTACTGGTTTAGATTAATCCCTAACAAGTGCTAAAAGCATTAAATGGACAATCCAAGTATTTAGAGATAGTTGGACTTCCCAAGGAAGAGAACTGATGTAATCAATTAAGGTTGAGCTTGATTTAGTAGGAACTAAACACAAAGCAACATAGTCAGTCAAATATCTTGCCAAACATGACAACACTAGTGCTCTAATGAGTCAACAAGTTGATGGATTGTTGAATAAACTTATACATACTAATGTCATTTGCTAGCCAAGTTAAAGCATAATTCAGTTTTGAATTGGTTCCTAAAGATTTCCACAGCCGGACAACCATTCTATTATACAAGTATTCAGCTAAACTGAACAAAGCCAACTTCCTTAATTGGCAGGGGCCCTATTTGAGTATACATGTATTTCGTATTTCCCATCTCCACAGGAATGCACACCATAAAGAGTTCGGAGAAACAGAACTCGCTCTCTCATTCGAGAGAGAATACCAAATGTCAGACCGTTGTTCGCCACAATCACTTTCTGCCCATTGCGGACTGATAAATCAATTTACATGATCAGCTTCACACTTAGAATTCAACGACTAGATGCCAGATGAATTAATTTGGCTCCAAAGCACCTCAGCATGAGCCCTGCCCACCTCTTTTTCCTCTGGGATCATTCATGCATTTAGCAGTTCCTGAAAAAAATGTGAGCGTATTTACGCCGTCCATATATCCCTCCCAACAACAACAACAACAACAACAACAACAACAACATAGCCTCAGTCCCAAATTAACTGGGGTCGGCTACATGGATCAAACTTTTCAATTGTGCTCGATTAAGTGCAACATATATCCCTCCCACCAATAGGAATTACCAAAAGTTGACATGGCACCTGTGATTGGCAGAATATGGATGTCATTTCATGATATGGTAAACTTCAAATTATTGTTTAGGAAATACATCGTTTAATAACATTTTTCAGGCTTCACAATTCTGATATTGTCTTTTTTATGAATGGTATCCGATCAAGAACCCTAACTGACTATAAAATTCTGACATCAGAAGTTATTTACCACCACAAAGGGGACATTTACCTTGCTAAGCATGAGATAAGCCGATCTCTGCAGGCAGGATGAGGAACTGCATCGCGAAAAACGTCAACCCATCTCTTCCTCAGCCATGTTTCCTGGAAAGAAATTAATGATACCCCCCAAAAAAAAAAAAAAAAAAAAAAAAAAAAAAAAAACATTATTAAATAACTTTTGTTACTAAACAACAATTTCTATCAAGAAAAATTCTACATTATTGAAAATATGGTGAAAAACAGCAGAAAATCAGTTTGGCACCAGTTACTCAGAATTTAGTTTTCCCTATACAGAATTTGGTTGGGGATTGTTTCTTCTTCACATTTGCAATCTTTTCCCTCAATAACACGCTAAAGTCTAAGCAAAGACACAATACTCAATTATGTAGCGTGTACTAACAACCTTGCTGCTATTGATGTGCACCCGTCCATGATTTGTTGCTTATGTGGTGGCGGCGAACAATTCATAAAATGATGATGCATGAAACTATAAGTAGGCTTCTATGTCTAAAGATTTTGAAAGTGCTTTTATACAAGTATGCCTTCCTACCGCTGGCGATGGAACAATGCTATAGCATGTATCTTCCTTATATGAATCAATTACTCTCTCTGCTTTAATTACTGTGGAGGTTCCTTTGAGAAATAACGGTTCTAATAGTTTCAGATAAATTAAAAATAAATAAATAAATAAAAACATCGTGAAGCAGTTGATGTCCTACAAGGTAGAAAATTAAACAAACCTCTCAGCGTTTGTAGCTACTCTCGTGTGATTGGTACAATGTGAGTGAGCTGTAAACCTTATTGGTGTCACGTATGCATTGAGATACCACACAAAGTGATGCAAATACTACCAGTAGTCGTTGCAGGAGCACGATCCATCTTGAAAATGATGAAATCTATTTGCATCCCTCACAACAATCTTCCTCCGGTGAACCTGTGAAATGAATTTGAAAGCAGAATGGCAGTCATTGCAGACCCTGAGATTCTTTGTGATATATATGGGCATCTGGGGCTCAAGTCTCATAATGCCAAATGCCAAAGCCAGCTTCTCACTGTGGTTAGTGAGGATGAGGTCCTTGTCTTCTTCTTCCACATCGTGCAGAACACATAATCTATCTGGCACGTAACCCGCCATCTTAATCTCCAACACCAGAATCTGCACCTTTTCATGAACTTGTCTGCATTGTGGATGAGTCTGGTCCGCGGCATGGAATCCATGAACTTCCTCATCAAACTCAATAACGCTCAAAGCTGCAGGTTTCCTAAGTCCCCTGCTCTTCATATCTCGTCGTAACATTCCAACTTCTTGCCATTTACTCAATGCTGCATATATGTTTGACATCAACACGCAGTAGCCAGTGTGTTCAGGTTGAAGGTGAAAAAGTGTCTGTGCCGCGACCTCCCCCATCTCAGCATTGCCATGTATTTTACAAGCCAAAAGTAATGCCCCCCACACCTCATCACTAGGTTCCAATGGCATCTTCTTGATCAAATCAAGGGCTTCGTCGAGGAGTCCAGCTCTACCAAGCATGTCGACCATGCAAGCATAGTGTTTTGCCTCAGGTTTTACGTTCAGCTTGTTCATATCCAGAAAACGTTTCCTACCCTCATCCACAAGACCAGAATGGCTGCACGCAGCTAAAAGCGATGTGAACGTGATGTGGTTTGGTTCAAACCCTTCCTCTTGCATTTTTGCATAGAATCTAAGTGCATCCTTGCCGTACCCATGCATCCCGTAGCCTGAGATCATCACATTCCATGAGCTGACATTTCTTTGGCCTGGAGTACTCATGTTGAACATATCAACAGCGGTTTCCAAGTCACCGCACTTCCCATACATGTCAAGTATTGCATTCCACAAAGTTGTTTCAACTCGCATTCCACTGCTTATAATGAAATCATGTAGTTTCTTCCCAAGATGACGAGATCCCAAGTATGAACAGGCAGAGACCATGATCAATGCAGTCACGGAAGTGGGTTTGCTCATCCCTGCAACCTGCATTTCATCAAAGAGGGACAGAGCTTCACTGGCTCGCCCATTTTGAACATAACCTGAAAGCATTGAATTCCAAGAAACACCATCTTTTTCCTTCATCTTCTCAAAAACTAGACGTGCTTCTTCAATGTGGCTGCATTTGGCATACATGGCTACGATAGAGTTCCCCACAGAGATATCCTCTTCAAGAAAACCGTTTCGGATAGCATGGGCATGCATTGATCGAGCCTTCCTGAGGTCTCCTAGCTGCGCTACCGCAGATGCTAGGCTCACTGCTGTCACTGAATCTGCAGAGAGACCCTCTTCACCTTGCATCCGCCAAAACAACATCAGTGCCTCTTCAGGCCTCTTGGACTGCTCATAGGCAGTGATCATAGCAGTCCAACAGACAAGGTCCCTATCTGGCATTCTGTCAAAGATCCTGCGTCCATCAGTCACTTCTCCACATTTGGCATACATGTCCACCAAAGCCGCCTCAACAAACATGTCTGATTCAAGTCCTCTTCTTATAGCATCTCCGTGGACCATCTTCCCTTCCACGACCAATGATCTTGATGCTGTAGCCTTGAGAACAAAGGGGAATGTGTAATTGTCAGCAGCAATGCATGCGCTTTGCATGAGCCTATAGAGGCTGAGTGCTTCCACGCAGTGACCGCCATTAACATATGCTCGGAGCATGGTGTTCCAAAGAAAAGAATTGGAAGTAGATGTGGCGATCCCATTGAAGATGGATCGAGCGCAATCCGGATGTCCAAGCGCGGAGTATTTGAGAATGATTCGGGCAACCAAGTGGGTACTCTTCTTGATGAAGCCAGAAGTTATAAGAGAAGAGTGGATTTGTTTAAGCAACTTCACGTTGCAGCAAGACTGCAGAAGATGATCGTACAAGTGGTGATGGGATTTAAAAGAGGAAGTGTTGCCTTCTCTGTGTAGGTCCACTCCTTCAGCAGCATCTTTTGAGCAATAAGAGAGAAACTTGCTACTACAAGGATGACGCATTACCAAGAGCTCTCTACAGTTCAATTGGTAGCTTGGTCCATATCATGTCCATGTCACGCCCCTTTCCCATAATGTCCAGCTCCTTTCCCTTAATGTCCAATTGCGACCTCAAACTGCAAAGAAAAAAAATTCCGACTGTGATTTCCGCACTAGAAAAGCTTCTAAATTTGAAATGCTTTTATATACAAAAGCAATTGGTTCCTTTACCCTGAGTTCTCGGCCGTCCTCATGTACTATTTCGAAAACCTCAATACAACAAATTTGGCTTTGTAGCAAGATTTGTTACTTTGAAAGTAGCTTGTTCCTATTAAAAACGCCTTTAGTAGCAAAATATTATTTTCTTGGTAGAAGTTTGTTTTAGCAATGAAAATTTTGTTTTTCTCTAAGAGTTTGTTATAGTAATGAATATTTTTCTTGCTACAAGTTACTTTTAAACGCAAATTTTTTTTTTTTTTTTTTTTTTTGCCAAAAAGCCTGAAACGTAAAAATGGCAATGAACATCTTCTAGTTATAAGTTGCCTTAGAATGAAGTTCCTTTTTCTAGCTAAAAAAGTGTGATCAACAATGAACTTTTTCCGAGCAAAAACAACTTTTAGCAATGAATTCTTTCTTTTCTTTTCTTTTTTTTTTTTTTTTTTTTGCAAAAACTTGTGATAAACAATGAACTTTTTCTCGCTAAAAACAACCTTTAGGGATGAATTTTCTTTGTAAATAAAAGTTGCACATGTGAATAAGGTTTTTTTCATGCTAAAAATGTCTATATTATTTTATATTTTTTTTTAAATAATAATCAAATGTAAAATCTAAAAAATAGAGATCCATGCTATACATTTAAAATGAATTGTATAAATTCTCACAAACTACAATACAAAAAACTCTTATAAATCATAATACATAAACTCATAGCTAAATAAAATCATAATACACATATTGTTGCAACTACGATGAAATCATAATAAACAAAATGGTGCATTGGATGCAATTGACCCAAAGAATATCACTCCTAGTATCAAATTGAACATAGTAATCCTTCGACGGCCATCCAAGTCCAATTTTTGAAAAGTAAAGCCCGCAACAAAAAAGAAAAAGCAATAGAAAACAATAAGCAAATTAAGCAAGTAGATCTACATGTAGACTAAAATCGAATTGTGCAATAAAAAATCATAAATTGGCAAACAACCATTCCCAACACAAACCAAAAACATTGAAAAGAAATAACTAGAGACAAAATCCTTTTCTTTAAGAACCAAAGAACTCATATTCAATTCTGCATACAAACCTCAAAAAGCTACCACATTAACCAAAACTAATTCTCAAAAACCAAAAACAGCATCTAAGTTCCAATTCTTTTTCCCCAAAAGTTTGGGAAGAAGAAGAAACCCGATAGTAATTCTTCGGATCTCAAATCTCTCACAATTCGACCAAAACCCATTAACAAAAACCAAAAATAAAAAAAAATAAAAAAATAAAAAAAACATTAAAAACATAAATTTTTTTAAGTCATTTTTTAATTTCCAATGAAGATTGGAGAATTGAACAAGTTAATTAGTTTAAATAATACTCGTAATCCAACACTGACACTATGTAATGACAATTGATTCTTTTTTAGCTTCATTGGGACGTTTTGTTCAAGTACATACTTGAAGACACCCTTTGTTGCCCATTGCAACCCAACATGTTTTTCATTAACAAACACATGAAGTAAATGTGCAGAGGAGTTCACTAGAAGAGTCCTGTTTTTGTTCCAAAGATGATCCTTTTGCTAAGATCAACACTAAAAAGAATGGGAAATAAAAGACAACATAACCAAGAAAATTAGGATGAAATTTCATCACCTTCTTAATGAAAGATAGCATAACCAAACAAAAAAACAAGGGAGGGACCTCATCAAACCGACTACATTAAAATAAAAATTAAAAAAAAAATCAATGAAATAAAACAAAAAAACGTGTTTAAGAAAAGAACCTCTACATTCTTAGAAACAAATAGACTGAATTCACAATATTATGTTGGAGGATATTAGAGGAGCAGCACATCCAAGAATGCGTGTGAGACTCTGATGTAATAATTAAGCTTGGGCATATGCCCCTTTTCTACATATAAAAAGAAACAAATAGACTGAAGAAGAAATATGCATGATCACTTACGCGTTCTGCCTTAATTTAGTGTGCCATATCCTTCAAAAAGGATCCTTCTCGAAAGATTCCATAAACATTATCAAAACAAAGAGAGAAACAAACACAACCTGAGAAGAGGGCAAGAAAAATGGAAAAGATGTTGTGGAAGCTTAACGTATCAACCATGTTAGAAAACACTAAGTCACTAACATATAACCATTCGCAAATAATTTTTAACCATTCGCATACCCTAATTATGAATGCAAACATAGACTATGATATGTATATCAGCTTACTCAAATTATTTAAGAATAAATATTTATGAGTATCCATGCGTTCTGCATTTCAACGAAACGAATACTAGAGAGATTGATGACCAACACAAACAAAGAGGCAAAACAAAAACCTAGGCATGTGTTTCCTCTTAAAGTATGGTTTCCTTGTCAAGGAAAATGAAAAAGCAGCAAAAACAGAGAAGATTAGTTCAATTTGCACAATGGAATTAAAAAAAGTGCTTGAACAAAATGAAAACAAGAGAGATTCGCGGCCATTCACTAGGAAAGCTTACTTTTTTTAGATGATTATTTGGAAAAGCAGAATTGCATAAGTATATTAAAATCCGCTGCTGATCTTGTCATTAGATGAAGAAGCTTCAAAAATAGTTATGTAACCAACGACAGCTTTGAGAAGATTATTCAGTATAATCAAAGAGGATAAATTCTTTTTGGTGTTTACAGATAAATTTATTAATTCAAATTAGCTCCATAATGGAAAATGAAACAAGTATGAAACCCCTAAATATTCAGTTTTACAATTGTTTGTATCAAGGTTCACTTGCCCCATATCGATTTCCCATTACATAGTAACACCAACACAAATACGTGAGTTGATCCTAATGAGAAGACCAATTTTTATACAGCATAGGCAAGATAAAATCATTTTGACTACATACATCTATTTTCTAGACTTCTTCATCTAGTATTAGTATGTCAAATCACTACTAAGAAATAATTTTATATCACAAGAGAAAGATCTAGTAAGATAGTTCTTTAGTTCAATATAATTTGCCATCAATCGTCAGGTCTTAGCTCCAACACATCTAGTAGATATTGCAAGAGTTAACTGATAGATACCCTACTAATTAAGCAATAGAAAAATTAAAAGAATACAAGAAAAACAAAGTAGAGTACAGACAAAGAAAAGGACTCGAGCATAATTATTATATACTGCCTAGTTGTTGCAATAGAATGCAACCAATCCTCAAGACAATAGTAAGATCTTTTTTAAGAGTACACTTGCAAGAGTTACAATTGCTCGCACTGACATCCAGCTTTTCATTACATCTCTTTTAATAGGAGCAGGTATTTTTTGCTACTTACACTAAACTTGTACATTAAAGTAGCAGGAAAGTAGCCATTTTAAAGAATGAAAATCCATCCGAAAGTGTGAAAAAGTAACAAAAAATAAGAAGATTACTACTTGTTCACAACTTATGATGGTTTACAATAACAATAACAACAATCAATACCAAATTAGTTGGGGTCAGCTACAAGGATCAAATTCTTTCATTGCGCTCAATTTAATGCAATTGATGGTATGCTTTTCAAATCATTTAAATCCCTCCTAATCAATGTGTTACAAGTTAGCTTCAGTCTATCCCTACCTTGTCGAATTTCTCATTTTCTATTGCATTGAGTTTTCTAATGAATGTGACTATCCATAAATCTAATAAATCTGCAGGAACAAAACTAAAAGCTAATTAAAAGGGTTTATTAAGAGAGCCTAGATAATAAGTTTCTAGTTAGCTCCTCAACTTCAATACCACATGCCAGACATTTTCCTTTAACATTTCAAAAACCAGGTTCTAGTTAGACTCAATTACCAATCCTAACAACCAGGCTTGTATCATTTGATTGCATGAGTAGAAAACAACATGCCAAAGAAAACGATACAAGCAAGCCTAGGTTTAAAATTTGAAGAACGAGGGTTTTTTACCTTTGGGAAGCGTGGCGGCTAGTCGATTCCGCAGAGAGAAGTCGGAGAGGCTGAGGCTTAAGAGTGAGAGCGACTTGCAGGTGTGGTCGGACTCGTGAGATTGAAAAAACTTTTAAACCATAAGCCCCGACCCTCCCCAGTTTGAGCGGGCGGCGTCGGCTCGGTAGCTCCTCGAGTCCAATCAATTCGGTCGACCGGGCCTGATAAGCGCTAGACCTGTACATGGCCAGCGCTTAAGCAGGGGATGTACATGGATCCAATAATCTCCGATATAATTCAATTTGGTTCAATTATTGCGAGTCCGATCCATTCTATAACTAATTGAACCGGATTGAAGTCAATCAGCATGGATTGGATCCACTTATGAATTTTACAAGAAGAATATGCGGATCCAATCCGGTTCGATCCACAACATTAAATACATATAGTCTTATAGATTAGCCTTAGATCTCGAGATTCATATCAATGGTTTCAAAAGAAAACTGTGATGGCTCATTTCTCAAAACAATGCACCGCCCGTCCTAATCTCGTCATTAAGCTTTAATCTCAGCCACGTAAGAGTTCATAACTTATTAGTCAGGTTTTTTTTGTTTTATTCACCTCGTTATTCGTACTTACGATAAGTATTTCTCATATCTCGTCATTTGTGATTTTTATTGAGTTTAACATTTTAGCGGAAGTCTAAATAATAATGCGGAAGCGATTAGAAAACACATATATGTGGAAACCAGTAAATATATCACATGTGTATATAGCAAAATGGCGATAATCAGTGTGCGAACATGCATCGGTCGGGGAGTCTAATTTCTCAACTCAATATACACAATCTAAAATGTATAAAAGACGTAAAGTAAGTAAATACAGTTTAATATCCAAAAAACCTACAAAATAAGTAGAAAGTCGACTAGGGCTCAGAGATCATCGTCAATTTTCTCCTTCCCGAACCTTCTACACGATGAATCTGCAATTGTCACCAAATATAACAATTCTAGTGAGTAAATCCTACGGCCACTTATTCACATTTTCAAATAAAGAAAGACAGGTAACGTAAAGCATATGAATAGTTGAAAAAAAAAAGCTGAAAGAAATATATGCAAAAAATGATCATTGTACACTGAAAAAATGATAGACGAGTAAGTCTTATAAATCTAGGTTTAGTTGGCTGTGAGCTTCGTCACATCAACTTATATATCACACAATGTTGTAGGTTGTAAGCTACGTTACATCAGCCTATATGAAGCTCCACTGCTACCCATGAGCTACATCACATTACTTAGGTGGAGTGCCAACATCCCTAAGGAATTTAACCTCGTATGTCGCGCAAATCTCATCAATCCGGGAAACCTAGACTTATAGAATAATCTTAGAGAACTTAGAACAACATGGATCAATCAACACAAATGAGACAAATGCTATACAACAAGCATATACATGAATAAGATTCCAACAAGTAAAACTAAGGAAATAGCATGCTATTAGGAGCTCAAAGAAACAGGGATCCTCAATAATACACACATCAACATGATTTGGAATCAATGAAATCAATAGATCAATAAGAAGTCATCATTCCATGAATATCGAATTCAAATCCAGAAGTAAACACACAAGTCATGACATTTCAGAATTAAAATGTGTAAAATAGTCCAAATAATTGTATTTCAAAGATAAATGGAAAACGTAATAAGAATAGTTGCCCGACATGTTTACTTATATCAAAAGCGTGCAATTCCTAGCCTAAACTAGTTCCCTACCACTCCAAACTTGCGTCCCACAGCCCGTAAGCCTTCTATAAGCTCATAATGTCAATTAGGATGATTTAGAATGTGTTTGAACTACTAGTTAAGGGTTTATGATAGGTTAAGGTGTTTAAGTTTGTTTTACTAGAAAACTGCTACCCATAATTATTAGCACGCTAATGGGGCAGATTAGCATGTTATCTGCATTTCGCGGGAACCTATAACTTTGAAGTTATTATTCAAAGTTTCCTCTCAGGAAGGGCTTTCATCAACTTCCCTCAAACCCTCGCTATCCACCGCCAAATGTCAAAAACTTCTTTCGAAAAACGACTTATATTTCACCATAAATATCAAACTATTGAAATTAAATATGCATTTTATATGAAAAACACAATTTTTAACGTCCAAGAACACATGAAAACTTGAAAATATCATAACTTTTTTTATTTCAAAACCAATCTAAGAATTCCTAATAGCAAACTGAGCGGAAAACAACAAGAAATTTGAATATGAAGTAAATTTTCCGAAAATAATAGCTCATTCACATCAATATTTGAGATTTCAAATTCCATGAAAAAGCCTTAAGTTATGCTCAAAGTTTCATAACTAGAAAGAATGGTTTCTTGAATAAAATGCAACATGAAATTCTTGTTTGGACACCTTTTGAAAAGAAATATTAATGGGAAGAAACCTCGATTTCGTTTTAAAACAAAACCAATGATTCATGAATGAGCTAGTTACATGAATGGAAAGCATAATAGATTTAGAAAGCTCACTTAGGGTTCTTGCTTCCTTGAATAAAGGATGAGCTTCACTATTTTCAAGCCTAATTTGTTTTGTTTTGATCCTTCAAATCTTAGGATTTTCAACACACCAAACCTTATATTCTCTTTTCCTCTCTAAGAAATGAAGAAGCATTGTTGTGCATGTAAATAGAGATCTTATACATACATATATATATATATATATATATATATAGTGTTCTCCCTTCATCTTAGCCATTCATCTCTACAAATTTGTATCACGAGGACAATCTAGGGGAATTTATTAGTTCCATCATTCCCACTAACTCTCCCTTTCTAACACCACAATCCACACTTGGTCTCCTAGGATCTAGTTGTATGCAGATCTCGAGGCATGTCCATGGTTCATGTTTATTATATGTGACTTAGGTCTTATTCTTTATCAACTATATTAAAATGAGTCATGTAACCTAAGTAATTGAATCACATCAAGGTATAAAAATTTATTTAATACTCACCACATCACCTACTACTTGAGTCTCGCGCTCGCACGCATCTTGAAGCATGAATCCTCTCACGAACCGTTGCCTATGCGAAAAAGATAAATGTGATTTAGAAATCTTTACATATAAATACACTAGGAAATCACCGTACAAGTATAAAATATACCTCGGTTACGTGCCAAGGTCAGACCACGTATCTGTTGGCGAGTTCTATATTGCGAGTCAGTAATCCTGATGAAGGATAAAATAAGGGTTAGAAATTAAGGATAAAATAAAGGTTAGAAAGTTGTTACAAATCTTCCAAACTAATGAGAATTTCTTCCTCGAAATTAAACATAAGTTAGAAATCAACCTTAATCAAATAGGTACGGGAATTGCTCTCGCATATAGGCTTCTCGATCCCAAGTGAGTTCTGAGTCAATATGGAACTATCGCTTTATGAGTACAAGTGGGATAGCCTTGTTCCTTAGTTGTTGTACCTTTCAACCTAGGATTTGGATCAGTTGCTCCTCGTATGAGATATTTTTACTTAAATCTAAACGGCTTAGGTCCATTGTTGGTTGTACGTCTTGCTTCGACGTGGCTAGTCGAAGCATAAGACATGGAAATTAGATGAATCCCTCATATCTACGGTGGAAGCTCAAGCTCATATGCAAATTTCATGACTCTTTTCTTAACTTTGAAAGGCCTGATGAATCTCTGTTCAAGCTTGTCTTTCAACCTAAACCACTTTAGACATTTCCGAGGGGAAAACTTCAAATAGACTGAAGCTCTCGTGTCGTAGGTGAGATCGCCAATATACTTGTCCGTATACTTCTTCTGCCTCTCCTAAGCAACTCGAAGTCGCTAACGAATATGTCTTATCTTCTCCATGATATTAACAACAATCTCGAGCCGCACTATCTCTGTCCTTTGGCTCATCCCAACACGATGGGAATGACACGGTCTGCCATATAAAGCCTCAAACAATGCCATTTCAACACTAGCCTAATAACTATTATTTATGCAAACTGGTACAATGGTAGGTAGTCCTCCCAAGATCAACCAAACTTTAACACACTAGCTCAGAGCATATCTTTGAGAACTTGAATCAACTGTTCATATTGCCCATCAATATGAGGATGAAAAGCAATGTTGAACTGCAGGCACATACCATAATACTCTTCCATACCCTGCCACATTTTGGACGTATACATAACACATATGTCTGACATCATAGTCGAATATAGCCCATGCAGCTTGATAATCTCTCTTTCAAATAATACACTAAATTAGTTAAATGTATGATGGAATGCACTTGGTAGGCAGTGAGCAAACTTCGTCAATCTATCCACAATAACCCAAATGGAGTCGTGCTTTGTGGTAGTCTTCAACAATTCTCTGACAAAATCCATGACAATATCTTCCCATTTCCACTATGGAATAGGAAACGATTGCAATAATCCCTCACATCTTCGATGATCAATCTTCACTTGTTGGCAAATCCCATAATTCCTTATGAACTCGGACGCTTCCACATTCATCTCCTGCCACCAAAAATGTCTCTTCACATTGTGGTACATTTTAGTCTTTCCTAAATAAACGTTGAATCTAGAAAGGTGAGAATTTTGAAGAATCTCATCTCTCAGCTCTACTACTGAAAATATCCATGAATTGCCTTGATATCTCAAACAGGATCCCATGTCTCGATCTAGTTTGCACAATCTACACTCTTGCTAACTTATTGAATCTTGGGTACAACATGTTGTTCCTTTGACCTTCTAACACTCTATGTGTAGGCACGGTCTGTACTTTCAAGTATGCACTGATAAGTTGCTAATTGTCCTATGTTTTGGTACATTTTTTTGTGAGTTTTGAGATTTTTTTTTTTTTTTGTATTACTAAACCTCTATTTTATGTTTTCAGCACAAAAATCTAATAAAAAGTTGAACAAAGGCCCAACGCCTTTAAGTGTCAAGAAAGCGCTAAGGAATCATTAGATGAAACTTGGTCGAATTAGAGGAAACTCACTGGAAATGTTACAGATGAAGTATTGTGAAGACCTAGGAGGAAGCCAAACTCGAATTCCAAGAAAACTTCGAGCACCATGTCAGCGCCTTGACATCAGCATATGGTGCTGGAGCGGGGCTGGACTTATATTAGGACAAAACCAAATAGAAAATAGAGTATCGTAGTTCCTCCTTAACGATACCCAACGCCTTTGAGTTTTGTACATATGATTCTGAACAAATTGAAAGATTTAAAGTTCTGAATTTAGTGGATTCGCAAGACTCCCAATATCTAATTAGGTTTATTTCGTCCAACTATAAATAGATAAGGTTTAGACGTTCTAATCACATGTCGCGCATGTCAAATATAACCAGTTATAGGTTGCCAAATCCTACAGGAATGAAGTAAAGGTAAAAACATGGTTGAATCCAAAGGATTCAGTCAAGCTGAGTTCAACAAATAGAAAAGTAAATCTAGGGTTTTTTAAAATAGTTTGATCTAAAAGCCTGCTAAACAAGAAAGCAAAATAGAAAATAAAGACATACCTAAGTCTAGGCATCCATAATCTAGCCATGCGTTGTTTCCATGTCTTGTATCATTGACTTTAGAAAATGGGTTTCAAAACAGTTTTCCCTAGATAGGCTATAGGTGTTATGGTCACCAACACCGTAATCCCCAATTCTTGATAAATAGGGCAACCTCTATCTAAATACTTCTCTTACTCCACCATACAACTTTGGGTAACCGCTCTCAAGATTTAGTATGTAAGCATCATTAACAGCTCTATAGGAACACCTACCCTAGGATACGTAAGCGATTGCGCTCAAGATTTAGGCTAGTTCTCGATGCTACTCACCTATAACAAGTGTGTCAGGTTTCTTGCTCTAGGTGATTGCCACTTCTCAACCCGGTTGGTATCAGTAACTCAACTGGATTGATAGCAGGCCCATGGATTGTACGCCTAGAAATATTGCAATGACTATAAAAACTATAAACCACTATTGAGGCATTGTTAACACAAAGATAAAAAATCGAAATAAAACACTATTATTATAGAAAATCTGAACAAGACATAGAAAAAACCTATTATTGGCTAGAGAGCCTCATCCCTGACCTAGGTATTAAAGAACCTAGTTGGACATGGCTATTATACCTTGCACTACTCCTAAATCACTCTGAATACAATATATTTTTGTTAATAGAGGTGCCTCCTTTTATATAGGTGTGCTTATGTACAAGAATAGCAAGTTTTGATAATAAGAACCTTCTAAAAAGCCCTAAAACTTCTATTCTACAACATTGGCTCCATCTATGGTGTCGTGGTTACGTGGGTACGATGCCAAGTGGAGATGCGAAGAGATATGGAAAGTCTTGGGCAACGAATCGGTCTGAAACTTCTAAATTTGAGTTTGGTGTCATGGGGGACATTGTCCGTTTAAGTCCTGGCACCATCCGTTCAAGTCCTAACGCTGTTCGTTTAAGTCTGACGCCGTGTGTTCATCCACCTGATGCCTTGGTGGCGCTGCTGCTCCTTTGCTGGCATTTTTCATTCTTTTATATGGCGTCAAGCCAGCTACTGCTTTGACCAATAGTTGACTTTTTTTTCCAGAATGGTCTAATTCACGCACAAAAGCTCAAATACCCTATAAATACATAAAGTAAACATATAGAGCCATAAAACCTGACTTTGGAATTGGTTAATATAGCCAAACACCTATAAAAAGTGCATAAATAAAAACTCATCATATTCGAAAGACTTTTTTCTTACATTTTATTTTAGTTCTAGTTTTTCAGAAAGAGCTTTCTAATGTTTTGGTAAAAAGTTACGATGATTCTTTCTTTGCATTAAATGTATTATTTAGTCTACTCCCATTGCTTTAATTTAATTGTATGTGTAATGATCACTAAGTACTCTCTGGATTGAGGGTTTTTCACACTTGCAAATTTTATTTATAAGTATCTAATTATTGAATTGAAAAACTTATTCGATGGATTCTTATAACTTTAATTAGATGGATCACAAATCTATAGTTTAAACTAGATTAGATTAATTACATATGTCCTGTGTAGTGGTCAATGCATGTGTGGGTATAAGAAATCTTTGTCAGTGTCTTACCACCGCTTGGTAAGAGTGGTCACGTTAGATGTCAAATAAGGCCTTATCTATTGGCAATCGATGTCTTTTTGTGCTTTTGGAGTATGAGGAAGGTAGCAACTCACGCTAGTTACAACTTAAGGCAAGTTTTTTTACAGAGTGTAAAGCTGCTAGTCCGTTGAAAATCTGCAGAGCCCTCGGGGTTGTGCGGGTCTAGTTAATATATGGTAGTGTCGAATGTTCCTGCCACTAACCATGAAAAACTAAGTGTTTTCACTTAAGTTTTTCTATATGAATTTAATAATGAAAAAAAGTGTTTTTAGTAACCGATGATTAATTCAAATGTTTGCAAGATATGAAACTACTTGCAACCTAGGCTTTATTTATATTGTCAAGTTATTATTTCTATTTGAGTTGTCTTGTAATAATTTGTCGAGTAAATTCTCTTTAGGAAAGGCTCGTTAGAAAACTCAACATTTCCCTTCATTTCATAGCCTAGGTATTCTTTACAGTGTTTGTGGGTTCGACCCTGTACTTGCCTCACTATAAATCCATATAGTAGTTAGTGAACTCGAAACTATTATTGGGGCCTTCGATGTGACGTCAAATTTTTGGCACCAATTCCAGGGATTATGTAAAAAGGATTTTCTATAAATACAAAAAAAAGCCAAGAAGAAAAAAAAAACTCACTTTTAAAGAAGCCAACCAACTCAAAAATGGTTCTCAACCCCTCTGTATAGAGTTCTTACCCAAGTTGGAGAGTTCATGTTAAAATTTGGACTTATCCTGAAACTTCCAGTATTTTTTGAAAGAGATAGTGATGATCCGCGGAAATTTCTGGTGAAATTCAAATAGGTTGTGGTAGGTATAAACCTACTGCCACAAAAATGATCTGGTCAAGCTGAAGGCTTTTCCATTTTGTCTAAAAGCTAATGCTCAAGACTGGTTTTTCCACTTATCACATAGATTTATCCACTATCGAAATGATCTACACCTTAAATTTTAGGAACATTATATACTTGGGAGCAAGATTTCTTTCATTAAAAGATAAATCTCCATTATTTACATGAAGAAGTAGAGTCTTTCTTCGAGTATTAGGAGCAATTCAAAAGACTCTATCATGCTTGCACACAACGCAATTTATCTGAAAAATCATTATTATAGAACTTATATGAAGGACTAACTAATTATAAGAAACGATGGGAGGACATAGTATGCAATAGAAGTATTTCTAAAGTTAAACCCTCTAAAGCAAAAGAATCATTGAAAAAATGTTAAATCAATCTAGGCATTACAATGTAATAGACAATACTTTTAAGAGTTGAGTTGGTGTCAATTCGTGGAGGATAGGCTAAAAAGCGAGGTGTCATAATTGATATTAATGATGAAGCAACTTTTGCAAGGACTAGGGAAAGTTCAAGCTTGTAGTACATTTTCAGAGTATACACAAGTCAAAACTGAATGTCCTTCACGTTTTAGGGAGAGACATCAAGTCGACGCAGATGAGCAATTTCTAAGATCACATCAGGAGAGATATCAAAGTTTGTCAAAATGTTTCATGAATCATGGTAGAGCTTATGTGTAGCATCGATTTCGAGGAAGGGAACGAGTTGAACATTTCATGTTGGAGAGGTGTATCCACGTCTCGAGATGCATGCAACTAGATCATAAGGAAAATCAATGTGCAAGGGTAGACATGTGTTATAATTGTTTCGCTTTAAGGAGAGTGACTTTATTTCTTATCCTTTGGATCTTCCTTGATATTCATACGTACGAATCTCGAGAAAAATAATTATATTCGATTATAAGTCGTCAGGAGGTGATGAGTTTGCTAATAACCATAGAGATTTACCTTAAGATACGCAACACTTATCTCGAAAAAAATTAGAACATTAAATAAAAATAAACCAGTAAATTTCCTCGAGATTCGCACAATGTGAATCTCGAAAAAAGCTTGTATTAATCCCCAAACACAAACACCGCCACTTTTTTTCATTTCGACAAAGAGATAGAAATCGAACCAAAGAGAGATGTCGAAACAGAGAAGGGAAAAATCGAGGGTGGAGACAAAAAGGGGGATCGAAACCCAAGGTAAGTTATGTGGTTGTTGGTTTGTTGTTCGATCAATTGTTGTGTGTCATTGTTAGCTATTGCTGTTATAGATGATGAGGCTGGAATGGAGGGGGTTTATGTTTGAGGAAACGATGCAGGGGAGCTATCTCCCCTGTTGGAATCAAAGCTAGACCCCGATTTTATAAAAAAAGGCCTAATTAGCAAAAATATTATAATCTTTACGAGTTGTATCAATTATATCATGACCTTTAAAATTTATCAATTATATCATAACCTTTCCAATGTGGTATCAATTACATCCTCAATTAGTTTGAGGCATTTTTTCTTTGAAATCAACTTAAATCTTCTAATGTTTTTTAATAATCATCCATATTGATCAATTTACATCAAAATCTTTTAAGCCTCATGTTTAAATTAAGTTTATGAAGACTTACAAAAATAATAATTTATAAATCAATATATTATCATTAATATCTAATTCAAATTTAGTTATTCATAGATCACTAATAGTAAGTTAAAAATTATGTGTAAGTATTCATATGAAAATGACATAAATTAACTTATTAGATTAAGGTTACCCATAGTTGTTTAATTTGATAACAGAACTAAGTACCTATTATGTATGTGATTGAGTAGGCATATGTACAAACAACTATGTGTATTATATAAATGAAGTCATATTTATATTTATCATGAATATCGAACTCTAATGTATATGTATGAATAAATCATTAAAGAGTGTTACTAAAAAGTTGAAGGGGATGATGTGGACACATATTATGAAGGAAAAATTAGATCAAATTTATTAAGGATAGAATTGATACTAAATCGAAAAGGTAAGGATATAATTTATAAATTCCAAAGGTTAATATATAATTGATACAACTTAAAAAGGTTAGGATATTTTTTATCATTTGGCTAAAAAAATATTGAAGGGAACGAACAGAGAGTTTGAAACTCTTTGTTCATCTCTAACAAGGAAGACACATGTAACGACCCGTATTTTCAAGTCGTTGATTATCACAAAAATAATGGTTGTGTTGGCTAAATGTGTAGATTTTGGGGTCACAAAGTGATCAGAATGAAGGAGGACCTTTAGATCTACTTCTAAGTTAGTTGTGGTGACCTTGGATCATTAGTGTTGTTTCTATCGAGGAAAGGATGGAGAGATGATATTCTATCTCACAAAAAAACAAATAGAAAAAAAGGGTTTAAACCCTATTTCTTCATCTTCAATACTCACATAGAGAAAGAGAGAGGGGAGCTGCCAAGAGAAAGAGAGATAGGAGTCATTAAGAAGGAAAAGAAGAAGAAATGGAGGAGATGGTGGAAAGGAGCAGCGGCTCCAACGCAGATGGCAAACGATGCAACTCCGGTGAGGGACACAGGGGAGCTCGCTAACGAGCTGCAACAGCTAGGCAATGTAGCATGTTGCCAACAACAACGGTGGGTGGCTCCACTTGCGAGGGTTTGCGAGCCTTCTACACGAAGGAGTTATGACTGACGCTGCACCACCAAGTGGACGGACGGTCCGCAGCAGCGCCGGTGAGGCAGGTTGAGCTCCAGCGTGGATGGCTGGACGGCGGCGGAGCTCCAACAGCGACGCTCGAATGGCATGAGGCGACGTTATTCGTAGAAAGGAAAACAAAGAGAGATCCTTTGCTAGACATGAAAGCCGAAAAAGGGAATTTGAGTTGATGACTCCATTGAAGGGATGGTGAGGTCCTAAACCATATTTTGGTGTTGGTATCGAGTGATTTCGTGACCTTTATTATGGAGTCTTGCATATTTAATCGTGAACATATTGATTTGGAGAAAGTTGACATGCTATATTAGAAAATTCATAACTTCTCCATTTGTGACTCGATTTGAGTATTCTTGGAGTCGTTATAAGTACTACAAGTGCTTTTTTTGTTGTCATGATAAATTATGAGGTTTTAGAGTTAAAATCGCAACTCTAGTGGGCTAGTTGATAATACTTTGAAGTTATTATAAATTATTATTTTTAGAAATAGCTCTCAAGCGTATTTTGGTTGTAATATTTGTATGGTTTAAGAGTTCTAAACCAAGGATATTGGACTTGAATTGATACTAAACCATATCAAGAAAGCTATGGAAGAGATACGGAGGTTCGAGAACGCGTTTTGGAGTATTGGGAGGCTGGATAGGTTAGGAATAAGCGTGTGGATCGAGGTAAGTAAATCAGCTAGGAATTTTAACAGTTATTTCTTAAGCTTTAAATTTGTTGTTATTGCTCTGTTCATCATTTCTTTTGAAATTTCTATTGGTTGAGTGGTCCATTAGCAACCGAGTCATGGTTATTATTTATCTATGATATGAGCTCTTATCTGGATGTCGTTGATATCTCTCAATTAAGTGTACGTTGGGGGCACTTATCTGGGCATGTGGATATCTCATAGTCGCAAGGGTTAGGGCTGGTAGGCTGTCTCGTCCTGAACCCGAGTTTGCCAGGCTTTTGCCGCAACTCAACGACCTTTTTGTCGAGACTCCTTGCTATTCAATTTTCATATTCCTGACCTTCACCTATCGATTGATTTATTTACAGTCTTTATATTCATGTGTTTCTTGTTCAATTCTTTCTATCTGCATGAATTATACTTATTTATTTATTTTGAAATGCTGTATATATGTCCTGCTTGGCGTTACTTACTTGGGCTCATCATTCTAGTGTTTGACGGAGTGCAGATCCATAGTTCAGCAAGGGGAAGGCTCCACAGCTAGGAGATATTATTTGAGGATACCGAAGCAGTTCCTACCACTTGTCTGACATAGGTGATTCTTTTGTATAAGTAGTTATACTTGTTTTAAAACACTGGGATTTGGGTTTTTGAGAGATTTTGGGCATGTATATCTTATATTTACTCTCCTCTGAATGTTCATTGATGATAATATACATATTCAGGGTTTTCACACTCTAGGTTGTCTTAACTGGTGTCCTTGAACTTTTTCTATTAATTTGAGGTTTAATTGTTTCTGCTATAACTATGATAACTCGCTAATTGATTAGGTAAATGATAAAGGAAGGCTGACTAGGCTTACGTGACTCAGCAAGATGGGCTCGGGGGTCTATGTAAGTTTAGGCCGGGCGGGGCCCAAGTTAGGATTGTGGAACTCGGGTCATCACAACACATAGTGTGTGTATTCTAGTTTGGCCGAGCCAAGGTTTGGGCCAAGCTCGGCCCATGGGCGAGCTAGGCTAGGGTTAGGCCCGACAAAGCCCGATTCAACCCAGCACAAAAAAAAAAACTGGAAAAATATCCAAAAAATTAATAAAATTTAGGAAAAATCAAGAAAAAAGTCAGTAAAATACTATTTTGACCAAATAAATATAAATTGATGTATTTATATGAAAATATATATTTTGAGAATCTTTCGAGACTTTATGTTGGAGTTTTTACCTCGTAAAGCATGAGATTAATTAACATAAATGGAAAACTTGAAAAATAGGTCTTGGGGTTCCGGGTTCAAATACGACCAATTTAGGGGTTCTAACAATTGAGTATTAGACTCAAAATAATGATGATCAATGTATTTTAGGTTATTAATTAATGGGAAAGGATTTAAGGATTTCGGGAGTTGAGTAAGTCGGTATAAAGTTAGGAAAGCTCAACACTGGTAAGTGGGACTCATATTCGTATTAATTATGCAACATAATTAGTATATGTAGTTCATGTAGCGTAATGGACTTGGGATGGGGCATCATACCATAACTATAATTTTTTAAATATGGAAATGATTGGAAGTGTGTGATAAAGCAGATCGGGACTGAGGTTGGAAAAGCACGCCCGAAAATGGATTCCACCATTTATCCTAATAAAAAAGAAAAAGGCACACTTGGAAATGTGTTCCTCCATTTCATCCTCTGTAAGTCAGAGTTTTACCCTAGTCGACACTATTCAGTTAGAGTTGGTATCTCGATCAAGCTTGAATAAACCAACTGAATCACACTTAGCATAATGTGTGGATGATATGGTTGTATTCTCGAGTGAGGAAAGTGTACAAATCTGTCTTTAAAACTTAAATTAATTGTCACGTCTATGGTTGCAGTTTACCTGTGATTTGCATCCTTTATTTATTGTTATCATTTCTTATGCCTGCGTAGATATGGTTTAGACTCATATTGCTATTCATTTGTTCATTGATATTAGTTGGTAATTGATTCGTATATGAGAGTCACTTACTGAACGAGTTGGAGTGTGCATTCCTCAATTAACATTTTAGGTTAATAACGTGCTCTTCGACTCAGGAATGGAGAAAATTAGGAGTTTTACTCTATTCAGTTCAGGGGCTTTACGAGCGAGATTTTGAAGTGTGCAAGGTGCATAAAACCCAATTGAAAATCACTTTAAGTATTTAGTTACTTTCATTTGGAGTTTTACTCTATTCAGTTCAATTATCCATGTTCTTATCGCTAGTTTGAATATTTGGTTGAGTTTACTCCCATTAGGTATTCCGTTGGGTGTTCATGGATGCTAGATCATATCACATGTACCCGGGCCCTCGGTGTATAACGACCCGAGCTGATGTATCGGTACACATGTCGGTGCATCGTAGGTCTACGTCGGCCACTGAGATGTCAGGTGATGGACTAGGAAGTGGGCTCACTGAATGAATCCTGAGGATCCAAAGTATGGTCTAGTCTGATCAGGACGGGGACACACATTTTACACTCTATTGTTATGTGTGCTAGCAATGATCCATTTGCAGTTGCTTGTTTACTTTCCACTTGTTTATTTAATAGTATCACTTGTTTCATTATCTTTTAAATGATTAGTGGATCTCCTTGGGGTTTTATGTGCCGACCCCACTCCCCGAGGCCGCCAGGTAGGTACTGCTCCTCGCCTTGTAGGCCCTACTACACCATCCACGTCATTGACCTACAGAATCTCGCACTCCGCTGGTGTCTCTTACCACGCATGCATTTTTGGTGTGCATGCTAACTTATCGGTGTTGTCACTATAATGAAAAATAATTATACATATTTCATTTTTAAAGTCACGTATGTTTAGGGTTTACTATCTTTTAGTTTCAAAGTTTGCGAGTTAAACATATGGATTTTGTTTTTATAGGGTTGCACGTAGATAACCAGAAATTTAACAGCAGAAGTCTTAGCTTGACGTAAAAGCATGCAATATATATAGAGATTGTGTGTTATAAAGCATCAATCCTAATGTGGAAAACTTGAAAATAAACTACTTTGTATATAAAGAGCCATGATAATTAAAAGAAAGACATATATACATGTACAATGTCTCCCTAGTCATCTTGATACAAAAAATGAAAAAAAAATCTAAAACAAACATGTACGAGAGTGTCCTAAAAAGTAGGTGGTCAAAGATAGTAGCCTAGGATCGTACTAGGATAGGCACTTAGCCATCACAACAAAATAAATGACGAGTCGAGTGAGTAAAATCCCAAGGAAATTCACTGAGCGTTTAAGTAAATAAAGAAGCCAAAGATAATGTTAAATAGACTTGTAGGAAATAAACATGAAACTGTAAATGGATCATCGTATGCATACATAACAATAGAGTGCAAATATGCGTGCTCATCCTTGTCAGACTAGACTGCATTTCAGATTACCAGGATACCTTCAGTGGGTGCCACATAACTTTTTTACCTGGTTCCTCGCAATGAGTAGCCTATTCATGCGCTACACCGGCACGTGTACCAGTGAGCAACTCAGGTTGCCATTCATCGAGGGCTTGGTTACACGTGCTATAGTCTAGCGTGCCATAAACACACAACAGAAGAGCCGGTAGGTGTAAACCCAACCAACTGTCCAAAATAGGAACATAATAGAAAATTAAGTCAAGAGTGAATTGAAACAATTAAAAAATCAATTAAATACATGAGTGACGTTTGATTAGGTTTTACAAATCTCAAACGCGCGCTCTAATCCCTAAAAACACCTCGATCCGACCTCGTCACGTCCTCGACAATCATATTATAGTCCTCGAGTACCCTGAGGTCATTTACTAGTGTTTTAAGGTGTGTTAATTTGGTCAAAATCGATCTTAAAAGCCCAAGTTTCGAAATATAAAATTTGAATGTTGTAAGGGGTCTTGGCGCTATGGTGGCACTGAGGTCACTGTCCATACCCCAACCTCAGGGTCGGGCAAAGTTGTTATGTTAGTAATTTTGGGACTTTCAATGGGGTTTTCGACTTCAGATCGAGGGGAAACTCACGCCGAACAATCCTAGGTTGAATCTCCATTCAAATATAGCAACAATAATAGTGTAACACCCTCCAACATTTCTCTTTACATAAATTCAACAAATCTCAAATATTTATTCATATTAGTCAAAAACACCAAATTTATGAAATTTAGTTATAAATCTTCTATTTAATGACAACTTTAATCTAAAAAGAATAAAGATTTCATCAGTTTTTAATAAAACTTGAGCTCATTTCCATGCATGTAACTCGAAGAAGATGAAATGAATTGTGAGATAGTGAATTACCTTGGTTGTAGTGGTTCAATTTTAAGAGATTCCAGCCCTAGATCCCCAATTTTTTAGCTTCAAATTCCTCTCTAATCTAGCTGAGATTTCTTAATTTTTGCAAGTAAAAAGGTAGTGATTTTGATAGAAATCCCACTAAGTAGGGTTTTTATAGTTTGTGATGGAATCAATTATGTGTGCAAATCTCGAGGAAAATCTTGTGATCCTTAGCTTAAATTGTCCATTTCAAAATGACACAACATGGCTACACATCTTACCTAGATATACACAATCTAACTTGACCAAATGTCTAGGCTTAGTTAATGAAATTAAAATTTATATTTACTTATCGTTCCTTGCCATATTACTGATTAGGGTAGCCTATTTATATATAGTCTCATTGTAAATAATTTTTATAGTCATACAAATACCCGACCACCTAACATCTAGTGCCCCACTCCTCGACACGCATCTCGAGGTGCACCATAACTAGTGTACCTAATTATTATGACTTAGCCTAAAGTTTGATTTATCCATTTTATATCATATTCACCGTGGTTCTAGTCATTTTACTCAATTTAGCATTATAAGATTTAGTGTACCAATACTACGCCCACCCGATACCAACGCCGACATGCTTTACGGCGCAGTTACCCGTCACACAATCTCACTTGACATATCATGATATTAACAAAATATGTAATGAATTATGCCATTCTAAATAAAATACACTAGGATTAAGCAATCAATCAGGCAATATAAACTAATATTACCTAGTCAGGCGTGCTCCTTGCCTATCTTCGGCGTCCACATATCTCCAAGCTGATGTCCTAGTCTGCAAATAATAAATAATAGCGGTGTTAATGAAACGCGCCATTAAAATTCTTCCAAACTAAGAAAGATTTTATCTTGATATTTAAATTAAACTAAACGATTGTATCGTGAAATAACTAAGGATAACATTCCTGCATAGTAGACTCAACCTCCAAGGTGAGTCCCTCAGTCCTGTAATCGTGTTAACGAACCGGTACTCGAGGGATTTCCCTATTCTGTAAAGTCTCCAATGGTTGCTCATCATAAGTCGCACCAGGCTAAAACTCAATATGTCATGAATCAACCGACGGTCTTAGTCCCGACATAGCTAGCCTCAATTTAAAGATGTGGAATGTCTGATGAACCCCAACTAACTATGGCGGTAAGTACAATCTATACGCGACACTACCAACTAGTGTTGTGACCCTGAACGATCCAATGAATCTTAGCACAAGTTTCCCCTTAATCCCAGATCTTTGATGGCATTTTTAAGGGAAAAGCTTAAGATATACCATGTTGCCTCATCATAGCTCAGACCCTCGTGATGCTTATCTGCATATTTCTTCTGTCTATCTTGGGCTACTCGAAGTTTCTATCTGATTTGTCGAATCTTCTATGTGTGGTCAAAAACTATCTTTGGCACAACGCTCGTTGTATGCTCTGGCTCTGCCTAATACGCAAGTGATCTACAGGGGCCTCCCATACAGCGCAAATGAAGGCATCTAAATACTTGCCTAATAGTTATTGTTATAGGTAAACTCATATAGTGGCCGACAGTCCTTCCACAAACCTCAAAACTGCAATATACAAACCCTGAGCATGTCCTTTGAAATATGTATCAATATCTTTGACTGACCGTCGATATATGGGTGGTAAGCCAAACTAAACCGAAGCCTTGTGTCAAACTGTTTCTGCATACTCTCTCAGGACTTAGACGTGAGTCTGAGATCTTTATCAGATATAATGGAGACTGAAACATGCGTCTAATAATCTCCCTCTCAAACAAAATGCTCAGTTGTGGGAACGTGTACCTCATTCAAACCAGTATAAAGTATGTTAATTTCATCAGTCTATCAATTACTACCCAAGCGACATCGTGTCTCCTGAAAGTCTGCGGAAGTTCAGTAATGAAATCCATTGTGTTGTGCTTTCATTTCCACTATGGAATGGGTAATGGCTCCAATAAACCTCTCAGTCTCATTTGCTCAGTCTTCACTTTCTAGCAAATGTGATAACTCTTGACATATTCACCTACTTCAGCCTTCATCCCAGACCACCAAAATAGTCGTCTAAGATCATAGTACCCACAATCTACCTTGATGCATCAAACAGTGATATGGTGTCTCTGACCAATCAATACACTCGGGATCTTATGCCAACCCGCTGAACTTATTATATATATATATATTATAAGCCCTTTAAAACTCTGCCACTCGCTCAATAGATAATGTTGGGACCCTCATCCGGCAATAAATATGTGGCTAACCTATATCAAGAATCTTCGCCATACACATGGCTAATGCCGCCTCTAACAGTCCTTGCTTATGTGTCATGCATCGAACAACTGTCTGACCGTCGATCCCTCTCATGCACAATGCGTCAACCACGACATTCGCCTTACTAGGATGGTATTCAATGGTGAAGTCGTAGTCCTTCAGTAGCTCAAGCTATCTCCTCCAATGCATATTAAGATCCTTTTGAGTAAACATATATCGTAGAATCTGGTGATCTGTGTACAAGACGAATTTCTTGCCATAGAGATAATGCCTTCGGGCTTTAGTGTAAATACGACTTCTGCAAGCTCTAAGTTGTGTACTAGATAATTACCCTCGTAGGGTCTCAGACATCTGGATACGTAAGCTATTGGTCTGCCCTCCTACATAAACACACATATAAGACCAACTCTTAAGGCATTTCTATAAACTGACAAACTCTTGCCCAATTCTAACAATATCAACACTGGTGATAATGTCAATCTTTTCTTCAGCTTCTAGAATGACTGTCACACTTTCTAACCAATCAAATCGAACATATTTCTTAGTCAATCTCATTATCAGTGTTGCAATCGAGGAAAAGTCATGTACAAATTGTCGGTAATACCTTGCTAGCCCTAGAAGACTAGAGATGTCCGAAACAGAGTTAAACACATTCTAGTCGATAATCACTCAAATCTTCTCTAAATCCATAGAGATACCATGATCATTGATGATATGTCCCAAAAAATTTGCCTCACTCAGCCAGAAGTCGCACTTGTTGAACTTAACATATAGCATATGCTCCCTTAATGTCGCCAATATTATCCTAAAGTGACTCTCGTGCTCCACACAAGTCCTGCTGTAAATTAAGATGTCGTTGGTGTAGATGATGACATATTTGTCCAAGTATGGTCTTAAGACCATTTGCATCAAGTCTAGGAAGATCGCTAGGGTGTTAGTCAACCCAAAAGGCATGATTGTAAACTCAAACAAATGTCGTATTGAATGTCTTTTTGATGTTCTCTCTCGAATCCTCAAATGACGATCACTTGAATGCAAATCAATCTTTGAGAAGGACTTGGCTCCAGCCAATCGATCAAACAGATCTTTGATCCCGGGGAGTTGGTAGTGGTTCATGAATGTCACCTGATTTAGCTTCCTATAGTCCACACACATTCTCATGGAATCATCCTTCTTCTTATTCACAAATAACACTAGCGTTCCCCAATGAGACATATTGGGGTGAATGAACTTCTGCAATTGATCTTCAAGCCATCTCCTCACATCCTCCTACTCGAACATTGACATCCTAGAAGGTCTGATGAGAATTGGTTAAGTCCCTAATAGAAGCTCAATAATAAACTCGACCTCTATAGGTGGTGGTAACCATGGAAGATCATTTAGAAAAACATCGAGAAATTCTCAAATCACTAGGACATCCTTAATCTCGATCTCCGTCCTTGACTCCGGCTCGACTACTACGGTAAACGCCTCCTTCTCCTGAGTTATTGCTAGCGGATTCTTAGTAATAGGTAGTGTGGTCACAACTTTGGTAAACGTGAACTCCAGAATCCTCAAAACCTAAAATGTGAAGGTCTTCTAGAAGTAATCTAGCTGTGTGTGATATGCCGCCAACCACACCATCCCCAAAAGTGCATCAAACTCAAGGAACTCTATGACTCGTAAGTCTATCAACAATTAATGCCTATCTACTTCTATCATGCAGTCTCGACTTATTAGGTTATGGTATATCTTATTCCCAACGGCCATACTTAGGACAAAGTGTGTGTGTCTATCGTCTGTGATGTTAACCCTAGCTCTTTTACCATGCGTCTAGCAATAAATGATAATGCACTACTAGAACCTATCATAACATGCTACAAACTACCCATAATAGATAACGTACCCTCGACGAGCTGTTTAGTCCCATTTTTATCTGGCTGCGCGATCGCATGTGCTCTCTCCCTAGCCTGACCCTATTGTGCTCATGATAGATATGATGGTGCCCTGTACTTAGCCTTCAAGTGCCCTCTCTAACCACATCGATGACATTGATGTTTCTCCTACCTCCCATCCAGTTTGTCTTTGGATCTCTGACCTTGACCCTAATATATATTACGCATGTCACGGCCTCCCTGATACATGCCCTAACTATACTACTAAAGCTGTTGTCGATGCTGCTCGGGTGGTGCGGGAGTAATAGCATGAACCGATTGTTTTTCCTCATATATGAACCTATCCCCCTGCTAGTCATCACTGCGATCCCTACCCTATCGTTTGTCATCTCGATAAAAATCCCTATTAAATTGATCCATATGTCTCTTTGGTCTCCTGTTTAGCCGAGAACTCTGCCATGTCTACCTTTCAGAATGTCCTGAACTAGGTGTCGCATGTCACCTCTCTGCAATAGGCATGTCTCATGAGAAAGGGCTCGACCATACATGTCTTATAGTGTGTGAGCCCCAATCGACACAATTACACTACTATGACCTCTAATAATCCTCAGATAAAGTATTAAATATGTAGTTGCTTCGTCTCGGCGACATCCATGATGAACAGTAGCAGATAACGGTACCTCTCCATATATTATAACGCCGAATGGTTACCCTGTCTTAGGGCCACAAATCATCTCTCAAACGTAGCTGAATCTTTATGAAGATATGCTTATCATAGAAAATGTGTTTAAACAGCGCCCATGTCGTCAGACCCTGGTAGGTGTCGCAGTATGTAGTCCACCAAATAGTTATGGCTCCTTGAAAGCATGATCTAGAAATCGGTGCCTTTATACTTTCGTCGACTCTCAACAACTTATGCAGCCACTAATATGAAAGTGATCATCTCCCGGCCACCTCTAGGTCACTACCTTCGTAAAAGTACCCAGACTGGAAGTGAATAAACACCTTAATCAACTTCGCCTTAAGCGTCAATGTGAAGTTAGAGGTAGTAGTTATGGTAACCGTCTTTGTAGTCATCGGTGTAGGAGTAAGAGTCGGTGTCTCAACTGGCGTGACCACTGGTACAATCAGTAGAGTAAACCTCTCAATAAGTGTCTCAATAACTATGGGATTAGTAATAGTCGATACCGTAAATACTGTGGGAGCTACTGCTGCTAAGGCGGTTGCTTTCGCTTGAGTCCAAAGTAACTGTAAGATCTCGGCTAACTGAGTGCCATGTATTGAAAGTCTGTAATCGATACTCTGTGTAGTAGCAGTGGTAGTGGCCCTACCTGGATCGCTAGTCTGACCAATCTTTGGTAAAGTAGTAGATTGTTCGTCCATCATGATCTGCATCGAGAAGCACGTGTCAGATCAACCGCGATATATATGCACGCTTATAGTATATAATATACAGTAAAAACATAACACTCATTTAACCCCTAACTCTACCCACCTCACAATTACTTTCAAACTAGAGTTCTAAGGTAAGTCCATCGGGTTTCCATATTTAAGGTTTATTTGTTAATATTTTATGCTATTTCATTATTTCCCTAAGTTCCTAGAACCATTTTTCTGATACCAACTATGGTGGCCTTATTAGGGTAGTTTATTTATAGATAGTTTCATTATCAATAATTTTTATGGTCATACAAATACCCGACATCCAATGCATCGCGTTTCAGCATGCATCTCGAGGTGTGCCATTACCTGATTATTATGACTTAGCCTAAAGTTTGATTTCTCCATTTTATGTCATACTCACCTTGGTTCTAGTCATTTTACTCAAGTTAGCATTATAAGATTTAGTATACCAGTACTCGCCTACCCGATACCCACGTTGACATGATTTACGAGGCGATTACCCGTAACATAATCTTATTTGACATATCATGATACTAACAAAAAAGTGATGAATTATGCCATACTAAATAAGGTACATCGTGATTAAGCAATCAATAAGACAATATTATCTAGTCAAGTGTGCCCCTAGCCTATTTACATCGTCCACATGGGTCCGAGCTGACATCTTAGTCTATAAATAATAAATTATAATGGCGTTAATAAAATGGGCTATTACATTTACTCACTAGACTTGTCATTTATTTGGTTTTGATGACTAAGTGCAGATCTTAGTACCGGTATGGGTAAAGGGATTCTAGGCGACTATCTTTGATTGTCCGATGTTCAAGACCTACTAGTATGTAATTATTTTACTATTTATCTTTATCTTGGGTATCAGGGGACCTTGTGAGAGACATTGTACATGTATATACTTTCACTACAAAAAAACAGCAAATCAGAAACGAAATTAGAAACGAAAATAAGTTCCGTTTCTAAATCAGAAACGGAATTAGAAACAGAATAAGTTCCGTTTCTAAATTAAAAAGTTAGCGACGGAATTGAGACGGAAACATTCAGAGACGGATTTGAAACGGATCAGAGACGGAATTAGAGACGGAATTAGAGACGGAATTAGAGACGGAATTAAATTTCGTCTCTGAAAAATGGCGCCAACATTCCCGCCAAAACTTTATTTTGTTATACCCGTTCATCAAATCTCGAGATTTGTGACAACAAATCTCGAGATTTCTCTTTACCCCCTCAAAAACCCTCCCTCGTCTCGTCCTCCCCACCACAGAAAGCCACCGAAAGCCCTAACCAAGCAAACCCACCGCGCGATTCGATCTCATCGTCTTCGTCGTCTCTCCTCTCTAGTCGCGCCGTCTCTCCGGTCACTGGCCCCCAAATCTCCAACCCCCAACAAATCTGGCGTCTCTGTTCCGTTGCTCTCAACTCTCTCTCTCTGGTCTCTCCGTCTCTCTCCAGTCACCGCCCCCCAAATCCCCAACCCCCAACAAGTCGTCCTCGCACTACATCGCTCCCTGGTAGCGCCGCCCTGCTCTGGTCCCGTTCGGTTGTCTTGCACCATTTCAGTCCGCGCCTCTGCTCCTCTCGGCTCTCACTTCGTGCTCTCATTCAGTCCCCTCTTCGATCTTTGTTCGGAGGTATTGTGCTCTCATTCATTCTGCGCCTCGCTGTGCTCGATTGGTGGGTTCTCCCTCTTTCCTCTCGAACCATTGTTTTTTGGTGAATTGGCGGTGACATGTTATGTAGGTGTTCCTTGCTATTTTATCATATCTTGATGTTGGTTTACCTATTTAAATGTATAATTTAAATAAATTTGATTTGGTTGTAACTTAACCAGTATGTCTCCCTTGCTATTGTATGATATCTTGATGTGTATAACTATTCAGCTATCATAAGTGATATATTGATGTCTTTGTTATATGTTCGGTGTCTCTCTTGATGTGTTATGTAGGTGTTCAACTAACATTTATAAAAAGAACAAGTTTCCACTTCCTTTTAGTCTAATGAAATCAAGAATTTTCGTTCAGTATTTTTGTTCAAATTTATCATGTTAGGCATTGTTTTTTATTCCTTGCTATTTTATTATGTTTGGTTATGCTATTCTGAAATGCCAAAAAATTGATAATAGGTGCAATGATCGAAATATGAAAATCTAATTCGAATATACTAGGTATTACTTTGATCATAGTTCTTTGCATGATTCTTGATCTCATTCAAGAGCTTAGTGAACGAAGTGATGGTCGTGGCTATGTCTTCATCGGAGCCAACTCTGAAAGTCTCATAGTGCCCCTCGATTATCAACTTTTTTCTTCACTTAATGTTTACCTTTATAATGTACCCTAAGCTTCTCCTTCACTTCCTTAGTTGTTTGACAAGCCCTAACTCTGTTAAATTTGTTCTCATAAAGCGAGGAAAAAAAATTATTCATGGCTTGATCATTGGAGAGCTCAATCTTGGTCTCCTCAATGATGTATTCTCTCATGGCCCTGTTCGGTGGACTGTACCTATTCTCAATTGACTCCCACAAAAGTCTAATTTTCACCCTAATGTAGAACTTCATCCTTACTTTCCAATGAGCATAGTTGGTATTGATAAAAAACATTTTGAATTTTCAACTCCCTATCCTTAGTTCAATGAAAAGTTAAAACAATTACTTTCTAATCCAGGCATCTTACATATTTATGATGAGGTAAATAATCCAGTTAGAGGAATATCGAATAAATGTTGTTGTACTTTGCATTTCGTGCCTTGAATTGCATTCAAACATTAATACTTAGCAAGATAATAATTAAGGACAACATTAGATATTAAAGTAAATTTGATCTATCACCATTCTAGCATTTCTTAATAAAACTTATAATTATATAAGTCATTCCATGACTAGAGTGATCTAATTACATCTATCATCACATGAAAAGAGACATTACATTACAATACGATCATAAATGAAACACGAGACATCGTGTAACGCATTGACTAGTTAGAAAATTAATGACTTTCTAACTTTGTCAATTTATTCTCTATTCATGAGTTCAACAAGAACCTCGTTCTTTCACTTAGCTATCAATTTCTTCTAGATTGTCTTGATCGCTATTCCGATTTACACTATTCTCCAATTAGTGAGATTTCCTATCATCTTAATCATTATTATTTCATTACTTGAATAGACAACCGGCTCGACAACGGTTACGTTCGAATAGGAATGTCGTCTACAAGTAGAGACTGGATGTACAACCGGCTCGACAACGGTTACGTTCGAATTGAATTCGCGGCGAAAGTTAAAGAATGCATATCATTTGCCAAACAACATTGTCCTACATACCATAGTGAAAGGAAGATTAGATGTCCGTGCAATTTTAAGAAATGTCGACTTGTACCGTACCTAGACGTCGAAACGGTTGAGTACCACATATGTAGGTATGGATTTGTCCCAGGATATCACCGTTGGTACGAACATGGTGAAAACGGAGATGAAAGCCCGCAAAACTTTTACGAAATGGATAGCCATATTGATGATGCTGATGTGGGAGGATACGATCCGACACCTTACCGCGAGATGCTACACAACGTGGCAGGTCCAAGTTTCAATTGGAATGACGTGGAAGAATCACCAAACCCCCAAGCACGCCAACTATATGACATGATTGATGCAAGTAGGGAACAATTGTGGCCTGGTTGCGAAACCATGAAAACGTTGTCCACAATGGCAAGATTACTTGCGATCAAGTCTGAACATCATATATCTGAGCGAGGGTATAATGAAATCATTAAACTCATGAAGGATTGTTTGCCAAATGACAACTCATTGGTTGAAAATTTTTATGCCACTAAAAGACTAATGCGAGGTCTAGGTCTACCTGTTGAGAAAATAGATTGTTGTGAGGACCAATGTATGATTTATTGGGGAGTGGACTCTGAGTTGACGTCATGTAAATTTTGTGGGAAATCACGATACATTGCACATCAACGAGGTCGTGGTCGGAACACAAAAAACCGCCCTTGCAAAAGAATGTACTACTTCCCTTTGGGCCCTCGGTTGCAACGATCGTATGCGTCTGAGTCAACCGTAAAACATATGCGATGGAATGGAGATCATTCATCGCCAGAAGATGTTATGCAACACTGTTCTAATTCGATTGCTTGGAGACATTTTAATGACGTCAATAGAGACTTCGCCGCCGAGGTTCGGAATGTTCGTTTAGGATTGTGCACTGATGGATTTCAAGTATTTGGGCTTTCCGGGAAATCGTACTCTTCATGGCCCGTGATTTTGACTCCTTACAACCTTCCACCGTCGATGTGCATGAAATCTGAGTTTATGTTCTTAACGGTTATCGTTCCTGGACCGACCAGCCCAAAGCAGAAAATCGACGTGTTCCTTCAGCCGCTTGTGATAGAGTTGCAAGATTTATGGAACAATGGGGTGATTACATACGACGTCTCCACCAAGACAAATTTTCTCATGCGAGTTGCCCTTTTATGAACTGTTAGTGATTTCCCTGCATATAGCATGTTGTCCGGTTGGAGCACACACGGTAAGTACGCTTGTCCATATTGTATGGAGGATACAAATGCATTTCAATTGCGAAATGGTGGTAAGACATCGTGGTTCGATTTGTCACCGTCGTTTCTTGGCGAAGTCATCACCATTAAGGAAAGAAAAAAATTTCATTAGAGGCAAAATGGTCATAAATGATGATCCGCCCGCTTTGCGTTACGGTGAAGAAATTTTGGCGAGAAATTGAATCGTTAGGCTTGATGAAGGTGACAGAAATCGGAGTGAATCGTGAATGGGCGGATAGCTAAGAATTCGGGATGGAGGAAGAAAAGCATATTCTGGGACTTGCCGTATTGGAAGACAAACTTGATCCGCCACAACTTAGATGTCATGCACATTGAGAAAAATGTTTTTGACAACATCTTCAACACTATTATGTGTGTACCGGGCAAGAGTAAGGACAATGCAAAATCGAGGCAAGATATTCGTGAATATTGTCACCGACCTTCTCTACACATTGATTCGGCGACAAATACTTACGTCCTTGGGTGCTATGCTCTTGATACATCAAAAAAACAAAAATTGTGCGAGTGGGTTGAAAAGTTGCGTTTTCCTGATGGTTACGCATCGAATCTTGGTCGATGTGTAGATCCAAAGAAACTGTGAATGTTCGGCATGAAGAGCCATGATTGTCATATATTCATGCAACGGTTGATACCAATTGCATTCAGAGAACTCCTCCCAAACCCGGTTTGGGTTGCAATTAGCGAATTAAGCCTTTTTCCGATCCCTAACCGCGAAATGTGTCAGTATCCAAGATACGGAGGTCTTAGAGTCTGAAATACCAAAAATCATTTGCAAGTTGGAAAAAATATTCCCTCCAAGCTTATTTGACTCTATGGAACACCTACCAATCCACTTGGCCTACGAGGCCCGTCGGCGGTCCCGTTCAATTTCGATGGATGTATCCATTTGAGAGGTACTATCTTGAGCCCTTGAAATTATTTTCCCATTCAATAGGTTTTATATCAACATTTCCTATAACATTCATACAGGTACCTTAAACATTTGAAGAACAATGTGCGAAACAAAGCGAAGGTTGAGGGCTCCATGTGTAATGCTTATTTGGTCGAAGAGGTCACATCCTTTTGTTCTTACTACTTCGAAGATCACGTCTTTACGTCGCATGACAAAGTGCCACGTAACGACGATGACGGTCTCGGGCCCACACCGAACTTCGTCGGCAATTTCTCAATTTCCACTTATCCTGGTCGACCCATGGGCAAGTCGAAGGAGCGGTACTTAACAGAGCAAGAGTATATTGCCGCTCATTCGTGCATACTGCTCGATTGTCCAGAGATCGCTCCTTACGTTCAGTATGTCCGTCACTTTCATTCAATAATGCAGTACATTCATTGTTCGTATTTTAGTAAGACAACCTACTTACATGTTCGTTTCTTCTAGGATATTCGTCGATGAAATCACTCAAGCAATGGGGGAGTCGGAAGTTGATAGTAGTCTAGAGCACAACTTCCCCATTTGGTTTCAAACATATGTAAGGTCATTACTTTTGTACGTTATAGATTCATAAATTTCTTCCATAAGTAATGTGTCATATTGCATTTCTTATTTTTTTTGAATAGGCTCGGAATTCTATAGTTGACGAGACGCTCGTTGATCTTCTGTTGGTCCTAGTCGATCATGTATCTTGTCTACCCTGGTTACCTTGTTAATGGGTATAAGTTCCACTCCGCAACATATGACGTTAATAGATCGATGCAGAGCAGCGGTGTTTTGGTGAAGGGTTCAAACTACGCCGATGTTTCCCATAACTATTATGGAGTACCGCAAGAGGTTGTGGAGATTGAGTATACCGGCCCAGCCTCAGCGTGTGGTCTTGTTTAAGTGTGAATGGTATGACCCTACACCGAATCATGGTGTGAGGACTCACCCAACACTTCAATTGGGTGAGGTTCATCGAAGTCGACGATATAACAACTACGATCCATTTGTACTAGCAATGCAAGCCACTCAAGTCTACTACCTTTCGTACCCTTCTATGAGGAACGACCGACAAGAACGGCTAGCAGTTTGTTGCTGTCAGCCAAAATTCGCTGACGAGGAAACTAGCAAAGACGATAATGACCAGGGCTCGGCAGAGATTACTTTCCAAGATGGGATGCCCACCACGTACGTAGTCGATGATGCAATCGCCGATATCAACAATCTGGATGATCCGACTGGGACTCGATTCATTGTTGAAGTGGGTCCAAGTGAAGAAGTTTATAGTGGAGATGATTCAGAAGAAGAATCCTCACCTTCTACTCATGAGAGTGAATTTGAAACGGATGATAGCGAATAATGTATGTATATGATATGTCAACGTCCAATAATGTAGTTACTTTTATTAGCATGGATCCTGTGTTATTAAGTCCAATCATTTGACTTAATTTCTAATTTTTGTATGCCCTCCTTCTCTGATGTTTTATTGCTATTTTGTTAGGTTTCATGGCCGGAGGTGGTCATCCCCCACGTCGAGGTTTCCCATTAGGAGGCCATCGTCTAGGCGGAAGAGGTGCAGCACCGACCTTTGGCGGCGAAATACCAACTGGGCCTCATGGTCAGGCCACACGAGGGGTCCATAGAGGTCGTGGCGGTCGAGGTCGTGGGTCGATACCTGCATTATCGATTCCGACTTTTACTGGAAGGCTTAAAACCCCAGTTGAGAATTCATTGAGGCCCTCTGTTGCGATCGGCCTGAATGTAACCCAGTGGCGGGTGATCTACATTTTGAACGAAAGGGTTTGTTCTTAAAGAGTTTGGGATCTTGTCAAAGGGGGAATTGGGTTTTTAGGAAATAATCAAAACGGGTTTTTGATCCATTCTTGTTTTGTTGCGAGTCTTACATGTTTGTGCAGATTTAAGAAAGAATCTGTTCTTGTTAATTAGACGAAAAGTGAAAACTGAAGAATGCGGAGTATTGAAGTCATGCTAGTTTTGAGATTGCATTTCTACTTTAGAATATGTTAGTTTATAGAGTGATGGTTGAATAAGACGTAAAAAATATAGAAATTCGAAGAAAAGTCGTAGTGACAGTCGACAAAAATTGGGAAGGGCGCTTACGATGGTTTGGATACCTCCAAAGACAGCTGCAAATGCTCCCACTAGAAAACTCGACTCAATAGAAACTGAAGAAACTCGACGAGGCAGGGTTGGACTAAAGCTTACTTGGGACACATTGATTAGGATGGATTTAAATGAATTGGAAAGCTTGCCATCAATTGTACTGAATCAAGAATATATCGAAGAGTTCGATCCATGTAGTCGACCCCAACTAATTTGGGATTGGGGCTATGTTGTTGTAGATTGTAGTACCTATTGTTGTTGTTGCATATAGTGATAGTTGAATGGCCTTTTCTGCACCTCATCTTACTCGGCTAAATTAGATTAGGTTTCTAGAAAGTTGATTTTTTGAATCAACAGTCTGTGTTTTAATTTGTTTGGTTTTTGTGCTAATTGTTTTGTTATTGGGCTAAATCCCATTCAAGAAAATCTAATTCAAAAACTCAACTCATTGACAAATATGCATATTTTAAAACTCATATTATTGTAAGTAGAGTCTTTGGGGTTCTATGATTAAGAATATATGTTATGATATAATATGATTGCAATGCCATGGGAGATTCGAACTCGCGTACTAATTAGGACATTTCCATTTAGTCTTAAATGCTTTTTTGTCTAGCCAAGTGGATATAGGGGATTTCTTGAATCTCGGTTATGTCAAACAAACCAGTTCAATGATTAACAGTGGTGGCTTTTCCGCCGAGGCAAGGAGCTTCATTTATGATGCTTTTACTTTGGATTTCATCGGGTTTTGTGTATGCAAATCTTTCGACTAAAAGAAATGCCCTTCCTGATTCCAAAATATAGTGATTGTGGCTTGATTGAGGAAGCCGGCCCGTGTGATGCGAAGACCAATCTATGTCTTTTCTATATAGCATAGATCCAATCTCAACTTTAATGTCTCCTAAACAAGTTTATACTAAGTCCAGTAGTCCCAAATTGCTCATTGTTACTATATACGAAGGCTTGATGCGAAGGAATAAACCCGAGAGGCGTCTTTTACTCATTTTAAATACCCTATTGATACTTAACTTAGCACAAATGTCCAAACTTGGTGTTACAAGTTTGTAGACACTTTCCCTATTATTTTTAAGTATTATTGAATAATCAAAGTCCATTGGAAGTCATTTCAAGTTAGTTTAAGGCAATGGTTTGTAAGACAATCCCTTATGGAAAATAATTTCTTAAAACTTGGTTTTTGTGAAACTTGAATTGCGTCAAAACAATCATAGAAGTTTTCAAAATTCTCGACTTTTTTTCATTCAAGTCTATTAACTTTAAACTGAGGTTGTTGAGTGAAAAAATCTCATTGATATGTTCAAAAATAAAATTTGAAACTCAAAGTAAAACTTTAAGTTGGTAAATATTCTTGGTTTTAAAGCCAATAAAAGATAGAAATTACAATTGTAAATATTCTACACATAGGAGAGAATGAACAAAGGAGTCCAAAATACAATGTTTTCGTTCTCCTTAAACACTGTTGCACACACAACTTGAAAAGTAATTTTGGTCTCTTTATTTCATGAAAAATAGTTGCATGTAATAAATAGTTTAGAAAACTAAACCAAAAAAGTAACTCCTAAAATACATAAACTCATAAATCTTATAACTTTCCTAGACAAAACACTTTAAGAATAGAAACTTATTAAACCTTAAATAAGTTCATCTGAACTAAACTAAACACCTAAGAAGTATGAGCTTCCCCAATTTACAAAAGAAATAGGAAGTTTCTAAATCTTGGACTACACACATCATAATTAAATAAATAACATAAATAGAAACTATGTAGGCTAAAGCACTAATTTTAACACTCTTATTTGCTTTTGGTGTTCTTTGGCGAAATGGTAGGATGGTGGAAGTGATCTGGTGAGCTTTTGGTGTTCTTTGGTGAAATGTTTGTTTGGATTCGGCATGAAGGGCAGTTGATCCTCTCTCTTCTGTTTCAAATGGAATCAATGAGTAACTCTCTTCAATTTTGATAATTTTAGCTAGGATTATGGATATAACTTGGAGAAATAATAGCTACAGTGACACCCCAAAGTCACAACAACAACAAAACTTCAGTCCTAAATCAGTTCTGCTTGCTGCTCCTACTTTTTTTTTGAAGCTTTCTTATTCTATTTGTATGGATTTTTTTTTTTCTTCAGTGCAGGAGAGGACCTCACTGGTTTTTTTTTTTTTTTTTTTGAGTAGGAACACATGGTGGTTCGGCCTAATGGAGCACACAAAACAGTTGTTGGTGGATGAGATGATGACTTCCTATCAAGATTGATGGATGTGAATCTTGCTTTGATAAAGGTTTGTGCTTAACTTTCGTTTTTACCTTTTAGCATTCTTGCACTTCACCATTATCATATACATGTTGAAATGCATGCCTTACAAAGCTTGATAAATAATCCGACTCAACTTAATGACCCATTTAACCCCGACAGAGAGAGAGGCCGGGAAAATAGAGGGCATTGTGAGGGTCGTTTTTATCATCTCGTTTCGCTATGTTTTTTTTAAATGCAAAGCAGATCAAGGAAGAGGTGCACATTTCAATGTACGTATACTATCTTCAAATGAGTTTTTTTTTTCTTCACTGCAGGAGAGGACCTCAGCTGGTTTTTTTTTTCGAGTAGGAACACATGGCTGGTATTGTAATGGAGCACACAACAGTGTTGGTGGATGAGATGATGACTTCCTATCAAGATTGATGGATGTGAATCTTGCTTTGATAAAGGTTTGTGCTTAACTTTCAATTTTTTCCTTTTAGCATTCTTGCACTTCGCCATTATCATATACATGTTGAAATGCATGCCTTACAAAGCTTGATAAATAATCCAACTCAAGCGAAGGAGTTCAATTCTTCTTGTTTTAATGCTAAAAGCTCCATGTTATTCTCATTGCACCTATTACAATCCCCATAATGTTGTTAATGCTTTCATCTTAATTTTCAAAGAACTAAATCAAAGTCAACAATGTGTGTGTTGTTTCTACTTTGTTTCAGTGTTTTATTACGACTTGTTGTCATTGTTGTCTTCTTTTGAATTGAATGAAAATTGGGTCTCCCTAAGGAACTTCATGTATTGACTATGGTGTTGTATTTAATGTTTAATATGAGTTAATTTTCTTTCATGTTCCTTATTAGCTCTAGTACTCTCTACCTACATATGTGTTGAATTGACAAAAGACCAAAGCAAACTCAATCGTAAAGAAATTATAAAATAGGTTTGAAGCCTACTTTTTATGTATGATTATTATTACTTTCTATGTTTCTTCAAATCCACCATTTTTCTCATTCGCTTCCAATGTACATCCTTAGTTCAATAATCTCTCCTTTGCCTACTTTTTTCAGGTGCATAATCACTGGTTGTTGTCTTCAGATGGAGAATCAGAAATGCTTCAAAGCCGTGTTATAGTTATTATATGAAGTCATTTTTGCTATTCTTATTCTGACCAGTCATGTTGGAGTGTTGGTGATTGGATGTGTTGAGCATTAGATGGATTTTGTTCTTGGTTATTAAACTTAATTCTTTATGTGCATATTTATATGATTGTAAGTGTTCTTATTTTTTTGGTTGTTGAACAATAGGATTGGTGGTTTTTGTGTATACTTCCAAATTTGGAGCTTTTGTGATACATGACAATTTTCCGTGGATATATAAATTTTTTTGCAAATTTTGAGTTTCACATTTTTTCTTTCTCTTTTGAATATTTGTTGATATATATTGTCGATGTATGAATGTGCAATTTGGCTTTTTTGTGGGATGTTAGCACCCCCAAGGAGTTGTTGGAGGGGGTGCAGGCGATGGAGTAGGTCATATGGTTGTAATTTGAATTTTTAGGTTGGAGAACCAATTGGATTATGTTTCTGTGTCATAATTAAACAAAACAGAAAATTAGAGACGGATTAGCAACGGAAGTCAAACATTCCATTGCTATTCCGTCTCTAATTTTCCAGAAATATATGTATGAATCACAAACGGATCAGAGACGGAAATAAGAATTTCGTCTCTAATTCCGTCGCTAATCAGAAACGGATACAGAGACGGAATCAGAAACGGAAAAATCCGTCTCTGATTCCGTTTCTAATCAGCAACGGAATCAGAGACGGAATATTTGCATTCCCTCTCTGATTCCGTCTCTGATTCCATTGCTAATCAGCAACGGAATCAGAGACGGAATGCAATTACAAATGTACCATTTCGAAATAAATTCCATTTCTGTTCCGTCTCTGTTCCGTTTCTAATTTCCGTCTCTAAATCCGTCTCTAATCAGAAACGGCTTTTTTCCGTCTCTAATCAGAAACGAAATCGATTTTCCGTTTCTGATCGAATCAGTGACGACGTTTTCAGAGACGGAACTGATTCCGTCTCTGTTCCGTTTCTGATTGCAATTAGAGACGGAATTTTTGCAAATCAGAGACGAAAAATTCCGTTTCTGATTTGCTATTTTTTTGTAGTGTTTATTTTGATATATTTGTCGCCTTATATATAATGTGCTCTATTCTTACTTTTCTACAGTAGGATTGATGCACTATATGACATGACCTTATTATGTTACCCCTTGCTTTACATGTCTATAATTCTTCCGCATTTTAAATAGATTTAATTGTTTAACTCTGTAATAAACAAATTATTAGTATAAGTTGAAGGTATGTTGCATAAAAGACAAACTAAATAACAAAAAATTGAATAACTGAACAATTGGTTAACTTTTAATAAGATATGACAAGTAAGCACGCAAATCGAGAAGTGTTGATGTGGCAGCGAACAATAAAGGCGAGTGGGACAGTGATATGGCAGGCCTGTGGAGATGGCAATGAGACTAACACTCTACATATCCGGCGACCTCAGGGTGCGAGGCTGCGACAATACGTAAGTTTGAGTTTCAATAATTAATTATTTCTAATTATCCATATAAGCGATAAAATTTGTTCTTACGTGTTACATGTGATTCATACATATGGCATTACATGCCTTTGACGTTTTGTGCACGGAGGATGGCAAAGGTTTTCAAGCGAGCGATGATCCTAGAAAGGTATCGTTGGAAGTCAGTACTAGATCATTTTAAGGACGTATATTGGCACCGATGGATGGTAAGTAGGATAAAAAATGTCGTAGGATTTACTGTTACATGATTTCTCTCTTGTCGTAACAATTGTAATCTCCATTTTTTCAAGTTTATTTTCGATGGGACCCTGCGATTCATAAGTCTATTATTCGTGTAGTGTACTACATGAAGGCATGTACTAGGTATACTGCATTAATGCACAGATTGAAGTAATCGCGTGTACAACTAGACTACATTACATCTAAGGCATGGGAAAGACATGAGCAATATTGAGATAGTGAGGATTTCCTTGTCATGTCTAAGAAGGCATCTGAGAATAGGAACGGTGGAAGGGCTTGGTATTAGAGTATTGAAGCACAATGGTGGCCCATTATCTTTTAGGACACTTGCAAATAGTTTTGTAAGTGTCTTTGCTACTAAGATACACATTATTATTCAATTTTTTGATAACCTATTTAACATTTTCACTTTGGTGCGTAGGCTCATAATGTCTTGACTCCACTACCCTAAATGACATATTCATGTACATCCACACGGTAGGTCATGATAGGGAGACATTTGTCAATACTAGATCGACATGGTTCCATGTAAGTACCCTAAATTATGAGCTAGATTATAGTAGTTAACTTAAAAGTATATCATTTTAGTTGTTGATTATTGATCCATGGAGGCTCATCTCGAGAGTATGCATAAGGAGCTGACCCAGGCTACAAATAACTAGTGGATGAAGTGACATTGTACTAAGATATGGTGGGTGAGTGTCGCAATGGGTGTGTCTATGGGTTTGGATAGGAAGAGAAGATATGGAGATCCCGGTGCTAGCATGTCCTAAAAGCTAATGGTACGACACTTGAGGTTCGATGTTCTTTAAAGACTTGCACAGTTTGAGGCATTCATGTAAAGCCAATTCAAGATGAGCATGGACAGAGCGAACCCATCTCAACCACCACCACCACCACCTTAGGAGCAACAGAAGGCGAAGACAAATCCAGCTCATCATCCATCATAACAACAACAAGATGATGTTGAGCGGGAGATCCTGGATTGGGTTGTGAATGAGCAGTTTGGCGATAGTTAGGTATCCATATAGTTGTAGAGACTTTGGATTACAAAACTTCTATTGTGGATATTTAGATTGAATTATAGTTTGTTTTTGTCATTGTTGATACGACTTGTTCAATTATACGCTTTTTTATTTTGATGGATGCAATTTGTCATATATACATATATATAAATATGTTGATAATTTTTTAAGTTTGCAAATCTCTACTCTTTTAGGGGATGTTAGCACCCTCATGAGTCATTGAGGGGAGTGAAAGAGATGGAAAAGATCTTTTACTGCTATTTTAAGGATTTGAAGAGTAGGAAAACCTTATTGATTTCAATAGTCTAAAGATTTGGCTGTAGGGACGGAATAGTGACAGATTAGCGAAGGAATATAACAAAAAAAACTCGATAAAACTTAAGGCCAGTGATGAATTAGCGACGACAGAACTAAACCCTTAAAATGTGTTTAGGGTTACACTCCATCGCTAATTCTTCACTGATCAGTGACAGATTAGCAATGTACCACAACCTTAAACCTTAATTCTGGACAAATGTCTGTCTTTAATCCGTTACAACCTAGGACAGATCCCAAACGGGATATCTGTATGGAATTAGTGACTTATCATAAATTGTGTCGCTGACTAATTAGCAATGAACAAATTTGAAAGCAAATATATTTGTGGCTAATCATTCGTAAAACAGATTAAGCGACATAAAATACGTTGATCAGTGACCGGATTTTTTGTCGTTGATCAACTTTTTTATAATGAATAGGCTTCGGTCCATAGTGGAGATTGTAAGGAGGTGTGGACCAAAATATAATCTCACATCTGGTAAGTGTGACTTTGTAAAGAAGTACTTAAGTGTGGGTCTTTTCCAAGTAGTACTTAGGCATTTTGGAGTAAAACCTTACACCTATGACTTGAAAGTAGCTAAGGTAGAGATAATATTGGTGCTAGTGAGATTCATGTACCTTTGGATTAAGGCGTAGGCAGGCCCAAAAATAGTTAGCACTCGTTGCATTATATGGAAAACAAGGTTCTTATAGCATCTTCGATACAAAAATAGAGATGTGTAAAATGGACATTGAAATAATAAGTTTCTCTATAAATGCAAATGTCTAATAGAATGTGAAAGTGAGGTGGAGAGCAGAGAATGTTTACTTCCAATGTTTACTTCTCTAGGCATTATGAGTGAAAGGTGTCTATAAATCACGTCGATCAACATGCATTTTCTTTTTGTAAAGTTTTCGAAAATCAAAATTTAAAATTCTAACTCGGTATGTATGGTCATCGCCACCTCGTTAATAAAGGAGAGGAATCTATTGTTTTTAAGAAAGGAGGTAGTCGATGCTCCCTGGAGTCTAATTTAATCAACAAAACAAAATTTGACAGTTCGGAGGGATTGTATACCCTCTAGTTTCAAATTGACCAATCATTCAGTACAAAAATGAATGAAGGGAGAGCAATCTATATCTACATTGGAGACCACTTTTGGAAGTCAATGTTTGTTAGTGTGGCATAGATAGACATCCCCTCCATGTTTGATGAATGAATTTAATGGGTGCAAACTAAGTTTTGCAATGGAGGTATTCTTTGTACCTAAACTTCATATGGTTCATGAAACGATCGATTGAGAGAAATTTAACTTGTAATTAATTAAGATGCTCTTTCAAAAAGAATTAATTAAGATACGTAGATTTCAAAAAAAAAAAGAGGATTCCAACAACTATACAAAGTCGAACCAATTCAACTACATATACATATCAAACTATATATATTGTTATAAAATTAATTTGAACAAAGCTATGGAAAGTAAACAAAGAACTAGATAATAAACAAGAGAAGAGATAAGGGAAAAATAGGAGAACTTTCATCTCAACATCGTGTATATATTACATGGATCTCATCCCTTTATATAGCCCCTTTGGTCTTAATGAGATGAAGACTAAAGAGCAAAAATTATATTTACATATTATAACAACTTAATACAGGAATTAAGTGGGTGTTACATGGAGTCAGTGGAATACAAAGAGGAAGAGTAGTCCATTCCAATTACATTTACAACACTCCCCCTTGGATTACAGTTGCTAATAGAATATGCCTCGTTAAAACCTTCACAAGGAAAAACCCTGTGGGAAAAAGTTCAACAAAGAAAAAAGAGTACATCGTTCTCATCAATGTTGATATAGAGTGATATTAATATAATTGCTTCATTAAAAAACCTTGCTAAGAAAACTCAGTAGGAGAAAATCTTAGTGAAGGGAAAAAGAGTACAATGCACTTATCAATTTTGATATGGAGTATTAATATTGTTAGGATTGCCTCATTAAAAACCTTGCTAGGAAAACCAAACGGGATAAAATCATAGCTAAGGGAAAAAAGTGCAATGCATTAATCAATAACTCCTTTTGAGTCTCCCCCTCACGTTTACATGGGCGAGACATCGTATATTATATTACAACAAATCATTGCAAGTAATTTAAAAATATAATATTTGGTCTTTTACACCTTAAGCATTTGGTTGTTTTTGTTCATTTTATTGCACGTAGACATCATTTCTTATATCAACATTTAATGCTAGAACATATGATTGTGTCACTCTTTTATATTAACAATTGCATCTTGTTGCTAATCAATGATCCTTTGAACTTCAAGTTCAAATTAAATTTATACATGGATCACAATGCAATATATTTGATACGTTTCAAGCAATTTTATGCCATTAATTTTTTGAATTGGCTTATACCTCCCCCTAATGGAGGGAAAATTACTTGAATAAAGTGACAATTAACAAAATATGTTATAAATAAATCTCTTATTAGGTCAATTAGGGGCTCAAGGCATCGTATAATATAATTAATGGAAAGTTAAATTAATATAAGTCTCATATTGACTTGCCTTGAGATAATAACCAACTGATAAGAAATAAGGTTCCATAAAGGATGTCCATGCAAATTATCAATATTTTTTGCATTATTGATGATTATGGATAATAAAAAATGATCACTCCACATTATGAATGTCATTAGATCATTTGATTTATGATTACATTCGTTTTAATATGCCTTTTATATTCTAGAAATTAAAGCTGAGAATTTCATTCTCAGATTAAATCATAATCATATAGAGAGATTCTCTATTATTTTGAGTATATTTCTTCTAGATAAGACATTAGCAATATAATTATTGTACCGGATATTACCTAAACGTTAGCTTCCGCTAAGTTCAAGTTTGAGAAATACTTTATTTAATATCAAGACATAAATCCATCACCTTTATTTAACTCATGATTTGAACACATCAATGTGTCAATTTTAATGAGTAATAAAATTTATGACTTTGCCTTTGATTGGCATGGTAAATGTCATCAAAATATTTGGGTATATATGACAATATAATATCAATATGGCCTAATGGCCTTTCATATGTGACATTGCTTGTCACGATGTTGAACACGCTCATTGTCAGTAAATTTACTCATTTATATTTCATTTGGTCCACAACTTTTATTCCGCTTTTGGTGGAATGCGACATTTACTAAATCCTTTCACCTTTTTCACGTCCATAATTTTATCATTTCGACCATGCATGGTCTTTTTATAACACAACATATATTTCATGAAGCTTGACCAATTGGACGGAAGTGATATTATATATATAATATCTCGTTATTTTACTCAGCTACAATTAATGAAGCAAGAAACCAATTCGTAATATTCATATTGAATTGATATACGCGCATAATTTTTTTATTGTAATAATATATTGAGCGTATACCACGTGGATTTTTTTCTATCATTGTCTCATCAGTCGCATTTCCGCATAATATCAAACAACAAGTAATTAAAATTGCGGAACTATGATTTATATTCGACTGATATAAGTATTGTAGCTTGAGACCCAGTCACTCATTTAGAGCTTTTTGGAGTGTCACCAATTCTGGTTTTATTCGTAGCTTCATAAGGAGAAAGGATAATTATAAAGTGATATATTCACTTTTTGATTCTCTATAGAGATATTGATGAATAAATATTAGTGTATGTGTGCACAACCTTTCATGGATGCTTTATTCATATAATCTTATCATCTAATTGCCTAATTGACAAGTAATTTTTGTCAATTATATTATGGCAACAAATTCAATTAAGTATAATATTTTTATTTTTCTTTTGAAAATAGAGATATGTTGTAAATAATTTTCTCCTTTTTATGTAAATTAAAATGCATAATATATGCGATTTGATTATTTTATACACAAAATATATTACTTGTATGAGTCAGTGGGACAACCTCCAGGTTGGGTGGCGAGACGAAAATCTACTTAACAATCATGCCTCCTCGAATGGGACAACCCACCTCTTTTTCAATGTTTAGCTTCACCGGGGACAAGGCTTGCCCACTATCAACTCAAACTTATAGTATTATTTGTATTGTAAAAATCAAGATTAGAACAAAATTAATCATTAATAATTTTGAGAAAAACTATGTAATATATATATATATATATATGCTTTTGATTTCTGATGTAGAAGAACGTACAAGATGCAAATGTAGAGCATACTTTCTTAGTTGGTGAAATTCTGGAACAAACAACTAAATCCGAAACAACTAAAGGCGTATAATATACATACTCATATTTTATAAAATATTTAACAATGCGTGGCATTGTTATACCTAATGAACTTGTCTAAGGACAACTTATTTGCATATCATATAATGATTTGCATTCTTTGATAAAAATTAGGAAAAAAATAATACCGATGACATGCAAATAAAAATGCAACCCATAAGAGTGAGACTTTATAATTGGTTTTTTGTCAAAATAGTTTGGATATGGTATCATATAATACCAATTATAGATTAATAGAATCAGTAATCGGTGGAAAATTGATTCTAGCATAGAATAATATAATTTGAAAGAATATAGTAGAAATTAAGATAAATTAATATATATACCAAACAATTTTACTACATATTTTTTTTTATAAGAAAAATAAAACAGTAGCAAAAATCTTATGTATACAAATATGCTACTAAATATCCATTGAAAATATTTACCAATCAACTAAAAAAAATAGTTAATGCATTAATATACATTAAATTGTATATGCATGTGGATCTATTTACTTAATTGATAGACCAAAAATTGAAACGATGTGGCCCAATAAAGTATTGGTAATCCTTTTAACTGAAGTGGATTAAAGCATCTACAATTCTGTTTTGTAAAAACCCTTCTCATAGAGATAAACCGTTTATCGAAGATTATATTGTGTAATAAAGATATTAAAGAATTGTAAAGTTATAATGAACTAAATTCTGAAATATTATACCTTTCTAGCTTTTCTCGCTAGAGTTTCTTGATCTTGGATAATGTTGTCGTGTGGAGCTAGCAACTCGTACTTCCTAGCTTTCCTCCTTGAAAAATTTCTTTACCTTCAAGGATTTCATTGTGTAGAATAAGTAGTGGTGATAACGTATTATAAAATTACTTTGAACAAAGCTAGAGAAAGTAAATAAAGAACTAGAAAATAAACAAGAGAAGAGATAAGGGAGCAATAAGAGAACTTTCATCTCAACATGATGTATATATTACATGGATATCATCCCTTTATATAGCTCATTTGGTCTTAATGAAATGAAGATCAAATGGTCCAAGTTACATTTACATATTATAACAACAACTTAATACATAAATTAAGTGGGTGTTATATGGAGTTAGTGGAATACAGAGAGCTAGGAAGAGTCATATACTCCCATTACATTTACAGCTTGTATACATATAAGTCCAACTTATTCTTTCAAAATTCGTCCAACTTATTCTTTCAAAATTCGAAGGACCCTCTAACATGCATGGGGATCAAAAGTGCGTCATGCATGCCAATCCCTATCCGAATTATCCCTCCAGGGACGGGACGTTGCCATAAATGGCAAGGTTCTTTTGCACGGTCCCGCATGGAAATGGGAGCACAACTTTTTATCCAATTGGAAAAAAGGTAGCAGATAGATATTAAATGGGGTGGAAACACGTGGAGTGTAGAAGTCACTAACCCACTTGTGATCTGAATAGACTCGTGAGAGAGAATCTAATCAAAGTCGTTATTGCAAGATTGTCTAAGCCATGACGTATTCTACTGTTTCCTTTCCGGCCCACGCGCATGCAATAATCTCTTCCTTTCAACCTGGATAACTTCCGCAGATTTGTTTGACAACATTCAACAATACCTTGCTATGAGTAATTTAGCAGGGTCCTCTTACAAAGTACCAATCAATTAAGTGGTAGATCTTTCTATGAGTAATTTAGCAGGTTCTTCGACAAAATACCAATTAAGAGGTAGATCAATAATTTGGTATATATAGAATCAACTACGAAGAGGTTGAAAGTTTTAGTCTCACCAAAAAGCAATTTAATTAATTTAAAAGATGATTTCATGAAAGGATAACATTTTTTATCAATTCGTTGATTTCATGAATCTGAATTAAAGAAACACATTTTTAACTTGTAATCCAACACACAAAGTTCATAAAACTAAAAATATACAGGAGATACTCTCTCGAAATCTAATTTTAGTCATCAAATAATCAACCCCCATACTAACAAATACGATCAACCTTTATGTATAGGCTTTGTTATGGACTAACATAACCTCCAACTCCTATAAACTCCTATACTAAAAATAAATCCAAGTTTTTTTTTTGTACAAAACAAATCCAAATTAATCTAACTATGACTTCAACTTTGACACAAAACTCTAACAATCTTATCTTATAAATAAGAAATCACAATCTAACACAAACTCTTATTTGCATCATTCTCTCCTGGCTATAAAAAAAAAATGTCCTCGAATTCGATGCATAAATCTTTCTCCCACACATGACCTCTATGTTCTTCATCTTCTTCATTCTCTCTCGGTTCCAAAAAATGAGTCCACAAATTTCAAGAATCTCAAGTTAGAATTTCTTATTTATTACATAAAATTGTTAGAGTTTGCATCAAAGTTGAAGTCATAATTAGATTAACTTGGATTTGTTTTTAGTATATGAGTTTATAGGAGTTGGAGTTTTTGTTAGACTCTATGTTAGTCCATAATAAAACCTATATATAAAGGATGATTATTGATTAATGAAAATTGTGTTTTGAGAGTATTTATTTGTTTATTTCTTGAACTGTACATGTGTGTTCGATCACAAGTTAGAAACATGTTTCTTCAATTCAATGTTCGTGAAATCAACAAATTGTTAAAAACTTTTCTTTGTAGGGTGCAATTGGTAAATTCATCACTACATCAATAAATCAGTTTATCATAAAAAAAAATTAGTTACCTGCTTGGAGATCGAGCATTCTCTATATATGTTTTGAGTGTTAGAACATACATAGAGATCATGCATATTACAGAACCTATAATTCTATTAAAATCAGAATATGTATATCATGATTAACATAAAATCTCTTATGCTTGAATACGAACTACGATATATCATGCTTCGATTCAATTACAAAAAATTAAACAAATTATACCAAAGGCTTGCACTTGATTGCAATGTCCTAAGATGAAACTTCCCCCAATTCGATGTCTGAATATTGCAATAGGTTCGTCCCCAGGATACAACTAGTTTGACATTTGATTACACACCAACCAAAGATCTTTTCTTCTGCAACAGCGAAAATCTCTCTCAATACAAAAACCAAGTAAAGAAAATATATTTCAAAAAACTTGGTACTAATCGATTTTTAGAATCTTTCTTTTATGAACTAAAAAACACCTCTTAGAACAGTTACAACTATTCAAAACGAGGTTATTAGTGGTGGAGTGGTTTATTAACCACTAATCATCCCACTAAATACCTTTCCACAGTCCAAAAGGTGCAATTGTTTAACCACTAATTAACAACTACAAAATTAACTAAAGTTAATGTAAAAAGTAAAAAAAACTTGTGTTGTGAATTGTGGCTGAGTCATTTAATCATTAGCCCCAAGGCCCACGGCCTTATCAAAGGCATATTAAATAACAAGTATTTAATATGTATTAACCAATAGGGAATAGACATTGTCCTTTCCTCCAAACCCACATTTATTTAACCACTTACTTTAAGTGGGTAATCTCTTATAAGGAAAGAAACAAAAAGTTTCTTTGTCATGTGAGATTAAAGGAAAGTTGGGTACAATACAAACTCAATGAGCTTTCAAAGTTCAAAGTAACGGAAGTATATTACGCACAAAAGATTTTCCAAATCAATTATTCAAAGCATACAAAACAACTGATCAATTTAGAATAAGACAGTTCAAAAATCTCTTTTTCAATAAAAGCTTAGAGCAACTCTAAAGTACTCTATTTTAGAGTTCAAACTATAAAATAGAGTTAACTATAAAATAGAGTTGAAACAACTACAACCATACTCTATTTCTCCTCTATTTTAGAGTTGGGTGAATAGTGGAACTCCAAATTTTGAGTTTCACTATTCACCAAACTTTATAATCGTGTTCGTTACTTTTTATTTTTATTTTATTTTTTAAAATATCAATAATTATTTCTTTTTCAAAAAATATGATTGTTTTTTCTTAATTTCTTAATGATTAAATAATTTATTAAAATTAATACAAATAAATATCAAAAAATAAAGAAATAGAGTATTGGAGTAGAAATAGAGTTTGTGGTTGGAGAAAAAATAGAGTTTGATGTAATAGAACTATAAAATAGAGGAAAAAAATAGAGTATTATGGTTGGAGATGGTTTTTTATCTTTAAACAAAATAGGGTGTCTTACATAGCAAACCCTAAAAATTGCCAAAAATAGCAAAATTCTAAAAAGTCAAAAAAACTCTAAATTAGAAACTAGACAAAAAAAAAAAAAAATATAAGAAAACGTATCATAAGCATCATAAAAATCAAATGGAAACTAAGTTATGACCTTCACAAAAGTATTTTACTAAAAAACCAATAAAATAAAATAAAATAAAATAGAGGCCTGAACAATATTTGTATAATCAACTAATTGAGTGGTCTAATGATTTGATATGAGATTTGGGAGTAAAAGGACAAGTAAAACCTTAGTGAGGCCAAGTTGTTTCTTATAAAAAAAAACATTTATATATTATGGCTCGAGGCTATCTGTTTTATCATTGATCCATTTTTGTAATAACGTTAACTTTGAAAACCTGCAAAAGTTAGTACTAATTATCTGCTCAGTATATTTTATTACAAAGAAATATATTTTTAAATTCATTCTAATTATTTCTTTTGGTGGGTTATAATATAGGGTTGTGCTAGAATAACACCCCAGACACACAATGAAACGCATAAGGCCCTGCGTCTACAACAGGATGCAAGCTAGGCATTGCATCCGCATTTCGAAATGCATATATAACCCGATCATTAGTGGGGTTGTGCATTTTGTTGCGTGTTTTAAGCAGTGTCATTCTAATTAATACTCCATTCGTTTCATAATATGCGTCGCATTTTAACTCGTGCACAAAAAATAATGTCATGATTGATTCACCATTAAAATTTTATAAGAAGACCAAATTATCCTCTCATAATTGACTTCATTTATTATAGGTATTGTGTAAGAAAATGTGACTAATAATATCATTAATTATATAGAATGAGGTTAGAATTGAAAATAAATCATTTAATGCTTCATTGATTTTCTAATGTGACGCATATTGTGGAAAAAAAAAAGTTTCAAAAATTAGTGTGATGCATATTATGGAACAGAAAGTATCATTTTTCATATAGCAAAATAGCAGTATACTGAAAGTACCGCATGAAATATAACTTATATATCCTGTACGTGAAGATAGAAAAACTTGGCAATTTTATTATGCTACACTTAATTTTTTTTTATTAATCATGGGTATCGAGACATTTGTCTAACTAGTCTCATGGGCATGTGATTGCAAAAAGAGACCACCAGTGATCCAACATTTGGCTGTTGTGGGGAATCGAACTCGAGACCGTGGGTTTAACTTACACAGTCCTGTCTTCACCCTTACCACTAGACCAACTTATCCGGGTTGTGCTACACTTGGTCAACACATTCGCCTAACCACACTTCTCTATGTGATATAGTGTGTTGTACATCTCGATATTTGTGTGTAAGTTTACATGGTATCGCCACATAGGCGAGTGCGTGGTTAGGTGAGGGTGTATTTCACCAAGTAAGAGTAACATTTCCCAATAAATTTTGTTGAAAAGTTATATGCTGGTCATTTCAATGATTGACCATATGAAGAGAATAAAGTGTGGGATACAACACACCAGTAGGATTTAATTTACTGTTCAAATGTACTACAAGATATGGAATATGTTAAGTTTCACGCCCAAGATAAGATAATTTATACTGGCAGCTAGACGTAGTAACTGGTCCAATTGATTTGGAAAAGCATGCTTAGTTGTATGACATCATTCTCATCCTAGATATTTAATTTAAAGCAACACAAGATAACATTATTCCATTTGAACAAGCCATAACTTATGAATGTATATTGTTTCGTATCTCATCAAACAATATAAGTTAATTTTTTAATGAGGGGAGAGAGTTCTCATGTGTTGGTTCACAAATCACCATCCATGTGTCCTTCCTATAAATAGGAGTATGTTGGTCCTGTTTGAAACCATCCTAGCTATAGCTACATTACAAACTCATGAGTTCTTAAATACATCCTCTCTATAGCAAGTGTTGGTGATATGGTCTCCTATTATCTCTTCTCCCTGATCATTTTTTAGTTGTAAAACACAGTGTAGGGGGAGAGGAGGCAGTGGTGATGATGTTGACAGAAGATAGAGAGCACTGAAAATGAAGTGCATGGAAGATCTGCATTTCACTTCTTTGTGCTCTCTATACTTCTGTCATCACCACCCTTAGCTCCTCATTCAAAACACACACACACACACTTCAATATTTCATTGTTCATTATTTTCAAAAATACATGCATCAATATAAGAATATTTCATTGTTCATGCATCAATATATAAGTTTATAAAATGAAACTAACTAGCTCCCTCCCTTATTTGTAAACTAAAATTAAGTAAACTTCACAGGTTTTGTGTTTTAATGAATTCTTACACTATTTAGCTGTTGATTTGTTAAACTTATTAATTAATTACTATTCTTCTTCTTCTTCTTCTTCTTCTTCTTCTTTCATAAACAAAAAATGCATCAACCATTAATTTGTTAATTAATTCATCCTTTAAATTTATTAATTAATTCATCCTTTTCCAATTTAATCAGTTTACACGTACACTTGAATGAAATCCCCTCATTAATTCGCTAACTATCAATATTTATTATGTACACTTCACTTTGTTTATTTAAATGAATAATTCGTAGCTATAGTTAAGAGACCTCTTGCATGGTAACAAGAAACGCACAGGACTGTTAATTTCATCAAGTATATTTATGAATGTGTTTTGATCTGCACAAGTAAATTTGTGAGATATAGATAATTAGTCATGGATTTTGCTTTATTTCATTAGGTTCGATATATTTTCAAAACATGAACTTGGTTTTTCCATGTTTGTTTTTTGCGCAAACTAATTTGCTCATATATCAATAAAAGAGAAAGAGGAGGAGGAGCCAATTATTACTGGTGCTGTTGACAGAAGATAGAGAGCACAGATGATGAAGTGCATGGAAGTTTGCATTCCACTCCTTTGTGCCCTCTATACTTCTGTCATCACCTTGTTTGGGTTTCTATTTGCTACTCCACACTTTTCTTTCCGTTTGTTTTTAACTTTTAACTTAATTAATTGAACACCTGAATTATCTATGCATTTATTTACAATTTTAATTAATTTGTTTGATAATTAATTCAATTTCAGTGCTTAGCTAGAATTAATTTTGTTTCTTTTATAAATTATATATTAAATATTATATTTGCATTTTGTTTTTAGTGCTGGGAAGGTTAATTAATTAAATGTTGACATGCAGAAGATAGTGCGTACAGAGGATGAAGAACTGCATTATCATTAATTAATTTTTCTGCAATATGGATCTATTTTTCTCTTCGAATACTCTCTATTCTTATGTCATCACGTTTAATTCAATACATCTCCATTGATATTTCCATCACTCTGTATTTTTATTTTTATTTTTTATTTTTTTATCATGGAATTCTTTTGATAGGGATTTTACTTGGAACTTTTGCAAGCGCATCATTGATTCTCTAGCTAGCTAGCTACCAGCTGGAATGACCTCTTCTACAGGTGATCAACTGATGATCAAAATGCACGTCAAAAACATTAATTTGACCTACCAAAAAATTGAAGATCACTTGCCACATTCTTGATATGAAGAATTAAGTTGCATGCACGCGCCGGATGCATTCGTAGAACACAAGGACAAATTCTTGTTGATTTCTAATAATTTTATACAGTATCTTCTCTCTGCAATTTGTACCAAGAGGAGCTACTTTATGTATACTTGAAACATTCATATAGGCTTCCTTCCAATATTGGTGATAATGTATGAGAATTCCATTAATTCTTGACCAGATCAATGCCTGGCTTTGAGACGTGGATTGCTTATGATTTTTGATGAATAGTGTATTGCCTATACTTAAATTTCTATGTTTTTTTTTTTTAACTTCAATGGCCGTCAAATCCACGACCTCTGTTAAATTGTTTGTCTATGACATGTATCTATACAAGAGGCCTGCTTGGGACACTTCCCCACGAGCTTGCCTGTGGCGCCCTAAATCCCGAGGCAAACCGGGCTCCGCCATGTCGTCTGACACGTCACTAACCCACCATGTAACTGCACGCTTATCGATCGACGTTGGCTCGCAACCTAACTAGGTGCTTGCACGTTTTCCCATTAACTTATCCATTTATTTCACTATTTAGTAATTAAGTGAGTTATCCAGTTAAGTTAACAAATTTGGAAGTTTAACAGTTTAATTATCAAGTTAGGCAATTATGTTACCAGCGGAAGACTTATCATAAATGAAAAGCAGATAAATGAATAGTGAGTTTTCATTTATAATCAACCTACTGGGTGAAAACCCGGCATATCGATACCATGCATGTACACAAGGCGAAAAAACTATTAGTAGAAGGCATATATACATGTATCAAGGTTCTACAAGTCCTTATTCCCAACAAGAATACAATATATTTATATATATACACACACAAATACCTACAAGTATAAAGAGCAGTAATCCAAGCTCATGAGGTAGTCATCGTGAATCGCCTTGCTCAAACTCATAGACAAGATCTGCAACTTGCCTCAAGAGACAAGTTCCAGTGAGTAAATCCAAGAGAAAACCACACAATATACAAGAAATCCACTAAAATAAATAAAATAGTGTCTTCATATCATGTGACTAAAGAAACAAAATGCGAAACATGATTATAAGAAGCAACGATAGCGATAAGCAAGATATTAAATTAACAATTTATTATAATAAAATCAACCACAGTCACCAACGAACATGTCAAACGCGATTACCGCGTTGAAGTTGTTGGGGCATGTGCCATACACTAGAACAAATTTAACTTTTAATAGCACTTAATAGATAGAGGTTTTAATTAACCCCTATGAATTAGATTTAATAACACTTAATAGATAGAGGTTTTAATTAACCCCTATGAATTAGACAATTAGGCTTTTAATAGCACTAATTCATAGAGGTTAAAAAACCCCTACGGAAACTCTTAGCCAAGAACAACAAACCTCAACACTCTCACTCAACAGCCCTGACTCGCGTCGCTCACTCTCGCCCAACAGCCCTCACTCGCTCACTCTCGCTCACTCGCTCACTCTTGCGTCGCTCACTCTCGCCCAACAGCCCTCACTGCTCACTCTCGCCTCGCTCGCTCACTCGCTCACTCTCGCCCAACACTCTCGCTCGCTCACTCTCGCCCAACGCTCGCGTCCGTCAACTCTGAATCAGACAATTTCGCACTCGCAATCGGACCTTGCCTCTTCATCTAGGGTTTGGTCCACCTCCACCTTGCCTCTTCTTCACCGCTCTCGGACCTTCTTCGATTTCAAGACCGGTTGTCCGATCTGCAAGGTGAGACTCGATCGATCTCAAACCCTAACGAGTCGATTCGATGAATCTGTGAGTCTTCTCTGATTGTTGGTTCTGTTGTTGTAGATTTGATAACTGGACTGATTTATTTGTGTTGATTAGGTTGGGTGATATTGTTTTCTATGGTTCTATGACTAGAATTAGCTATTCATGTAGTTGATGTTCTTAGGTTGTGTGTTGGATTGGTGTGGCGATTGGTTCTTGATTTACGTCTCTCTCTAAGTCTCTATGTTCATTAGGTTGATCGAATTTTTTTTTTTATGGTTTCGTGACTTGAATTAGCAATGATTGTATTTGACGCTTATAGTTTCTGTGTTGAATTGGCTTCGATGATTGATTTGCTCTACAGATTAAACTGTGATTGATTATTGACAAGTGAAGAGTCTCTAGTTGTTAATTTAGTCATTCTTGTGCGTTATCTACAGTTTTGATTATGATGAAATTTTGTTATAGAAGAATCTGTAGTGTTAGTGACTTGTAGAGATTGATTCATAGGTTTGGAGGTCATGTGAGATTGTGTAAACATAAGGTTGAGTTTGAGTCGGAGCAGAAAAGGAAGCAATGAAAGACTTTTAGTCATCGGGTTTGAGGCAAATTTCTACTGGTAAATTGATTCAAGAGGTATACTTGTTTCAAATTTGCTTCTTTCTTTACCAAAAAATTTCTGTTTACATTATATTTTGTTTTTCAATTCATTCTTTTTTATTTTTAGAAATCAAGGTCAATACTTCTTTAAATTTTACTCTTTTTATTAATGTCTTATTTGCTTGGTTTATGAACTAATGTGAGGTTCTGTATCCTATTCAATGAAAGATGTAGAATAATACTTGGTTAGTTCCTCTCTCAACAAGGACTAAACATATGTAAGAACCCTATTCTAACGAGTGTACCACCTTTTTATCTAAGTAAATTCAGTCTAAATGATTGACAACAACAAAACTCAATGTTTTTATTAAGTTGGAAATAAATTTGTTTATGAACTCATTTCATTTGACTCAAATAAATGGTTTTCAAATAAATGGTTTTCAGTCTAAGTTGGAAATAAGGAGTAGTGATTTGGTAGTGACAAATTGTTCTCGACAAATTGTTTTTATTAAGTTGGAAATAAGGACTAAACATATGTAAGAACCCTATCCCGTTGGGAGAGGGTGCTGGCGTTGGATGGATGAAAGGAGTCGATTCAATGGCAATGCCTGAAGGTTCTACTTTGTATGACTTGATTCAAACAGGAATTACTCACACACATGCTTTTGTAGGAGTTCTTGTTTGGTTAAGGAAGGAATTATCACTGGTGAAGGATATCCCTGTACTTATTGCAATTGATCAAGTACGATTAAAAAATGCAGTTACTCTTTCAATATTTTTATTTCAAAGTAGTTATTATTTAGACAATCACATGATGCACAAATACTTTTGAATATAACTCATTTTCATTTCCGTTGCTTGGTTATATTTTGTAGTACAATAGTTGGTTTACATTTAGTGAGTACGAAGAGCCAGTCATTGTTCGTTCGTTAGGCCCATTCATGCCAGAGAACTATCAATCTGTAAGGTTATATACTTGTATTCCATTTGAACATGTATTACTTTAAAAACTGTTTCTTTAAATATGTTGTTCCCTTCGCATTTAGTAATTTAGTCTGTTGTATTAGCCGACATATGGTGGGATAGACACAATTTTGAAATATCTGCTCCTATACGCACTTAACATGCTTCGTAGTGTCTACAATAATTAATGTTAATCTCAATTTATTAGTATTAGAGGATATAATTTTTCAGTGAATCATACTGTCGTTATTTTGTTTGACACGCTCTCATTAGTAGTCCTTTGCACGGAAAATAGAAAATAGCCAAGCAATAACATTTCAAACTCCTTGTCTATGAGCAAGTTCAAAGTTTGTGGAAATCTCATAAAAGTTCTAAATATGAAAAAAAAAGATACCGTAAATTTGTAATACACTATTACATGTCGCTTTAACATCATCAATTGTTCTAAATATGGAAAATAGAAAATAGCCAACCAATAACATTTAGTTGATGCATTCTTCAGTGGTCATAATGCCAGAGTTTTGGCATATGGCCAGGTAACATTGTTGTCTGCTTCATTGTCTTTTTGTCTTGGACCTAATCAAACCCAATTCAAGAGGCAATATTACTATCTACGGTAAGACTGATCTCTTTTAACAAGATTTTTAACAAGATTTACTTATGCTATAATATTCTTAGGTGTGATTTTGTACAGGTGTTCCCTACAAATGAGCACTTAAGCTTCTTGGAACTCAGAGAATTTGTTCGGGTTTGCTTTTATCGTTGCTTCTTGAATTCCACTTAACAGACCCTCTAATAGTTATCTTAGTAATTTGTATAAGTTCTTTCTTGTTAATTATAGAAGCAGTTTGATGTGTGAATGCATGTGTTTATAGGAGAATGTTTAATAGCCATCACCACCCCGCTAATGAATTCGGTTTTAAAATTTCGTTAGATGTGCCAAGCACTTGAAGCTCGACTTGTTGCTGTTGAAGAAATAAGGAAAGTAGTTGAGCAAGAGAAACTAGATAAGGAAGAGTCTCGTCGAAGATATTTTCTTTGAACAACAAGATCGATGGAGAAGGTGGTTCAAGAGTCAAAGCAACTTCATTAGAAGCGGAAGAAAACTCGAAGGTAAGAACTCAGTGCAAAGATATATCTGTCTATATGATTAGTAGATTGATCAGTGAAAATGGTTTGAATTGAATTCATCTGTTTTAATCCTCTGTCATTTTGCCATGTTGTAGTTGCGTGAAATCTTGGTGGACCGTGGCCTCATTGCTGACATGCTCCAGTAAGTATTACTCGTTTCCTTTTTGAGTTTTTTCATATGAAAATGAATCTTGGGGGTCTAGATTGAGTAATCACTTTTTACTTATCCAAATGATAATAAGTTTTTTCATACGAAAATGAATTCTGGGGGTCTAGATTCAGTCATCACTTTTTACTTATCCAAATGATAAATCACAATCATAAACCAATTCTCTGGTAAAAATAAATTGAAGAAGGCCATCGATGTTTCGTTGCTGCGTTTTGGCCCATGGATGTTATGGTATTGTTTTCAGCTTCAATCATTTTCTCCTAATCAGTTCACACGATTCATCACAGCTTAATTTTTTGAAAGCAAATTTTTTTGAACTATGTTGACTGACTAGTTCACATTAAGAGATTATTGAGGTCGTTATGAAAAGTAATTGACTAATTTCCGCATCTCAATTTATATGATTTATGAGACTCAAAATTAGTAGGACAGGGATCTCGAGTCCCTTGCAAAAGTTTACTTTTAAAATATACATATGGATTAGATGATATTCTATTTTGAATCTGAATCACATTACAGTTCATAATTTCAATTTTGTTGGTGAGTAAAGATGGTTTCTATGAGCACTTTGTGGTTTCTTTTTTCTTATAGTTCATATTGTGGCAGCAAAATAGATTAAAATTATATTACATGTTGAGTTCATTTTTTTGGTGTTGTTAGCTTCAATGTTTTTTTTATCTTCATCTACAGCTTCTATTTGAATCCCTCACCCCTATTGAACTTGAGAATATCCTCCCTTTTTTTCAGGGATGCTAATCTTTCCCTCGGTAAACTTGCCATGTCAGCTATTTACTGGTTTTATTATGCATTGTTATTTGTGTTTCATTTAGTTCTAATGTTTTAAATGGCCCATATGTTCTATTTGGTGCAGCTTTTAGAGAGCAAAATACAGGAGGCAAGGTCAAAGAAGGATACACTAAGAGCGCGTGCTCAATCAACAAAGTTTGTCCTTACCTCCATTTCAGGACTGATGCTTTTAGTGGTATTGAATTTTTCGAGTCTTGTGAAGTGGTTTCGTAAAACTGATGCTAGTTTGGTTTTTGGTTATTTCAGGACTGCTACTAAAGTGAGCGAGATGCTGGGAAATGTCAATTGAAGTGCTTTAAAGTAGTCTTACTGTATTAGGAGTTTCTATTATTGAAGATTTCTTACTGTATTAGTATTACTACGAGTATCAAGTAACTCTTGCTAAAACATTTGAGTTTCTTTCTCCCAGTGCTGGCCATGGAGTCTCAGGCAGAGGCCCTTAATCAATTGACCTCTGATGACCTTGAAAGAAAGGTAGGTTTTTCGTGTCCCGTACTAAGCTGCCTTCATTCTTTTATTTCTATTGATAGCGTCTATTTAAAGTATATTTGAATTACATTTTGAGGATAATGTTATATTCAACCTGGTACATGTGTCCTTCCGTCTAGAATTTACAGTGATTCAATTCTCCTAATCATTCTAAACTTTCTATACCTTTGCAGTTTGCTTTACTTGAGAGCTCATCAGTTGACGATGATCTCGCGAGCTTGAAGAAAGAACTGTCAGGGAGCTTGAAGGTATTGTCTTGTACTTTTCCCTTATTAACTATTGCTGTTATTATTGTCATCGTCTTCTAGAGTTAAGTAGCTTATAAGCTCTCATACTTTGATGCTGAACAGGTAACCGGCATGAAATCAGATCTTTCTCAAATTGGAGTTGACCTCGAAATGATCCAGAACATGGTATTTGGATTGGTAAGTTAAATATTGTGCATAATTACCTCTTTTTCTTATGACGGCATGTAATGCGAAATATGTTATTCTATTCCTTTCCTTCTATATGCATTTACTAGTGTCTTGTCAGTTATTTATTTAGTTATTGTCGGCCACTTCTATATTCTAGCTCACATAAGTTGCAGGTGACTTGCAAATTAATTGCAAACTCTTCCATCAAGGCCTTTATAGATACACACATTATACATATCCAAAAACTCAACTTATATCTTTTGCTCGGTTGGCTCTTTAAATCCTTACAAATATTATTTCGATAATTTACTAGTGTCTTGTCAGTTATTTATTTAGCTATTGTGACTCATTCCCTGCAACATGTCAAGATCACTCTATCAAATCCAGGCAATGTAAGTTACCTTAATTTGACATCTAATCCCTTTGCAGTATAGAGCAAAAAATAAAAGTTTAGATAAAATGTTAAAAAAATAAAACGGGGTGCGGCGGAGGCTTTATTTAGGACAAAGAGGTAATCAAGTATTTGAATTATGCGTGTTTGATTGTGATTTTGGTACGAATGCGAGGAATTTGGAAATTTGTCTGTTGAACAGGCTGCGGTGAATGAAGCTCACTGTGCGGAGGAGAATCGTTTGGAGTAGATTTGTTTGAAGCGACGCGACTATTTTGGCTTATCGTAACTGTGAGTAAAATTTGTCACAGGTATGCAATTTATAATGTGAATCATCTAAATCTTTTTAGGTGTTGTTTATAACTTCTTTATGTCATCAGATTCCTGGATTGAATTACATTATATTACATATGATAATTTGAACTTTTGTTTAGAAATCTCAATAATGTCTCGCCAAAATTAGCTTTAAATCATTGATGGAACCTTTATCAGTTTTCTCTCTTCAACTCTATTATTTCAATTGCCTTTGTTGACTTTTGTTTCTAGTTCTGTCATCTTCTTCAGCAGAGTCGTCCTTTATGTTCTTATATTGATTTAGGTAGAACATTGTTCATCATTATTAACTGTTTGATTGCTTATGAGTTATGAGGGTCTCTTATGATTAATTCTTTATATCATGCTTTGATGTGATGCATGTGCATTCATTTCAAAGTATATCCGAAGGACTTCAACAATTGCGTAGCCAAAGTGTGTCATTCTAGTATTTTTCTATACATAATGTTAATGTTCCCGTCTCCTTGAACTCTTGCAGAGAAGGCCAAGGTCTCCCTCAGTTATTTCTCGAAGGTCATGCTTGGGCCAGCAACAACAACAACAACAACAACAACAACAACAACAACAGAGAAGAGAAGGAGAGCCCCAAAGAATACATGCTCTTCGTTGGGGCGTAAAGTGGGGAGATCTAGATATGTGGGGTGCGGGAGCAGGAGCATGAGCTTCTCTGGGAACTTTCTGGAGAGGCTGTCCACGGGATTCGGGGATTGTACAGTGCTGAGGATTGTTGAGTCCCATAGAGAGGCGCCCAAGCAGGACAACCACCACCACCACCACCGCCACCCCATCAAGGATAGGGTCAAGTGCGGTGGCCTTTTTGAGGAGGGTTGGTCATTTTTCAATGGTCATCTATGCCCCTTAACACATTATTAAATAAAGTATGCTTCTTGGACTGGTTTTTCTAGAGATTTTACTTTCATGGAATTGTATATTTGTATATTTTCAATTGAAAATGAAAATGGAAATGAAAATTAATTCTGGGCATTCATCCATTAATTTTTTTTTTTAAAATGACATTTGATAGGGGTTTGAAACCCTTATGTAAGCCTTCAATGATAATATAGAGGTTTCAAACCCCTATGAAATCACTACAATTGATAGGGGTTTGAAACCCCTATCTAAACTTTTGAAGATATTATAGAGGTTTGAAACCCTTATGAAATAGCCAAGATTTGATAGAGGTTTGAAACCCCTATGAAATAGTCAAGATTTGATAGAGGTTTGAAACCCCTATGTAAGCTTGGAAGATAAGATAACACCTTAAAAGATAACACTTTTCATAGAGGTCAAAAACCTCTATGAAAAGTCTTTCATAGAGGTTCAAAACCTCTATGAAAAGTAGAATTTGTTCTAGTGATAGGTCAATCTACAAACATTGTTTATCTTATAATTTTAGTTATTTCATTTGTTGTTTTATTATAAGTGATTGCATGTTTTCCTTATAATAAGATCCACGGGTATTTGTTGAAATATCATAAATGTCCCTAGTCGGTCATTATATTGGGAACTATAATGAATTAAAACTAGTGCGAATCTTGATTGATGGTCATGAGATGATCATGTGTACAGGGATACGAATTGAGATCACGAGTACTTGTTAGGGAACAAGGTACTGGACCGACCTGCTATGAGAATACCATATGGATTGAGTTATAGGTGTTACTCATGATACGTATATCGTTTAGTCCTTCGACTTGAGTTACTATAGACTTCAATATTAGGAACATAGTAATTTGATACAATCAAATGTTGTCTTTAACCGGACGATTATAAACATTGTGATTGGTTACCATGTGAATAATATGTGAAGGTGAGTAATCAAGATAGAATTTGTCCCTTCCATATAGAGAAATATCAGTGGATCCCTCGATATGTTAGATTGTTAAATGGCCAAGTCCAAGTGAATTGATATGATCAATGTCACTTGGATGTTTTCATTGTACCTAAAGATTGAGACTAGTATGATTGAACATTAAGGGTGACTTTTCATGCCTTATTTAATCAAATGATATCACACGGCGAAAGGATATGGTATATTTTATTCATTAGGTTGTATCGATTTTGATATTTTATGCTACTTGGATAGTCATAATGCCTTACTAGAGACTGATTATGACATGTGTACCAAAATCGTTTTGGTTCACTACACGAACCTATTGGGTTGCACACAAAGAATTGTTTTGCACAATTTCAATTAGTCCAGAGTAATGAATTTTATATGATAAAATCTTTGATATAAAAGCTCTCGCGATTTGTTATACGATAACTTATTAATAGGGGCGTTTGTGTAATTTGCTTGAATTGCCTAAATATAATAGTTGTATTATGGATATGTTTTTTTTAAGTGAGCTTATCTACACATATAAATAGAGGTTGAAACCTTAAAACGAAATAAATTTTTAGTTTTTGCTATTTTCGAGTTCTCTGGGTTTTAGGAAAGAAAGAAAAAATTTTCTATCTCTCTTGGGGCTAGCACTCCAAATTGTGTTCACTGTTCGTGTATGGATTTTGGATAGAGGACACACACTTGAACATCTTGAAAATCGAATAATCAGATAAGGAAATCTCGAATTAAGGTATGATTTACTTTTGTAGATCTAGTTTAACGGATCTTATTTTCAATCATGTTGGGGTTTTTCAAAAATTGTTGTTTTTCAAAAATTGTTTTGAATTTTTTGCTGCGTATGAACCACAAACCCAACATAAGTCATTACATCCTTAAATGATAAAATACCACGTGTGTATTGAAAACCAATCGAAGATTATAGACTAACTAGGGTCACTGAGAGACATGTCAAATGCGTGCTCGCGTAGGAGCCGTCTCCTTATATCTTTCTAATGGTTCATTGTTCTTACCATGAATTGTCAACCCTTGAAATTCTGCAGCGAGACAAGGTGATAAACCCCGAAACAGGCTCGTACATGCACTTGGTCTAAGTCGTCAAAACCAACACACACGCATGCATGAAATGCAAAGCTAAACTCATGATAGCAGGAAATAAGATTTTTAATTTAAAATAAGCTTGAATTGTGTGGAGCTTTCTCATAGGTTTACTTACCTCAAACATGTGTGAAATGGGTTCTAACGATCCCATCATGCCTCAAAATGCTTACCTCACACCCGACTATGTTATCATAAGTCATTGTTTTGAATTTAAGTCATATTTAGTGTGTTTGAGATAGTAAGTTATGATTTATAATGTTAGACTAAGTGGTTAGTCACTTACGCTCCACCCAGGATTTTGATGGCAACAAACAATGTGAAAGGATTCAAACAAGTTTGCTAAGTGTTTTTAGAATAGCAAACTTGGTTAGGAAGCACAAGTTCAAAAGGAAAATTGAATTCTCATAAGCTCAAGTCAAATGTAGCCGGTAAAGTTCAAGACTTGGCTCCTATAAGGAAACAAGGACCGAAAAGCTTACACTACAAGTTGTATAAATTATATAAGGTATATAAGTCCAATTATACTAGCCAAATGCATTAGTTTCATGCGTATTATGTTTTTCCATGTTTTCTAATGTTTCAAGTATCAGTTTTAGTACCAACTAAGTTTTATAACTTGATATGATTTTATATTGTTTTGTATTGTGAAAACTCATTTTTACACATGCATCGAATGTAGGAAACTATTGTGATTGGTTTTGAATGCACCAAACTCAGTTTGAATAGTTTTTGAAAAGAAAGCAAATATTTGCAAAAAAATCCCTACATGTTTCATGAAACTGGGATTTTCGATTTTCAAGATTTGTAAAATCACCTGGGATGTCCAAACGGATCCAATGATTCATACTAAACATGTTTAATATATTCCCAGAGGTTTAATTGAATTATATGTGTGTTAAGGGGTCACTAATATGAGACCAGAACAAATTCAGTTTCTGGTCCCTGTTGGTAAGCGCGCTACCCGTAGTTACCGCACTAATGATGTCACCTAGCACGCTAACCAGTCACCCAACAATTTTTTTAAAAGCTTACAACTTTCGCTTTATTTTGAATCAATGATTGATTTTGGGCCATTGGATCAAGATAATGACCATAAATAATCAAAAAGGCTCGGAAGCCATTAACAAACCACTTAGAACATTCTTTTATCCTCTCAAGCTAAAAAACTCGCAAGTGTCCAAGTTTTAACATAAAAAAGTCTCGATTTTTGTGTGTTCAACCACTTACAAGTGTCCAAGTTTTTTAGGCTGTCGAATCATCCTCGAAACTGTTGTAACTGAGGTGTTCTAAGGCCTACAACCACTTCTTCAAAACTGATTTGATTCTTACTCGTTCGAGGTTGTAAGAAAGTTTGATTTCCTATCTTGTTTGTGCTTAAACTACTTTTGGTGTGTTTAGTGTGTGGAAGTCATTTGTTGTGTTCTTGAACACATTTGTCTTGGGTTTAAACTTGATTTCATAAACACTAAAACTGATTTGAATAAGAGTTAGGGCTTAAACTTGATTTTTATCAAACTACTTGTTCATTGGATTTGAAATCTGATTTATTCTCATCAATTTGGTTTAATAAATCAGTGATATAATCATATATCTCATTCATATTCATACTTGCATACATTAGAGTTGTTAGGCTCTAGGTAGCACGCTTGTAATTGAACTTATTGCCGCTTTACTTTGTAAAGTTGATCTTCATTATATTCATCTATTTCTTGTAAGTGGTTATTGTAAAACTTAGTGAGATCTAAGTCAAGGGAAGAACTAGTTGAGGCTAGGTAGGAAGTCCTAATTTGTAATTAGGCATTCTAAACTTGTATGCTTATGTTGTAACACTTATCTTTAATATAAATGGGGGTTCAAAAATCCTAAATGTGGAGGTTAAGTAGTGGATGTAGATCGGTTGGATCGAACCACTATAAATCTTGTATCTTTTTTCCATCTCTTCTACTCCCTTCACCATTGCATTGCATTTATAATTGTTGACTGTGCGTGCATAGAGCATTGTTGTTTATTGAAAGATTTTAAAAGGTTATTACCTCTTGGCACACCCAATTCACCCCCTCTTAAGTGTGGTTTCAATTGGTATTAGAGTGGGTTATCGCTCAAAATGTTACTAACATATCTTTGAGTGTTTTTGTGCAAGGATGCAAACTCAAGATCTAGCTTGCCTTAGGGAAGGCAACTCATCGAGTAGGCCTCCGTACTTTGATAGAACAAACTATGCTCATTAGAAGGTGATGATGAAGTTCTACATTAGAGCACAAAGTAGACTTTTATGGGATTCAATTCAAAATTGCTACACTCCGACGGACAAGCCCACGAAGGACTACACTACCGCGGAGACAAGGATTGAGCTATCAAATGATCAAGCTATGAATCATTTGTTTTGTGCACTAAGTGAGAACGAGTTTAACTAGGTTAGTGCATGCCAAACGGCCAAGGAAGTTTAGGAGAAGCTTGAAGGACACTATGAAGGTACAATTTAAGTGAAAAAGACAAAATCAAAGATCTTGAGGAGCACTATTAAACTTTTAGGGTTGGCTCCGATGAATTCATAGCCACCACCATCACTCAGTTCACAAAGCTCTTAAATGAGATAAAAAAAATCTTGGAAAGAATTATGATCAAGGTACGTCAGTGTAAAAGTTCCTTAGAGGCTTGCCTAAGGAATGGGATGCAAAGAAATATGGAATCCAATCGGCGCAAATCTTGAAGATCACACCTTTAATGCTCTCTATACGGAGAGCTAACGGTCCATGAGTTTAAACTAAAGGACCGAGCTAGATTGGAAGCACTTAGTGGTGGTACAAAAAGCTCAAGAAAAGAGATTACTTTAAAGGAAAATAGCCCACTGGCCCCATTAGTTAAGATCATTGAAGATGAGAAATCTAGTGATGACGATGATCTCGAGGAAGTAGCTATGCTCCCAAGAAAGCACAATAAGGTGATGTATACGCGCGACAAGTACAAGAAGAAGTTCAAGAGTGGAAGTAAAAAAGGAAAGTCAAGCGAGATCATTTGCTTCGGGTGTGGCAAATCGGGCCATATCAAGGCTGATTGCAAGTCTAAGAAGGTCTTGGATAAGAGGAAAGGCAAGAAGAGCTTCAAGGTAATATGGGATGACTCATCTTCATCAAGCTTTGACTCTGAGTCGAAAAACAAGAAGGATATACTTTGTCTCATAGCAAAAAAATGAGGTGAATTTCAAAGCTTTAAATTTTGATGATGTTAATGATTTGGATGATGTGCCTAGTATTGATGAGCTTAGGAAAGAGTTGAAAAAAGAGGTCAAAAAGGCCAAACAACTCCAACAAAACTTGACCATGGCAATTTGTGAGATCAAGTTACAAAATGAAACCATTAGTGACCTCTAAAGTGACTTGAATGAAGTCATAAGGGAGAGAGATGCCTTAGTTAAGGAAGTAGAGGACGTTACTAATACGGTGACCAAGTTCACTAATGGGAGAGATATGCTTGACATGATGTTGTAAGCACAACGACGTGCATTGAAAAAAAGTGGCATAGGTTATGGAGAAATTTATTGAGCTACAAGAAATTGTTAGATGATGCTCACAGATGCTTAAAATGCAATTGGTCTCATATGGTTGGGAAATGTGTCTTGCAAAAGACCAACATGGGTAGACTAGCATGGGTAGTTAAGGACACTTATGGTACTAACTTTGTTGGACCCAAAGATTTTTAGGTAACAAAATTTAGTGTTTTTCATATTATGTAGGATGCGAGAAAGAGTGCCCTATGGTACTTGGATAGTGGGTACTCAAGAGACATGACTAGAGATGCAAGTCAATTCATTGAACTAAAGTGGCATGATGGCGGAAAGGTTTCATTTGGAGATGACAACAAAGGAAAGGTCATAGGCCTTAGTACCGTGGGTAACAATTCTCTTTCCATTTCAAATGTTTATCTTATTGATCGTTTGAAACATAACTTGCTAAGCATTAGTCAATTATGTAATAAAGGTTTTCATGTCAAGTTTGAATCATCAAAATGCATTGTTAGGAATGAGAAGTGTAAAATCGTGTTCATTGCATATAGAGATAAGAATGTTTATGGCATTAACTTTGATGAGATGCATATGCATGTTTCATGTATGAGTGCTCAAAATGAATGTGATGTATGGTTGTAACACCGTAGACTAGGATATTCTAGTATGGAAAATTTGTCAAAATTGACCAAAAATGATTTGGTGAAGCGTCTCCCCAAATGCACATAAGAAGACAAAGAATGTGAACCTTGTATTCTTGGTGAACAAGTGAAATCATCATTCAAGACGAAAGTAGCTAGTGATCTAACTAGTGCCTTAGAACTAATCCATATGGATTTGTTCGAACCTACCAAAACACAAAGTCTAGGGGAAAATCATATTGTTTGGTTATTGTTGATGATTTCACTAGATACACTTGGGTGCACTTTCTAGCACATAAGCACAAATTCTTTGAGGTGTTTGTGAAATTTTGTGTATTAGTTGAAAATGAGAAAGGGTACAAAATTACCATCATTACAAGTGATAGGGGTGGTGAGTTTGTCAATAGGAACTTAGAGGAGTTTTGTGCTAGATAAGGGTATATACACCAACTACCCTCTCTTAGGACACCACAACGAGATGGAGTAGTTGAAAGGAAAATAGAACTCTCCAAGAAATGTTTATAACTATTCTTAATAAGTATAACATAGCTAAGCATTTTTGGGCTGAAACCATTAACACGATAGGCTATGTTTTAAATAAGGTGAGTGTCTAAAGGCAAGTGAAAATACTCTTTATGAATTTTGAAAAGGTCAAAAACCTAATATTAGTTACTTTAAGGTGTTTGGTTGAACTTGCTATGTTCTAAATGATAAGGATCATTTGGACAAGTTTGAGCCTAAGTCAAATGTATGCACCTTCCTAGGGTATTCCATGCATAGTAAGGCATATAGAGTGTTTAATAGATTAACCAAGACTATAGAAGAGTTAATCCATGCCAAGTTTGATTAGATATACCCTAAAGTGCAAATGTTGCACACCTTGGAGAAAATGAGACTTGATGATGATGATGGTATCACTCAAGCTCAAATATCCAATAATAAATAAGTAGAAGTGAGAACAGAAACTGAACCTAGTGTACCCAAGAACTCAAGACTTCTTTTAGGACATCTTTCTTAACAAATCATAGGTGATCAAAACAAAGGCATGCATAACCACTAGTTATCACTAAATCAAGATGACGGGCACATAGCATTTGTATCACAAACCAAGCTTACTAAGATAGATGATGCCTTAAGTGATGAGTTTTGGATCATGGCCATGCAAAAGGAACTAGGACACTTTGTTAGAAACAAGATATGAACACTAGTGCATAGACCTAAATATCATATTATTATAGGCACCAAATGGGTAACAAAAAGAATGAAAAAGGTGAGATAGTGAGAAACAAGGCTAGGTTGGTTGTACAAGGCTATAATCAAGAGAAAGACATTGATTATTAAGAAGCCTTTGCACCAGTAGCAAGACTAGAAGCAATTCAAATTTTGTTTGCTTTTATTTGCTACAATGGGTTCCTACTATAACAAATGGATGTTAAAAGTGCATTCTTAAATAGTTTCATCAATGAAGAGGTGTATGTAGAACAACTACAGAGTTTTGAAGACCATGCTTATCCAATTCATGTTTATCGTCTTTAAAAGGCCTTCTACGAATTAAAACAAGCTCTTAGAGCTTGGTATGATAGGCTAAGTGCATTTGTACTTGACAAAAGGTTCAAGAAAGGAACACTAGACCCCACATTGTTCATTTTGATAAAAAAACATGACATACTTCTTGTTCAAATTTATGCAGATGATATCATCTTTGGTTCATCTAATACACGTTTTGTGATGATTTTTCATCTTTGATAACCAATGAATTTGAAATGAGCATGATAGAAAAACTAACATACTTATTAGGTTTGCAAATTAAGCAATCCAAGTATAAGATTTTCATAAATCATGTGAAGTATATGAGGGACATGCTAAAAAAACTCAAATTTGATAATTAGGCATGTGACACCCATAGATCCTACGTTGTATTGTGCCATGATAGGTAGCCTCCCTTACTTGATCTCTAGTAGAACCGATATTATGTTTAGCGTGTGTCTATGTGCTAAGTTTCAATTCGAGCCCAAGGAATTATATTTGAAATGTGTCAATCGTATATTTCATTACTTAAGTGGGACACAAGACTTGAAATTGTAGATCAACAAATCCAAAAGTTTTAAACTTAAAAGTTTTGTTGATTCCTATATGGGGAGTCTAGTGGATAGGAAAAGCGCCTTATGATTTTGTCATTTGCTAGGAAATTCACTAATATCATGGTTTATCAAAAAAAAACAAAACTCCGTTGCTTTGTCTACCACCGAAGCTGAATATGTGGTTGCCAGAAGCTGTTATGCTCAAGTCTTGTACATGAAACAACAAGTTGAGGATTATCAAACCCAAGTTGGTTGTGCTGAAATCTATTGTGATAATAGTAGTGCAATCAACATATCCAAAAATCTAGTATTACACTCTTGTACCAAACACATTGAGATTAGACATCGTTTCCTTTGAGATCATGTCCAAAAAGGGTGATGTTAAATTGATTCATGAGTCCACTAAGGACCAACTAGCTGATATTTTCACTAAGACACTGTCTAGAGGCCAATTTTCCAAGATTCAATGAGAATTAGGCATGATTCGTGAATCCGACCTTCTAAGCACGATCTAGCTTATCTAAACCTTTTTTATATGTTGTTAGTGATGTCTCCATGGAGTATGAGATGAATCCGAGTAGTCTTTCAAAAATCCAATATTCATGACACCAAATTCCAGAGAACAATTAACGTGCTAGGTGTAACTAGGTGGCGCGCTAGGCCTGTCTGGCTAGTGTGCTAAGTAGTACATTAGCGCGCTAGTGAGTTTATCCCCAGAACAGTTTTCTACCTTATTAGCGCGCTAATGGACTTACCTAGCACGCTAATGTCACTCGGGTTAGACTGTTAAAAATAGTTTCTCAAGACCAAAACTTTCATTTCTTCACCTCTTTCACTTCTAACCAAGTCTCCTCCTTCCTACTCGGTCTCTACTGGGTTTCTACAATCATCTAGGTAATTTATCTTCACTTCATTATTTCCATTATGTTTCCTTAATTGTTCTATGTTTCCACCAATTTGTAACCCTAGTTATTCCCTAGTGCTCCTTTTGCTATTGATACAATGTCTTCTCACCAAACCCAATGCTTCGTTCCCGCATCATCTTCTCGTCGTAGGTATGCAGGTGGGGTGGGTTTGAGGCGAGGAATGCAATTCCCATCCCCATCCTCACTTATGGCGGGGTGGGGATTCCTCGCTAGCAAATCCTCACTGGGGAATTTTTTACCCCCATTCCCCACCCGGTGGGGATCCCCACCTCATCACGTTTTTACATAATGTCTAAAAAAAGAGATAAAATATATTATACATCTGAAATTAAAAATCAATAAAAGCTTTTTCTTCACAATTGTAGGTCGATTTTCGAATTTTATGTGAAACATTCACCATACAAAAAAAAGAAATATAAGATTTAATGATTTTGATGCAATTCTTACATGAAATATTCATGATCCCCGTGAGGAGTCCCTATGGGGATTCCCCATGGTGGGGAGGGATAATACCGCCCCCGCCACGCCCCGGTGGTGGGGATGAAATTGCCCTCATCCCCGACCCTGTGGGGGCTAGTTGGAGTGAATCTCTTCCCCGTCAGGGCAGATCCCCATGAGGAATAGGGATTCCCCACCCCACCTGCATCTCTATCTCGTAGTCCCCTTACTTACCAAGTTCTCAAACTGGTATCCAGTAGCGACTCTGAGTCCTCGGTACCATCTTTGTCCATTTTCCAATCCATTTCCCATCACGAGGCTAGGTCTTCTAGTCACCTTATCAACACGTCCGCCACCATCCTGATCATTCCTTCTCAACATGAGGGTCGTTCCGAATCAAAGCACAATGGTGCTTCCGGGTCCAAGTCTGTTCTCGAGGCGGTTAGCTCGAGTCTAACGGACGCCAAAATCCTAAAACTCGCCATTACTGACTTTGAGTTTTATGTAAAACACTCCTCCCAATGCGTGAGGTGCTTGCCTAATCTAGGTGGGTATCCTTTTTCCAATACAAGGACTCGTATAATGCTCCATTAGTTCAAGTCTTCTACTCAAACCTTGTCATTGCAAATGATTATGCCCTTCAGTCAGTCATCGATGGTCGTTTCTTCATGATCACGCCACCGAATCTTGCTCAACGCTTTGATATTCCTCTACACCCTACTACCACTACTCTCGGGCGTAAGATTCATGATTGGCCATTTAAACGGTTTGAGGTTCTTAATTCCTTTACATAGTCTGATAGGGATATCACTGTGTATCAATCTAGAGTTACTAATACAGACTTCAAACTTGTGCCTTATCTCTTGCATAAAATCTTTCATAAGGTTATCCTTCCCTGTGGTGGTAGTAAGAACTATATCACTCTTCTTGACATTTATGTCCTTAGGGCTCTTATGCGCGAGATTCCTATTAGTCTGTCGCATATCATAATTGCATATGACACCATCGACATGACCACTTTGAAGGCCATGAAGTATCGCTACATCTGCATTGAGCGACACCGAATACGTTACGAGGACATCCCTAACAGTGAGCACTACGAGGGATACAAGTCTTCGTATAAGACTGATCTTCCCGTGGACTTTGACGAGCGTGACTATCTGGACTACAACTTCTTGTACCCACATGGCGATGATGGTGATGATGTGGTACAACAGGACCACCATACTCACCAAGCTCCACCACCTTCGCAGCACGAACAACAGTCACAACAAAATCCTCGGCCCTATCCATCATATTTTGGCGTTGCTCCTCCTTCAGATATGTCTCCTTCAATGGCTTACATCTCTGCACAGCTAGGCCACATGCACAAGTACATGACGAGGACTTTCACGACCATCAACACTCATCTTGATCATCAAGGTGATCATATTTGTCACATAGAAGGACATCTACTACCGACTTGACCAGTGAGAGATGACTACGCTTCTGGCTCTGCCCGTCAGACTTCATCTCATTAGGAGGAGAGGCTAGGTGTAGTTTTGATAGGGGATCATTAGGCTCATTTGTTACTTATTTTGTATGTACATCCACAATTTGGCTTACTATGTTAAGTTACGTACATTTAGGGTTTTTTTTGCATGTTCCACAACTATGTTAATATTTTCATCAACTAATTAATATTATGGATGTTCATTTTGGGTATCTCCAAGTTCTACTGTTATTTGTTTTATTACTATACCTATGGATTACTCGCTTTCATTTTCCTTGTTTGCACTTCTATATATGCATGTTGTTGGTGGAGCTTTATTCCCATTTTTTGATGTTATCAATAGAATGAGAAATTCATGGTTTGAACTTAAGATTACAACTTGATATGTCATAATTGGTACTCAAATTATCTCTTTTGTTTGTCAAGTTCATATTGTTTGTTATCATAAAAAATGGGAGATTGTTGGACTAAGTGATTAGTCACTTACATTCCACCCGAGATTTCAATGGCAACAAACAATGTGAAAGGATTATAACAAGTTTGCTAAGTGTTTTCAAAATACCAAACTTGGTTAAAAATCACAAACTCATAAGGAAAACTGATTTTTCACAAGCTCTCAAATGTAGCTCGCAAGGTTTAAGATTCGGCTCACACAAGCAAACAAGGATTGAAAAGCTTACACTACAAGTTGTACAAATTATGTAAGGTATATAAGTCCAATTATGCAAGCCAAATGCACTAGTTTCATGCATACTATATTTTTCCACATCTTCCAAAGTTTCAAGGATCAGTTTTAGTACCAAGTGTTATAACTCGAAATGATTTTATATTGTTTTGTATTGTGAAAACTCATTTTTACACATGCATTGAATTTGGAAAACTATTATGATTAGTTTTGAAAGCACCAAACTTGATTTGAATGGTTTTTGAAAAGAACACAAATATTTGCAGAAAAGCCCCTACATGTTTTATGAAACCAAGATTTCCAATTTTTGGGATTTGCGAAATCATATGGGCCATCCAGACAGGTCCAATGACTCATACTAAACATGTTAAATATATTTCCAACAATTTAGTTGAGTCATAGGTATGTTAAGGGGCGGCTAACGTGAGACTAGAACTTATTTAATTTTTGGTCCTTAATGGTTAGCGCACTAATGGGAATCATTAGCGCGCTACCTACAGTTATCACGCTAGTGACATCACCTAGCGCTAACCAGTCTCATGACAGCTTTTTGAAAAGCTTATAACTTTTCGAAATTGATCTTATAGGTGTAGGAGAGTTGGTGTAGTAAGGTGCGGGGGGTCAGACTAGGAATGCCGAATAGGAGTATCTACCCAAAGCGAAACGACAAAGAGAGAGAGAGAGATAGCTGCTCGCAGAATTGATTTTAGGCCATTGGATCAAGATAATGGCCATAAAATATTAATAAGGCTTGGAAGCCATTAACAAACCACATAAAACATTCTTTTATTCTCTCAAGCTTAAAAACTCACAAGTGTCCAAGTTTTAATATAGAAAAGTCTTGATTTTTGTGTTCAACCACTTGGAGTTTTTTAGGCTACCGAATCATCCTTGGAACTAGTGTTACTGAGGTGGTCTAAGGCTTGCAACCACTTCTCCAAATTTGACTTAATTCTCACTCATTTGGGGTTGTAAGAAAGTTTGATTTCCTAGCTCGTTTATGCTTAAACTACATCTTTTGGTGTGCTTAATGTGTGGAAATCATTTATTATGTTCTTAAACACATTTGTATTGAGTTATTTGTATTGAGTTTCACACTTACACTTGACTTCATAAACCTTATGACTAATTTGAACAAGAGTTCGGGCTTAAACTTAATTTTTATCAAACTATTTGTTCATTGTATTTTCAACCAGATTTATTTTCATCAATTTGGTTTAATCAGTTTCTTGTTTGAGATTTATGCAAAATCAGTGATATAATTATAGATTTTATTCATATTCATACTTACATGCATTAGAGTTGTTAGGCTTTAGATGGCTTGCTTGTAATTGACATTATTGTCGCTTTACTTTGTAAAGTTGATCTTCATTATATTCATCTATTTCTTGTAAGTGGCTGTTGTAAGACTTAGTGGGATCTAATTCAAGGGAAGACCTAGTTAAGGCTTGGAATAAACCCTAGTTGAGTCTAGGTGGGAAGTCCTAATTTGTGATTATGCGTTCTATGCTTATGCGTTTAGGTTGTAACACTAATCGTTAATATAAGTGGGGGTTTGAGAATCCTAACCTAGGAGGTTTGGTAGTAGATATAAATCTTTTGGATCGAACCACTATAAATCTTGTGTCTCTTTTCCATCTATTATACCCCCTTCACCAGTGCAATGTATTTATAATTTTTGATTATGCGTGCATAGAGCATTGTTGTTTATTGATATATTTTAAAAGGCAATAACTCTTAGTACACCCAATTCACCCCCCTTTTGGGTGTGATTTCATATAATGCTTAATCAGGTTCGACCCCTAATACTTACAAATAAGCAATAAATCCCTTACAAGCCCTAACTTCTTACATGTTTTCGACAATTGAGATAACTTTATTTTTGAAAACTAATGACTCTAAGTTGTTTTATACTCTCTCTTAGCTTTCCAACTATAGGTAGAATGTCAAAATTTGAGTAAAAATGAAGGAGATATATGGTCGTTTTACAAAAACTACTTATAAAGGAAGCTACCTAGCTAGGGGAGAAAATGTGCTTCCTAGAGGAAATGTGCTTCCTTTGAAGACTCATTGGGTAGAACAGTAGAAACATAGTTTACGCTCCTAAATCACCAAAAATCAACCCTAAAGGCTCCCAAATCATACCAAAGTCCTAAAAATTGATAAATCTTCATTGTGGGCAATCAAAACAAACATTGAAATAACAATTTACAACAAACTTCCAGATTTCATGCATCAAATGAACCCATTTCACTTGCATTTTTAGGGAAAACTCAAGAGCATCAAAACATTATTTTGAAAACATTTAGTTCTTGCAATTCGGAATTGAATAAGACTAGGATTGAGTTCAGAATTAGTTGTGAAACCCATTTCAAATAAGAAATTTTCGTTTGTGAAGATTGAACATCAATGGAGCATGCATTAAAACCTATTTTTGGATAATTAAGTTTGAAAGACTTGAGGATTGTTACATAGACTTGAGTTTTTTGGGTTTTGGGGGTTCAAAGCGCAACGAAAATTTTAATTTTTTTTAAACCCTAACAGGGTCTAATTCGAATCCCATTGAACCGATTAACAAAAGTAAATTGTACCTAAATCACTATTTTCGCTTCTCTTTGTTGATCAATGTTTAAGGCATTACTAGATATGAATATCCTCTATTAGAAAGCTACATACTAATGGTGACTGAGAATTCGAGTGTTAGCCTAAGAGAGAACACGAAAACAATTTTCTATTCTCCTTTAAAACTCCAGAATGGCTGTGAAATCTAACTCGTATTAGAAAAATGGAAATTAGATTTCAACCCTAATTTTTCTCGTAATGTGATTTCAATTATCATGCCTATTTTTATGACTTTTGTATAAAGTCGGGTAAGTGAATTACCATTATACCCCTACTTAAAGTGGTACTAATATGATACATTATAAGGACTTTTATGTTATGAATTTTATCATAGAAAGTTCTTTGTTTTGAGTCAATTAAATCCCGTAAAACCATCATTTCTGTGCGACCCAGTAGGTTCATTTAATGTTAGCAATGAGCCAAAACTAGTTTGGTACACGAGTCATAAGCAGTCTCTAGCAATGCATTATGACTACCCAAGTTGCACGAAGATCAAAATCAATACAATCTAATCAATAGTGTATGTCATATCCTTTTATCGTACGATATCCTTTGATAAACATAAGGCATGAAAAAGTCACCCGTAATGTTCAATCGTATTAGTCTCGATCTCTAGATAAACTAAAAACATCTAAGTGACATTGATCATATCAATTCACTTGGACTTGGCCATTTTTAGTCTCATATATCGATGGATCCACTGAAATCTCTCTCTAAACAAGAGGGACAAATTCTATCACGATTACACACCTTTACACATTATTCACATAGTAACCAATCACGACCTTTATAATCGTCCGATTAAAGACAACGTTTAATTATTTCAAACTACTATGATCGTAATGTTGAAGTCTATGGTAATCTCAAGTCATAGGACTAAATGATATACATATAATGAGTAACACCTATGACTTAATCTATGCGGTGTTCTCATAGCAAGTCGATCCAGTACCTTATTCCCTAACATGTACTCATGATCTTGATTCGTATCCTTATACACATGATCATCACATGACCATCAATCAATACTCACATTAGTCTTAATTCTTTGAAGTTCCTAGTATAATGACCGACTATGGATACTTAAGATGTTTCAAGTGAACATCCATGGATCATATTCTAAAGTAAACATGCAAACAAATTATAATAATGAATAGCAAATGAAATCCTCTTTTTAATTAACTAAAATAGTAATAGAAACAATGTTCGTAAGATTGACCTAGGGCACATGCCCCAGCAAAGTTACCCTAGATCTGATCTCTCCACCAAGCTGTAATTTGCATTGGATCAACACCATTCTTTACCAAATTTGTAGATAGATAATCTAGCCACCACAAGTTTATTTCTCTAAGTGTCATGGGCTAGTTTCTTGCATGAAACCAAGAAAAACCATATATATATATATATATATATATATATATATATATCCTCCATCACTCTCTTAGTGTAGATATTAAGATGTATCGAGAGCTAAAATTAAAAGCAACCACCATCCTAGATTTCAATTAATTTGCCTAAGGTTCTTGCAAAAACTCATCTCTAGGAGAATCTTAAGTCTTAGATTTAATCCATAAAAACTTAGGCCTAAATACATTAGCTTAGGCACGTTGATAAATCAAGTAGCCTAAGCTGTGAGTTTCAATTTAATAAATTCCATCATTACCCGACTAACCAATTGATTATCCGGCTACTCGACCTATGCGTACATGCATCTCGAGATGCCCATAAAGCCTTTATTTATTAATCTAGGAAATTAAGTATTTTGTGTTGAGTTCAATTTATGCCTCATTTATGTGTCATTTTGTTATATTTTAATGTGACTAAGTCTACAAAATTAGCTCCTAATTATCTATTTTTGCCTATTGTAGGTTCTATGTTTGGTTTGATAAAAAGGAATAATGCATGTTTTTCTTGGTGATCCAAATCACAAAGCATGCTTGCACACATCCCAAGACAGCCGTACGGGACCCACGATGGGCTATATAGTTGATTAGTTAATTATCAAAGGAGTTGGAGTGATCTAAGTGAAGAAATATTAACAAAATTTGCTAAGTACACAAGTAATGTTAGAGCAGTTCAGTAGCTCTATGATCTACCTCGTGATTCACACTGTGGCAGGGATTATAAGTGATGAAGTAGGCTGAGCAACGCAGATAGCAACATACTTGAAGCACAACAACTCCAGCAGCCATCCAAAATCTCATCAGGATGCACAACAGATTGGATTAAGAAAATTACTTCGTCCCCATCGCTCTCTCCTCCATCACTGTGCATCTCATGTGACCGTGTAGATTGTCCTTGAATGGTGCATTATTCTTTTTTCTAGCAACCACGACCCTTGATCATCCTAGGTGCACTAATAAAAGACCCCACGCTTAACCCATCCCTCTCTCTTCTCCATTATGACATGACTCTCTAAATGCTAGATCTGTCTCGAATGACTCAACACTTCACCCTTCAGAGATCAATTGCCCTTGATTCTCCTTAGCGTAGAGTCACCGCATCATTACCTTATTCATGCATTCATGTGATTACCATGCTACTCTCTTATCCACCCAGATTAGCCTCTAGTGAAGCGTCATCTATTTCTCCTATATAAGCTACCATAGATAATCCTAGGCGCATGTGATACCTAATCTTCTCATCCAATTCATTTAAACAAAGGGCATAATTGGGAATTCACTTGAGATTAAGGTTTTTTAACCCCTTTTTTGGGCAACACGTGGCAAATTCTAACCTACGCATTGGTCTACCAAATGGGAGATAAAGAACCGATTGGGGTGAGGGGGTTGGAGATTCCCAGAAGTAAAAAGAAAATAAAGCACTCCCCCTCCATTTTTGATTCTCATCATCAACCCTATCCATTCTCTCTCTTCCTCTATTTTTAAATATTCACTTAACCATCTTTTCACTCTCCTATCTATTTTGTAATTAAACGTTACAATACATTATATTATTGTGATTTTTGATATATGGATAGCTAAAGAACACCTCTAACCTAATATAGGAGAGGAACAAAGGAGGCTCAATTTCTTCAACAAATTTGGAATGTGAGACTTTCTAACTCTTGATTTACAAATCAATATCTTATCTTGTTAATGGTTGAATAATTACCATGATTCATTTCTTGCTTTGTGTAGTTGCAAATGCACACTTGTTAGATAAGGATTTAATTCTAGTTAGGGAATTTTACATCCGTAATTGCGTTCCTCAACAACAAGTAGCAGGCGATTACTTCAATTGGTTGGGCTTTTAGGGGTAATTATACAATTGAACAGTCTAGGCTAAATTATACGCACTTAGTGTTTCAAATGTTTAGGGTTAGTGATTTCTTCGACTTTAATGTGAAAATTGTGTTGAATTCTAGTGTGCTTCACCGACATCAAATTTAATGTGACAATTGCGTTGAACACTAGTGTGTTTCACCTTGGGTTACACATTTGTTAAGGACTTAAACAATAGTCTTACTTTGTTTGTCGTAAATAGGGAGTCTAAGGGTTTTTACATAATGTTGAACCCTGACACGTGTCGAGGACAATAAATCTCCCACTTTTATTATACTTTCAAATTTTATAGTAGTGGTAAGTGGGATCGTCTCCATGAGGATTTTGAAAATTCCTTAAGAAAAAATGGTTTTATTATTTTTACTTTAATTAAAACAAGAATCTAAATTACTAATTCTAAATATATTAATCCACTAAGCTAATTAAACTAAACTAATTAACACAATTCAAAGTCACTAAAACCAAATCAATTCAATTCAATGGAAAAAATATAAAATAAACATCTAAACAAATATCTAGAACAATGCAATATCAATTCATTTCACTTAAATTATAGTCATAATAATACTTTATAAAGTATTTTAGATCATTAAACACTAATCGTATGTAAGTAAATAGCCCTTATTTCTCCTTATACCAGTGAAAAAGCCACATTCTAGTTTTATTGAATTAACTCTTTGAAAACTTAGAGAGATTAACTTTATGGAATAAAACTACATTAATCTTTGTGAAAACTCCAAACTACTAAATCTAATACCTTCAAAAAGACACTTCAATATTAAACTTAGATCTCAATCACCTAGGACATCTAAATGGTAATAGGCCTTTTAAACAATTCAAGTTACTACAAACATTATGAGTACATTGCAAAATGGATCAAGTTCATGTTCAGAGTTTGTTTATATTAATAAAATACTCATTCATAATCATAAATAACAACATAACATAATAATTGAAAGATCGACTCCATCGATTCTTCAAAGATTCCACTTCTAATGCAAATCGCTAAGTAAATCCTTGAAAAACTATCTCTGTGCTCCACTGATCTCGCCAGCTATTCCTAGTGTAAATCTCAAATCGCTAAGGAATCACCAACAGTGATTTCAAATTAATCCTTGATTCGTTAATAAGTCATTGTGCAATCTTTCTACTTAATCAAATCCTTCATTTTCTTTTCTTTTTTTCATCAACTTTTTCAAATGTTCTAATTATTACCTGAAATAACAAAAACAAGAGAAAACCTAGGGTAATAATACCTTTTACATTCAAAAATACCTTAAAATACACTATAAAACACTGTCTAATTATTGACTTATCAAACCCTATAGCTAACCTAAGAATTGATTTGGAATGCTCCTTTTATGTGAAAATTGATTATCATTGCGTGTGAGTGTTGAGTCGATCTTGTGAATCCCTGAGGCCTTGGTTGGGTTCTTATAATTGATTGCATCACTCCATTTATATTCGTTTGTTAGCATTCTTCTTTGCTTTTTTTATTGCTTGTTTGTGTTTAAGTTGCATACATTAGTATAGATTCACTTACCTCTCATTGAAATCAAGTTTTTCTTATTTTTGTCACCTAAAGTAACCCAATACCTCGAGGATCGACCCCTTAGCTCACTACTACTGCAAAATAATGTAGAAAATGGTAACCTAATAAGGGTTTTTGAGGCTTTTGACAAAATGGCTAAGCTTCGAGCTTTTCCATTTTTTCTTAATGACAAAGCCTAGGAATGGATTTACTACCTCCCTCCGGGTTCCATTACATGTTGGAGTGAGATGCTTGCCATATTTTTGAGTACCTATTTTTCTGAATCTTGAGCTTCCACACTTAGGAAAAAGATATGCGCCCTTAAAATGGGAGAGAGCGAGACAATGAGTGAATATTAGGATAGATACAAGCATTTACTTACTAGTTGCCCCAATTACCGACAAATCGATCTTTCAATATCGTTTCTTCTATGATGGTATGACTCCCTTTGAGTGACGAATGTTTGACAATCTATATGGTGGCCATATTAAAGAAAGGAGCCTCGAAGAGTTTATGACTATTTTTTTTGGACATAGCGAGACAATCCCATCAATATGGTAATGGAATTGATGTGTCCTACCGACGAGCTATAGGGCAAGTTGGTTCATATAGGAATGATGATAAGATTGATAAGCACACATCCTTAGTCGAGAAACTTGTTCAATCCTATCCAAAATAAGCTAAACTTTGTGGCCTTTGCGCCGATCCCTCCCATCCTATCGACATTTGTCCACTTCTCTTTGAATATGAGAAATGAGTCAACGCTTTAGGGAACCAATTCCAAGAGCAAGCACGTGGCCAATTCACCAATACTTATCAACCCGAAATTAGGAGTCCCTATCTTAGTTGTAGATCTTTCAATCCCAATTACCAAATTATTATTCCAAGAGGTCAACATTTGCCTCATCTTAATCCTCTACTACAAGCTTCTACTAGCTCATCATTAGAGGATATGATTAAGACCTTGGTTGCATCCAAAAGTAGATTCCAAAAGAATGTAGAGAAACACCAATACGACACTAATATGCAAATTCAAGAGACCAGAGCTAGCATTCGGGATCCAGAAGTCCAAATGGGACAAATGGCAATTGAATCGGGGTGAATACATGACAAGGGTAAGTTGCTAGCTCATCTATACCCTAATCTAAATACGGGAGCCCATGTCATACTCTTAGGAGTGGTAAAAGTTGGAAATGACTCCACCAAAGTGAGGGAAATCAAATGCAAAACTTTAAGTTGATTAGGTAGATCAAGAGATTAAAATACTTCCTAACCCTTCTAAAGAGTTTACTTCTAGGAAGAATGAGGTTCCCCCACCTCTCCTCCAAATCAAGCCTCCATTCCCTTAACGCTTAATGCTTTAAAAAGTGAGAAGAGGAACAAGAGATTTTTTAGGTCTTCAAGAAAGTGGAGATCAATATTGTAACATTCCTTGCCCTGATTAAGAGAATGTCCAGCTTTCAATCCTAATCAAGCCTCGGTTCACCAGTTGGACTCAATTAAAGTAACATAGCTGTCCTTCACACCTGATAATCATAATATAATATATTGTATATCGAATAAATAATTGAAAATGCAATGGAATTAAAACTTTTTCAATAATACAAATGATATACTAAATTATACTAATCGGAGTCCAAAACTAGTATCAACCTCGATTGTAAAATCATATCTTAACCATGTTTATTACAAGTAGTAACTCAATACAATATATAAATAATAGGGAAAAATTCATCGTAGAGAAAACTGTAAACTCCTAATATTTTTCATTTTTAGGTCAAACACATGTCGATAACTTGAAATGTTAATTGGGGAATGACCGCTCCAACTTGCTCAATAAGTGACTCAAAATTACAATATCAAGAATCTATCTAATAATCAAGGAATATGAATCCAAAAATATCTATCAAAGCATGATAAATTATAAAAGACTAAACAAACATATGCGAAACCATAGTTCCATAGCCTTTGCACGTGCGACGTCAATTATCATTCATTCATAAGAGTCATCTCTCAATTGTGCAAGAATACCACTACACGAAATCCACATAATGCCCAATGTGCGATTTCGTCAATGTATTCAAGAATAACGGAGTCTCCGCATTTTGTAGGATGTGAACATCAGTACTATGCCATGGTATACAAAAAGAAAAAAGAAAGGCTAATCCTTTACACCTTATAGCCATTTCCTATCTAGTTTGCATGATCTAGCTCATTCCCCAATGTTAGTTATGTTTTATTCTTGTCACCATGCAATGCTCCCAATCCAAGTCCATAACCTACATGAACTAGGTATATTACAATAAATGGCACAAATGATAGTTGTAATTGAGTCCCACTTACCTGTGCCAAGCTTTTCTAACTTTATATTAACTTACTTAACTCCCGGAATACACTGATCTTTTTCCGTTGATCAAAAATCTAAAATGGATTGATCATCATCAACTTGAGTCTAATACTCATTGATTAGAACTCCTAAATCATTCCCACTTGAATTTGGAACAATTTGTCAATTTTAGGTCAATACAATCATTTCATGTTTTTCGAAGTAAAAACCTCAGTATAAAGTCTCGCAAGAATCTCAAATACTTCATTTTACATAGAAATCCAAGAATTTCTATTTATTTGGTCAAAATATAATTTTTACTGATTTTTTTCCTTTTACGGAATTTTCACGAATTTCTAATTTTTTTTTACTTTTTTTAAGTTAGGGTTTAACCCCAGAATCGGGCTAGTCGGGTACATTCTGGAGATGTGGTTGCACGCATCTTGAGGCAAGGATAATCTCTCCAAAACACCAACAATTAACACCATTCTACTACTCGAGATCCCCATTACATGTATCTTGAGACAAATCTAAGATTTAATATTTAATTTGATTTTAGTTTTAAGATTCATTTCTTCTATATATAATATATAGATAACTTTATATTTTCGCGCCTATAAAATTCATCATGCGCGCCAATGACCACTCTTGGGCGTGCACACTATTGTGCATCCCCGTCGTGTCACCCTCGACCTATGTGTTACTAGGTGGCCACCAATTATTAATTATTTTGAATATACATATATATATATTTATACATACAATATATATATATGCCTATATTATTGCATTTATTATTTTGTCGTGCACGCCAACGAGTACACTCTGGTGAATGTGTCAAGCGTGCATAATAGTTTTCCGTATTTTCCTATTATTTGTAGTAGTGGTAAATGTGATATCGTTTCCATAGGGATTTTCCAAATCTAAAAAAAGTGTTTTTTCTTGTTTTTCTTAATTTAGGTAATCTAATTAAATGAGAATTAAAATACTAAATAACTAAAATCTATAAATACTAACTTAATTAACCAAATTAACTAACTTAATTCAAACAATTCAACTCAAACTAAATTTAACAATACTCAAATTTAATATAATTCAAATATCTTAAACAAATATCTAAACAAACCCCCTATTAAACAATGCAATATACTTGAATTACTTTCAAACACTAGAACATAACACCACTTCATAATATAGTTATAATTATAAGACATGAAATCTTGGAATCATTAAATCTTAATTCATAATAGGTTGATAGCCTTTAGCCAGCCATCGATTTTCTTAGATTTAAGGAAAAACCACATTCTTATTTTTGTACATGTACCCATTAAATAAAACGTAATACCATAGAAATACGATAGTATTACACTCAATGAAAAGCATACCTAATATAAGCCAATATTAACCAAAGCTGCAAATAAACAACTTAGAACACAATCACCTAGAACATCCACTCGGGAAACACCTTATAGATTAATTCTAGTTACTACTTCTATAATTGTTATTAATAACTATAGGCATAGATTCAAACCCCAAATACCACAATACCTATTTGCAACTACGCATGCAATATTAATCTTCTTTAGTTGAAATACACAAAAATAGCTTGTTAAATCTGTGATTGACGTGCATGAATAGATTTAAGGCATTAAGTTCATGATTCATTGATTATAACTATCTAACAATCCAAAGTATATACATGTCTAGGGTTTGTTTAGATTGTTAAAGTACTCACTCATGCTAAAAATAAACAATACAAATAGATAATTAAAATACATAATGAATAAATAAATAAATACCTTAAAATAAATTAAAGTTCCAATGTAGCTTCATACATCAACTAGAAATATATAATAGACAATAGAAATAATGGAGAGAAAAATGAGAGAAAGTTATTTCGAAGCTCTCTAGCAATTTTATAGTCTCCATACATATACATATCCTAGATAAACCTAAATTCTTCATATCAATCTAAAAAACCCGTAAACGACTTCAGCGATTTGTCAGCGATTCCTAAGTTGCACACAAATCGCTAAGTTAATCATTAGAATTGGCTTTTTGTGCTCCACCAATTCAGCTGGCGATTTTTAGGATATTCTTCAATTAGCTATGGACTCGCCTGCATTTTCTTGCTGCCAATTTAGTGGTCGATTCCTAGTGTAATTATAAATCGTTGGATAAACGCTGGACTTCTTCTCATATTGATTGTTTTGCTCTTCTTCCTATTTTTATTCCATTTCTTTATTTTTCTATTTAAATCCTGAAATCACAAAAACAAGAGAATATGTAGTGTGATAACATCATTTAAATATAAATTCAACCTAAATTATACTGCAAAACATGTCTAATTATTAACTTGTCAAATAGCCTCAAACTCAACACTTTACTGTCCCGAGCAAAGGAATATTCTCAATCATATTCTCTTTTCATCATTTATAAATTTATTTCAATCGATCTTATCTTAAAATTAAATACATAAGTGATTTTCAATTAAAATATATTACCCGCAAGTAAATGAAATTTATGATTGAATAAAATGATTTAAACAAAATGAAACATCTCTTAATGATAACTCAACCATCCAATGTGACACTCTTTAGAACATAAAGTTCATTACCAAGGCCAGTACATAGTATAAGTTTTCTCAATCTCCACTGATAAGCATTAAGCTTGCGATAACTAGTATAGAATCTCAAAGCACAAAAATCACTAGATTAATCTTAATTTTAGAAAATATTTTATATTAGTACCACAATCTGAATCACTAAGAATCTTGTCAAGATAACAATGAGTATTTCATTTAAAACATGTTAGATTAAGGAATACTTCATTCAACTCGGGCTTTAAGTACTCGAGTTTAATCTTTTCTTCAAATAGTTTATGAACATCCATCTTTTTCATCTCTCATTTTTTCTACTCTATTCTAATTATTTTTTCTTATTATATTTCTTTTGCTTTTGCATTTGAGTCCTTGCTCCATTTCCTTTAGACATTCTCACATTTTTTCCGACTATAGATTCCTTGCTTCATTTCCTTTGGAATCTATATGAATATATATATATATATATATCTTTGTAAACTCTTGTAAGCACTTCTCACTATCCACTAAAATTGAAGAAAGTATTCTTACTAACTTATAAAATTTCATCGGTTTTTAACCCATTTCTTCTTTCAATTTTGGCATAATAACTTTATATATATATATATATATATATATATATATACTATAAAAATATTTAATCAATAGCTTTTGTATCACAATATTCTTAGAAACCTATTTTGTTCATCTCGTACTATTATTTCGATCTTCTACCCATTATCATTTCTAAGACAAGGTATTCAATTTAGTGTATACATCACCTAATTAAGTTAATAAAAAATGGTATAAAATAAATTTCTTCTATTGTAAAATTCACTTGGGTAATAAAAATATCATTTCTATTCAAGAATTTATTCTATGCACATTATCATTCTAACTAAAAATAAAGTAAAATGAAATTCTAACATACTTGAATTCAAAAAAAATTGAAAAATTTCATCAACTTGAATATTGTTTGAACTTTTCGGATAAATTCTAAACTTATCTTCTATTCTTTTCTTTCATTGCATTTTTGCTATCATTATCATACTTCACCTATACTTCACTTAAAATACCCCCAAACTTATTCCAAACCTTGTCCTCAAGTTTTTAAAATAAAGTCGGATTTTCAACAAAACAAACATACCATGTGAAGTATAAAATAATTAAAATAATTAAAATAATCATAAATTTGACAATCAATGTACGAATAAACTCAATTTAGAATTATCATCAAACATAATGCATAAAAATTATATGAATGAACATCACCATTATATATCAAATGTGTCAAATCTCATACCAAAGCACTAAGTAAAATGTATCACATAGTATATCACCACCATAAACACAAAGTAATACCATTAATCGCAAAGTATGTCACCAAGACCGGATTCACATAGAAGACCTCACACAACATCACTCGGAGACAGAGAAAATAAATAGAATAAGTAAATCAATGTCGTCGTTCGGAAGTCGCATCAGCATCATCCTCTATAGGATCAATCCTTTGGGACTAGTAACTCACAGTGGGGTTATAGAGGTGGTGTTCCTGACTTGGTAGTATTGAAACATCAAGATTACCACTATGTAGTCTCATCTATGTATATGGTACAAGAACCTCTAGGCCTCCTAGACATATGTTTCCCCTGGCCATTGTTTGCTCCATCCTGTGGATGCTCCTTGTTAAGGCTCTCTGGGTCTCGAACACTAGTTCTTGATTACGCAGAGTGGTTGCCAGATTATGCAGAATTGAATCCATAAAGGCTAACTCCGTCTTTTCCATGTATAGTCATTCGTAATCCCTAGCAGGCTGCTCCGTGTTTGGGTCATTTATAGCTTTCGACATTTCCTCCAAAATTCTCCTCATCTCATCTCTGATTTTTTTTCTCTACTTAGTTTCTTTTCTGGCCATCTCAGCCCTTTCTCTTTCGTCCTATGTATCTTCATAACCATTCACTCTTCCATATCTCTTTATAACCTCATCCATAATTTCCTTCTCTAGTAAAATATCTATGTCAAGCTCTGCCATGTTCACCAGATCTGCTTTACAAGATGTCAAAATCATCAAAGGGAAAGGCAGTCCATCATTCTTCTTCGTAGTGATGGAACTCCTAATCGACTCATAAATGATTTTTTCAACATCCAAGTATCCTAGTCTCATGACAATGTAGTAAAAAAGAGCGACCTTATAGTTCACTATCTCATAATACTGCAGGCTTGCCTGTAAGATGGCGTTGATAAAATAATATCAAGCTTTGGTGATTTTTTAAAAAAACTAGGTAGTTATGTGCTTGGGGTACCCTCCATATAAAAAACAAATTCATCTCCATAGATTGCCTCTAAACTTCTCCTAATTCTCTCGTTGGGGTAATTGTATTAGATGGAACATTCGGGATTGAGGTACTCAACATTTTGTTTTTAGTGAAAACTTGGTTAACCAAAATACCAGTTTATCACAGAGGAATAATCCATTGTCCTCCTTAGAAGTCATGACTCGACCTTGCTCTCACTTCCATATGCATTGGCGTAAAACTCTATCACCAAGATTTGATAACTCTTCTCACTAGAAACATCATTTAAGTATAGGTGGTTCTAGTCCCTAGTCAACAATCTCTAGTTCCTGACCTCAATGATATCTAGGATTCTAGGCCTGTATGTCAGTTCATTCTTCACATTAAATCCCATCACCGAGATCAACTTTCTATCGTTCACTAAATCATTCCTAAATTTTTCATAGGCATTCTCATTGAAAAAGTTCTCTTTCTCAATTACGTAATTTCTCTCCCCCATCGGTATCTCCTCCTCTAATTCTTCCACTTCCTCCCTTTCCTCTTCATCCTCAGTATTATAACTAAATGATGAATGTAGGAGTAGGTTCTCTTTGTGGTCTAATATAAGGTGTGTAAAAAGAGATAGATGAAACTTTGAATTTAGTCTTTGATTTCTCTACTAACTTTCTATTCCCTTTCTCCTCTCTTAAACCACTACTCTTTCCACTTCCGGCCATTTGCACATGAACCTGTAAAACCATTTAAAACCAAATTTCTCTAAAAAGTGTTTGGTGAAATTAAACTTATCTATCGAAAAGGAGAAATTTATTAGAAAAGTCATTTATAAATTGAAAGTTTGAAATTTATATGAAAGTTGTCTATAAAACATCATTGAGAAAAACAAACGTCTATATGTAATTCAAATCAGTCAATATATACACATAAAACCCCCAAACTCATTTGAAACTTAGTCTTTAATTAGTTTGCATATAAAACTTGATGCATTCGCTATATATGAACAATAATTCAAAAATTAGATAGCGGTAAACAACTCATCATATCACTCCCATACTAATATTGTAATAGAAATCATTCGATATCAAAATCATTTTAGAGTAATAGTTTCAAAATTAAGCTTCTAACCTAATAACAATTCAAAATTGATGAAAAACCAAAAACTTAATCCATAAGAGGTTAGAGTTTTCATTGATTACCTTCTTGAAAGTGATTCTTTCAAGTATGAGCCTTAAAACTCTTCTCTAGAATACTTTTTCAAGCTTTAACTTGAACTCCCTTGCTCAAGCCCTAAGTGGCTCTACACTCTCAAAACTCACTAAATTTTAGGTTGAATGTGTGAAGATTGAGGTGCAATCACTTAAATATACTAAAATCAAGCTTTGGATGGTTGAATTTAGTCAAAAATTTGTTTCTTGATCGAAAGGTTGCAATAGTTTGTGAGTGTGAGACTTTTAAATGTGGCGATTTGAGGTTCCTGCTTTTAAAAACTCTATTTATTTCTCAGCGAATCAAGGTTTAAGTGTATTTGCTGGGAAATCGCTAACAAAATTGCTGAAAATGAGTCTAAGTGGCTCAACAGTTTATCCTGCAAATTTTAATTATAAGCTTGAATTGGTGAGAAATCGATGACTCAAAATTACACTGAAAACTCTGCATACTGATGCCGATTTTCTCAGCAATTTTTAGTACAAATTGGAATCGCTAGGAAATTGCTAGCCTATTTTTACTATTTTTTCAATTAACTTAATTTTCCATTTATTTATCACATACATCCAATAAAAAAGTAAAATTATTCAAAAGTTTCAGAATTAACTATGATATGTATTAAATGAAAATCTCAGTACTATAAATAGCTAAATAACATAAAAGTAATGCATAAAAATAATATAATACAAAAAAAAATTAGGTCGATCAACCCCCTTACATGAAATTATTTCAAAATTTAATTTCTCAAATATCCCCATTATAAGAGTCAAAACTTAAGAAAATATTAAAACAACTACCCAATCCAAATACTAAAATTGAATTTAAAGATAAAGTATGGACTGCCTCTCAAAAAAGCTTTTTGTTTACTATCGTTGGCTCGATTGAACCACATAGTTCTAAAATGGTTATATGAACTTAAGTGTAGGATTATCCACTCTTATACCATTCTAAAAAGTGATTGCTCGGCCACGCACTCGAAAAGTGATTGTTTTGTTCAGAGAATCCATGACAGCTTGCAAAGTGGCTAAGAAAGTTCGTTCTAAGATTAATGGAGGATATTCGTTGATTAAGTGTGGCATAACCAAAAAGTCTTTGGGGATAATGTACTTTTCAGTTTGGACTGGTACATTAGTAACCACACCTATTGGTTTATTGAATAACCATTTGGTAGAGTAAATTTTTCGAAATCAAGTACATCCAATTTTAGTTGAGTGTGAAGAAAAAATAAATTGGTATGTAGTTTGCTTTAGAACTTATATCACAAATAGCTTTAAAATACCAAGCCCATTAGATCTTTATGTTTACATATATATATTTTGGATCATTGAGCTTGACAATTGCTGGATTCATTTTTTTTTCTTCTTATTATTCGTTGATTTGAATTCCTCCATATTGTTATCATTCTCAATATTGTTCAGTTTCTTAGCCCTCCATTCTCAAGTTATTGTCTTTTGATTTGAAGTATTTTCAACTTGCTTATTCTTGGTCATAACATTTTTATCTTCCATTGTTACTGCACTAATAGCATATACTTAAGCTTCCCGATGATTTAATTCTAAAGATTCATTATCATTAGTTTGTTCATTATCAAATTCATCAGAATTTCCATTGATCTCTTCATCATTGAAACGGGAAGTGACAATCTTGTTTCCAAATTCCATAGACATTGTTCCTTTAAAGATATATAACTTTGTTTTAGATGTTTTACGAAATGACCTTCCTAAAAGTATAGGTAGGGACTTAGATGATATTGAGTCTCCTATTTCCATGACATAATAGTCAACTGAAAATACTAAGTCATTTACTTTGACTAAGACATCTTCTAGTAAACTATAAGGTTTAATAACGGTGTTATCAGTTAAGGTAAGATTAATAGGTGTATTGGTCAATGGACATATTTTCAATAACTCGTATATTTTAAGTGACATAACATTTATTGATGCTCCAAGATCACACATAGCAAAATCTATTAAAGAAGTTCCTATTGTGATAGGAATTCCAAACATTCCTAGATCGAGATATTTCTCAGGTATTTTTTTAAATTAAAGTAGACACTTTTTGTCCTAAGTTTTCTTTAGATTCATCTAAAAATTCATCTGTTGATTCGAAGAATAATTTCAAACTTCATCATAATTAAAAAAATGCATAATTGATTCCATCAATGGTTTATTGATATTTATTTTCCTAAATACTTCAAGAATGTCTTCATTATTTTCTTCCTCCCCAGCATTAGCTAATTGTTATGGAATGGTAGAATATGAACACATAGCTTCATTCAAATTATCAGAAATATTATCATTTTTATCCTTATTAATTAATTCAAACATTTGTAAAGATTTTTCATAAGCTACAACTCTGGCTAAATACTATGGGTATTGCGTTTCATATGCTTTAAAACCATTTTATGGACCTTCTTTTTATTATTCTATTTAAGTATCTTCCTAGTTTTAGGTGTGTCTTTCTTATCATTGAATAAAGCAATACCTTGTGGTTGATTAGTAGGGGCAATATTGGCTTGAGTATGTGTTGTAGCTTGATTACTCTGTTGAGTACTTAACCTATTTATTTGTAAATTAAGTTAACTTAACAGATTTTTCAGTTCATTAATGGTAGAATCAATCTTAATCTAATTTTGGGAAATCCGTTTAAAGTTTTGATGACTTTGATTCATAAAATTATGCAAGATTTGCTCTAAATTTAGATTCATAGGTAGAGTATTTTGTTAAGGTTGCTGATTAGGTGCAGATTGCACTGAGCCCTTGGTCTTTAAGTATTATATTTTGATTTTAAGGACCATAACTAAGATTTAGATTCAGTCTTCTAGGATAATAAGTGTTATTATTATATTGATTTCTTGGGAGACCAGAAAACTGATTCATCATTGCATTAACCACTTCAGTATTTCCTTAATGTAAAGTAGGACACACATCTGTAGGATGCGTAACCTCAGTATAGAATCCATAAGCATTAACTTGATTAGATCTATCATTAACTAACAGCTTAACTATCATAGATAATTTATCAATTTTATCACCAGACACATTATTTTTTTATTATCCACTTCATTGAGTTTCTTTCTTGAGGATTCAACCTTTTCACCATATTTCTTAGATTGTTTTTTCACTTTATTAATTGTTTCATTGCTAAAGTAGGCATTGTGTCAAATAAAGATCCACCACATATTGTATCTAATAACCTTTGTTCAAAGTGATTGAGCCTTTCATAAAAATATTCTAATAAAGCTCTTTGAGTATATCCATGTTGTGGACAAGAAGAAATTATTCTTTCGAATCTATCCTAAAATTCATTAAAGTTCTCATCGACTTTCATCTTTGCAAATGTGATTTGCTTTCTATAGGAACTAATTTTTCTAGTTAGCATATATTCATCTAGGAAAGCTTCTAACATTTGAGTCCATGTAGTTATTAAATCTTATGGGAGATAGATCTTGTGCTTGATCTTTCAATGCAAAAGGGAAAGTCTGAAGTTTGACTTGTTTTAAAGTACCTTTTTTTTCAGTTTCATCCCATTAACTTTATGTTGATACTTTCTTATAGATTTTTGTGGGTCTTCATTGTCTTTCCTATAGAAGTTAGGTAAGACACTAATAAATTTAGATCTGCGTTCAAATTCAGGAAATCCATCGAGGTATGCTATGTATATAGGCTCATATATTGTAACATTTTGATTTGCTTGTCTAAAAGTGAGTTTTCTATTATTGTTATTATTATTGAAAACTCTATTATCATTATTATTATTATTAATGACATTGTCATCAATATCATTATTGTTATCTTCCATCCTATTAGCTAAATTATCCTTAAGTTGTTGTTGTCTTAAACTCTGATTAAAAGTTATATCTATTTCAGGATCAAATGAAAGTAAATATTCTATTGAATTAACACGACGAAGTGTGTAGACCATACAACGTCTAAAATCCTCAGAAATTATTTAAAAATCCTCGATAACAACGCCAAAAAATTGACACGTGTCGAGCGTGCACAATAATTTTTCATATTTTTTATTGTTTTTAGTAGTGGTAAATGGATATCTTCTCCGCGGGGATTTTTCAAATCTCAAAGGAAAGTGTTTTTTTCTCGTTTTTCTTAATTTAGTTAATCTGATTAAATAGGAATTAAAATACTAAATAACTAAAATCTATAAATACTAACTTAATTAACCAAATTAAATAACTTAATTCAAACAATTCAACTCAAACTAAATTAAACAATACTCAAATTTAATATAATTCAAATATCTTAAACAAACATCTAAACAAACCCCCACTAAACAACGTAATATACTTGACTGCTTTCAAATACTAAAACATAACATCACTTCATACTATAGTTATAATAATAACACATGAAATTTTGGAATCATTATATCCTAATTCATAATAGGTTGATAGCCTTTAGCCAGCCATCAGATATTCCTAAATTCAATAGAAAGACACATTCTTATCATTGTAAATCTACCCATTAGATAAAACACAAAACCATAGAAATACGATAGCATTACACTCAATGAAAATCATGCCTAATCTACGCCAATATTAACCAAAGCCGCATAATAAACGACTTAGAATATAATCACCTAGAACATGCACTCGGAAAAAGCCCTAAAGATTAATCCTAGTTACTACTTCTATAATTGTTATCAATAACTATAGACATAGATTCAAAATAAAAATACAACAATACACATTTGCAACTATGCATGCAATATTAACCTTCTTTAGTTGTAATACGCAAAAATAACTTGTGAAATCCGTGATTGATGTGTATCAATAGATTCAAAGCATTAAGTTCATGATTCCTTAATTGTAACTATCTAGAAATCCAAAGTATATACATGTCTAGGGTTTCTTTAGATTGTTTGACTACTCATCCATACTAGAAAAAAACAATACAAATTGATAATTAAAAGACGTAATGTATAAATACCTTAAAATAAATCAAAGCTCTAATATAGCTTCAAACATCAACTAGAAATATAAAATAGGCAATAGAAATAATGGAGAGAAAAAGGAGAGAGAGTTATTTAGAAGCTCACTGCATTTTTATAGTCTCCCTACGTATAAATATCCTAGATAAACTCAATTTCTTCATATTAATCTAACAAACCTATAAGCAGTTTGTCAGCAATTCCTAAGCTTTACACAAATCGTTGAGTCAATCATTGGAATTGGTTTTTTGTGCTCCAAATATTTAGCTTGTGATTTCTAGTATATTCTTCAATTCTTCATGGATTCATTGGCATTTTCATACTTCCAATTTAGGTAGTGATTCCTAGTGTAATTACAAATCGCTGGACTTATTCTCCAGTTAATTGTTTTGCTTTTCCTCCTCTTTTTTCTTCTATTTCTTCATTTTCCTTTTTAAATCTGAAATTACAAAAACAAGATAATACATAGTGTAATATCATCATTTATATATAAAATTAACTTAAATTACACTATAAAACATGTATATTATTGACTTGTCATTAGGCTTGCACGCTACCCCACGACCCATGTGCCCTTGACCCACATACGGTATTAGGCGTCCCATAATTCATCAACTATTTCTACTAAATAAAAATTTTCACTCCAAACGTAATTCATCTTTATTTTAACCAAGTTGTAGTTATATATAAACTAGCCTGCCATGCTCTTTTTGTATAGTTCTTCACTATCTTTTTTTTTTATGCAACAACACCATTCAATCCACCATATTACCATTTTCATTTAAGAAATCCACTGAGAAATCTATTCTTTCAGTGGTTAAACATTATGAGACACAAGCCTAAGAGATTTATTCTTTAGAACTAGGATTAACAACTCAGTTTCTTCTTTAACATAAAGAAAATATATTGTACTAAGATTAAGAATGGTTTTCGATTATATCAATAACTTCTTCTGCCATCGGAAGCAAGTCTCGGATCTTCGTTTGGAGAATTTAAACATTGCACCACCATATTATTTCGCATCTCTACATACATATATCTCGCTTAATCCACCAAAAGAATAACATATCCTCACTGACAAGAATTGTAAACTTGATCAATTTATCAATTACAACTTCCATTATATTAAGCCGACACCAAAATCTAGTAATTTCATTACATAACTCCCATTTATGTTATCATTCTACCATCAGATATAGACAAGAATTTACTTAACCCTTCAAGTTTTTATTATCCAATCTCAACCTACTGACTAACATATCTCTTTAAGAATTTACTTAACCCTTCACCTTAGACAATCCATAATCTTCTCGTATACCTCAAAATGATATCATATTAGTTGTATAACTTATATAAAGAGATCCATGAGATCATCGAAGTAATTCTTGCCTAAAATTCTTTCCAAATTAGGATTTTCCTCTCATAATCTAATGTGTCAAGCACAATTCTATTAGATAGTCTAATCTAGATATTAACTCTTAACAAGCATATCATGGTATATAAAATAGCTCCAATTAGACTTCTTAACCAACACCAGTTAATTATACAGTTAGTTTAGCTACAATCTGAACATCAAAGAACATGTTTGTGATTATTAATTTAAATAACTCAGTTGATGATGTGCCTGCATGACTTCATTCCATCACCATTATTACACATCTATTTCAAGAGATATTATTGAGGAGTTTCTATTATAATTACACTTACAATTCATTTCTCTATTCAAAGTGTCGATAACATTAATCACTTTGTGTACGTGATTTCTCAGATTACTCACTTCCCCTATAATTTCTTTCACTCTGACAACTATACTATTCAAACTCTCATAGCTTGAATATCTCTAAATCACATTGCACCAACTCTTTGATTTTCATATTACTCATCTGCCTTCTAGCGTTTCCTCTAAAACTCTCTAATTCTAGAGATAACTAAAAGTGTTTCCAAATCCCTTTCACTTGGGTATATCAGTATTTCAAACCCTACGATGAATGAATGAACTTGTACAAACTATTCAATTGAGTGGATTCACAAAAAAGTTGGGATCTACACCAATATCTTATAACCCTGAGTCTCAGCTCTAGGACTTGTCTTTGCAATTCATTTCATTCATCGTTTGAAATACATTTTAAGCTTTTATTCTACAAGTGATGCTTTAAATTGTTTGGTACGAATACCAAAATAGTGGTTTCACAATAATTCTTCTCAAACTTCCTTGAACTATATAATAGTATAAACTACAATCTCTTGCTTCATAGTGTCAACACACAGCTACAATAAAGCATTAGGCTAAACTTTTAACTTTTTTTATATTCTATGTATAACCAAGGCATTATTTTAGTTAAACTACATTTCAATTTCCTCTCGAGGCATCCTTGCATCATTTATGACTCATCTCAATTCCACTTTTATATTAATTAAACATACAACATAACGGTACTATAAATCTTTACATATCTTGTTTGTATCGTTCAATTATTCCAAGATAACACTAATTTTCTGATTTTGTGTTGAACCTAAGACAATTCCTTTATTGTCTCAATCCTACTCAAATTCATTGACTCGCAATTAATATTCAACGCATATCTGAGTAATTTACATTTGAAGCTTAGTATTTGCACTTGCAATTTTTTGGCATAAATCAATTTATTATCAAAGTACACATAACTACGAGATATTGCTTGTGCCTTTGCTAGCTATTCAAACCTTTTTATTATCATAACACAATGATAATCTTATTCCAATATAGTCCAAGAACTATATTTCTTTATTCATTTATGAACATAGCATGAGCTCAAGTGAGTGTGAATAGTCTCTACCATAATTTCTAATACGATCAAGCCATTGCCTGACTTCATTTTCACATACTCCTAATTCTGATCTTAATTTAATGAAAACCAGATCTGAACCATTTTTTTGAGAACAACTGGTTTCATGTAGTTAACCAAATGAGTTGCCGATTATTGTATATGACTATTCATTCTTGATTTAGTTAAAATTACTTCATTACTCAAGTTGAGTTCTCCATCTCATACAATTCCCATATTCCACTGAAATAAAATGGAATTGAACATAAGTTTGACATTGAAAATTAAGTAATTGATGAGTTTAAATCTCAAATTGTGGCAAATTCTAAGAAAATCTGATAAACGGATTTCTTGAAACTGTAAAAATCACAATTTTCATTTATCAAGCTTGAATTCTTATCACGAATTAACAACTATTATAAACCAAGTTCAAAAAATTGAATCTAGACTTATAGTTTTATTCATACAAATCCTCATTTGTAGAAATTTAGAGATTTATACAATTTTCGGTTAAGACTAGCTATTAATACCAACCTCTTGTTATACTGCTTACCCATTCATTCCTAGTATCATACATTATTCCTTGGATTCTCAAAATCCTCAGATTCATTAACAACTCATTATCTTCAATTCGGACTATACCAGTCTAAAAGATTAGATTAGGACATCACACTAGCTCACTGCCATATTCTAACTAGAACTATACAAGTTTTCAACTTTAAGTTTTCATATGAAATTACCCTAAAGTAATAGAATTCCAATAAATAAGATAGAGTTAACTAACAACACCCATAATCCTTCAACTCTTATCTTTCTCTATGAGTCTTAAATTTTAGTGTAATTTCTCCATTAAGATCATTCTCTTATATTCTAGCATTGATTTATACATCAATATGGTAATCTCATGTTTCCTTTCTCTATGTGTTGATCCACCACATCTTCACTCTTTTATTTTATCATTCTATTAGTGAGTATGATTACACCAAAACAATGCTAATAAGCCTTTTTCTTGCATTATCTTCAGTAGGTGTGGCTACACCACAATAATACTGACAAGTTTCTTCTCACTATTCCAATATGTAGTAGCACCATATCTTGAATCTTATACTTCATAACAAATTATGAAGTATGAATAATTAGTGGTTATCTAACCTCAACTAGGTTCTTATCATCATTTACCACTAATTTTCTCACTGAATGGCTTTTAATCTTGTTTAACTAGTTTCTCTACTAGTATATATTCTACTCTAAGTGAATCATCACATTTGAGTTTCACTTGAAATCATTTTTTTATTAATGTCCATTTTCCTAATATTTGTCTCAAAGTTGAGGTCCAATATATCCTTCTTCACTGACTATCATTATTCAATAGGAGAATAATTTACTTTTTCCTTTGTTTGATTTCTGATATCTTTCCTTATATCATTAGGATTCGGGTTTCTACAAACCCTAATACTTAATAATTTCTCAATTCTTGAGAAATTAATGTATACAAATCATCTTCCTACCGTTTAAGAAAATACATGTTACATATATCTATCACATAGATATAATAAAACTCAACAAATATCATAACTCAAGCTTTTATCTTTCATTATCCCCCTAAAATATCAATAAAAGCCATTTATTAAGTCCTAGGTTATTAATAACTTAAGAACCAATCTCCAAGTCAGTGAACCTAGACTTCTATTCAGATTATGGGTAATGAATTTTGGTTCCTCTACTAATTTAATATCAGAGCCTGTGCAGAGCCTCGTTTTCACTATCGAATTGTTTTTGAAATAAGTGATAATTCTGATACAGTTGGTATCAGAGCAAGCTTCCCTATTTTTGAATTGAGTCAACTCTAAATTATGCACGAATACCACCACTCGAGATCCACACATTGGCTTATGTGTGATTTTGTTATCGTATTAAAAAATAACGGAGTCTTCGCACTATGTAGGATATGAACGTCAATACTAAGCCATGGTACACGAAAGTAAAAGGGAAAGGCTAATCATTTACACTTCATAGCCATTCCGTATCCAGTTAGCATGATCCAGCTGATTCTACAATGTTCATTACGTTTTATTCTCATCACCAAGCATTACTCCCGATCCCAGTCCATAGCTTATGTGAACTAGGGATACTACAATAAATAGCACAAATGATATTTTTAATTGAATTCCACTTACCTGTGGTGAACTTTTCTACATTTATACCGACTTACTCAACTCCTAAAATCCATGGATTTATTCCTGTTGATCAAAAATCTAAAATGAATTGATAATTATCAATTTGAGTATAATACTCATTGATTAGAACTCATAAATTGTTCCCACTTAAATTCGGAACCAATTTGTCGATTTTAGATCAGTATGACCATTTCATTTTTTTCAAGGTAAAAACTGCGGTATAAAGTCTCGTAATAATCTCGAATACTTCATTTTTCTTAGAAATCCGTAAATTTCTATTTATTTGGTCAAAATATAATTTTTATTATTTTTTCCTATTTTTCTAGAATTTCCCCAAATCTTTTGCCTTTTTATTTTATTTTATTTTGAGGTGGTATTTGACCTCTAAAATGGGCTGGTCTAGTTCAGTTTAACTAGACTCGATTCGGCTGGGTCTAAAGGATCAAACCACCCTTATTCCTCACCTCTCTTATTCTGCTCTTTTTTAACAGATCATTTTTCTTTAATTTTAGTTTTTCGATTAGGTTTGGGTTTGACCTAACCTTAAGCCACATTTGGCAAGGGAAGACGACTCCCCTAGCATCTCCTACCTCGGACGAACTGCTATGCAGTTCTTCCAAGCCTCCCAATCCAAACCTTTATTAGGAACAATGAACAAGAACAATAACAACCAACAAACAAGAACTCGTAACCACGACAACACACAACAACAACAACTTACCATGGGCTTCGATCTCTATCGCATCCTCAGTCTCGAGATTTCTCTTTCTTTCCATATTTCAAACTCTCTCTACTTCCATCAATTAAGATCTCTTATGAAAACAAAAATAGGGTGAGGCGATGTTCATTTGAATGGGACAACTATGAGATTTCCTCGAGTTTCATGAGATTCACATGCATGAATCTCGAGGTCAGTCCAAGGTACAGGAATTAAAAAACATTCCTTAAAGTAACATTGACTTAAATACATTCATATCACATGAAACTTTGATCATTCCGAAGATATGGTTGCACGCATCTCAAGGCATGTATAATATCTCCAAAATACCAATGATTAACATCATTCATCTCCTTGAGATCCCCACTACACGTATCTCGAGACAAATATAAAATTTAACATTTATTTGATTTAAACTTTAACAATCATTTCATATAAATATATAGATAACCTGTATTTTCATGCCTATAAAGTCACCATGCGCGCCAACGACCACCCTCTGGTATGCACACTATTGTACATCATCCACGTTTCACTTTCGACCCCTACGTGTCACTAGGCACCTACCAGCTATTAATTATTTTGAATATGTACTTATATTTATACATACAATATATATACACCTATATTTTTTGCGTTTATCACTATGTTGTGCGCAGTAATGAATACACTTGGTGTGTGCTCGCTACTCTATGACCCATGTGTGTCACCCTTTATCCACACATGGTATTAGGCATCCCATAATTTATCAATTATTCCTACTAAATACAAGTTTTCACTTTGAATAAACACATTACAATCACACCATCACACTTACACATTATTCGAGACAAGCTGGGCTTAACCACGAGTCTAACTCGATTTAATTAAAATTTAAATTAACACTAATCACCGATTAAGGTAAAGGTCGTTACAAATATCCCACTTATCAATGTTTAAAAACATGTTCCTTGTTATGCTAAGTTCCTGAAGAATCGTTTCACTAACAAAGGGAAGTTAAAAGGAAATGAGAATAATAGTGTTAGAGAGAATGTCCCCGCCCTCTCACAAAAGAAATTGCATCCAAGATGTTACGATCCTGGCTTATTTTTGGTGCCTTACACCATTCGAGAGGTTACCCTCCAAAAAGCCATGTGTGACCTTGGAGCTTCAATCAATGTCACGCCACTTTCCATCTTTGAAACACTCAAAATCGATCCTCTCAAACAAATCAGTGTAATAATTCAATTGGCGGATCAATCCTTTGTTCAACTCGTTAGTGTTCTTGAAGATGTCTTAGTGACTGTTAATGAATTGGTTTTTTTGATGGATTTTTCTGTTGTTGACATGAAAGATGGCCCTCGCATTAGTGGTTATTCACTTCTTCTTGGCAGATCGTTTTTAAAAATGCCTCTCACTAAGATCGATGTGTTTAATGGTATAATCACTATGGAGTTTGATGGTGAAATCATCAAATTCAACAATTATGACGCCATGCGATATCCTAGCGATGTCTCCTCGGTTCGCACTTTTGATTGCATTGATTCTTTTGTGCAAAAGACATTTCATGCTAGTGATGGTGAAGAAGCACTACGAACAATGCTAGAGAAACACCTCTACATCAACTCATTGCGAGAGAAAAAACTTTCTTTCAACTCGAAAATTGAAGAAATGGTGTATGAGTTGGACTCTTTTTCACCCAGTCCACTTGATGTTTCACACATTAAGTTGCCTACCTCCTACTCCAAGATCCTCCCTTCCTTGATTCAAGCCCCTACATTAGAGCTTAAGCCTCTACTCAATCATCTTAATTATGTGTACTTAGGTGAGAACGATACACTCCCTGTTATCATATCCACTAAGCTTACATCATTAGAGGAGGAGCGACTCTTGCGAGTACTTAAGGAATTCAAGGAGGCCATTGGATGGACCATTGCAGATTTCAAAGGCTTGTCACATGCACGTATATGATTCATATCGAATACCTACACGAGAAGCACAAAGAAGGCTTTATCCTCCTATGATGGAGGTTGTCAAAAAGGAGATCTTGAAGCTCCTTGATGCCGACATGATCTATTCCATCTCCAATAGCAAATGGGTAAGTCATGTCCAAGTGGTTCACAAGAGAATGGGAATCACGATAGTCACTAACTCACTTGGTGAGTTAGTTTCAACTCATATTCAAAATGGTCGGAGATTTTTCATTGACTATCGTAAACTCAATGCTTTCATACGTAAGGACCACTACCATTTGCCTTTCATTGATCAAATGTTAGAAGCATTAGCTAACCGCACACACAATTGATGTCTAGATGGTTATTCCATTTTTCACCAGATTTCGGTTACTCCCGAATATCAAGAAAAGACAACTTTCACTTGTCCATTTGACACTTTTGCCTACCGTCACATACCTTTTGGCCTATGCAATGCACCCGCCACATTTCGAGGGTGAATGGTTAATATCTTCTCTGATTTTGTTGAGCAATTCATTGAAGTTTTCATGGATGATTTTATCATTTATGGTAATTCATTCGACATTTGCCTTGACAATCTTACGAAGGTACTTAACTGATGCATAGAGAAGAACTTGGTCTTGAACTATGAAAAATGTTATTTTATGGTTGATCAAGGACTCATTTTGGGCCATATTGTCTCCTTCAAAGGTTTAGAGGTTGATCCGGCCAAAGTTGATGTCATAAAGAAGTTGCCTTACCCTACAAATGTCACGGGAATCAAATCTTTTTCAGGACATTCCAGTTTTTATTGGCTGTTTATCAAGGATTTTTCCAAAATTGTGCAAACTTTATGTCACTTGTTGCAAAAGACATGTCTTTGAGTTTGATAAGGCATGCATGAGTGTATTTGACATACTCAAACACTCATAGACCTCTACGCTGATGATTCAAACACCCAGTTGGAACTTACCTTTTGAAATCATGTTCGATGGTAGTAATCATGTGGTAGATGCGGTCTTAGGGTAAATGGTAGGTAGAGCTTCTCATGTCATTCATTATGCATCCTGAACCCTCAATGATGCACAAGTGAATTACACCACCACCGAGAAAAAGCTTCTAACTGTGGTCTTCAAATTAGGAAAATCTTGGCCTTATCTTCTAGGTACTAAAGTGATTGTCTATTCTGATCTTGTGGTGTTAAGGTACCTAATGGCAAAGAAAGATGTTAAACTTGGTTACTTCGGTGAATAATCTTGTTCCAAGAATTTAACATCACTATTAAGGACAAGAAAGGAGCAAAAAATCTTGTAGCGGATCACCTTAGTTGTGTTACTAATGGTGAGAGTCCTACTTGCTTGAAAGGTGATTTTTCTGATGAGCATGTGTTTGTTGTTGAGGATGAGACACCATGGTATGCTAACATTGTTTACCACTACCCAAGTGCTATTTCCCTATCTTACTAAAGCCTTAAAGAAAGAGCGATTCTAAGTACTATGGATGGCATGATCCATATCTTTAGAAACTTTACTCCAATCAAGTTGTTCGGCATTTCTCAATTAGAAACTCGATCCATCATTACATTGTGTCGTTCATTTGCTCGTGGAGGAGATCTTGGCTCTCTACGCACGATAATGAAGATCTTAAAGTGTGGTTTCTTTTGGCTCACACTATTTCATGATGCATGCTTGTTTGCTAGAACTTGCAAGAGGTGCCAAATAACAGACAACTTGAGTCATCGTGACCTAATGTCACTCACTTCAATCTCATTTTGTAAAATATTTAATGTTTAGGGAATTGATTTCTTGGGAGCCTTCTGATAAGTAATTGTTTAAACTTATATATAGGTTTAATTTAGTAGTGTATTTAGTATAAATATTCCTAAATGAACTCTAATTGATGGTGTTTATGCATTTTCAGGTAAATAAGATATAAAGGAAGGAAACGAGCAAAAATGAGAAGAAACGGAGTTAAAACCCACCAAAGTGTAGTTGCCATTGTGGTATGAAGGTGTGGCATTATGAGGGCACAAAGCGCAGCGTGGAGGACCTAGACATGGCATGGGAGAGAAGACAAGTGAAAAAATGAGGCAGGAAGCTTAGAACCGTAGCACTCAGTAGAGGGGTTGTGGAGCTTGAAGGGATGGCACCGGAGGCCATAGGGACAGCACCGAGGTCACTGAGAAGAAGGATTTCACACAAAAGAGGTGGCACAGTGGCAGTACTGTGGCATAACACACACACGCGACACCGGGGTTTAAATGATAGCGCCGAAACGGAAGAAAATAGTAAGTTAAAGTTCTATTTTGAGTTAAATTGTAAAATATGGTTTCTTATTGTGTTCAGGAAGTATAAATAGATTTTAGGACGTGGTAAACTCACCACATGTCAACTATTAGCAACCATTAACATATTTTAGCATAAATTTACATTATTCTAGAGTAGTAGAACGATTTGTTAAGAGAATACATTGAAGGCTCATGTGTGGTGATTCAAGTATTGTTTTTATTGATTTATTTGAAGTATTTTCAATATATATATATATATATATATATATATATATATATATCTGATTTAAATAAATACCACTATGTTCATGTTTGTTTCAATGTAGTGTGAGTAGTCTATTAATCTTAGGGATCAATGGATCCTATGGTATGAATGTTATGTTATGAACATGAGTAGAAATTGAATATATGAAGTGCAATTGTTAGAATTTGTATTGATTATGAGCGTAATGTTATAGACATCTTGATCACATGTTTATTGATATTAGGTTTTAGAAGTTATCATGGTCATTGAAGCTTTTAAGCAACACATGAATAGTACAATCGTAAAATAAACAACATCAAGCGATAGTTGTTGATTAAGGAGGCAAAAAATGTAAACTTAATTGGTTATTAATCTAAAGATTTGGAACATTAAAGCAATGTGGAGCATATGTTTTTCACACCGATAGGTTGAATCCTAGTTCGCACATTAGAATCTTTTTCGTCGCACAGTGGGTTAAAGTGGATTCAAAAGAAATCTGTCTATTCTAATTAGACATTGCACACAACATAACAAGATGATAAAGTGGTTGAAAAAGCATGGTATTTCATTAACTAGGTGAAGTTGTGAAATAAGATAGTTTTAATATAAGAGTTAAAAGTAAACTGCATTGAATTGATAGTATAGATTGGTTTAGTTTAGTTATAAAAACCATTCTAAAAGGATTTCCTTAAATAACTATAGATTGTCCACCTAAAAGCATGCACTGGCCATATACATACCCTAGATCTAAACCATATTCATTAAAATCAACAACAATGAAATAGGAGAAATCAAATCAAATTAAATAATAAAATAATAGATCTCACAAGTTATGCCATGAATCATGAATCCCAACTTTTTTTCCCTCCAACATAGGTAAGGATTGGATTAGCCTTACATGATGTCGAGAGCCACTGGCATCCCAAAAAATAAAAAATTGATCTCCTAATAATACCTAAGTTCCTAATATATAAAACTACTAAAAATTGGTCTCGGGAGGCGGGAGAAATTAATTTTGGTGATTGGTAGAGCGACGTGCGTCGATGCACATCTATGGGTATTTTGGGCTTAAAATTAGAGTCGGGACACTTGTCTCACACTAATTGTTGCATTTTTGCTTGAGGCGCTAACGTAGCAGAACCGGATTGGATGAAGAGGCTGTTGTGACGTGCTTAAAAGCTGGAGCTATTGACGCATGTTCCGAGTTGCTTGGGCGAGAGAAGAATAGTTGGGATGTTGTGTGATGTGGTGATGGTGACGTGGTAGCGTCTCATTAGCGAAAATCTGCTGGTGATGTGCTTGATTAGTGAAATCACATACATTGTGCGAATATATGGGAGACCCAACTATGCGTATCTCGAGAACATCTTACTGCAGATGTTTCCAAGTGACTTGATTATGTCACTTCCCTGCATTATTTGGTATGTTGTTTCCTATTCTACCCACCGTGCAACATGTAACTTGAGGCAAATCGTCTAGCATCTAATCACTGCATGTAAATACTCCATTTTGAATTTCTTTTGCCCCGAATTCAATCGCGCACTCCGTTTCACCTTAAATTACCAATAATATAATTAAATATATATTTTAGAGACTTTCTATATTAAATACATTAAAATAGACTATTAAATACCTATAAATACCAACTTATCACTTAGCAATATATTCATTGTGGTTAAGTACATAATGAGTGCATATACACCTTTACCTAAGGACGGCATCATTGTCAACGTAAGTTGGTTACATCATTACTAAAATCGAGCCGTTATTCTTGTGGTCTAGGTCAGGTTTTTGGCACCATTGTCAGGGATAGGTAGCCATTTAGATTTACTCAGTTAGTTTGAAAAGTTGATGAGTTTGTGTTACTTTCAAGTCCATAAAAATAAAAACAAAAAAACTAAAGGCTTAAGTTTCAAGTTTGATTTTTTTGCACTTAATCTTTTGTGTTTTCTTTTCAAGGATAACTAGTGCATGCATAGAAAATGAGAGAAGGACCTAGTGCCTTACAACCCTAAAATCGACAAAGCAATAAAGGAAAGAAAAAGAGAGGAATCAAGATGGCTAAGGATCGATCAAGAAAGAAACCAACAATAGGGCTTCGGGAATAACCAACCTACAGGTGATTTGGTAATGCAGGATAGAGTGCAAGGACAAAGATGCATTCATGATTAATTCAAGCCAACAGTTTAAGAGACTTACAATGGAGTGATGACACTTCCAACCAACACCACTGAGTTCAAATTTAGAATGTCTCTGATAAACATGGTGCAAAATAGTATATTAAATGGGCTACCCAATGAAGATCCAGTGGCACCTGTAGAGAACTTCTTGGAGAAGTGCAACACCGTGCACATTATTGGAGTTACAAAAGAGGTGATCAAGATAAGACGTTTTCCATTCTTATTGGGTGGAAAAACTAAGTCCTAATTCCAAGGGAAATCAATGAAATATTTCTTGACAAGTTTCTTTACCTAGCGAAAGTCAGTGAAAGGAATCTAGAAATCAATCAATTCAAGCAAGAAGATATATAGTCTCTTAACGAGGCTTGCGAAAGATTCAAAGAGATGTTGAGGATATGTCCGGAGCTTGGATACATGAAATGGGCTCGAATCCAAATTTTCTACTATGAGATGAACCATAGCACAAGAACACTAGAAGATGCCATAGCAGGTGGTTCTCTACAAACTAATGATGAGGATGGAGCATATGATCTCCCTGATCTTATATCTAAAAACTTTACAGTCGGTAATCATTCCACGGTAAGGAACTAGTAGGCATATACAAGATTGATTCGCAAGTGTGGCAATACAACAACCCATTAATCACCATGCTATGGTGGTTAACTAAATGGACATACATAAAGGAATAAAGTATGAGGACATTAACTTCATGAATAACCAAGGTTATGGAAACAATTTCAAACTGAGAGGAATGGCTCCTTAAAGATTTTATCAACGATACAAAAACAACGACCCGAACTTCTCTTACAGAAATCCTGATAATGCACTGAAGTTACCTCCACGCTTCAATCAACAAGTCCAATAGGGGAAACTAGGACAAAGTGAAGATATGATTTCTTTAAAGTCAATTGAGAAGTACTTGCATGCTATAGACATGAGCAATAGGGAGTGCCATGAGAAGCACAAAAAGAGATGGAAAAAGTGAATCAAGCCATGAAGAGGATGGATAATGAGAGATCACAATCCATCTAGAACTTAGAAATACATATTGGTTAGCTTGCCATTGCCTTGAACTCAAGGAAGGAAGGACAATTTCCAAGTAAAACCATCACAAATTTCAAGGAGAATGTTAATGCTATTCACATGATGAGCACTACGACAATGAGTGAGCTAAGAAATGATCAAGTGATGTACATGCCGAAAAAGTCAAAGCTTTTTCTATGAGGAAGCATGAAGAGATGCTTGAGTACGAAACAAAAGTAATGAAAGATGAGCTCGAAGGACTCGAGCTACAAAGAATCAATGGCTTGAAGAGTGACAAGAAGGGAAAGAAACAATTGAAGGCCAAACGAAAGATAAAGGACCTTCTGAAGAAACACTGAAAGACAATATCATCAAGGTAGTTCAAAGGAAGCCCTAACCAAAGTTCAATTTCATCTGAAGATTTTAACCAATTAAAAGGGGAGATCTAGGAGAGATTTGCATATTAATAAGCATCGATGGGCATCGTTTTAGAAATTTCTTATGTGATATGAGAGCATCAGTCAATGTTGTGCCATTAATGGACGTATTGCATACCGATTTGAAGATCAATTGTCCCGATACGACAAATTTGCAAGTAGTTGATGGCAAGTTGATACCAACTATCAGAAGAGTCTTCAATCTACATGTGAAAATGGGTAGATTTGCATTCATCATGGATTTCGAGGTTTTGGATCACAACATGGTTGATGATGTGTCTATGATTCTTGGAAGGACATTCATTAACACTACCAATATATGATTGTACACACGCACTACAAAAAAATAGCAAATCAGCAACGGAATTAGAAACGGAACTTATTTCCGTTTCTAAATCAGAAACGGAATTAGAAACGGAATAAGTTCCGTTTCTAAATGTAACGATTAGCGACAGGCCCGACAGGGAAATATTCGAGAGACGGATTTGAGACGGATCGAGACGGAATTAGAGACGGAATTAGAGACGGAATTAAATTCGTCTCTCGAAATTTGGCGCCACCATTCCCGCCAAATTCTTCATTTCTTATGGCCGTTCATCATTCCTCGAGATTTGTATTTTGTCCGATCCTGGCGACCTCTTCTCCTTCCCGCACCCCACCCCCCCCCGCAACAAAACAAAGAAATCCCCAAATCATTCCCACGAAAAAACCCCAAAACCTAAATCCGTCTCTCCGTCTCGTCGCGCCGGTCGATCGTCTCGTCCCCAGACGTCCATCCCGTTCGATCGTCTCGTCTCTCCGTCTGGTCGTGCGAGCTGGTCTCTCTCGGTGCTCGCTCTGGCCGTCTCGGTCGCGGTGGTCTCCGTTTCCGTCTGGTCGTGCTACCTGGTCTCTCTCGCTGTCTCGGTCTCGCCGTCTCTCGGTCTCTCCGTCTCGTCGCGCCGGTCTCCGTCATCGCCGATATCTCTCGCTCTCTCGGTCTCGATTCGGATCGGTTAGCAAGGAATTTGTAGTTTTGGAGTCTTACTACAATCTTCATTTCTTATTTGTTTTTTATTGTTCTTTATAATGCAGCAACACTCATGATCAAGAGCTCTTCACTTTTAGAGATCATTCACCTTGTGACGGTTTTGAGGAAATCTTGAAGCTGCTTGGCTGTTTTTGCTAAAAATTTGCGTCGTCGAGTTGGCGTTCTAGTCCCCTTGTTTATCTAATTTAAAAAATTTATGGAATAATCCGTCGGGTGACATGAGAATTATTTAAGTTTCCGTTATGGTTCATTTGATAGTTCGATCTTCTAGTAAACATCGGAGTTGAAGGCAAGAAGCTATTTTATCTAGAAAGATTTTCCAATTTAAATTAAGCATGCGAGACTTCATAAATTTCCATCTATCAATAAATATTTGGGGTGTCCGGTGTTCCTACGTACATTATATGCGGCATCCAGGAATATTAAAGTCGTAATACTTGTTAGCATTGCAAATATTATGCTCATGAATGAAATATGTTATAGATTTTCACTTGAACTGAAGCTATATCGCTAGGGAAGGCGAGTCATATATATGCCTTGATGTTCAAATATAGGAAATGAACATAATGTGGTGACCATTGTGTATACTAGGTTTTCTTAGCGGCTCACTATACTAGTCGAATAAATGGATTTAAATAAAAAATTTATTTTCTTGAAAGGTCTTAGCTATTATGGTCATGGAATCCATTTTATTTTTGTAAATTGTCTTGGCAATTGGCCGTGTTATAGTACTACCTTATTGTTTATGAACTATGAAGGAACAAACTCTTGATCAGGTGACATATTTTAAGAGTTCAGTTCTTATAATTGTTATTACTTTATGAGGTTTTATTTTAACTGTTCTTGAGTGATTTGATTTGTTCCTTGGTTGATTGTGCATTAGTTGGTGTTCTTCACTTGATCTATTAAGTTAATGTTGTGTCTTTTGTTTGGTTTAGAAGTTTTTGTTTCGCTCTTCTCTTACATGCATAGTTTTTGAGGTTATGCTTGTTCTATTTTTAGGTTTATTAATATGTACTATTTCATTTCAACCTTTTAATTGAGCAATTCAAGATTTATATTGATTCCGTATTTGGTTGTTATTCCATGTTTATTTTATCGGTAAAGCATGTCATCCGTATTTGGTTGTTATTCCATGTTTATTTTATCGGTAAAGCATGTCATGAGAGTCATTATAATACATTAGAATCATGTACTGAGGTAATTACTTTGTCGTTTGATGTTATAGTTGTTAGTAATTTCATATTCATGCACTTGCTATGGATGATTGATTAGTTAGGTGTTGTTGGTTACGATTGAATAATACCTATAATTACTTAATTTCTACTACTAGTTAGGGTTAGAAACACTAGGATTACTCTTTTAGTGAATGTTGTTGTTTCACATTACATTTCTAGAGAATGGAATAAACCTATAACCTTAAGGACGTATGAGTGAACAAGTAGTAGACGCGTTGATACTATGTGGTATTTGTATGCCTCTGATATCGATATAGGTTAGGCGCACGGCCTCAACTTCGATTCCCCACACAACTAAATGTCGGGCTACTGGTGGTCTCTTTTTGCAATCTTAGGAATTTAAGTGCAAGAGGCAGGATGAAACTGTTCAAACACACATCAAACTGATTTTCAAATCAAATACACAAAACTATGTCGATTAAGCACAAGAAAGAGTTTATATCAAGGCTTTCCATACAACCAAGAGGATGACAAAAGAGATCAGCTTTGCAGAGACTCTTATATTCCTTTGAAAGCCTCAAAGGTGCTGGATTTGAGGACTTAAGAACATGACCACAAAGATCTCCTATTGCTCCTTCTAAAAAATCAAATTTCTTCTCTTTGTAGATCTTGAATTTTGAAATGTGTTTCTTCTCCCTTATGTTACAACCAAGTTTGTGGTGGTTTTATCATGATAGGAATTCCAATATGACCGTTTATAGCCGTGTTAGGAATCCAGGAAATCAAAAATTCAAATGTAAAGCTTGATTTCCAAAAGTCAAAAATATATGGCAAGTGGCTAATTAGCGCGCTAATCTTGGAATTAGCGCGCTAAGCCGCAGGGAACTCAAAAAATTATTTTATCCCTTTGTGTTAGCGACCCTTAAACTCGTCCGGGACCTAACCAACCCTTATAATACATGTTATACATGTTTATTATGAGTCATTTACAACAATCCTTTTGATAATGCCCAAGCTTCTTACATAAACAACATAACTCAATCAATTCCTTCTCTTTAGATTGTGATGACTCATTAATGACTTCCTAACTTTGTCAATTTATTCTCTATTCATGACTTTAATGTGCGAACCTCGTTCTTTCACTTAGCTATCAATTTCTTCTCTTTAGATGGTGTAGATCGCATTTCCTTTGAAAGCCTCAAAGGTCTTTGGATTTGAGGACTTAAGAACGACCCACAAAGATCTCCTATTGCTCCTTCTAAAAAATCAAATTTCTTCTCTTTGTAGATCTTGAATTTTGAAATGTGTTTCTTCTCCCTTATGTTACAACCAAGTTTGTGGTGGTTTTATCATGATAGGAATTCCAATATGACCGTTTATAGCCGTGTTAGGAATCCAGGAAATCAAAAATTCAAATGTAAAGCTTGATTTCCAAAAGTCAAAAATATATGGCAGTGGCTAATTAGCGCGCTAATCTAATGGAATTAGCGCGCTAACTGCAGGGAACTCAAAAAAATTATTTTATCCCTTTGTGTTAGCGACCCTTAAACTCGTCCAGGACCTAACCAACCCTTATAATACATGTTATACATGTTTATTATGAGTCATTTACAACAATCCTTTTGATAATGCCCAAGCTTCTTACATGAACAACATAACTCAATCAATTCCTTCTCTTTAGATTGTGATGACTCATTAATGACTTCCTAACTTTGTCAATTTATTCTCTATTCATGACTTTAATGTGCGAACCTCGTTCTTTCACTTAGCTATCAATTTCTTCTCTTTAGATGGTGTAGATCGCATTTCCGATTTACAATATTCTCCATTTTGGAGGCTTCTTATCATCTTAATCATTATTATTTCATTACTTGAATAGACAACCTAGCTCGACAAGGGTTACGTTCGACTAGGAATGTCGTCTACAAACAGAGATCTGGATGTACAACCGGCTCGACAACGGTTATGTTCGAATTGAATTCGCGGCGAAGGTTAAAGAATTCATATCATTTGCAAAACAACATTGTCCTACATACCAAAGTGAACGGAAGATTAGATGTCCGTGCAATTTTAAGAAATGTCGACTTGTTCCGCACTGGACGTCGAAACGGTTGAGCACCACCTATGTAGGTATGGATTTGTCCGGGGATATCACGGTTGGTACGAACATGGTGAGAACGGAGATGAAGGGCCGCAAAATTTTCACGCAATGGATTGCCATATTGATGATGATCGATGTTCGAGGCTACGATCCGACACCTTACCGCGAGATGCTACACAACGTGGCAGGTCCAAGTTTCAATTGGAATGTCGTGGAAGAATCACCAAACCCCAAGCACGCCAACTATATGACATGATTGATGCAAGTAGGGAACAATTGTGGCCTGGTTGCGAAACCATGACAACGTTGTCCGCAATGGCAAGATTACTTGCGATCAAGTCCGAACATCATATATCGAACGAGGGTATAATGAAATCATTAAACTCATGAAGGATTGTTTGCCAAATGACAACTCAATGGTTGAGAATTTTTATGCCACTAAAAGACTAATGCGAGGTCTAGGTCTACCTGTTGAGAAAATAGATTGTTGTGAGGACCAATGTATGATTTATTGGGGAGTGGACTCTGAGTTGACGTCATGTAAATTTTGTGGGAAATCACGATACGTTGCACATCGACGAGGTCGTGGTCGGAACACAAAAAACCGCCCTTGCAAAAGAATGTACTACTTCCCTTTGGGCCCTCGGTTGCAACGATTGTATGCGTCGAGTCAACCGCAAAACATATGCGATGGCATGGAGATCATTCATCGCTGAAGATGTTATGCAACACTGTTACGATTCGATTGCTTGGAGACATTTTAATGACGTCAATAAAGACTTTGCCTCCGAGGTTCGGAATGTTCGTTTAGGATTGTGCACCGATGGTTTTCAAGTATTTGGGATTTCCGGAAATCGTACTCTTCGTGGCCCGTGATTTTGACTCCTTACAACCTTCCACCGTCGATGTGCATGAAATCTCGAGTTTATGTTCTTAACGGTTATCGTTCCTGGACCGACCAGCCCAAAGCGAGAAAATCGACGTGTTCCTTCACCGCTTGTGAAAGAGTTGCAAGATTTATGGAACAATGGGGTGGTTACATACGACGTTTCCACCAAGACAAATTTTGTCATGCGAGTTGCCCTTTTATGGATCGTTAGTGATTTCCCCGCATATAGCATGTTGTCCGGTTGGAGCACACACGGTAAGTACGCTTGTCCATATTGTATGGAGGATACAAATGCATTTCAATTGCGAAATGGAGGTAAGACATCGTGGTTTGATTTGTCATCGTCGTTTCTTGGAGAAGTCATCACCATTAAGGAAAGACAAAAAAATTTCATTAGAGGCAAAATGGTCATAATCGATGATCCGCCGCTTTGCGGTCTGGTGAAGAAATTTTGGCGAAATTGAATCGTTTGGCTTGATGAAGGTGACAAAAATCGGCGCTGAATCGTGAATGGGCGGATAGCTAAGAATTCGGGATGGAGGAAGAAAAGCATATTACGGGACTTGCCGTATTGGAAGACAAACTTGATCCGCCACAACTTAGATGTCATGCACATCGAAAAAAATGTTTTTGACAACATTTTCAACACTATTATGTGTGTACCGGGCAAGAGTAAGGACAATGCAAAATCGAGGCAAGATATTCGTGAATATTGTCACCGACCTTCTCTACACATTGATTCGGCGACAAATACTTACGTCCTTGGGTGCTATGCTCTTGATACATCAAGAAGACAAAAATTGTGCGAGTGGGTTGAAAAGTTGCGTTTTCTGATGGTTACGCATCGAATCTTGGTCGATGTGTAGATCCAAAGAAAGCTGCGAATGTTCGGCATGAAGAGCCATGATTGTCATATATTCATGCAACGGTTGATACCAATTGCATTCGAGAGAACTTCTCCCAAACCCGATTTGGGTTGCAATTAGCGAATTAAGCCTATTTTTTTCGGTCCCTTATCGCGAAATGTGTCAAGATATCAAGATATGGAGGTCTTAGAGTCGAAATACCAAAAATCATTTGCAAGTTGGAAAAAATTTTCCCTCCAAGCTTATTTGACTCTATGGAACACCTACCAATCCACTTGGCCTACGAGGCCCGTCTGGCTGGGTCCGTTCAATTTCGATGGATGTATCCATTTGAGAGGTACTATCTTGAGCCCTTGATATTATTTTCCCATTCAATAGGTTTTATATCAACATTTCCTATAACATTCATATAGGTACCTTAAACATTTGAAGAACAATGTGCGAAACAAAGCGAAGGTTGAGGGCTCCATGTGTAATGCTTATTTGGTCGAAGAGGTCACATCCTTTTGTTCTTACTACTTCGAAGATCACGTCTTTACGTTGCATGACAAAGTGCCACGTAACGACGATGGCGATCTCGGGCCCACACCGAACTTCGTTGGCAATTTCTCAATTTTCACTTATCCTGGTCGACCCATGGGCAAGTCGAAGGAGCGGTACTTAAGCGAGCGGGGAGTATAATGCCGCTCATTCGTACATCCGCTCAATTGTCCAGAGATCGCTCCTTACGTTCGATATGTCCATCACTTTCTTTCATTAATGCAAGTACATTCATTGTTCATACATTATAAATACATCCGACTTACACGTTCGTTTCTTCTAGGATATTCGTCGATGAAATCACTCAAGCAATGGGGGAGTCGCAAGTTGATAGTAGTCTAGAGCACAACTTCCCCATTTGGTTTCAAACATATGTAAGGGCATTACTTTTGTACGTTATAGATTCAAATGTTTCTCCCATAACTAATGTGTCATATTGCATCTCTAATTTTGACGAATAGGCTCGGAATTCTATAGTTGACGAGACGCTCGTTGATCTTCTGTTGGTCCTAGTCGATCATGTCTTGTCTACCCTGGTTACCTTGTTAATGGGTATAAGTTCCACTCCGCAACATATGACGTTAATAGATCGACGCAGAGCGGCGGTGTTTTGGTGAAGGGTTCAAACTACGCTGATGTTTCCCATAACTATTATGGAGTACCGCAAGAGGTTGTGGAGATTGAGTATACCGGCCTCAAACGTGTGGTCTTGTTTAAGTGCGAATGGTATGACCCTACACCGAATCATGGTGTGAGGACTCACCCAACACTTCAATTGGTAGAGGTTCAACGAAGTCGACGATATAACAACTACGAGCCATTTGTATGCGGCAATGCAAGCCACTCAAGTCTACTACCTTTCGTACCCTTCTATGCGGAACGATCGACAAGAATGGCTAGCGGTTTTTTTTGTCGGCCAAAATTCGACGACGAGGAAACTAGCAAAGACGATAATGACCAGGGCTCGGCAGAGATTGCTTTCCAAGATGGGATGCCCACCACGTGCGTAGTCGATGATGCGGCACGCCGATATCAACAATCTGGATGTTCGATCGGGACTCGATTCATTGTTGAAGCGGGTCCAAGCGATGAAGTTTATAGTGGAGATGAATCGAAGAAGAATCATCACCTTCTACTCATCATGAGAGTGAATTTGAAACGGATGATAGCGAATAAAGTTTGTATATGATATGTCAACGACCAATAATGTAGTTACTTTTATTTGCATGGATTTTGTTCTTATTAAGTCCAATAATATAGATCGAATGTCTACTTTTTGTATGCCCTTCTTTCCCGATGTTTTTCTTGGTGAATATTGTTAGGTATCATGGCGGACGTGGTCGTAGGGGATGTCGAGGTTTGCCATTAGGAGGCCATCGTCCGGGCGGAATAGGTGCGGCACCGACATCTGGCGGCGAAATACCAACTGGCCCTCGTGGTCAGGCCACAGGAGGGGTCCATAGAGGTCGTGGCGGTCGAGGTCGTGGTTCGATACCTCCATTATCGATTCCGACTTCTCGGTCTCTCGAGCACGATACGCGCGGCGTCACCTTCCCCTTCCATACCGTCGGGGGGTCGTCGCCGTACCATCTTCGTCGTCATCAAGGACTATGCCTACTACACACTTCCCCACACCTTCTCCGACATCAATGACTCCTTTACCCACGAGGCCTACACCCCCAGCCACAGCATCACCGGCAGCATCCCGAGAGGAAGACGTAGGAGCAGGGTTGGAGGTGACAGGCCCTCCGCGGCCACCTCAGAGGCCAGGGATGGAGCCCCCTCGCGTGCAGGGGATCCCTATCACGCTGATTGCCAATGATACGTAAGTTTGCGTTTGACTTTTATATGTCAATTTCAATATGGATGTCAAATATTGAAGAAGTAGTTAAGGTGATATGCATGTTCATGAAACACAGGGAGTTGCATCCTTCGCACTTTTGTGCACGGAGGATGACAAAAGTTTTTAAACGATGGATGATTCTGAAGGGTATTGTTGGAAGTCGGTGCGCCTCATCAAAAAGACCAATGCGCGACAATGGCGGGTAAACAAGACTACCATGTGCCTTATGATTTATACTATTTTCTCAAATAAGTGCTAACAATAGCAATCGCCAATTTGTAGCTATTTTTTAGATGGGATGATGCGCTTCCCGAGGATCTCGTGCGGCGGCGTACGACGAGCTTGCGAGGCACAAGGTACACCGCGTTGATGCACAAGTTGAAGAAGAATCGGGTGCGACCGGTTTATGTTACGAGATGAGGCATGGAGGAGATACTTGCGATCGGGAGAGCGAGGACTTCCAGGCTAGGTCTAGGCAAGCGACGGAGAATAGGAACACGAGGTCGAAGGCCCAGGGTGGACCCTCGAAGCACGGTGGTGGTTCCGTGTCATTTGCGACTACCCAAGAAAGATTGGTTAGTTTTTTTTAACATCTAGGATATTTTGTACATTTATACTCTTGTTCACTATGCTTGGTCTGCACGCAGGTGATTCATCCGAGACGCCACCGTCGGTGAATGATTTGTACTTGCATCTCCACACCGTTAATCACGACAGGACGACATTCATCGATACTAGATCAGAGCGGTTCTATGAAAGTATAGAAATGATATGTAAAATATTATTAAGTCTTTCACTTACCTCATATCATGTACTTTGTTTGTTGTGCATATATGCAGGATAGGCTCCCAGAGCGGACGTCGGGAGGCGACCCGAGCTACACCGGAGCAATCGGTGGATGATGAGGCGGTGTACCTCAATGTGGCGGGTGAGTCTTCCAAAGGACGTGTCTACGGACTCGGGTCCGTAGGGAGAAAGAAGAGGAGATACGGAACTCCTGGTGCTAGCACGTCGCGACGCCGGATGTGGTGCCGCGGGCGAGTTCGATGTCGTTGCGGAGCAACTACGAAAGGTTATGAACTTCATGCAACAGCGTCTTGGGATGGACATGGACGAAATAGACCTAGCTCAGCAACAACCACCACCACCGCCACCACCACCGCCACCTCATGACCAGCAACAGTCGCCGCAAATATATCCGGTCGATCCACCCCAACAAGGGGACAATGTTGGGCGTGAGACGTAAGCGTGGCTCTCGAGAGATGAGCAGGTTGGTGATACATAGGTACTTCACTTGTTGTTTGTTTCAAATGCTTAGATTAAACGTTTTATAGTGTAGACAACTTTAGAAATTCATCGAATTACTTTATGATTCACACTTCTTTTTGTGCATTTTTAGGTCGATGTTCCATATTTTATCGTGGATTTTATTGTTTTTCCCTTTTGCTCCCCCAATTCTTTTTTTTGTTTTTAAGTAAAATATACTATAAGTAGAATGTTTGCGAGAATTAATCCATGGGAGAAGAAAACATCTTCGGGTTGTTGTGTGCAAATCTTATGCGTTGCAGTTCTCTCGAGTGCTATGATGAAGAAAGTGGTAGAATCGACGGGAGCGACATCTTCATGCAATAGCAAATGAATTTGGGAAGTCGTCGATAAAGGGTCGTTTTTCGGTCATCGTAATTCGCACATGTAGGCTCTTCTTCTTCTATTATGGCATGTCCGTAGAAGAAGAATAGCCTACATGTTCTCACACGATGACCGGAAAACGACCCTTTATCGATTTCCCAAATTCATTTGCTATGGCATGAAGATGTTGCTCCCTCGTCGATTCTACCACTTTCTTCATCATAGCACTCGAGAGAACCCGCAACGCATAAGATTTGCACACAACAAACAAAGATGTTTTCTTCTCCCATGGATTAATTTCGCAAAACATTCGGTACTTATAGTATATTTTACTTAAACTGAGGTTAAAAAATTTATTTTGGGGAGGATAATGTATTAAAAATAAAATCCATGATAACTTATGCATCAATCGGGCGTCCAAGCCAACTAAGATATACGAGAGGATAAATGGACAATGAATTTACTGCGGACGATGGTGGTTTGTTGAAGCTCGATGTAGTAGAAGGTTCGATGATGAAGTTCCTTTATTTTTATTTTCCCTGTTTTCGGAAAGGCGGGTTTTAGTTTTTCCTATCGTTCTCGAGGGAATGGGTTCATTGCTTTTGACGATGAGCATGTTGTAGACGATTTGTTTCATTTGCATGTTAAACTCATTCTTTTTTTGGTGGTGGTGATTTTGGTCCTTATAGGACTCCAGGTCTCGGAGGTAGGCGTGGTGGGTATAGTGGAGGCAGTGAGCTTGGTGGGGGTTATGGAGGCTTTGGGGGCGTGGCTTAGGTGCTTATCGAGATGAATCTTCTCTTGGCTATTCTATTTTAATTAGCGATCGAATCACTTCCTTTCAATAGTTTGTCGTGTAGACTTTTTAAGTTACTTGATTTACATATTGTTGGTGGTTTACTTTGTTTCAAACACTAGTATATTATAGTTAAAACCAAGTTTTTGGTGGTTTTATAGTGATCTCCTATTGCTCCTTCTAAAAAATCAAATTTCTTCTTTTTGTAGATCTTGAATTTTGGAATGTGTTTCTTCTTCCTTATGTTAAAACCAAGTTATTGGTGGTTTTATAGCGATAGGAATTCCAATATGACCGTTTATAGCCGTTCTAGGAATCCAGGAAATCAAAAATTCAAATTTAAAGCTTGATTTCCAAAAGTCAAAAATCCCTGGCAGTGGCTAATTAGCGCGCTAATACTGGAATTAGCGCGCTAGCTGCGAGGACCTCAAACTAATTAATTTATCCCTTTGTGTTAGCGACCCTTAAACTCGTCCAGGACCTAACCATCCCTTATAAAACATGTTATACATGTTTTACAACTCAACTTACATGATAGGTCCATCTTATAGAAACATTGTTCGCCATCTCCTATGCGTAGGAAAATAGCAACATTGACACCAACTTCAGTCCGTGACTGCATTTGCTTGATGATCATGGTTTTTTTTGGAAGCATTCTTATTCAACATTGTATGGTTTTTTTCTGTTCTTCACTCTTTTCTTGAATCCCAGCTGGTTGTTTTTTTTTTTTTTTTTTTGAGTAGGAACACATGGCTTGTCGCCTTTGGAGCACACAACAGTTTAGATGGGGTGAGAGGATGAGTTCTATAATCATACTTACATGATAGGTTTGTGCTTAACTTTTAGTTTTTCCCTTTTAGCATTCTTGCACTTATGCCATTCTTCTCTTTGTAGATCTTGCATTTTTGAATGTGTTTCGTCTTCCTTATGTTAAAACCAAGTTTGTGGTGGTTTTATAGTGATAGGAATTCCAATATGACCGTTTATAGCCGTTCTAGGAATCCAGGAAATCAAAAATTCAAATTTAAAGCTTGATTTCCAAAAGTCAAAAATATCGCGGTGGCTAATTAGCGCGCTAATATCTTTGGAATTAGCGCGCTAAGCAGAGGACCTCAAACTAATTAATCTCTCCTTTGCCTACTTCTTTTCAGTGCATACTCACTTGGTTGTTGCCCTCGAGATGGAGATTCGAAATGCTTCAATCTTTGCATTTTACTTATTAGATGAAGTCCTTTTTGTGTATACTTCCAAATTTTGGACCTTTTGTGAGTGTTCTTTTTTTTTTTGCTTGTTGAACGATAGGATTGGTTGGTTTTTGTGTATACTTCCAAATTTTGGAGCTTTTGTAATACATGACAACTTTCCGTGGATATATAAATTTTTGGGCTAATTTTGAGTTTCACATTTTTTCTTTCTCTTTTGAATTTTTGTTGATATATATTTTTGATGTATGGATGCGCAATTTGGCTTCTTTGGGGGATGTTAGCACCCTCAAGGAGTTGTTGGAGGGTGCGGGCGATGGAGTATGTCATATCGGGTTGTATTTTGATTTTTAGGTTGGAGAATCGATTGGCTTATGTATCGTGCCATATTTAAACAAAACAGAAAATTAGAGACGGATTAGCAACGAATTCAAATTTTCCGTTGCTATTCGTCTCTAATTTTCCGAAATATTTCTATCAATCACAAACGGATCGAGACGGAAATATTAATTCGTCTCCCGATTCGTCTCTAATTAGCAACGGAATCGAGACGGAATCGAAACGGAATAATCCGTCTCGATTCCGTTTCTAATTAGAGACGGACTCTTTGCATTCCGTCTCGATTCCGTCTCGATTCCGTTCGATTAGAAACGGAATCGAGACGAATTCATAAATTTATTAATTCCGTCTCGATTCGTTGCTAATCGCAACGGAATCGAGACGAATGCAATTACAAATGTACCATTTCGAAATAAAATCCATTTCATTTCGTCTCATTCGTTTCTAATTTCGTCTCTAAATCCGTCTCTAATCAGAAACGGATAATTTTCGTCTCTATTCCGTCTCTAATCAGAAACGGAATCCATTTTCCGTTTCTGATCGTATCAGCGACGACGTTTTCAGAGACGGAACGCATTCCGTCTCTGTTCCGTTTCTGATTTCATTCAGAGACGGAATTTTCGCAAATCAGAAACGGAAAATTCCGTTTCTGATTTGCGATTTTTTTGTAGTGACGAAAGAAGAAAATCATGATGAGTATCGATAAGGGCGATGACGTAGAGAAAATTATCTTTATCTATGGAAAATAAGTTCATCCGAACAGGAATGGCATCATAATCTCTTATTTACCATTGGAGTGTCTCGATGTAGGCTTGGACTTAATGAGCAAAAAGGTGTCAGGCTAGTGATGTTAAATTAAGCACTATTGAGAGGCAGCCTAATGGCTTTTAAATCTCAAGTTTTTAAATTTTAGTTAGTTAGTCTAAAAAGTAAAATTCACACGTAATAGTTATAACTTTCAAAATTTTATGTCAAATGTGCGAGAAAGCCATTTTCAGGTGGTGATTAATCGGAATGGAAATGTCTCGCTAAATCATGAAAGAGCTTAAAAGAGCGAAGGAGTTCAAGCAGCAAAGGTGAGGTACACAGGCAAATCACGGTTGATTTCAGGACCCAAATTGAGAGTTGCATTTATTTTGTTGTTGTTTGAATCGAAGAGAATGCCAAGAACAAGGAAGTAAGTTAGCCAAGTTACAACAAATGATTTTGAGGCATCAACCTCAAAAGACCCCATAGAGGAGCCTAGACCTTTTAAGTTCAAATGTTTCATTAGTAGAGAGGCTAATAATATATATGAGGATATTCAGCATATGGAGTTCATTTGTGAGAGAGATATAGATTTGTCGGCCAAATATGATAAATGAGTGAATAACTTCATCAGGTGAAAAAATTGGGAGCATGTCACTTACGATTATAGGAAGAATGAAGTCAAAGGAGCGAGTGTAATTTTGTATGAATATTTTGCTAATGCAAAGTTCACTAGAAAGGAGGAGCCAATGAAGTTTAGATGGGTGTTAGTACCCTTTAATATGCGTGAAATTAATAGCGTCTATGGGTTGGAGCATTTGAGTATGGTCAGAGCCAAACCAAGTTTCCCAGACATTCTATATGAGAAACCTTATAACCTATTCCTTTTTAGAGTCATAGAGAAAGCATTAGTTGTCCAAAGACAACCCAACTAGGTAATGGGAGCTGAGAATGTACCGAAGCAAATCAAGAAAATGAGTGTTAGGAAAGTCTACCAAATGTGGTAACATTTTCTTGTTGCATTGATATACCCCACCACTCAGCAAGGAGAAATCAACAAGCCAATGAATACTTGTTTATATGAGATCACGAAGAACAGAGAGATCGAGGTCGGCGACATCATCTAAACCAATCTAAAGGAGTCCATCATATCAGAGCGAGACAAAAAATTATTATTTCCTATATTGATCACTCAGTTATGCTTGAAGGGCGGAGTTAGACTGCAAAATGAAGAATTCGATATTGAGAACAAAGCAACTATGGATGAGGCATTCTAGCTTACATTGAAATCACGGTCTGGTTAGCAAGAGTATGAGGAAGAGAGAGAAAAAGTCAAGGGAGCTAGACGTAAAGCCATGTTGTTAGCCAAACAGCAAGAGGATCAGGCAACAAGATCAACATCAACAACATAATTAGCATGGGAGTTGGAAAATGAAGGATATGGAGAAGTGGAGGAGCATCAACAGGGATTTGCTGAGGACTATGAGTTAGTAAACCCACTGATTGGAGTGCACTTCATGAATGGTCCTAAGGTTTTTTCTCCACCTCCTCCACCACATCCATCAGTACCACTACTAGAGGACTTGAATCTACAGCAGCAGAGACTATGGATTGTTGAGATGAGGAGATAGTGCCGAGAGGATAGGGAGCAGTATCAGGCAACCTTGTTACGATATGAGCAGGATATGTAGAGGAGAAAACAAGACCGACGGAATGGACATCGAAACTTCATGTTATTTGTTGATCATCAGAGAGACTTAGCTAGGCATGAGAGGAGCAGACGGATGAGACCTACTGATAGGTCTTTTGGTTTTCTAGCAGCACCAGCTTATCTGTTTGATCAGGGTGTGGAATATAGTAGGACGGTAAAGTGTCCATTAACACTATCCTATGCTAGAGCTGATGAGGCAGATGATAATGATGATGATGATGTGCAGTCCAAATGTCAATGTCTTACTATTTCTTTAGACCAGGGGAAATGAGAATTACATTAATACCATATTATTTAAATTTGGAATATCTTTTTAACTATTTAGTTGTTTAAATTCTATATTTAGCTTAGTTTATGATATTTTATTTTGTGTTATTGTATATGTTTGTGCATTTTAGTATTTTTTTGGTTTCAGGCTTACTTTCGAACCTTGAGGATAAAGTTTGGTTTAAGTTTAGGGGCATCGACACTACACTACACTATAGGAAGTGGTAAGATAGGCTAAAAAGGGGATAAACACTCAGGTATGATCGTTTAAATTTTGTATTTTGAAGCAGTTAAAGAGAAAAGTGTGGTAATGTATTATTTATTTCATTTACTTACTATTTTGAATGTTTAGTTAATATATATTAAGTTATATATAGTAATATGTATTGAATAAGTAGTTCATTAGCATGTTCATGCCTTTAATTAAGGATGAGTAGAATACAAGTGTTTTGTTGGTATGAAACTCATGAGAGTGTTTTTAAATTTTTGAAGAAAATAATGAAATGTCGCAACAACGATATGATTTTATGATTAGAAACCGAAAGTTAGGGAAGACCATAATCTTGAAACAAAAGCAAGGAGATTACTAGAACACTTCTTGTGGAAAAATTTAGATCTCTAAGGAATTCTATCATGAGTGTAAATCTTACTTGACAATAAAAAGTAAATAAGAGTTTAATGTAAAAAAGGAAAGAAATAGGCATTATAAATGAAAAGTTAGAGTTAACTTACTTAATTAAGTGAAAGCGAGAAGTGCTAACATGAGTTTTAGAATAGAAAGAGAAAAAAATAAGAGAATCCCACAAGTTCGAAAGAAAATGGGGAAGAGAACTTGATGGTTGGAAAAAGTAAGGAAAAACAGTGTCCATAGGAAAAGGAGTAGAGACCGTGAAATAAAAAATATAAGAAGAAAAAATAAAAGAAATGAGATAGAAAAATAAATAAAAGAAGGCGGAAGTTAAAATGAAACTCATCAAATAAAAGACTTAGCTTGAGTGTGAATAACTTAATTGAGTTAAGTTTTCTTTCCGACTATATTAAGTCCTAAAGACTCTTGAAGTGCTAAAGTCTATCGAAAATGAGTTTTATCTATACTTATTTGTGAATTCCTGAGCTTAAGGAGAAATCATGTGATTATACTCTTGCTACTTGAGTGTTGAGGTGAACAAACTTGTAAATAGTGATAGTTTTGGTTGTAATCTACTTTAGTGTTTCAAAAGTGAGTTGTATGTATTGTTAAAGCTAGATATTTTGAAAAATATAAGTTTTTACAAAGAAAGACTCTTTAGTGGATTATTAACTTGAAACTTAGTGAAATAAAGGGTACTCCATGAACAATGTAAAATGAATGAGAAATAGAGTAATAGGAGTAGTTTGAAGATTTAGTAAAATACACATTTGCTCGGGATGTGCAAAATTCTAAGTTTGGGGGAGTTTAGATAAATGTTTATTTGGACTTATATATAAGTTTATTTTAGTAGTATATTTAGTATAAATATCCATAAATGAGCTTTAATTAATGGTGTTTATGCATTTTTAGATAAATAAGGCATAAAGGAAGGAAACAAGCAAGAATGAGAAGAAATGAAGCTAAAACCTACCAAAGCGTAGTTGGCATCGTGACATGAATTTGTGGCACTGTAAGGCATAAGGCACAACATAGAGGACCTAGGTACAATGTGTGATGATCCCTTCCCAATTTAGGGCACCTCCCGACCTAATCCCATCATTAAGCCATAATCTCACCACATAGGACTTAATAAGGAATTAGTCAACCTTTCCAAGATTTTTCTACTTGCAATTTAAATATTCAAATAAATGATTCCTTATCTTATGTCAATTACTAAATCAGAGTTAATTGAGATTTTACAAACTTGAAGATTATTCAACGGAAGTCTAACAAATTAGTGAAATATTTTAATGTAATACCTAAGAATTGTGGAAATCCAGGAAATAAAGATCACATGCAAATATATATAATGAAATGACAATAAATATATCATCATGTATCCGGTAAAGGTATTGTCTCTCAACCTATAATGTATACAACCCCAAAAGTATATGGAAGTTGTATAAAAGTCATAAAACAAAACCAAAAGCCTACAAAGTCTGATATAGCAGCACTCCACTGGCTCAGAGGTAGTTGCCAATGTTTTCTTTGCCAGGTTTGCTACTTGGTGGATCTGCACCTGCTGTCATAAAAAGGACGGTGATTAAAGAAAAGTGAAAGTAACACTGAGAGACATTTGTTCGCATTTCCAAATATACAAGAAGTATCTGAAAGCATAATAATAGTAATTATGCTGAAAAGAAGTCATGCTATAAGATACTCAAGTTAAACAAAATGAAACTAACACTCGGCTAAATAGTAATGATCAAAAGATGGTCGGCCGTGAGGTACATTACTTCAACCTTATTCCAGTATCTCAGGATGAAGCTAAGCTCTACATCTCATTTGAAGGTTAGAGTTGAGCTTTACGCCTCTATAATCAATCACAAATGCCTATCACCTGTGATGTATACTTGCCGAAAACCCTGGGTCTTATACCCCGTATGCTGCACAAGTTAGTGGTGAGATCCCGACAACCCTGAAAGTCGTGTGTCACACACATCTCTATCATATCATGGACCTCGATATAAGAACTACTTTCATACCCAAGAAAATGACATGGTTTGAGAATCCAAGCAAAGTAATTGCATATCTAATGCACAAAGGAATTTTGATTTACAACATCATCAAACACATACCTAATAGCATGTTATTTCATTTGACAACATATATCTACAATCAAGAACAACATAGCACATGATTTAGAGTCAATAAAACTATTTAACCAACAATAAATACCATGATAGCAAATTCATTAAATGTGAAGGAAACAAGTCATGGTATATAAAATACAATAGGCAAGTCAGTCTAAATGACTGGTACTGAATGACAAAATAAGAATGAAATGTAAATAAATATCTCAATTAGTTTACTAACAATCCACTCAAACTCTCTAGATATTCCGGCCTCCCAACACCTCAAAACTCGTATTCGAACCCCAAGACTCTTCGCTAGGTTTTTGATATCATTTAACATGTTTTTAGTATGTTTAGAACTTTAATTATGGTATTGGACTTATTTATAGTGTTTGAGTTTAAGTTATGAAATTCAGATTTTTGGACTGTCATAGCACCTAGCACGCTACAAAGTTTCTCTAGCGCACTATACATATTTAGCGAGCTATTTGATCATACCTAGCGAGCTATATGCAGGAAAACTCAAAATTCTGCATTTTGAATTCTGAGTTTTCTCTATATATGGCCAACTTCCACCACCTTGAGATATCTTTATTACACATCCAGAAACCCAAGACACCATCAACAACATAATAAAAACCATATTTAATTTATATCATGAATTTATCGAATTATTCTAATTTACTAGTGTAAGTAGATTTACCTAGTTAATGAACACACCTAGCTTGATTAACTTATCAAAATCACCAAATCTTCCTCAACAATTCTTGTTGATCTTCTTCTCCTTCTCCAGCAAGTTTTCTTCTATCCTAAGTTTATGAAATGAAATGGTTCGATTTGCATGTGTTGATTAATCCAATCTTACATATTTAGATAAGTTTAATTGATAGCCATTAATCTTTAAGTACACATGTATCCCGAGACTAATCTAATGGCCTTAACCTTGACACATCTCCCAATAACTCTCCACTAACTCTCTCTAAGTAACACCAAATGGATACTCAATTGGTCTCTTCATGTGTCAACACGTATCTCAAGAATCATCATATGGCTATTGTTTTAATTTGCTAACTTAGGCTACATTTAATATAAAATAAACCTTAGCCACATTAATATTACTATATAAGCTACAATAAATTTAAATCAACTTATCACATCACTCCCGATCCCATGCGGCATGCATCTCGATGCGCGTCTCCACTCATTTCTCGACACCTAAACATCAGTAGGAGTGACTTAGCAATCTACACAAAACTAGGCGTACATCATAACAAATCTAACATATACCTTGGCCACTTTGCCTCGGTCAATGCACATATTTCAATGCGAGTCCCACGTCATGGCTCATTGATCCCGATTAAGGAATTAAATTTGGATTAGAAATTCGGGTCGTGACACGGTGTAGGAGAGAAAACAAGTGAAGAAAATGAGGCAGGAAGCTCAGTGCCATGCATGCAGTGTTGGTGCCATGGAGCTTGAAAGGATGGCGCCGAAGGCCATAGGGACAGCGCCGAGGTCACTGAGGAGAAGAATTGCACACAAAAAAGGCAGCCAGTGGCGGTGTCGTGGCATAACATATACGGCGCTGGGGTTTATGTGACAGCGCTGAAACGGAATAAAATAGAAAGTTAGAGTTCTATTTCAAGTTAAATTGTAAAGTAGAGTTTCTAATTATATTTAAGAAGTATAAATAGATATTAGAATATGGTAAGCTCACCACATATCGAATATTAGCAACTAATAACATATTTTAGCATAGATTTATAATATTATTGAGTATTAGAATGATTTGTGGAGATAAGACATTAAAGACTTACGTGGGGTGATTCCAGTATTTTTATTGATTTATTTGAAGTATTTTCAATATATCTACGATTTTAATGAATACCACTATGTGCATCTTTATTTCAATGAACTATGAGTAGTCTATTAATCTTAGGGATAAATGGATCATATGGTATGAATGTTATGCTATGAACAAGAGTAGAAATTGAATATAAAAAGTGCAATGGTTAAAATCTGTATTGAGTTCAAGCGTAATGTTATAGACATCTTGATCACATGGTTATTGATAATAAGTTTTAGAAGTTATAATGGCCATTGAAGCTTTTAAGCCGGACATGAACTGTACAACCATAAAATACACAACATTGAGTAATAGTTGTTGATTAGGAAAGCGTAGATAGTAAACTTAATTGGTTATGATTCTAAAGATCCGGAGCATTAAAGCAATGTGGAGCATTAAAGCAATGTGGAGCTTAAATTATTCACACCGATAGGTAGAGTTCTAGTTTGCACATTAAAATCTTTTCAGTGAAGACTATGAGTTAAAGTGGATTTGAATGAAATATTTATATTATAATTAGACATTGCCCAATATATAATAAGATGATAAATTAGCTTAAAAGCATAGTATTTCATTACCTAGGTGAAGTTGTGAATTAAGGTAGTTTTAATATAAGAGTTAAAAGTAAATTGCATTGATTTTATAGTGTACAGTAGTTTAGTTTAGTTATAAAACCATTCAAAAAGGATTTCCTTAGCAATAGATTCATTGTAGCTAAGTACGCAGTGAGTGCGTACGCCTTTCCCTGATGACGATATATATAGTCAATGTAAGTACAATTAAGCCGTTATACTTGCGGTCGAGGTCACCTTCCCGCTTTTTAGGCAATTTGTATATTTTTCTTGTAGTGGAATATATCTAAAAAGAATGGAAGCTAAGGCTACATGCGCTAGTGATTCTAAAGTGGTATGTGAATTCCTTAAATCAAGGATTTTCACTACTTTTGGCAAACCCTAGTCTATAATTAGTGATCGTGGCACTCATTTTTGCAATAATGTAGTTGAGAGCTTACTTAAGCATTACAATGTGACTCATCGAATATCTACGTCATACCATCCTCAAACCAATGGAAGTGTCAAATCAATAAATAAAGTCTATTTAAAAGAAGACGGTGAACCCAAATCGGAAGGATTGAAGTACACTTCTAGATGATGCTTTATGGGCATATCGCATCGATTATAAGGCACTAATTGAGATATGTTCTTACCGACTAGTCTTCAGGAAGGCTTGTCATCTCCCAATTGAGTTATAGCACAAAGCGTTTTGAAGATCAAGGAATCGAATATGAAGCTTAATGAATCTGGAAAGGAATGCAACTTTGAATTTCAAGAGTTAGAGGAGATTTGCAATGATGTGTTAATTGTGGTCGTAAGTATGACGGCTCAATTGTAGTAATAGTGTGAACAACTTATGTTGATTAGGATATCATCATTAGGGAAAGTTGTATGCACTCGGTATTACCTAATTAAAATTACTCTATTGCCAAGGAAATCATTTTTAATTTATTTTTGAACTAAACTAATCTAATCTAACAAATCAATGTAAATTACTATTAAACTCTTATATTAAGAATATCTTAGTTCAAAACTTCACCTAGGTGATGAAATACTATGTTTTTCAATTCATTTTCTCATCTTTATTATGTAAGTGCAATGCCTAATTAGAATAGACAGATTTCCTAAATCCAGTTTAACCCACTGACGTGACAAGAAAAATTCTAATGTGCAAACTAGAACTCCACCTATCAGTGTGAATAACGTAAGCTCCAAATCTTTAAATTCATAATCAATTAAGTTTACTATCCGTGCCTCCCTAATCAATAACTATCTATCGATGTTATGTATTTTACGATTGTACTATCTATATACGGCTTAAAAGCTTCAATGGTCATGATAACTTCTAAAACCTAATATCAACAAATACGTGATCAATATGTTTATAACATTATGCTCAGAATTGATATAAATTCTAACCATTGCACTAATTAACTTTATAATCTATTCATGATTATAGCGTAAAGGCCATGGGGGTGGGGTGGGGTGGTCACGATACCACCCCCTCCTCTCGTCCTTCATGGGTGGTAGTGGGGGCGACCTGGTGGTGTCCCCACTCTCTCGGAGGTGACAACAGCGAGGTCGTCGGTCTCTTTGGTCGTCGCTCACCTTAGCGGTGCTACAAACCACCAACACAAAGTAGTTTCCCACCATTTTTTACCCAATGTTAAGCTTTCAATTGATTTTAACATTAGAAAAGGAGATAGGGAAGATAATAGTACCTTTAAGTGGGTTTCCTTTGAGTTATCATCCTAACAAGCTTCAATCTCCCTTTCTCTCCAACGTGTCTTGTTTTTGAACAAAAAAGACATAGGGTTTAAAATAATATTTATATACCATGACCAATTAGTGTTGGGTTTGCATAATTACCAAATTGCCTTTAGGGCGGGTGTTTGAGTTTGGGGTCCTCATAACATCTCCAATTTTAAAGAACTTTCATCTTTAAAAGTAAAAGTAAAGTATATACGTAACGTGAATGTCTCTTTATAATGATTTCTTTTACGACCCAATTTTTTAACTGATACGAATCCACACCTGCGAAATCTGCTCATACCTCGCATGAAATAAAATTTTACTCTTGACTTTAACTTCTCAGTAGTATCATTTTCATCTCATAAGCCGAAGTTTACAAGGCATGTCTCATATGGGTCCCAATATAGTCACTATACCTTAACTACCAGCCAAGTTCTTGTATCCTCACCCATTTCTAGGTATTTCTTTGTAATCTCTACTGAAGTCGCAATGTGCACCCAAGTCGTCCAACCAGTAAGTAGAGATAATCATACTGATAGGTGATCTGGTGCCTATCTGTCTCATAAGATATCTCTTCCTATCTAGCAACAAATCTATACCGCCAACTAGTGGTAAGAATAAGGATAGCTATTTTTTTATATTATATGCACTAGCACACCATCTCTATCACCATCTCAGTTACACATATATCTATGAACGACTCATCATGTCCTTGCGACTTATCTATGAAGGTTACAAATGAGCAGATATAGTATTCCTTTCAAGAATAATATCTTAACATTATTGTCCACATATTTTTGTCAATGTTTATTCTTGTAGGTTCATGATTCGAGTCAACTCTTGAACGACTGTCCACCTTATAACTTATCTGTCACATTTAACTGTTTACTTACGCAGTAAGCTTCCACCCTTAGTAAGCTATAGATTAATCATCATCGTCGTTATCCCTAAACAAATTTCAATACTAATTTGTATGGGCTTTATTACATCGTAATTCTTGTTTCATACTAAGGTCTCCTATCATAATCACTCGAATTTTTAGAGACTTGTCGCATCACATCCTCGTTCCAATAAACTCTCACAATCTTGGGTGGTCATGTTAAATTATTATGGCGTAGTCAAAGTTCACATTTATTGCACAAGCATCTCTTATCATCTTCCCGAGCTAACTCTTAGCTCTTATAGTTTGTATAGAGCTTCTCTCACTGAGAAATCAATGATGGTTTAACCTTCATGTCATTTCTTGAGAATACATAACCCATAACTCGAGCTTTTTTCATTAAGGACTTGTAACTCTCTACGGTCTAATTATTTAAGTTCATAATTCACCCTCAACATTTTAAATCATCAAACTATCATTGGTTTGATCATTTATCTTTTCTAAAACCATTTAGTTTGGCAGTTCGGCTCTTAAGGTAACGTTCTCTCTTACCCAGAATTCTTGTTACTTTCCACATGCAATTTTCATGATTTCTCGTGACATCACCATTTCGATATGGGACATTTAAGTTTTTTGACAAGATACCTCTTGCAAGTCCTACAGCTATGAAAAACTATCGTAGTAAGTGTTTTCACCTTTGAGTTTCCAATTTCATAGGTCGATCCAATCTTAGGATCCCTAATTTTAAAGACTCAATCATCATTGACTTCAGTTAGGTGACATTAGTTACATTATTTATTCCTTGGTATTGATTTTTCATTCTACTGTCGCCTACCAATCAAGTTAGGTTTCAATTTGACTTAATAGTTGTTAGTTCATATGTCCATCGCCGAGCAATCATACCAAAGCTATTCTATTAGCTGAGGTATCCGAAAATTTTATGATTCCTCTCAGCTCTAATTAAGTTAAAATAATTTATCATTGTGTCAGTTGTCTTTGATTTTTATTATTCTAACTTCAAATTCTAGGTCCTTTCAATATTTATAAATTTCTAGTTGGCAAAGCGATCCTTACGCGTGACAATATCACCACAAATAGTCATTGACTTGTGATCCTCAATTTTTGTAACTCGCTTATCCTCGAGTGTACTAGTGCAACATTAACCAAAGTGTACACCATTTAAGTTGTATTCACTAGATTTTGTTATTAAGTTGTTTCGAAGTTTTCTTTAACTTCTCATTCACTAACTAGTACGTCATATATTTATGTTTTGAGTTAACCCTCAATTTGAGATCCTCAATCTCAAATATTCAACCAATCAATAACTGATTTAGATCTATTTTCTTTTACACAAGGTCAATAAAGACTTGAGAAGCATGACTCAATCATCAAGAGGTCAAACTTGAATCGAAACTTTTCCAAAGACTTTAGTACTTCATCAAAAACCATATTTCAAAATCGAGTTAAACTTATTTTCACGGAGTAGATTGAAATCTTCCTCACATTTCGAGCGACTACAAAATCATTTTTAAATCAATTTGGTCGATGCAATTTAAAGAGTTAAATCATGATCATAAGAAAAATTTTGTATTTCACCCATTAAATGGTACTTTGGTCTGAACCGATACTTTGCATTTTCATTAAGTCAAAAACCTTTGAATTCAATAAAACTCTTCCATGCAACTCAAACTAGGCCTAAATCTTCATAAAACCAATCATTTTAAAAATCTTAACCATGTTTGTCGAATCAGAGTAAAAATCATTTCGAAAGACCAAAGCGACGAAAAATCTTTGAAATATGCAAAAGTCTATTCACTTAATTTTCAAAACACCAAGAAAAATAAGTCATTTCCCTTTACACTTGATTATGCTTTCAAATCTTGTAAAACAAATAGAGTTTTTCCTTGAAAATTGATAAACATCAACTCAAAACACCATAAAAATCATTGTCTAATCTAGTTGAAAGACTCATTTTTCAAGGAAACTAGATCACGTGTAACAACGAAAGTCAATTCATAGCGATGACCTTCTAGTCAAATCATAGACCATTGATTCACATCTTAAATCAAGAGTTAAACGTTTAAGAGTACATGTGTCATTTCTATCTCGAATTAAGTTTTTAAGCTTAGCTTCCTCGCCAAACTAACTTAATTTGATTGTTTAAGACCAAGATTCATTGACATCCTTAGTAGAATCAATAACTTTTTTTTAAACAAGGTATCATGAATTTTAACCATTTTATTAGGATTTTAAGGGTTAAAGTTACTTCTCAGAGTGCAACATTTTCGCTACTTCCATTTACGTATGTCGCATGCCGACTCAGTGCCGTTTCAAGTTTCATAATTATTTTTTAAACATTTTTATTTGCTACACTACCATTAAGTATAGGCACATCACACCATATAGTTTCAAATTGAAGCTTATTCATAATTGCAGCAATCGTCGCAGACATCCTTGAAGCGCGTGTTGAATCTCTAAAAAAGTTCACCTAGATCTCCTTCTGTCATTCATTGTCATTCCCCCTACCGTCTCGTGGAACTCAAGCTCCTCGCCCACTCATAGAAATCGTCAGACATAATCAAGCTAGAGGGGGAAACAATTCACCATATATCTAACGATATATTATATATACACCACAATAAATAATCATCATAGTAGGTTTTTTTAATTTTCTTTTTATCCCATCCAATCCTAAGAATTATAATTTATGTATGTTAAGTCGACTTTGGACAAATGTCTCGTACCTTTGACTCGTATGACTTAAACTTGACCTTTAAGTCTTAAAGACTCTACAAACTTAGGTTTCACTAACCTAACCTTTTTCCCTATGTTTTAATACCTATGCTCTGACACCAACTATGACGACCCTCACCTGACCTAGGGTCAGGTCGCCCAACCCAGACCGCCTCTTAAGCCCAATAACTAAATTGGGCCCAAGCAAGCGGTCTTGCTTGCCTAAAACAACATGCAGAATAGTACAAGTTCATATGGACCAGAAATGCAGAATAAAGCAAACAAGATCCATATGACTAATTATGAAATTATATGTAGGTTCTCAATTCCTCAATTGATTTAAGGTCATTCAATCAATAACAAGAAGTTCAAACTAAATGAAAATGAGGTTTAATCTACCTGAAAGAACCATTTTAATACAACCCGAGTTCAATAGTTTCAAAAACAAATAAATAGAATAATATAATGTGTGACGACCCCAAATTCCAGGCCGCCTTGCTAATCACCACTCTGCTTTCCACGTCACCAAGCCTTGCCACGCCATTGTCCGCTCATCCTTGACGTGTCCCGCGACCCATCTGGTTGCTTACATTATTTTAGCTAACCCTAGTTACGTTAATTAATCTTCACAAAAATAATAATAATTCATTTAACCAGCTACTCGATTTATCAAGTTATATTATAATTATACAGAGGAAGTCTTTTAATGAGTAAGTTATGCAATATTTAACAATCCTAAGTAGTAGAAAACCCGGCAAAAGATACCATGTATATATCAATGCGAGATAAGTATAACAAAAGTTTCATATACATGTAATCAGTGTTCTATAGTCCCCAAGACTCAACAAAAGTAAAATAAATACATATTGATATCACACGCAAACTGGCTCCACAATCTCAGAGGTAGTTGCCCAGTACCTCCTTGCCCTTGCTCGTCGAAGGGTCTGCACTTAGTCACCCAATAAATACAATGACAAGTCCATTGAGTAAAATCCCAAGAGAATCCCAAACAATATTCATGAAATAAAACTGATAAACTACGAGACATGCGAATATAACTCCTGGCAACAGTACGTCATATTCCCACGAATGTAGGCAGCACACAACAAGCAAAAACAGTAGCGTGAAATGAATAAACAGTACATACCAACTAAACCAGTTCAAAAAATAAAGCATTAATTAGTAAACTTCCGTATAATCATGAGAAAACCCTGACCTACACTAACTAGTAATCGGTAAATTAAATAGGAACCACGTATATACTTACAGGCTTATAATGATTAAACAATAATTTCAGTTACCAAATGAACCCCTCTAGACATTATTTCAAGTCAAGGGTGTTCCCTAAATCCCTCCCGATGGTCATAAGTATATCTTACTGTCGTCGACACGAGCATTAAACACAAGTACCTCATGGAAACGATTTAGCCACAACTAATATATATGCACATCGAATAGGAGTGAAAATCCATTTATGTCCACCAGCACTCACACATGCAAATCGATATCGATAAATCAAAATCACGAATTCTGTGAAGCATTCTTAAGGGTTTTACGCACCTCAATTCGCACTCCGACATACTCGAACTCCCGTATCCAACCCGACTAGCTCCCCGATACCCCTGCTACAGTCCCCTACGTCCCTGAAGTACAATTTTACATGTTTAAGTGTTTGGGAGATGTTTAAAGTCAAAAATCCCAAAATAGCCTTTTAATTTCAATTTCTGTCTTTAGTTAGCGCGCTATGGTCTTGGTGTAGCGTGATATGTGATGGTAGTGCGCTGAGGACAATATGTAGCGCGCTACTGTTCTTCAGGACAAATAACAGTTGGAAATCTAAAACGATTAGCGCGCTAACCGTTCCAAGTAGCGCGCTAGATGTTCTCTGTGACAGAGTTCTCAAGTCGAAAAATTTGTCTTTCTCTTCCAATTTGGCTACCTGATCTTACCTAACACTCAATCCATATCCAATTAACACCAAATAACAGCTAAAACAACCTCAGAATAATCATTTGCATCAAATTGATCAAAATCTTACAAAATCGGGTTCAAATGAAATTGTAGATGATGGAGATGATGATTACCTTAGTTTGAATCCTCCAATTGACCTCCAAGATGGCTAAATTCCAGCTTGGATTTTCCTCCAAATCTCATTTGCTCTGATCTTGTATGAAATTGTAAATGGTTTTTAAATAAAATCCCACTAACTTTGCTTTATATACATTTGATTGGAATCAAATGTACTTACGTATCCCTAAGATTATTTTGTGGTCCACAACCATGCTATCCTACACCACCTGATGACTCCAATGGCACACTCCCTTCCTAGCACCCCTCACTATGCTCATCCATTTGTCCATCTCATGGTCATCATTAATAAGTGCAAACTATAGGCCTTTATTTATTTTGATTTGATCACACTAACTTAGGCCCATTTTACTTACATATGGTTAGTGTTTTATTTATCAAAATTAACCAACTTGTGGTCCCACTTACCTTTGACTACTCGGTACCCGGTACCTAGTGCCCTGCTTTTCGATACGCATTTCGAGGCATGTCATAGCCTATTGTTTTAATTTGAGTTAATTTAGCCTATGGTCACATTACCCATTTAATTGATTTACTATTCATCTTGACATGGATTAGTCGGGTTTCCTAGCATACCCGTAGCTCGCCTACCCAACACCCGAGTTGACACACCTTTCGAGGTGAACACCCGTCACACAAACTCGCCCGATAGCAACATACACATGTGCGGTGCAACATAATAATAATAATTCTAAACACCACATATACATAACCACCATCCATAAATAACATATTCCTCGGTTCTCGTGTCTGAGCCAACTGAGTTGTCCACATAATGCCTGAATTACGACCGTTAATCCTCGAGATTAACGCTAATACTTGTTTAATTAAATTTGGGTCATTACAATTCTTCCCAAATAAGGGAACTTCATCCTCAAGATTTAATTCTTGAGTAACATCCGATGTAACTATCCTATCCCTATGTGACCACGCCTCACACCTTGAGATTCCCTCTTTATAGTCCTTTGAACACCTCCACTACTTCATCACAGGGATTGTAGTTTTACCCTTAGACATAGGTGCATGTTGCCGATTTAGTCAAGATCAGCCACTCTTTTCCAACATCTCCGTAACCTACTCTCATTCCGATTTTCGTGTTCAAGTTTCTCTAACCTAGTTACCTAACACCAATAACCGTAAACCTTTCATATCATGTATCTCAACATGATAGTCCTAACCAACCATCACATACCATGACAATCCCATGCCATGTCATAACCTACCTTTACTCACCATGACAATCCCATGTCATAACACAATCAAATATCAAGGTACCACCATAACCTATAATCACAAATCCATGCATGCATGAACTTTAATTATTAGGAATATAATGTACGTACGCTAAACCCGATGCTGGGACGCCTCCCGACCAGGCTTAATCACTACATGCATCGGCTCTCGAGTCTGCACCGGTGTCACCATTGTCGGAGTCACCGATCTCCGTGAACAGTCCCTCTTGACGTGACCCTCATGTCTACATCGTCAATGCGTGATCCTCCATCCTAGTCCTGCCTGCTGACTTCCTGACCACTAGCCCTAATCCTGTGATATCCAGCCTCTACCTCCCTAGTCCCGAATCTCTCTCTGCAGTGGCGCTGGTAGTGCGGTTACAGCATGTGCTATGGCTGCCTGATCATCATTCTTACGAACTCGACCGTACCATCTATCCTATCTATCATTCCGGTCTCTCGGTCTCTTCTGCCCAGAACTAGATCCAATCTATCCCTCCAACTCAGTAAATGAACGCTTGTCGTTCCTCTACATCAGTTGTGTCTCATAAGTAAGCACTCTATCACACATCTCATATAGTGTCTGTGCTCCGGAGGAAACTATGGCGTTGGCTAAGTTTTCAATCAACCTTTAGACGAAGTAATAAATTTGTAGTCTCTCGGTGCCTACAACGTCCATGGCAAATTATATCAAGTATCGGTATCTATCCATGTACTGTAAAATCGATCGACTTCCCAACTACCTCTGGGTCTCCGCCTCCATGAAAGTATCTGAGATCAAATTTGATGAACTCCCTCATCAACTTGACCTCTGCCATCATCGAAGTCTCAAATATGTCGGTATGTGTCGACGTAGCAGTCTGCTTCTTGATCTGTGCCACTGTTGGTTTAGGAACCACTACCGAAGGCCCTTATACCACTACATACGTCGGTATAGTCTGGATAGTCGATGGAACTATCGGGGAAACTATCATCTCTGTCATGCTCTGTACCAGGCGGTGGTGAGTGATACAATCGCTGCTTTCTATACACGTATCATATCCATTAATAGCTCGAACTGCCTATCATGAGCTGTAAATCATGCTGCTACTCCCAAATCCAAACCCTCATATCTTGTCTGGTCGCTCGTCTGACCAACATCTGTAGCCGGTAGAGTCGGTTGGCCATCCATCTTGATTTGCGTCAAAAAACGTGCGTCGGATTACCTTCCATATATGTGTATATAATATATACAATTAAAGACATAACACATATATAAACCTTATCACAACCCATCTCAAGTTGTTTCCCAACTAAGATTCTAAGTCAGGATCTTCGGGTTTCCACATCTAAAATTTGTTCGTTATATTTTTATTCTCTTTTCTTTAAATTCTTATCCTATGCCCTATCGACCTCGCTCTAACACCAACTGTAGCGTTAGTATTAGGTTAAATTATGATTCATCCTCCTAGGCACAATCGACTTTGCTCTGATACCAAACTGTAACGGCCCTAAATTCTAGGTTGTCTTGCTAACCGCCACGGCCTTCCACGCCATCAAGCCTTGCCACGTCATGGTCCGCTCATCCTAGATGCCCTCGCGACCCACCTGGTTGCTTACGTTATTCTAGCTAACCCTAGTTACGCTAATTAATATTCATAAAAATAGTAATAATTCATTTAGTCAGTTACTCAATTTATCAAGTTATATTATAATTTAACAGCGAAAGTTTTTTGATGAGTAATTTATGCAATATTTAACAATCCCAAGTAGTGAAAAATTCGGCAAAAGACACCATGTATATATTAATGCGAGATAAGTATAACAAAAGTTCCATATACATGTAATCAATGCTCTATGGTCCCCAAAACCCAACAAAAGTAAAATAAATACCTACTGATATCACACACGAGCTGGCTCCACAATCTCAGAGGTAGTCGCCTAGTACCTCCTTGCCCTTGCCCTTGCTCGTCAAAAGGTCTGCACTCAGTCACCCAACAAATACAGTGACGAGTCTAGTGAGTAAAATCCCAAGAGAAGTTCATACAATATTCATGAAATAAAAGTGATAAATTACGAGACATGGGAATATAACTCTTGGCAACAATACATCATATTCCCATGAATGTAGGCAACGCACGACAACCAAAAGCAGTAGCATGAAATGAATAAACAGTACATACCAACTAAAACAGCTCATAAATAAAGCATTGATTAGTAAACATCCGTATAATCATGAGAAAACCTTGACCTTCACTAGCCACTAATCAGTAAATCAAATAGGAACCACGTATATACTTATAGGCTTATAGTAACTAAACCCCAACTTCAGTTACTGGATGAACCTCTCTATACGCTATTTCAAATCATGGAAACACCCTAAATTCCTCCCGATGGTCGTAAGTATATCTTACTACTGTCGACACGAGCACTAAACACAAGTAACTCATGCAAGCGATTTAGCCACAACCAATATATACGCACACCGAATAGGAGTGAAAACCCATGTGCGTCCGCCAACAATCGCACATGCAAACCGATATCGATAAATTAAAACCATGAATTCTATGAAGCATTCTTAAGGGTTTTACGCACCTCAATCCGCGCTTTGACGTTCGCGGACTCCTGTATCTGACTCGACTAGCTCCCCGGTACCTGAGCTAAGTCCCCTAAGTCCCTGAAGTCTAATTTTACATGTTTAGTATATTTATAGGTGTTTGGGATATGTTTTAATTCAAAAACCCCAAAACAACCTTTTAATTTCAATTTATGTCTTTAGTTAACGCATCATGGTTTTGGTGTAGCGCTCTATGTAATGGTAGCATGTTGTGGACAATATGTAACGCGCTATTGTTCTTCAGGACGAAGAATAGTTGGAGACCCATAACGGTTAGCGTGGTAACCATTCCAGGTAACGTGTTATGTGTCCTATGGGACAAAATTTTCAAGTTGAAAATTTTGTCATTCTCTTCCAATTTGGCTAACTAATCTTGCCTAACACTCAATCCATATCCAATTTACACCAAACAACAGCTAAGACAACCTCAGAACAACCATTTGCATCAAATTGATCAAAATCTCATAAAATTGGGTTAAAATGAAAGTGTAGATGATGGAAATGATGATTACCTTAGTTTAAATCCTCCAATTGACATCCAAGATGGTTGAGTTCCACCTTGAATTCTCCTCTAAATCTCATTTGCTCTGATACCAAATTGTGGCGGCCCCAAATTCCAGATCGCCTTGCTACCTGCCACATCGCATCCCACGTTAACTAGCCTTGCCACGTCATGTCCCACTTTGTTGGATTTTGGGGTTCATGCACGGCGGAAATTACAAAACAATTTTGACAAAAACCAGAACAGTATCCGAATCTAATTCCATTAAAAACGTTTAAACCATGAAAAACTTAATCATACCTCAGTCGCAATATACCTTTCTGAAGATTGATCGATCTCTAAGGCGTTGCCAACGACGAACGCCCTCTACCAGTAGTCCACACACGAACGGCGGCGGAGATTCGAAGTTCTAGCTCGAGAGAATATCAAACATTTTGTTTCTCTCCAAAAAGATTCAGAGCATACCAAAAACCCTAAGTCGTTTCTCAAACGAAAATAGAGTTTCGGCCTTTTTAATCTCTTGTACGTGTATTCTAACTTAAAGCGTCTATTTATACAACCCTTGTATATAGACGGTTAAGTAAATTACACATATACCCCTACTTAAAGAAGTATAAGTGTAATACACCACAAGGACGTTTCTATCATGAATCTTATCATATAAAATTCGTTTTTCTGAACCATCTTAAAATCTCGCAAAACCATTCTTAGTGTGCGACCCAATTGGCTCATACAATGTTGGCTGCGTACCAAAACACATTTTGGTATACAAGTCATAAGTGGCCTCTAGCAAGACATTATGACTACCCAAGTTGCACGAATATCAAATCGATACAACCTAATCGATAGTGTATGTAACATCCTTTTGTCACACGATATCCTTTTGATCAAACATATGGCATGGAATTGTCATCCAACATGTTCAATCGTACTAGTCTCGATCTCTAGGTAGACCGAAAACATCCAAGTGACATTGATCAATATCAATTCACTTAGACTATGCCTTTTAACAGTCTAACACATCGAGGGATCCATTGGATATCTCTCTTTATATGAGAGTGACAAATTCTATCACGATTACACAACTTCATCACATTGCTCACACAGTAACCAATCACAACATTTATAATCGTCCGGTTAAAGATAACGTTTGATAGTGTCAAATCACTATGCTCCTAATATTGAAGTCTCTGGTAATCTCAAGTCAGAGGACTGAAAAATATACCTATCATGAGAAACAACTATGACTTAATCCATGTGATGTTCTCATATGGTCTGGTCCAAGACTTTGTTCCCTAACAAGTACTCTTGATCTTGATTCGTATCCCTATACGTATAATCATCATATGATCATCAATCAAGTCTCACACTAGTCTTAATTCATTATAGTTCCCTGTATAATGATCGACTAGGGACATTTAGGATGTTTCTTTAAATACACATGGATCTTTTACAAGTTAATTATAATAAACAGCAAATGAAATCCTCTATTTTATTAACTAAAAGTATTCATAAAGACAATTAATTGATTGACCTAGGGCACATGCCCCAACATCTCCCACTTGCACCAGGGCCAATCATACATGCATCTAATGCCTAATGATCTAACATGACCATCATGTTTTGCTTGTGGAAGAGCTTTTGTGAATAGATCCGCAACGTTGACTTCAGTAGGTACTCTGCAAATCTTTACGTCTCCCCTCTCAATAATTTCTCTGATGAGATGAAAACGCCTGATTATATGTTTGGATCTGTGGTGTAATCTAGGTTTCTTGGGCTGAGCTATTGCCTCGTTATTGTCACAATACAAACAAACAGGGTTAGCAATACTTGGAACCACACCTAGTTCAAAAATGAACTTTTTGATCCAAACTGCCTCCTTTCTTTGCATCGGACGCCGCAATATACTCGGCTTCTGTTGTAGAATGCCGCCTCGCCACAATCTCTTGCTTCGAACTTTTCCAACTTATCGCACCCCTCATTCAAAGTAAACACATATCCAGATTGCGATCTAAAATCATCTATATCAGTTTTAAAACTTGCATCTGTGTAACCATTTACAACTAGATCATTTTCAAAACCTCCATAGACCAAGAACATTTCGTTAGTCCTTCTTAAGTATTTAAGGATGTTCTTTACTGCTATACAGTGACTCTCACCAGATCGACCGATATCGCTTGTAGTGCTCAAAGCATATGATACATCAGGTCGAGTGCATAGCACGGCATATATGATAGATCCAATAGCCGATGCATATGGAATCTTATTCATGTGGTCTCGCTCATCATTTGTCCTAGGACATTGATTCTTGCTGAGACTTATGCCTCGAGACATTTACAACAATCCTCTTTTTGACTCTTGCAAACTGATCTTATTCGGCACCTTGTCTATGTAAGCATTCTGACTTAGACTAATTAGCCTCTTAGATATATCCCTATAGATTCTTATCCCTAGGATATAGGTTGCATCTCCTAAGTCTTTCATTGAGAAACACTTCCCTAACCAAGACTTGACATTTTGTAATGTTGGGATGTCATTTCCAAAAAGTAATATATCATCAACATACAGTACCAGAAAAACAACTACACTCCCACTGACCTTCTTGTATACACAAGGCTCATCTTCGTTCTTAATAAAACCGAAATCCTTGATTGCTTCATCAAAACGAAGATTCCAACTCCGAGAAGCTTGCTTTAATCCATAAATGGATCTTTAAAGCTTGCATACCTTCCTAGAATTCTCAGGATGTACAAAACCTTTAGGTTGTGTTATATACACGTCCTCAAGCACCTTTCCATTAAGAAATGTTATTTTTACATCCATTTGCCATATTTTATAGTCATAATATACAGCAATGGCAATTAAAATTCTTATGGATTTAAGCATGGCTACTGGCGAAAACGTTTCATCATAATCAAAACCTTGAGTCTGCCTGAAACCTTTTGCTACAAGTCTTGCTTTAAAAGTATGCACATTGCCATCCATGTCAGTTTTCTTCTTGAAAACCCATTTACATCCAATGGTCTTACCACCTTCAGGTAAATCAACCAAGTTCCAAACTTGGTTATCATACATGAATTGCATCTCAGAGTTCATGGCACTTAGCCATTTATCTGAGTCTGGTCCAGACATAGCCTCCGGATAAGTGGTGGGCTCATTTTGATCCATAAGCAACACATCACGACTATCAGTAATGAGAAATCCGAATCTCTCTGGCTCATGTCTTACCCTACCAGATTTACATGGGCTTTGTGTCACTTGCGGAGGTTCAACTGGTTCAGAACGTTGTTGAACTTCCGAAGAATGTTCAGGGTTTATCTGTGATTCTTGAACTTCTTTAAGATTTATTTCTCTCCCGCTAGTGTCTTTTGAAATAAACTGTTTTTCCATAAAGGCACCATACCGAGCAACAAACATTTTGTTCTCGGCGGGATTATAAAAGTAATATTCTTTTGTTTCCTTAGGATACCCTACAAATAAATACTTGTCAGATTTAGGTGCTAGTTTTTTTAAGACTTGTCATTTTACGTAAGCCTCACAACCCCAAATCTCAAGGAAAGACAAACTATGTCTCTTCCCGTATCATATCTCATATGGTGTTTTACCAACCGCTTTAGAAGGAACTCGATTTAGAGTGAAAGCTGTAGTTTGTAATGCATAACCCCAAAAGGATAATGGAATATCTGCATGACTCATCATAGATAGAACCATATCTAATAAGGTTTGATTTCTCCTTTCAGAAACTCCATTCCACTATGGAGTTGCTGGTGGAGTCAATTGGGAGACAATCCCACAATTTTTAAGATAATCATCAAATTCTTGGCTCAAATATTCAATACATTGATCTGACCGAAGTGTTTTGATAGTTTTACTAAGTTGATTCTGCACTTCATTTTGAAACGTTCGAAACATCTCAAATGATTCAGCTTTATGTTTCATTAGATATACATAACCATATCTGCTGAAATCATTAGTAAACGTAATGAAGTACTGATAACCTCCTCTAGTCATTGTGTTTATATGACCGCATACATCAGTATGTATTAGACCTAATAAATCACTTGCCCTTTCACAGTGTCCAGTAAAGGGACTTTTAGTTATCTTGCCTCGTAAACAAGATACGCAAGTTTCATATGTTTCTAAATCAAATGAATCTAGAAGTCCATCTTTATGGAGCTTCGTTATGCGTTTATCATTTATGTGCCCGAGACGACAATACCAAAGATAGATTTGATTCAAATCATTTGACTTAAATCTCTTTGTATTTATGTTAAAGACTGGAGTATCAGTGGACCTTTTCATGCTTAGAATATAAAGACCATCGCACAAATCAGCATTTGCATAAAATATTCCTTTACGAGAAATGGAACATATATTATTTGCAATAATAAAATCAAAACCATCCATATCCAAGCATGAAACAGAAATGATGTTTCTGCTAAAGGCAGCCACAAAATAACAATTATTTAAAGTTAAGACAAGTCCACTAAGTAAGACTAAGTCATATGATCCAACAGCCAGGGCAGCAACTCTTGCTCCATTCCCTACGCGAAAGATGACTTCTCCTTTCTTCAACTTTCTACTTCTGGTGAGTCCCTGCACATTTATACAAATGTGAAATCCACATCCAGTATCTAATACCCAAGAATCACTAGTAGATAACTTAATTTCAATAACATAAATACCTGTTGTGGTAGTCGCACTACCCTTTTTCTTCTTTAGATCTTCCAGATAGAGTTTGCAATTTCTGAACCATTGTCCAGGTACATAACAGAAATGACAATTTCCTTCCTTTTCTTTAGGGTGTTTTGAAGCAGGAACAGGCTGGGGCTTGACCTGTTCCACAAGCTTTGCGACAAGTGCAGCTGAAACTTGACAACTTTAGCCTTGCCTTTGCCTTTCTTCTTCATTCCCTTTCCCTTTTGGACCATCAACACATTACTATAGGGTTTCTTGATATTTTTTTAGCGGTTTTGAGCATCAAATGCAACTCTGAAATTGATTTCTCCATATTATTCATGTTGTAGTTCATCACAAATTATGAGTAACTTTCTGGTAATGAATTCAGGATCAAATCCGTAGCCAACTCTTGGCTTATGGAAAATCCGAGTCTATCAAGCTGGTCAACGTAGCCCTTCATCTTCAGAACATGAGGACTAACTGACGCACCCTCAGTCATCTTGCAAGAATGTAGGTTTTTGATTGTCTCGAACCTTTCTTGCCTAGCTTGCTGTTAGAACATTTTCATCAGCGTTATAGCCATGTCGTAGGCTTCCATTAGTTTCATGTCCTTCTGAAGTCCAGGAGCCATAGTTGCCAGCATAATACATGCAACATCAGTAGAATCGTTGACATGCTTATTATGCGCATCCTTCACAACTTTCGTAGCATTGACTGGTGGGTCCTCATGAATTAGAGCATCCAAGACATACAACTTGCGTTCATGTTTAAGAACAATTCTCAAGTTTCAGAACCACTCAAGAAAGTTAGTCCCAGATAGCTTATCCTTCTCAAGGATGGATGGATCGCAGTGATAGGGGATTATTGTTACTTGAAAAGCCCATTGATCTACAATAAAGATTATGCAAAGTTTATTTTAGTATAGAAGAATAGACTCCCACTAAATTAACAACCCTCCTAAAATACACTGTTTATTTAGGGGACTAAAATCCATATTTCACCTAATTCTATGACTGATATGGCATGAAATACAGAACTAGATTATTTAGGTAGGTAACAGTTACCAATTACATCTTATGTAATTTTAGATACTTTTATGAGATACGGGACATTTTATGTCTTATCATGTTTTTATCTCATCATGTGCCTAAAGCTCAAAACTATTTTGATAGCTTTATTAAGTCAGACCATTTTAAACATTTAGGTAACTCTTATCCAACTTGTCTCACCAAGATAACACAATACACCCAGTTATGGCTGAAACTGTATTAGTGTGATCGAGGTCTTGACAAGTGTTTAAAATGGATGGCATGAGACTTAAAATTTAATAAAGGGATTTTATTCAGTTTTAGTGATTTTAAGTAAACAATGAAATATCATATATTTTTATTGATTTGTTAAATCACTAAACAATTTGGAGATTTTTATATTGTTCACTAATAAAAGAATTTTCGTGCGCTAGGATTAGTTAAACGGCGGTCCCGCTGACTGGTCAGCCGGCAGGTACAGGGGGCAGCGTTTTTTTAGAAGACGAATCTCAATTCCGAAAATTGAAATTCGCTATAGAAAATCATATTTTTCGCTGATTTTATTCTCCTAAAGTTACCCCTTAATTTATCCAAAATTAAGTCAATTAAAACATTTTTAATTAACTCGGGCCCACATCTAACTAATCATCTTATCCTAATCCAATTAGGACTTAAGATATTTGAATCCTAGCATATCACCAATAACAAACTTCTCCATATTTATCTCCTATCCAATAAGGATAACGAAACCGATTTTTCTTATATCTTTTAATCTAATTTGTTATCTATTTTTATCAAATAGAAACTTCGTAACAAAATAGATATAACAAGATAAATAAATAATTTCAAAAATTAATTATTTGCAATTTCGGTCCTCATCCAAATAATCACAAACATGTAATTGAATCATGAACTACTATCCCAATCGAACCTAATCATATTAGTTTCGAATTAATAATCAGCCTTATACAATTCAAGAAACGTAAGACAATGTAACCTAAATATGCATACTAAATTGCAGAGATTTCATTCATGCATCAATACACGAAAAATAAAGATTATACCTAATGGTGTCATGGATTACAGAACACGAAATTCAATTCATTAAAATTATTTGAATTAACCTAACATTGGTACTTGGATGTGTGAAACTGATTTCAATTAAATCATTAATATATGTATCATATACACAAAACATGATAATAAATCTCGCATAAAACTTATGTATATCACATATACATCAACTATTAACATGTTTTCAATCATATATCATGTACATATCAAAAGAAAACATGCAATGTTTTTAATGGAATCGAACTCGATGGCTCTGATACTACTGTTGGGTTTTGGGGTTTATGCGCAACGGAGATTACAAAACAACTTTCACAAAAACCCCAACAGGATCTGAATCTAATTCCATTAAAAACGTTTAAACCGTGAAAAACTTAATCATACCTCAGTCGCAATATACCTTTCTGAAGGTTGATCGATCTCTAAGGAGCTGGCAACGACGAACGCTCTCTACCAGTAGTCCACACACGAACGGCGGCGGAGATTCGAATTGCTAGCTTCAAGAGAATACCAAACATTTTGTTTCTCTCCAAAATGATTCAGAGCATACCAAAAACCCTAAATCGTTTCTCAAACGAAAATAGAGTTTCGGCCTTTTTAATCTTTTGTACGTGTATTCTAACTTAAAGCGTCTATTTATACAACCCTTGTATATAGACGGTTAAGTAAATTACACATATACCCCTACTTAAAGAAGTATAAGTGTAATACACCACAAGGACGTTTCTGTCATGAATTTTATCATATAAAATTCGTTTTTCTGAACCATCTTAAAATCTCGCAAAACCATTCTTAGTGTGCGACCCAATAGGCTAATACAACGTTGGCAGTGTACCAAAACACATTTTGGTATACAAGTCACAAGCGGCCTCTAGCAAGACATTATGACTACCCAAGTTGTACGAATATCAAATCGATACAACCTAATTAATAGTGTATATAACATCCTTTTGTCACACGATATCCTTTTGATCAAACATTAGACATGGAATTGTCATCCAACATGTTCAATCGTACTAGTCTCGATCTCTAGGTAGACTGAAAACATCCAAGTGACATCGATCAATATCAATTCTCTTAGATTAGGCCTTTTAATAGTCTAACACATCGAGGGATCCACTGGATATCTCTCTTTATATGAGAGGGACAAATTCTATCTTGATTACACAACTTCATCACATTGCTCACATTGTAACCAATCACAACCTTTATAATCGTCCGGTTAAAGACAACGTTTGATAGTGTCAAATCACTATGTTCCTAATGTTGAAGTCTTTGGTAATCACAAGTCGGAGGACTGAAAAATATACCTATCGTGAGAAACAACTATGACTTAATCCATGTGATGTTCTCATAGCGGGTCGGTCCAGTACTTTGTGTTGGGGCATGTGCCCTAGGTCAATCCATTAACTGTCTTTATGAATACTTTTAGTTAATAAAATAGAAGATTTCATTTGTTGTTTATTATAATTAATTTGCATGTTTACATTATAATAAGATCCATGGGTATTTACGAAAATATCCTAAATGTCCCTAGTCGATCATTATACTGGGAACTATAATGAATTAAGACTAGTGTGAGTCTTGATTGATGATCATATATGATATACGTATAGGGATACAAATCAAGATCACGAGTACTTGTTAGGGAACAAAGTACTGACCGACCCGCTATGAGAACATTACATGGATTAAGTCATAGTTGTTTCTCATGATAAGTATATTTTTCAGTCCTCTGACTTGAGATTATCAGAGACTTCAACATTAGGAACATAGTGATTTGACACTATCAAACGTTGTCTTTAACCTAGGACGATTATAAAGGTTGTGATTGGTTACAATGTGAGCAATGTGATGAAGTTGTGTAATCAAGATAGAATTTGTCCCTCTCATATAAAGAGAGATATCCAGTGGATCCCTCGATGTGTTAGACTATTAAAAGGCCTAATCTAAGAGAATTGATATTGATCGATGTCACTTGGATGTTTTCAGTCTACCTAGAGATCGAGACTAGTACGATTGAACATGTTGGATGACAATTCCATGTCTAATGTTTGATCAAAAGGATATCGTGTGACAAAAGGATGTTATATACACTATTAATTAGGTTGTATCGATTTGATATTCGTACAACTTGGGTAGTCATAATGTCTTGCTAGAGGCCGCTTGTGACTTGTATACCAAAATGTGTTTTGGTACACTGCCAACGTTGTATTAGCCTATTGGGTCGCACACTAAGAAAGGTTTTGCGAGATTTTAAGATGGTTCAGAAAAATAAATTTTATATGATAAAACTCATGACGGAAACGTCCTTGTGGTGTATTACACTTATACTTCTTTAAGTAGGGGTATATGTGTAATTTACTTAACCGTCTATATACAAGGGTTGTATAAATAGACGCTTTAAGTTAGAATACACTGACAAAATATCAAAAGGCCGAAACTCTATTTCCGTTTTAGAAACGACTTAGGGTTTTTTGGTATGCTCTGGATCGTTTTGGAGAGAAAAACAAAAGGTTTGGTATTCTCTCGAAGCTAGCACTTTGAATCTCGGTCGTCGTTCCTGTGTGGACTACCGGTAGATGGCGTTCGTCGTTGGCGGCGCCTTAGAGATCGATTAATCTTCAAAAAGGTACATTGCGACTAAGGTATGATTAAGTTTTCAAGGTTTAAACATTTTTAATGGAATTAGATTCAGATCCAGTTGGGGTTTTTGTCAAAATTATTTTGTAACCTCCGCTCATGAACCCCAAAACCCAACAGTGGTATCAGAGCCTTCGAGTTCGATTCCATTAAATTCATTGCATGTTTTCTTATGATATGTACATGATATATGATTGAAAGCATGTTAATAGTTGATGTATATGTGATATACATAAGTTTTCTGTGAGATTTATTATCATGTTTTGTGTATATGATACATATATTCATGATTTAATTGAAATCAGTTTCACACATCCAAGTATCCATGTTAGGTTAATTCAAATAATTTTAATGAATTGAATTTCGTGTTCTGTAATCCATGACACCATTAGGTTCGATTGGGATAGTAGTTCATGATTCAATTACATGTTTGTGATTATTTGGATGAGGACCGAAATTGCAAATAATTAATTTTCGAAATTATTTATTTATAAATAATTAATTTTCGAATTATTTATTTATAAATAATTAATTTTCGAAATTATTTATTTATAATTAATTAATTTTTGAAATTATTTATTTATCTTTTTATATATATTTTGTTATGAAGTTTCTATTTGATAAAGATAGATAACAAATTAGAATATGAGATAAATATCAAGAATCCTGTTATTGGTGATATACTAGGATTCAAATTTCTTAAATCCAAAATAAATAAATAATTTTCGAAATTATTTATTTATCTTGTTATATCTATTTTGATATGAAGTTTCTATTTGATAAAGATAGATAACAAATAAGAATAAGAGATAAATATCAAGAATCTTGTTATCGGTGATATACTAGGATTCAAATATCTTAAATCTAAAATAAATAATTAATTTTCGAAATTAATTATTTATCTTGTTATATCTATTTTGTTATGAAGTTTATATTTGATAAAGATATATAACAAATTAGAATAGGAGATAAATATCAAGAATCTTGTTATTGGTGATATACTAGGATTCAAATATCTTAAATCCTAATTGGATTAGGATAAGATGATTAGTTAGATGTGGGCCCGGGTTATTTAAAATGTTTTAATTGACTTAATTTCGGATAAATTAAGGGGTTAATTTATGATAATAAAATCAGCGAAAATTAAGATTTTCTATAGCGAATTTCAATTTTCGGAATTGAGATTCGTCTTCTAAAAAAAAAAAAAAAAAAAAAAATGCTGACCGGCCAGCGGGACCCCGTCTAACTAATCCTAGCGTACGGAAATTCTTTTGTTAGTGAAAAGTATAAAAAAAAAAAAAATTTCAAATTGTTTAGTGATTGAACAAATCAATAAAAATATATGATATTTCATTGTTTACATAAAATCACTAAAACTGAATAAAATCCCTCTATTAAATTTTAAGTCTCGTGTCATCCATTTTAAACACTTGTCAAGGCCTCGATCACACTAATATAGTTTCAGCCATAGTTGGGTGTATTGTGTTATCTTGGTGAGACAAGTTGGGTAAGAGTTACCTTAATGTTTAAAATGGTCCGACTTAATAATGCAAGCAAAATAGTTTTGAGCTTTAGGCAAATGATGAGATAAAAACATGCTAAGACATAAGATGTCCCATATCTCATAAAAGGATCTAAAAATTACATAAGACGTAATTGGTAACTGTTACCTACCTAAATAATCTAGTTCTCGTGTTTCATGCCATAGCCGTCATAGAATTAGGTGAAATATGGATTTTAGTCCCCTAAATAAACAGTACGTTTTAGGAGGGTTGTTAATTTAGTGGGAGTCTATTCCTCTATACTAAAATAAACTTTGCGTAATCTTGATTGTAGATCAATGACCTCTTCAAGTAACAATAATCCCCTGTCACTCGATCCATCCTTGAGAAGGATAAGCTATCTGGGACTAACTTTCTTGACTGGTTCAAAAACTTGAGAATTGTTCTTAAGCATGAACGCAAGTTGTATGTCCTGGATGCTTCAATCCCTGATGTAAGCATGTCAACGATTCTACTGATGTTGCATGTATTATGCTAGCAACCATGGTTCCTGAACTTCATAAGGACATGGAACTAATGGAAGCCTACGACATGGCTATAACGCTGAAGGAAATGTTCCAACAGCAAGCTAGGCAAGAAAGGTTCGAGACGGTAAGAAAAACCTACATTCTTGCAAGATAAGCGAGGGTGCGTCGTTAGTCCTCATGTTCGAAGATGAAGGGCTATGTTGACCACTTGATAAACTCGATTCCCATAAGCCAAGAGTTGGCTACGGATTTGATCTTGAATTCATTACTGAGAGAGTTACTCATAATTTGTGATGAACTACAATATGAATAATATGGAGAAATCAATTTCAGAGTTGTATTTGATGCTCAAAACTGCTGAACGAAATATCAAGAAACCCTCTAGTAATGTGTTGATGGTCCAAAAGGGAAAGGGAATGAATAAGAAAGCAAAGGCAAGGCTAGAGTTGCCAAGGTTGTTGATGCACCTGTCGAAAAGCCTGTGGAACACGTCAAGCCCCAGCCTGTTCCTGCTTCAAAACACCCAAAAGAAAAAGAAGGAAATTGTCATTTCCGTCATGCACCTGGACATTGGTTCAGAAATTGCAAACTCTATCTGGAAGATCTAAGGAAGAAAAAGGGTAGTGCGACTACCACTACAGGTATTTATGTTATTGAAATTAATTTATCTACTAGTGATTCCTGGGTATTAGATACAGGATGTGGATCTCACATTTGTATAAATGTGCAGGGATTCACCAGAAGTAGAAAGTTGAAGAAAAGAGAAGTCATCCTCCGCGTAGGGAATGGAGCAAGAGTTGCTGCCCTGGCTGTTGGATCATATGACTTAGTTTTATCTAGTGGACTTATTTTAACTTTAAATAATTGTTATTTTGTCCCTGCCTTGAGCAGAAACATCATTTCTGTTTCATGTTTGGATATGAATGGTTTTTATTTTATTATTGCAAATAATAGATGTTTCATTACTCATTAAGGCATATTTTATGCAAATGCTGATTTGTATGATGGTCTTTATATTCTAAGCATGAAAAGATCCAATAATACTCCAATCTTTAACATAAATACAAAGAGATTCAAGTCAAATGATTTGAATCAAACTTATATTTGGCATTATCGTCTCGGGCACATAAATGAGAAACGCATAACGAAGCTCCATAAAGATGGACTTCTAGATTAATTTGATTTAGAAACATATGAAACGTGTGTATCTTGTTTACTAGGCAAGATGACTAAAAGTCGCTTTACTGGACACAGTGAAAAGGCAAGTGATTTATTGGGTCTAATACATACTGATGTATGCGGTCCTATAAACACAATGGCTAGAGGAGGTTATCGATACTTCATTACATTTATCGATGATTTCAAAGTGAGATATGGTTATGTATATCTTATGAAACATAAAGCTGAATCATTTGAGATGTTTCGAACGTTTCAAAATGAAGTGCAGAATCAACTTGGTAAAACTATCAAAACACTTCGATCAGATCGAGGTGGTGAATATTTAAGCCAAGAATTTGATGATCATCTTAAAAATTGTGGAATTATCTCCCAATTGACTCCACCAGCAACTCCACAATGGAATGGAGTTTCTGAAAGGATAAATCGAACCTTATTAAATATGGTTCGATCTATGATGAGTCATGCAGATCTTCCATTATCCTTTTGGGGTTATGCATTACAAACTACAGCTTTCACTCTAAATCGAGTTCCTTCTAAATAGGTTGATAAAACACCATATGAGATATGGTACAGGAAGAGACCTAGTTTGTCTTTCCTTGAGATTTGGAGTTGTGAGGCTTACGTAAAACGACAAGTCTCAGAAAAACTAGCACCTAAATCTGACGAGTGTTTATTTGTGGGGTATCCTAAGGAAACAAAAGGATATTACTTTTGTAATCCTGTTGAGAACAAAGTGTTTATTGCTCGGTATGGTGCCATTATGGAAAAACAGTTTATTTCAAAAGACACTAGTGGGAGAGAAATAAATCTTGAAGAAGTTCAAGAATCACAGATAAACCCTGAACCGCTATTGGAAGTTCAACAATGTTCGGAACCAGTTGAACCTCCACAAGTGACACAAGACCCACGTAAATCTGGTAGGGTAAGACATGAGCCAGAGAGATTCGAATTTCTTATTACCGATAGTCGTGATGTGTTGCTTATGGATCAAAATGAGCCCACCACTTATCAAGAGGCTATGTCATGACCAGACTCAGATAAATGGCTAAGTGTCATAAACTCTGAGATGCAATCTATGTATGATAACCAAGTTTGGAACTTGGTTGATTTACCTGAAGGTGGTAAGACCATTGGATGTAAATGGGTTTTCAAGAAGAAAAATGACATGGATGGCAATGTGCATACTTTTAAAGCAAGACTTGTAGCAAAAGGTTTCAGGCAGACTCAAGGTGTTGATTATGATGAAACTTTTTCGTTGGTAGCCATGCTTAAATCTATAAGAATTTTAATTGACATTGCTGCATATTATGACTATGAGATATGACAAATGGATGTAAAAAAAGCATTTCTTAATGGAAAGCTGCTTGAGGACGTGTATATGACACAACCTGAAGGTTTTGTACATCTCGAGAATTCTAGGAAGGTGTGCAAGCTTCAAAGATCCATTTATGGATTAAAGAAAGCTTCTCGGAGTTGGAATCTTTGTTTTGATGAAGCAATCAAGGATTTTGGTTTTATTAAGAACGAAGATGAGCCTTGTGTATACAAGAAGGTCAGTGGGAGTGTAGTTGTTTTTCTGGTACTATATGTTGATGATATATTACTCATTGGAAATGACATCCCAACATTGCAGAGTGTCAAGTCTTAGTTAGGGAATTGTTTCTCAATTAAAGACTTAGGAGATGCAGCCTATATCCTAGGGATAAGGATCTATAGGGATAGATCTAAGGGGCTAATCGGTCTAAGTCAGAGTGCTTACATAGACAATGTGTTGAATAGGTTCAGTTTGTAAGACTCTAAAAGAAGATTGCTGCCAATGTCTCGTGGCATAAGTTTCAGCAAGAATCAATGTCCTAAGACAAATGATGAGCGAGATCGTATGAAAAGATTCCATATGCATCAGCTATTGGATCTATCATGTATGGCATGCTATGCACTCGACCTGATGTATCATATGCTTTGAGCACTACAAGCAGATATCAGTCAGATCCTGGTGAGAGTCACTGGATAGCAGTAAAGAACATCCTTAAGTACTTAAGAAAGACTAAGGAAGTGTTCTTGGTCTATGGAGGTTTTGAAAATGATCTAGTTGTAAATGGTTACACAGATGCAAGTTTTCAAACCGATATAGATGATTTTAGATCGTGAAACTGGATATGTGTTTACTTTGAATGGGGGTGCAAGAAGTGAAAAAGTTCGAAAAGAGATCGTGGCAGCATTCTACAATAGAAGCCGAGTATATTGCGTCGTCCGATGCAAAGAAAGGAGGCGATTTGGATCAAAAAGTTCATTTCGAACTAGGTGTGGTTCCAAGTATTGCTAACCCTGTTTGTTTGTATTGTGACAATAACGGGGCAATAAGCGCAGCCAAGGAACCTAGATCACACCACAGATCCAAACATATACTCAGGCGTTTTCATCTCATCAGAGAAATTATTGAGATGGGAGACGTAAAGATTTGTAGAGTGCCTACTGAAGACAACGTTGTGGATCCATTGACAAAAGCTCTTCCACAAGCAAAACATGATGGTCATATTAGATCATTAGGCATTAGATGCATGCATGATTGGCCCTAGTGCAAGTGGGAGATGTTGGGGCATGTGCCCTAGGTCAATCCATTAACTGGCTTTATGAATACTTTTAGTTAATAAAATAGAGGATTTCATTTGTTGTTTATTATAATTAATTTGTATGTTCACATTATAATAAGATCCATGGGTATTTACAGAAATATCCTAAATGTCCCTAGTCGATCATTATACTGGGAACTATAATGAATTAAGACTAGTGTGAGTCTTGATTGATGATCATATGATGATATACGTATAGGGATACAAATCAAGATCACGAGTACTTGTTAGGGAACAAAGTATTGGACCGACCCGCTATGAGAACATCACATGGATTAAGTCATAGTTGTTTCTCATGATAAGTATATTTTTCAGTCCTTTGACTTGAGATTATCAGAGACTTCAACATTAGGAACATAGTGATTTGACGCTATCAAACGTTATCTTTAACCGGACGATTATAAAGGTTGTGATTGGTTACTATGTGAGCAATGTGATGAAGTTGTGTAATCAAGATAGAATTTGTCCCTCTCATATAAAGAGAGATATCCAGTGGATCCCTCGATGTGTTATACTGTTAAAAGGTCTAGTCTAAGTGAATTGATATTGATCAATGTCACTTGGATGTTTTCAGTCTACCTAGAGATCGAGACTTGTACGATTGAACATGTCGGATGACAATTCCATGCCTTATGTTTGATCAAAAGGATATCGTGTGACAAAAGGATGTTATATACACTATTAATTAGGTTGTATCGATTTAATATTAGTACAACTTGGGTAGTCATAATGTCTTGCTAGAGGCCGCTTATGACTTGTATACCAAAATGTGTTTTGATACACTTCCAATGTTGTATGAGCCTATTGGGCCGTACACTAAGAATGGTTTTGCGAGATTTTAAGATGGTTCAGAAAAATAAATTTTATATGATAAAATTCATGACGGAAACGTCCTTGTGGTGTATTACACTTATACTTCTTTAAGTAGGGGTATATGTGTGATTTACTTAATCGTCTATATACAAGGGTTGTATAAATATACGCTTTAAGTTAGAATACACTGACGAAATATCAAAAGGCCGAAACTCTATTTTCGTTTTAGAAATGACTTAGGGTTTTTTGGTATGCTCTGGATCATTTTGGAGAGAAAAACAAAAGGTTTGGTATTCTCTCGAAGCTAGCACTTTGAATCTCGATCGTCGTTCGTGTGTGGACTACTGGTAGAGGACGTTCGTCGTTGGTGGCGCCTTAGAGATCGATTAACCTTCAGAAAAGGTACATTGCGACTGAGGTATGATTAAGTTTTCATGGTTTAAACGTTTTTAATGGAATTATATTCGGATCCTGTTGGGGTTTTTGTCAAAATTATTTTGTAATCTCCGTTGCGTACGAACCCCAAAACCCAACACTTTATTCCCTAACAAGTACTCGTGATCTTGATTCGTATCCCTATACGTATAATCATCATATGATCATCAATCAAGACTCACACTAGTTTTAATTCATTATAGTTCCCAGTATAATGATCGACTAGGGACATTTAGGATGTTTCTGTAAATACCCATGGATCTTTGTATAATGTACACATGCAAATTAATTATAATAAATAACAAATGAAATCCTCTATTTTATTAACTAAAAGTATTCATAAAGACAGTTAATGGATTGACCTAGGGCACATGCCCCAACACACTTCTCTTTGACGCCTCGCGACCTAACAAATTGCTTACACTTTTCCAGCTAACCCTAGTTATGCTAATTAATCTTCACATAAGTAGTAATAATTTATTTAACCAGTTACTCAATTTATCAAGTTATATTATAATTTTACAGCGGAAGTCTTTTTAATGAGTAACTTATGCAATATTTAACAATCATAAGTAGTGAAAACCCGGTAAAAGATACCGTGTATATATTAAGGCGAGATAAGTATAACAAAAGTTCCGTAGAACACCGATCTGATCACCATTAAAACCTCAAATTTTCAAATCTCATTTTTATGGAAAAACAAGTTGAAGAAGATGATTAAATTGTTACCTAATTATCAAACTCTTAATTTGATCTCCCTAGCATCTCAAATTCCTTAGAATTCCAGCATCTCCTATCTGAATTCTCAGATTTGCATGTATTTAGATGTTGATTTTGAAACCAAAATGCATTGAGTCCCTATTTTGTACTTGGTGTTATGATTTAGTATGCACACATATCTCAATAACAATCATATAGTTCTATTTTGAGCAATTCAACACCACATTATAACTTTAATATAATATTCATTTTGCCTTGTTTCATGCATTCTAAAATCATCACTATGTTGATTAAGGGCCTATATAATATATATATCAAACTATGGGACAATCGATTAAATTCTTTAATCCATTAACTTGGGTACTACATGATATGATTAATGTAAAACATTACTAAATTAACCCAAATAGAAATCTCATTAACCTTCGACTACCCGACACCCGATGTCTGCGTCTTGACACGCATATCAAGGCATGTCAATCCTTGATGTACCCGATTATTATGACTTAGCCTAAAGTTTGATTATCTATTTCGTGCCATATGCGCCCTTGTTCTAGTCATTTTATTTAAGTTAGCATTATAAGACTTAGTGTACTCGTACTACGTCTACCCGGTACCCGCGTTGACATGCTTTACAGGGCATTTACTCGTTACACAGTCTCACACGGTATAACAATATAAACACACACATGCGATAAGTTATAAAACAAATAATAATTAACATCGCAATTATGCAACCAACAGACACAAAAGTAACGATTTATGCCCAGTCAGGCAGGTTCTAGCCTATCTGAGGCATCCACGTGGGCCTGAACTGGCGTCCGAGTCTAAAAATAACCTAAATAATAGCGTCAATAAATATTGGGCCGTTACATATTGCTAAAGACCGCTTACGACTAGTGTATCAAAATGGTTTGGTTCACTACTAACGTCGCATGAGTCTATTAGGTCACACACAAAGAATGTTTTGTGGGACTTTAAATGACTTGTAACAATGAATTTTATATGATAAAACTCATAATATAAAAATTCTTTATGATGTGTCATCTTAATACTATTTTAAGTAGGGATATACTAGTAATTAACTTACCCGGCTCTATATAAGGGTTGTATAAAATAGATATGTTAAGTGAATTCACATTACATGAAAAATTAGGGTTAGAATCTAATTTTCGCTTTTGAAAACGAGTTAGGTTTTTTAGCTATTCTAAAGTTTTTAGGGAGAACATAAAATTGTTTTCGTGTTCTCTTTTGGGCTAGCACTCAGATTCTCGATCGTCGTTCGTGTGTGGAATTCTGATAGAGGACGTTCGTATCTGGCAACGTTTTAAACATCGATCAACACAGAGAAGCAAACTAGCATTTGAGGTACAATTTACTTTTATTAATCAGTCCAATGGAATTCGAATTTGATCCTATCGGGGTTTCGAACATAAATTTTTAAATTTTCGTAGCATTTTGAACCCCAAAAACCCAACACCACACCAATGTCTTTTAAGGTATTTATTGCATGTCAGGTCAAGCTTTCCTGAGTGCAAGATGATCACACTGCGCATGTAATGATCCTGTCCTGATTAAGACGTCGCTCGACTTAGAGTCACTAACTCAGACGCTTGATACAATAATGTCTAATTTATGCTCTAGTAGCTTTGGTGTACCTAATGAACAACAACATGAATATGTTGATGATCGATAAAATTTAATGCTCGGTCCCCAAGAGGTGTGACACAATGGTAAAAATGAGCACATTCATTCTGACTAAGGCAGAGGTCATGAGTTTGATTCATGACAGTAACATTATATTTCTTCAATTTCTCTCGGGTTATGAGGTTGGGGTACCCGATTAACTCCCATGAGATTAGTCGAACCAATATTAAGAGGAGCTAAAAAAGGTTGGTACACCCATGCTTAATAACAAAAACAAAAATAAATAAAATTTAAAGCTCGAAACTCTAAAATCGGGTTTTTTTTTTTTTAATAAATACATTGTCACGGCCCAAATCTCTAACCCCGTTTTAATTCCTTAATCAGGATCACCGACCCTTGACGCGGGACCTACATTGTGATACGTGCACCGAACGAGGCACGTGGCCGAGGTATATCGTATTTTTGTATTGATGTATGCCTAGTGTTATGTATTGTGTAGACTTACTAAGTCGATTTGTACAATTGTAGGCGTCGAGACGAGAGCAGGGGACACGCCTCGATAAACGTGTCGACGCGAGTACAGAGTAGTTGACGGGACCGAATATTAGGTCGAGGAAACGAAAACACACAGAGTGAATAAAAAAATTGTCACGTAACTAATATGAAATAGATATTGGATGACTAGCAACGCGACGGTACGCGGATATCACGGTTCGGACGCCAAACTGAGCGTCGAAACGCCCGAAAACACGGGCAAGTATCTTAGGTGTGTAACATTTGGTGTCAAGACACAAACCCAACAACACTTGTCTATATAAACCAAACTCAACGGTAACACTTGTCCCATTTTCCGACCACGTGTCCACCACCCCACCTACCCACTTACAACATACACTCATACACACACACAAACACACACAACAAACATACACAACCGAGAGACATAGGAAGGAGAAGAAGAAGAAAAGGAGAGGAGGAGGAGGAGAAGTGACTCGCAGGGAAGGAGAGAAGAGATCACGATCGAGGTGAGTCCCCGTTGTGGTTGTTGTTGTTTGGATGGTTGGCGGTAGGGTGGCCGAGAGTGGTTCGGCCATGGAGGCCGAACCCCATGGCTGAACCGGGCCGAGGTGGAGATGGCAGGGGTGTCTCCCCTGCCATCGATTCCACCAGGGTTGGGGTGGAGAGCAGCCCCAACCCATCACCAAAAAAAAAAAAAATTGTTCTTGCTCCCGATCAAACCAGTCGAGCGCGCGCGTGAGCACCCCCTTACTGGGCCGGGCCTAGAACGGGCCAGGCTCGGCCCATAACCAGTTCTGGTCCAGGGCTGGGTCGGGTCTGACCCAAACGGAATTTAAAAAAAATGAAAAAGAATAGAAGAAAAATGAGGGGAAAGTTTGGAAAAAATCCAAACAAATTGGGAAAAATTATATTTCAATAAATTGAGCTTAAACCCACTATATTTGAACTAATGAGACACCAATCTCAGGAATCTAAGAAAAGGGTACGTTAGAACGAATACAAGATTTGGAGTATTGGGAGGCCAGTAAAGCTAGGACTTTACTTTGTTTTTGTGAGTATACCTAATGGCAACTTTACTTGGCATTTTATTTCTATTAATTTGTTGTCCTTGCATAGTCCTTTTGACTATTTTTCTTTTGTATTCTTATATCATGTGTTATTTGTGTCTATGCTCACTTGATGAGTCTAGTTTGCATGATATCCATTCATTGATTTGATTCATTCATTCTATCCCATGCTATGTCTATTCTTGTTGTTTTAAATGTGAATTGAATGATAAATAGCATGCTATTAGGCTAGTGAATATCTTATAAATGTTTAAGAGGACTTGTATTCCTTATTTGTTTAGGTGTGTAGATGTGCCTATGCCTTGACAATCCATACTCGATATTTCTTGAAATTGAAAAAATAATTTTTGCATTTAGGTCCCGTACTCGATCGAGGTGTACGCGGCTCACAGGGTTAGAGTCCCTGGGGATGTCGGCACAGGTTACTTGACACTGTATGACACTGGAGGTTAGAGTCTCTAGGGTGATCTACGCACCGGGGTTAGAGTCCCTGATGACACTTGGGTTAAAGTCCCTTGTGTTATATGATTATTGAGTCGGAGTGACATGTTTAACTGGCGACTGGACCTAAATCATCACTACTTAGCCTAGTGTCAGTATCACTTGTTTAACTCCGGTATTTACTCGCATATGGTTTATTTTCTAATTTTTCCATTTATATGCCTTTAAATATCTTTTGAATATTTGGAAATGCAAATTAAACTTTTCGTTGGGGATTACTATTTTATTCTTGTACTCACCGTCCTTTTTATGACGGTGGGCGCAAAGCCGACTACCAGCAGGCCGGGCAAAGAAAAAATCGACGATTATTCCTGAGCCTGCGGCGCGTCACTACATCGATTGTAGGTCTTATTTTGATATTTTGATTGTATATGTTATATACGTTTTTCAGATACTATTTTGGGTTGTATATTGGGTTGAGCGTTAGTTCCCCGACTTGACTTAGACTATTTTAATGTTGCACTGCATTTCGAAGACTTTATATATGTGATGTCATTTCCTGGTTTTCCACACTTAGGATTTTATAAATGGCTTCCGCATAAGTTACTCATTGCTTCCGCATAATCAATAAGACTTTCGCTAATTAATTAATTAACTTTAAATTTTAATTAACTGGTAAGACAAGTGTATTAGTTATCATGAACACGAGAAAATAGGCATTTAGGTTGTAAAGGCTGACTAATACGTAAATAAGTCTTGCGTGGATATGATTAAGACTTAATTATGAGATTAGGTCGGGCGGTGCCCTAGATTAAGAGAGGGGCCGTCACAGTTGGTATCAGAGCCTGGTTATTAGAACCTTAGGGATAAATAAGAAAAACAGAAACTCGTATAAAAGACAAACCTTAGAATTGGAAACCGGATGATCCTTGCCTAGAAACTATTTTGTTGGGAATTGAGTGAAGGTGAGATGGGGATTTCTTATATGTACGTGTTAGTTTCTATATGTATATATATGCGTTTTGCCACGTAGTCGTTGATTCGCGTTCGTTATCCACTTGAAGACACTGATGGAGGATTCGCGCGAAGTCGGAGACACTTGAGCTAGCGGCAGTCAACCTTCCACCATTTCAATCGACAATTTTTAGAGGATGTCTGATCGGACAACCGCTCAAGAGCGACAGATCGTCGATTTCATAGCTTACATGTCGGCGTAGATGACCGCACTGGTTTCGACCGCCCCCGTCACCACAACTACTACTACAACACCCCTAACCACGAGACTCAGCACTACGAGAGTTCGACTTGCATCAAGTAGAGAGATGAAGACTCTAGGTAGCATTGTATGCAGTAGCAAAGAGTCAGGAACCCAGACTAGAGGAGATACTGGTTGTTCGAGACTTCCCAGATGTTTTCCCAGATGATTTACCTGGATTACCGCCACCACGTGAGGTAGACTTCATCATCGACCTAGTACCGGGTACCAGACCGATCGCGATACCGTCGTACCGCATGGCTCCGAGGGAGTTGGAGGAGTCGAGGACTCAGCTTAAGGATTTGGGGAGAAGGGATTCATCACACCTTCGATGTCACTGTGGGGTGCGCCAATTCTATTTGTGAAGAAGAAGGATGGTAATCTGAGACTATGCATCGACTATAGGCAGTTGAACAAAGTGACAGTCAAAAACAAGTATATACTTCTGCGAATAGACGATTTATTTGATCAGGTGATAGGAGCACAATTTTTCTCCGAGATAGACCTGAGATCGGGGTATCATCAACTTAGGATCAGGGATGAGGATATGTCCAAGATAGCATTCAGCACCAGATACGGACACTACCAGTTCACGGTCATGCCATTCGGGCTGACTAACGCCCCAGTCGTATTCATGGATTTAATGCACCGAGTACTTAGATCATATCTCGACCGCTTCGTGATAGTCTTCATCGACGACATCTTGATATACTCGAGGACACGTGAGGATCACGAGAAGCACCTCAGAGAGACGTTACAGACATTGAGGGAACACCGAATTTTCGCTAAGTTCAGCAAGTGTGGATTTTGGCTTGCAGAGGTTAAGTTCTTGGGGCACGTTGTTGGAACAGCAGGGATTGCATAGATCCGGCCAAGATTCAGACCATCACGGATTGGCCAGCACCGACATCAGTACCAGAGATCAGGAGTTTTCTGGGGTTAGCAGGATATTACAGTATATTTGTGAAGGATTTCTTGAAGATCGTTTCACCGATGACGAGGCTGACGCAGAAGGATATTGCTTATGAGTGGACTGAGAAGTGCGAGGCTGCATTTACTAAATTGAAGAGGTCATTAACTACCGCGCCAGTGTTAGTAATGCAAGAGGCTGGACAAAGATTTCTAGTGTACACAGATGCTTCTAATATGAGTCTAGGTTGTGTGTCGATGCAGGGTAGCGATGTCGTTGTATACGCATCGAGACAGTTAAAGATACATGATAAGAACTACCCCACGCACGATCTAAAGTTGACGGCGGTTGTATTTGTGTTGAAGACTTAGAGACATATTCTGTATGGAGAGAGATTCACACTCTTCGCTGATCACAAGAGTTTGAAATATCTCTTTGCACAGAAAGATCTGAACATGAGATAGCAGAGATGGTTGGAGTTCTTGAAGGACTACGACTTTTCCTTAGAGTATCACCCAGAAAAAGCGAACGTAGTCGCAGATGCGCTGAGTAGAAGACCGAGTAGAGATGCTGAGGTGGTCAGATGTCACATGATGCATGAGTATAGATTACTCGAGGCAGCGGCGACAGCATGTCAAACAGAGATTCCTACCGATACTCAGGTAATGATTTACACACAGATGAGACTACAAACTGTGTCTACACAGCGAGTGTCAAAGGGTTAGAGGACCGACCTATTGTACTCGAGATTCAACGAGTTAGCATAGAGTGCAGAGTGTATAGATTGGGTAGAGACGACAGATCAATGTCTGAGATAAGGGGGCAGGTTGTTGATACTAGAGGTACCGTAGCTGAGAGATGAGATCCTTCAGGAGTCGCACCGTTCCAGATTTACCGTACATCCATGCAAGACTAAGATGTACCATGACATGAGGAGACATTTCTGGTGGCCTGGGATGAAGGCAGACGTGTCTAGATTCATTAGAAATTGTGGTATATGTCAGCAAGTGAAGTCCGAGCATCGCAGACCCGGGGGATTACTACAACCACTTCTCATTCCTCGATGGAAGTGGGAAGACATTTCTATGGATTTTGTCAGAGAATTGTCGAGGACCACGAGGAGACATGATTCAATCTGGGTAATAGTTGACTGACTGACGAAGTCTGCTCATTTCCCGCCAGTGGCATCGCATTACACGTTCGATCAGCTAAGCGTACTATTCGAGAGAGAGATTATTAGGCTGCACGGGGTACCATTAACGATCACGTCAAATCGAGATGCTACGTATACGTCCAGGATGTGGCAGAGTATGCAAGAGCAGTATGGTACATGCCTACAGTTCAGTACGGTTTTCCACCCTCGAACCGACAGACATGCTGAGAGATTGATTTAGGTCATCGAGGACATGTTGCGGACATGCGTGTTGGAGTTTAGCGGATCTTGGGTGAGTACCTACCGTTGTGTGAATTTTCTTATAACAACGGTTATCAGGCTAGCATTGAGATGGCACCATTTGAGGCTTTGCATGGCAGACCGTGTTGCTCGCCATCGTGTTGACGAGCCAGAGGACCGGGAGATAGCGGGGCCTGAAATTGTTGTTGACCACATGGAAAAGGTCGAACTGATCCGTCAAAGACTCAGATGAGCACAAGAGAGATAGAAGAGATATGCAGATAAGTATCGCGGTGATCTCGCTTATTCCGAGGGAGCCTTTGTCTATTTAAAGTTTTCCCCTCGAAAGGGTCTTCAGAGATTTGGGGTGAAAGGCAAGCTTGCACCGAGGTACATCGGGCCTTTCATGATTAAGAAACGGGTCGGGAAAGTGGCATACGAGCTTGAATTGCCTCCACATATGTCAAGGGTCCATCCAGTGTTCTACATTTCGATGCTTCGACTAACCGAGTTGAAGGCAGGTGTGTGACCAACAGTTAACTTGAGTCAAATCGACCTGAGCGAGGACATCTATTACGAGGAACAGCCCCTTCAGATCCTAGATCGAAAGGTACAACAGTTGAGGAGCAAGTCCATCCCGAAGGTACTCGTCAAGTGGCAGTTCCACGATGACACGGAACTTACTTGGGAGCGGGATGCCTACATGCGAGATAGATTCCCGTACCTGTTCGAGTCAGGTAGAACCGTAACTTAAAACTTAATTTTGAGGATGAAATTTTCATTTTGTTGGGAATATTTGTCACGACCCAAATCTCTAACCCCGTTTTAATTCCTTAATCAGGATCACCGACCTCTGACGTGGGACCTACACCGTGATACGTGCACCGACCGAGACACGTGACCGAGGTATATCGTATTTTTGTATTGATGTGTGCCTAGTGTTATGTATTGTGTAAACTTACTAAGTCGATTTGTACAGTTGTAGGCGTCGAGACGAGAGTGGGGACACGCCTCGATATGCGTGTCGACGCGGGTACTGGACAGTTGACGGGACCGAATATTAGGTCGAGGAAACGAAAACACACAAAGTGAATAAAAAATTTGTCACGTAACTAATATGGAATAGATATTGGGTGACTAACGACGCGGCAATATGCGGATATCACGGTTCGGACGCGAAAACCAGACGTCGAAACGCCCGAAAACACTGGCGAGTGTCTTAGCTGTGTCACATTTAGTGTCAAGACACAAACCCAACAACACTTGTCTACATAAACCAAACTCAACAACAACACTTGTCCCCTTTTCCCACCACGTGTCCACCACCCCACCTACCCACTTACAACACACACATACACAACAGACACACACAGTCGAGAGACAGAGGAATGAGAGGAAGAAGAAAATGAGAGGAGGAGAAGTGACGCGCTGGGAAGGAGAGAAGAGATCACGATCGAGGTGAGTCCCTGTTGTGGTTGTTGTTGTTTGGGTGGTTGGCGGTGGGGTGGCCGAGAGTGGGGTTCGGCCATGGAGGCCGAACCCCATGGCCGAATTGGGCCGAGGTGGAGATGGCAGGGGTGTCTCCCCTGCCATCGATTCCACCAGGGTCGGGGTGGAGAGCAACCCAACCCATCGCCAAAGAAAAAAAAATTGTTCTTGCTCCCGATCGAACCAGTCGATCGGGCGCATGTGCACCCCCTTACTGGGCCGGGCCCAAAAAGGGTCGGGTCGGGTCCGACCCGTTTTGGTCGAAAAGTGAGGGAAAAATTTGGAAAAATTGGGAAAAATTATATTTCGATAAATTGAGCTTAAACTCACTATACTTGAACTAATGAGACACCAATCTCAGGAATCCAAGAAAAGGGTACGAGAGAGCGAATACAAGATTTGGAATATTGGGAGGCCAGTAAAGCTAGAACTTTACTTTGTTGTTATGAGTATACCCAATGACAACTTTACTTGGCATTTCATTTCTATTAATTTGTTATCCTTGCATAGTCTTTTTGACTATTTTTCCTTTGTATTCTTATATCATGTGTTCCTTGTGTCTATGCTCACTTGATGAGTCTAGTTTGCATGATATCCATTCATTGATTTGATTCATTCATTCTATCCCATGCTATGTCTATTCTTGTTGTTTTAAATGTGAATTGAATGATAAATAGCATGCTATTAGGCTAGTGAATATCTTATAAATGTTTAAGAGGACTTGTATTCCTTATTTGTTTAGGTGTGTAGATGTGTCTATGCCTTGACAATCCATACTTGGTATTTCTTGAAATTGAAAAAGTAATTTTTGCATTTAGGTCCCGTACTCGATCGAGGTGTGCGCGACTCACAGGGTTAGAGTCCCTGGGGATGTCGGCACAGGTTACTTGACATTGTATGACACTCGGGGTTAGAGTCCCTGAGATGGTCTACACACCGGGGTTAGAGTCCCTGGTGACACTTGGGTTAGAGTCCCTTGTGTTATATGATTATTGAGTCGGAGTGACATGTTTAACTGGCGACTGGACCTAAATCATCACTACTTAGCCTAGTGTCAGTATCACTTGTTTAACTCCGGTATTTACTCGCATATGGTTTATTTTCTAATTTTCCCATTTATATGCCTTTAAATACCATTTGAATATTTGAAAATGCAAATTAAACTTGTCATTGGGGATTACTATTTTATTCTTGTACTCACCGTCCTTTTTATGACGGTGGGTGCAGAGCCGACTAACCGTAGGCCGGACAAAGAAAAAATCGGCGATTATTCCCGAGCCCGCGGTGCGTCACTGCTTCGATTGTAGGTCTTATTTTGATATTTTGATTGTATATGTTATATACATCTTTCAGATACTATTTGGGGTTGTATATTGGGTTGAGCGTTAGTTCCCCGATTTGACTTAGACTATTTTACTGTTGCACTGCATTTCGAAGACTTTATATATGTGATGTCATTTCCTGGTTTTTCACACTTAGGATTTTATAAATGGCTTCCGCATAAGTTACTCATTACTTCCGCATAATCAATAAGACTTTCGCTCATTAATTAATTAACTTTAAATTTTAATTAACTGGTAAGACAAGTGTATTAGTTATCATGAACACGAGAAAATAGGCATTTAGGTTGTAAATGCTGACTAATACGTAGTTAAGTCCTGCGTGGATATGATTAAGACTTAATTATGAGATTAGTTGGGGCGGTGCCCTAGATTAAGAGAGGGGCCGTCACATACATTAATCTTCAAAAGCGCAGACACACATATATCAATCGAGAGGCAATCCAACGGTCAATACTACACTCACTCACACAAACCTCTTCCTCTCCACGACCCCCTGGCCCCATCCCAGCCATCCAAACCCCAAATCCTAAAACCCTCCCACCACCACCCCTCTCTTACTCTCTCCCTGAATTACAGAGACAAAGAAAATGCAAACCCTTCGGCACCCACCAACCTGAATTTCGCCACCACAAACGCACACACACCATGCCCTGCTCAGCCAATCTCCTGAGAGGGACCCACGCCTATGCCTCTCTCAGGCTCAGACTCCCCCCACCACTTCGCTCTCTCCGACTCCCCAAAACCCTCCCGCCCTCTCTCTCCGACTCCCATGGGACTCTCCTCACCTTCCGCTGGCTGCCGCAGCCGCGGTCGCTTGTCACAGCGGCGGCCTCGTCTGGTACTCGGCCTGTTGAATTGGAGCGGCGGAGGAGCCAGGGTGGCACTGGGCTAAGTTTGGGCGGCAGGAACGGCCTTTTCCCGTACTTTCTTCAGCAGAATTCGCCCTACGGGAAATTTGCTTTTGATGATTTCTCGGAGGATGAGTCCGACCGTGACGCTGTGGCGCCATCGCAGCAGAAGGTATCAAGACCAGACCTCTTTTCACTTAATTTTGATTGTAGAGACAATGCCAGAAATGGTTGTTTAGAATTTGGAGACACTCGCGGAAATTCAAGTGTTTTATGAAAGGCTCTTAGAATTGGTTATAGGTATCCATAAGCTAGGGAGTCAAGTTAGTTGATAGGAACTAGAACTGGAACAGAAAGTCAAATTTTTGATTGATCAAAATAGAGAATTGCAAAAACAGGAACAACTTGATGACATTCTAGAAATCTCTAACTTGAGAGTTTCCTTTCAAAATCTTCACATTCCTCAAAATGCCTCAATCTCCTATTTATCTAAAACAACTCACTAGACGATCACAAAATTATTATTATTATGGCCATCAGTTATATGTTGGCGTCTAACATTTTATTGGAGTAGGAACTGGAATTGGAACAAATCTTAGATTTATCAAAATTGAGAATTGCAAAGAACAAGATCAACTCGGTAGCATTTGAGCGGATATCACTCTCCTAAAAATCTCTAACCGGAGGCTTTCCTTTTAAAACACTTAAATTTTCTCACAGTATCTCATTCCCCTATTTATATTTTTCCTAATTAAAATAACTAATTTGAAGATTACAAAAGTACTACCATGTCTGTCAATTATAATTTGGAACCACGTAATCTTCCGTGCGTTTTCTGGTTTGCTTTGGTTTCTTCTATTCGAGTTCTTCAAATTAACATCACATTGTTAAATCAGTTTTGGGAATCTTAAATAGTTGAACAGGACATTCAAGGATAGACATAAGTGTGGGTCATGCCTTCCTCCCTTCTTTGCCTTCTAACATCCATCGTGTGGTGGAGGCTTTTGGTGTATGTATTCTCATTTTTTTAAAGTTAGAGTTTTGATGGATTTTTGCTTGTTATGAAGAAAGAAGAATATCTTCGTAACTCTACCCATTGAGTTTTAAAGAAAGAAAGTGTATTTAACATGGCAATGCACTCTTTCTTGTGCTAATCATACATTTGTACTGTCTTTGACCTAGAGTCCTAGTGTTTTGTGAATGAACGTGGTCTTATGTTGTCATTTGAAGTTTATAACTTGGAAACATCTCTAGCTGGGATGCTTGAGGCATTGCATGTACTAGTGCCAGCCTAGGGTTGGCTTCCTCTTAGTGGAGATGGGTTTGGTATGGTGGGCAGCAACGCCTATGTGCTTTTACTGGTTTTTTGTTACTGGATTACTTGGATGCTGTTTCCTGAACTCCATGTGCTTTTACTGGTTTTTGCTAATACGCCAAATCGTGGTGCATCTTCTAAATCTTTTGCATTTTAAACTGTTTTGGTATGTGTTCTTTTCTTTCTTTCTCTAAATGGAGCTTCTATCTAGACCAGTTCATTTATACCTGCTACCTTTGTCTAGGGTACCTCCACTCTTGATAACGTTGATGAATGGAAGTGGAAGCTAACCATGCTCATGCGCAACAAAGATGAGCAAGAAATGTTGTCAAGAGAGAAAAAAGATAGACGTGATTTTGAGCAACTTGCAGCCCTGGCAACCAGAATGGATTTGCATAGGTATGTCTCTTTTCATCTGACTACACATTACTTCTCTGTCTTGTATACCGTATCTCATTTACTTACATATTACTTTTCTTGATAGTCGTCAATATTCAAGAGTTGTTGTATTCAGCAAGGTTCCACTACCTAACTACCGTCCTGATCTAGATGATAAGCGCCCACAAAGAGAGGTATTTTCTTGGATAGATGAAACTCTTAAATCACTGGTTTGTTTGTGATAGAACGCACTGAAACCCAGTTATTGGCGAAATCAACCCAGATAGTGATTATCTATTTTTCACGTTCAAATTTCATTTTGTGGTTTCTGGTTTCGTAATTATCATTTATGAACTAGTGGAGGCAATGCAATTGGGTTTTACTTTTGTTATCGTTCTCTGTTATCTTCTTCTTAGCTAAGTACCAGTCGTATCTTCAACAATTAACAGGTGATTATAGGTTCTGCCTTGCAACGAAGAGTGGATGCTTTACTTAAAGAATATCTATATAGAAGGCCTTTGCGAAGCGGAAGGTTTCTCGATAGCTCCTTTACAAAGTCGAACATCAATGATGGTAATGCCTCTGATGGAAGACTTTTTGAGGTGGTAGATCCTCCGCAACCCACAAATGTTGTTATGGAGAAAATCTACAGGCGTAAAAGTTTACAGTTGCGTGATAAGCAACAGTCTTGGCAGGTTCATTTTTCCTTGATATACATTTAATGTCTTTTAACTTATCTGAAGTTACTTCCGCCTTTTATTTCTCTTTTAACATTTAAGTTTGGTAGGTTGCTTCTGCTATGCATTTGCATTATCTATTTGTTCTTTGCTCATGTTAGTTTTATTTTTCTTCATATATTACCTTTTTTCTTGGAAATATTTATTCTTTTGTGGGATAACAATTGTATTGAACTTTTTTGGTCTAATGTGTGGATGTTATTAAGTTACAATGTAGAGAAAATTGTGGCACTATGATTTGGTTTAACTTTAACCATAAGTTACTTGAGCCCTTCTCTCTAACCGGAAGTACCTTTTATCAGATGCTTGATACATGTCCAACAATAAAAATTATCTGGACACTTCATATCACTAGGTCTTTATATAAAGAAGCATAATAATGTAAATTAAGAAAAGAACAGAAAAATAACAAGAACTTCCTTATGTAAAATAAGAAAGAATATTGGATTAGGCTAGGATATATACATTAGCAATTTAGCACACTTATCCAAGTCTCTATGTCCAAATTTTTATACTCTTTTAACTGAGTTTCCATTCCCAACAACAATGTCTTAGTTCCAAATTAGTTCGGGTCGGCTCATGGATCAAAATACTCTTTGTTCTACTGAATCTGATGCAGGTGAGTTGACGGTGTACATATATTCTTCAAAAACCTTTGGTTGAACAAGTTACTTTCTATCTAGTTTTTTGACTGATCTGTTTGTAGGTCATCTTTGGATGTGTCCTGACCATTGCACCCATTCTTCTCTAACTTTTTTCCTCTATTGGTGCTACTTTATTCATTTTTTCATATTCTTTCCTTGCGGCTTTTACTACAAATCTGCACAAGCATCCTTATCTCCGCTACACTTATCTTATGTAAGTGTTTTTTAATTACCGCCTAACATTGCTCCCTTTATAGCATAGTTGGTGTAATTGCGGTCTTCTTAAATTTTCGTTCTGCTATATCGGGATAATATAATTAATTGCACTCCTCCACTTCTTCCTTCTAGCTCAAATTGATTTATTACGCTATATTCAATGTGTCCCACCTTTGGTATACTTGATGCTAAATTTCTAAAACAGTTATCATCTGGAGGTTCCTACAAATGCCCCCACTCAATAGAAACTGTAGAAATTCGACGAGGTAGGGGTAGACCAAAGTTAACATGGGATGCATTAATGAGGAGAGATTTAAATGGTTTGGAAATCTCACCATCAATTGCACTTAATCGAGTACAATGGAAAAGTTTGATCTATGTAGCCGACCCCAATTAATTTGGGACCGAAGCAATGTTGTTGTTGTTGGTTCTTATCTGGAGGTTCTACTTCTCTAAATTTAACTGCTCCATTGTCTTGATCTCACTATTCACCTATGGAACTTCTACTTCTAATTGTGCTCTTCCATTATCTTGATCTCACTATCTTGAACTCATAATGCATATATTGTGTCTTACTCAACTTAAAGCGCCTTAGACGCTAATATATTCCTTCAACATTCCAAGTTCTTGTTAACTCCATCTCTCGTTTTGCTTGTCAAAACAATATCATCCACAAATTGCATATTCTACTATTAGTAATGTGTCAACTAAACTAATTTTTTTTTGCCATCAAAGATGTAACAAAGCTCCTACTTGGTCTTTTTGTTGCAACCATAACATATTATTGTAATGATGTTTATCTTTCCTTTATTTAGTACTTTCTAGACAACAATTTCGCCTTATCTATTCAATTATCCTTCCTTATGTGAGTACTTGCAAGGTTGTGGTCACTGTTTGTTGCTTTGAATAGGAATCTGTAGATGGTCAAAAAATGCTGGAATTTCGTAAAAGTCTCCCCGCATACAAAGAAAGGGATGCTCTCTTAAGTGCCATTTCACATAATCAGGTGAACAAGAGTTTTTTTATTTTTGTCTTAGTTCTAATTTTTGTATGTGGCAATGTCAAGATTTGGTTTTCCTTGATAAAAGTTCCTAACGAAAATAAAATATTAAAAATAAGTAAATACTACTTAATCTCAAGGTTTAAAAAATCGACAAACTTCGGGGAAGTTCGAGCGAAGTTTGTCGATTTTGAGGTGAGCGAAGTGAAAACATTGATGGAAGTTAATAAAACATGAAGTAACATTATTATGTTTCGTGGAAGTTGAGCAAACTTCGATTGAAACTTCGACTATGCTAGAAATATACTTAAACTTCGGCAAAATTCAAATAAAACATAGTTGTAGCATCTCTACGAAGAAACTTGAGTTTTCTAGCATTTAAAGTGAAATTCTATAAACTTCCGTACACCGGCGAATTTTTGTCAAACTTCCATCGTCGAAGTTAACTTCCTCGAATTAATTCCGAATTTTAAGTGAGCGAAGTTATAGGCGAAGTCGAAGTTTCAAACCTTGCTTAATCTTGAATCGTTGTCTTGTTTAAGTGGGGAAATTATGTTGCATATCCACCATCGATGATAAGTTTATATTTGGAGCTTATGCCAACTGATTGGTTAAGGACATTAAAAACTTGATGTCGAGATGAAGACGTATTGCAGTATACATCATTTGTATATTGCTACTAAACAAGGAGCTTCTTAAATAGACTAGTTTTCTGAAATTTTCTTCCCTCCGTGCTTCGCTTGCTGGAAGAGAATTTCGGCATTGTGAGCATACAATTTGAGATTGCAGTAAAAAAAAAGTCTCTTATTGTCCTAATTACTGAACTTGGTTTTTGTGGTCCTTATCTTACAGATGATAATATGTTTTTTTTAAAGAAATCTTGTAAATGATATTAGTTAGAAGTACAATGACAATTCACATCAGTCTACGAAAACAATAAGGATCTCAAAGAAACCAATTGAAAAACACCATATAGAGTGACTAACATTAATAACTAATTGTTTGAAACATTAAGTTGAATGGATATAATGACAATAAATTTTTTTTTTCTTGAAAACATATAACGACAGTGTTATATGAAGTTATGTGAGCAATGCTTATAACATATTTTTAGCACATACATTGAAGATAGAATGGGTGTCAAGAAATATTAGGTTTGCAATTCAAGTCACTATGTATTAAAGACTAAAATTACTGCTGAACGTGGCAGAAATTACATGATCCACCATACTGCATTTATGATTTTCTTACATCGAATAATTTAATTCCAAGGCAATCCAAATTACACTCATCATAGACATGCATCAACCAAGTCATAATTTCACTTCTTCAATCATTCTTCTCTATTGAATCCCATAGAAAAAGCAAAAAAATGAGCGACGTCGATGGCGACAATATATATTAAGAAACTAAGTAAGCCCAATCATTTCTTGTGCTTTGGTGAATCCAGTCCAACAAGTATAAAAAGAAGGAAAAGAAGGAAAAGCAAACTAGCAATTGATTTTGATTTAAAGCATTCAATGTAAGTCATTGTAATTCTTTGTATAGGGGAAATGCCAAATCTAATCCTATGATCCATAAAGATTAAATAAACTCCTATAAAAAAAGGTCAAATGTAATTATAAACATAAAGCAATTGAAACAGTTACAGGCAGATAGAAATTGAGTCATTAATAATCGACCAAAGAAAAAAGGAAACAGGCAAGTAACTGAAAGCAAACATACGATGAAGATTCAGAAAGTGATTTCCATAATAATTAATTTCAAATTAGTACTCATTTTTTTGATAAATAATTAGTACTCATTTCAAATGATCGATTATGCATATGGACATGAAATTCTGTTCAAAAGGCCACAATGAGATCGTGTTATAGGAATTCGCCTATTAATTACAAATTACTTATCTCTACATTTGGTCAGAACCCATTTATCTTAACCATTCTACTCCCAGCAACTTCAATTGCATTCCCTAAACTGTGTAAATGGTGGTGGTGGTGCGCATGCGACAGCGATGTCAAAAATGGGGTCCGTTGTACGCGGTGGCGGCCACGATGATAGAAATGGGGTCGATGGAAGTGAATGGGAGAGGAGCATGGCAGTGGGGATGGTAATTTGTTGAACTTGTGGTTATGTGTTTTTAGGGGGAGAGAAAAGAAGAAAGACAGGTGTGGGTCAATTATTTGCTTATGTAGAGGTGGAGCATGATCCATGATACCTATAAGTGGGACCTAACGAGTGACTTGCGCGCCGAAATAAGCATTTGCCTTTCATTATAAAGCAAGGGCAATTATCTCAAGACACTGTTGAATGAACAGTGACGTCTGACTCAAAATGTAAAGTACTCGTCTCTTTTATAGTAGTCGAGATAATAACAAGTTGAGCAACAACTTTTGAAATTTAAACTTGTCAAAAGGTTATTGCTTGGCTGAGTAGTTATGGTTTCTGCTTGTCCTTGATATGTATCATTTGAGCTGTCCAGCGACCCCTTGTCGAATCGCACGATTCATCTTAATGGGTAGGTCAACTTGATTTTCCCCTAAAACGAGCTAACTCGTAAATCGGACAAGTTTGATAACAGAGCTGTTTCTGTTTTGAGGTTGGGAGGAATCCTTGTGCTTTTTGGCTATTTTCTTATACTATCTTCTACCTAGGTAGTCATAAATTACTACCCCTCCCACTGTCTTCCCCATCCCTCCAAACAAAAAAAAAGGCTCATGGATTAGGCTATGACTCCCTTGCATTGGAGGTATTGCATAATTGTGAAGGTAGGTTGTGGAGTGCTGCATGACATGATCGCTCAACTTACTTTGTTGGGTCTGATTTTCAAATGAGCATACCCTTGATTATTCCATTTTACCTATCCATAAACTATATTGTTCATTTTCCCCTCTATGGTTCGATTTGTTTAAATTTGAATTGAGTTAAGAGTTATCGTTTGCATTTCTTGCAGGTTGTGGTTGTATCAGGTGAAACTGGTTGTGGTAAAACCACACAACTTCCACAATTCATTTTGGAATCAGAAATTGATGCTGCTCGAGGAGCCGTCTGTAGTATAATTTGCACGCAACCGAGACGAATATCTGCTATGGCTGTTTCTGAAAGAGTAGCTGCAGAGCGAGGAGAAAGCTTGGGCGAATCTGTGAGTTCTGTCATCTGTTTTCTTGCTTACATCCAACATCGTAGCTTTATTCACGACAGATAATAATCTTCTTCTTTATTAATTTTTCTGCTGCTCTGCGTAAGGTTGGATATAAAGTCCGGTTGGAGGGCGTGAAAGGAAGGGATACTCGTCTTCTATTCTGCACAACAGGCATTTTGTTAAGAAGATTGCTGGTTGATAGAAACCTTAAAGGTGTGACCCATGTTGTTGTGGATGAAATTCATGAGCGTGGGATGAATGAAGGTAAATCTTCTGGTTCACTCAGTTCTCTTTGTTTTTTGTTTTGTTTTTCCTTTTGTTTAATTATTAGAGTGGCTTGAATGCTTACACTAAAATCCATGATGCTAGATTTCCTGCTTATTGTACTGAAAGAACTTCTTCCACGTCGCCCAGAGCTGAGATTAATTTTGATGAGTGCAACTCTAAACGCGGAGCTTTTCTCATCATATTTTGGTGCGGCTCCAATGCTGCACATACCTGTAAGTTCAGTATCTTTTTTTTCCTTTTTACGGAAGCGGGAAATATGGTGACTTTCCTGAACTTCCAGGATGGTCTATTAGCGTTGAAATTTGTGCCTACTGATAAACATGGGTGTAGATAAAGGAAAAGAAAATATGTGCTGCATTCTCTGTTGGTTACATGTGGTTCAACTTTCAATATAGCGTTTGTGAGGTTGCAACACTAGTATCAACTGTCTTTATGTTCAATTTGATATATTTGTTGTTTTTTGTATAATCACTTACTTTGTGAATCTCCCCATTTGATCTCTTACGATGTGTTTGTAGTAATTTTTACATGTTAATCACTGACTGCTGTATTGCCTACATGTTTTATATCTAAAAAATTGAAGTTTGTGTTTGATAAAAAAAAAATTGAAAATTTGCATCCTCTTTTAACATGATCTCTTGAATTCTATTAATAGCGCTGGGTTTTTGGCAGTTGTCTTAGAAACTTTTAACCATGATAAACAATTTTTTGATGTGGGAGAATGAATGCTCTTATTGTTGGACGTTTACCTTTCCTTTTTTTTTTATGAGATAGTGTATTCCTTAGGATTTTATCAAGGATCCACCCTAAATTCATATGTTTTTGCTTTAGTTTTGTCAGCTAACTAGGCATATTCAAGCGTAAATACAACCTGTGCCTAATGCATCAATAATAATATTTACCCTTTATGGGTTACCAATTCGTACATTAAACTTGTAATAGGGGTAAGCGTAGGGTGTTGATCCACTGGAAGCTAGTACTCTCTAGGTCGATCGAGGGTTTTCAATGGTCACAAAGAGAAACTAAACACAACAACCACAAGTAAACAAGAGTAAACAATAGCAAATGAAAGAGAATTCAATCAATTATAAAAATGATCTAGATTGGAAGCATTGCAAAATTATTTCAAACCATTGCTCAAGCTTTAGTCATAGGTTTTCAGAAGATTAATTTCAACTTTCAAGTCATTCTCTTAGGCTAGCTATGGAGTTTGAAGAGCATCAAAACGCCTAGATTTCCTTTACTCTGCAACTAAGGCAAATCCATTAGCACTTCTCTAGTGAACATGCAATCCTAAGCGAAGCACTATAGAATTCAACAGAATTCAACACATACACTGCATGAAGATTAATGAAATCATTAATCCTAGGCAATCAAGACACGGAGCATGCTCGGTTCAACCTAGACTACTTCGTTACATGATTTTTCCCCAAAAAGGGTGCGAATTACATAAACGTAGGTGTAAACCATCAAATGAAATTATTACCAAGGAACGAAAGAGAATTCATTGAAATTCAAATAGAGTTTTAGAAAACCTCACAAAGCTATTGTTACAATGGTTGAAACACCCTTTGCTACTGCAATCTAAATGTGACTCCCTTAGCCACTCATGGATCAAAGACTCCTTGGAATATTAGTTTGGGTTTCAAATTAAAAATGAAAGGACCTCAATAAAATAAAAATAAAAATGAAACTATCAACAGTCTTGTTCTTTGACAAAGAGGAAGAACAAGAGCATTGTTGATTCAAAATTTTTAGATTGTATTTAAGATTGTTCTCGAACCTAATTTTATCATATTTATACTTACAAGCCAGTATTCCCAAAACCATTGATTACGAAACAAAACATGGTGTTTAAGTCTTTGGACGACCCTGGTGCCATAGGTGGCGCCATTGAGTTGCATAGGTGGCACAATTGGTGACGTCTCCCTTGAGAGCGTCTCCTTGTTGATATGTTTGACACCACTGGTGCCGCCACCTGGCTTCCATGGGTGGCGCTATAGGTGGCGCCAACCCTTCCTATATGTTGTCATAGTACTATGATTTATCCTTGTATACCTTTATTGGAGAGTGACTTCGTTGCTAATTATTGTATATTATAGAGGGAGAAAATTTTATAAAAAAAAGAGGGTGAAAACCTCGGTGGATTGACGACCTTCTACAAGTTATCGGAATCGTTCGTGTGCCTGCTGAATTATGTGACATATGCCGCCTTTTCAAGTGATTGCAAGGCATCACGATAGACTCTCAAGTACAACTTTTGAAGGGGGTGGTGGTTATATCGGTCATTTTCGTTTTGTCGAGGTGTATAAAGAAGTGGTGTAGGATTTTATGAGGGGATTATGAGAAAAATCGTTAAGAATTAGGGTTCCACTTTAGTAAGTAGTTGGAGAGAATAGGCTCTCACTCCCAAGTAGTTGTGGGTTTCTACTCTGCTGAATTATATGATATATGCTACCTTTTCAAGTGATTGCGAGGCATTGTGATAGACTCTCGAGTACAACTTTTGAAAGGGCGGTGGTTATATCAATCATTTCGTTTTGTCCAAGTGTATAAAGAAGTGGTATAGAGTTTTATGAGGGGATTATGAGAATAATTGTTAAGAATTAGGGTTCTACTCTGGTGAGTAGTTGGAGAGCCTAGCCTCTTAACTCTCAAGTTGCTGTGAGTTTCTTATTCCTCTTTGTTAATATCAATAAAGAGTTTTATGTGACCGACCATGACTAATATAACCATGGTTATTTCACATCTCCCCCTTCATAAGTAGTACTCGAGAGTCTATCACATCGCCCATGCAGTAGCCTAAGCCGACAATGTCCTCAATAATTTATGAAAATCGAAGGGGCTGACAGAAATTAAGTTTCATGTGAATACATATCCAAGAACAAAATCTTAACACAATCAATATTACATGAAGACCTAATGGTAAGTACATATTGGATATAGATCACAATGATTAATTTTTTTTAGAACCATAGGTATCCAAACCTTCGGTTTGACTAATCCCATAAGGCTAGTCGTGCACCCCCAACCCCATAGTCTGGGAGACAAGAAGATAATGCAATTTACCAACTAAGAATTGAACTTAAGACCTCTACCTTAGTCAAAGTTTTAGTGTTCATTTCTTTGCCACTGTACCACATCCCTTGGGGGTAGATCACATCGATTAATAGACAATTATTGTTACTCAAGGACCTATAAATAAATAACTATTAAAGGACCTCGGAAGAAATATTTTGGCCGCCTAGGCATTGCTTAGGCATTGTCTCGGCATTGCCTCATGATCACCTTGTCGCTTGCAATCCTAGTCTTTTTCAATCAGTTACTATGCTATTCATATCTGCAAGTAATTTCTGAACTTTCTCTCTTAACATTGTAATTAAAACATCTGACAGTCCCCTTCTGATTTTATTGTGTCTGATGACTTATCTCTTACGTGATCCCGAAGTGTCTTTTTTCCTCTTGTAAACTATTGGTGCTCTGCTCACTATTTAGTGGCTTAATATTTTTGTTGATCCATGCAAGCTGGATTCATCTTTCTTCATTATATTTTTTATTCGTTTATTACATCTTTCTTCTTTATCATATGTATGTTGAATAATTTTGTGTTTCTTGAATTTGATATGTTGACCGCTACCCAAAACAAATTGATATGGGAAGGAACTAAACTATTTTATATTTTCGACCTGATTTAGGGTTTTACTTATCCTGTTCGAACTCATTTTCTGGAAAATGTTCTTGAAATGACCGGTCATTGGCTATCACCACATAATCAAATCGATGACTATGGTCAAGATAAGAGTTGGAAAATGCAGAAACAAATTCTTCAAAAGAGAAAGAGCCAGATAGCATCTGTTGCTGAGGTATTTGAAGGTTCTGAGGTTGCATATTTTGACTTTCCGCATATACTACTTTGGCCTTTAAATCCATTTAATTGGTGAACAGGATACACTTCAGGCTGCATGCTTTAGGGATTATAGCCCCCGAACTCAGGATTCTTTGGCTTGTTGGAATCCCGACTCTATTGGTTTCAACCTTATTGAAAGTGTCCTATGCCACATATGCAAAAGGGAAAGGCCTGGTGCTGTTTTGGTTTTTATGACTGGGTGGGACGACATAAATGCTCTGAAGGACCAACTCCAAGCCCATCCTATTTTGGGAGATCCAAGTAGAGTTTTATTACTTGCATGCCATGGTTCAATGGCCAGTGCAGAGCAGGTATGTTCCATTAATTACTTACATCTCCCGCTGCATGACTTGAATTGAACTTCACTATTTTAATATCTTTATGTGTGATCCTGGCTTATGAGGATAGAATTTCTTGGTTTATTGTATCTACTATCCACCTTTTTTTTGCCATTTTGTACTTTTTAGGTGATTTGTATCTTCTTCTATCTTACATATTTTGCAGTCTTGCAAGTATACAGGTGTCCGTAAAAACAAGGAGATGGCTGTTGTATTTTGTTCTACTTATTACCTTAAATACTTTAAAAGATAGATGTTTGTACATATATGGTCAAAAACCCTCTTTTATTTGAACCCCCATTCTTTAAAGTACGTATGAGTTGGCTTTGTAAATTGAAAATTTGTTACTATGTTAAGTCAATAATATGTTGCTATCTGCTTCTTGAACTTCGTAGGTTATTAGCCGAGCATATATATATATATATGTATGTATGAATGGAAGTTGCTTTATTTATGTACTAACCGATTCTACAGAAGTCAATGAATTAGTTAATGCAACATATAAAAAAGCAATTACATCACAAACCAACAAGTTGCATCACAAAGAGTCGTCCTATCAGGTAACAAGTTGGAGAGACTCCATGTATGATGAATCAAAGCACTTATGCATGGTTGACCATTGCGAGGCTTTTATTCGAACCATGTCCCATACATCACCACTTGGCCGAGCCATGTCTCCGAAGATCCTATAATTACATTCTAGCCACAAAACCACATACTTGCCATTACAACTGTGCACCATGCTACATTTATCCTCTTATTCTACCTCCTCCCCACATCAAAGTGAAACATGTGATTTTCTCTTATTCTGCCACTAGCCGAATCTTTATTAAATAGTTAAATTTTTAAATTTCAATCTCGTCAATTTTGTTGCTAGCTTTTATATATTTCCATGTGTTACATCCATTATCTGTATCACTGCTCTACCAATTCATCTTTAAGTGGGGTTTGAGGGACTGGATAATTGCATTGCACATTCCATTTGAAGTAGGCTTGACTTGTCACATGGTGCTTTCTTTTTCGAATCTCTACCAATATTTCATTAATTTGCTTGCAGAGGTTAATATTTGAGAAGCCCGAGGATGGTGTGAGGAAAATTGTGCTTGCAACCAACATGGCTGAAACAAGTATTACCATTAATGATGTTGTTTTTGTTGTTGATTGCGGAAAGGCAAAAGAGACATCTTACGATGCTTTGAATAATACTCCTTGTCTACTTCCTTCTTGGATCTCTAAGGCTGCTGCTCGGCAGGTGAAAGTTCTATTTGGGAATTCCATCTTATTTTATATGTATGATGTGCTAGTAATTGCATGTCCGAATCTAGATCCATTTTACTGAATTATTGAAGAAGTATGTTATAGCTCTTTTCATGCTAAGACAAACACATTGTAAGGTGGGACCACACCAAAAATGCCTCAAGTATGATCTTCGTTAGTTAGTTTGGGCGGGAATAATGTGTATAAATAGATATTAAGTGGTAGAGAAGTGTAGCTTGTTGTCTTGATTGTAATTGTGAACTTTTTTGAGTTTGGGCTGAGAGTGTCTTAAGACTCTTCTTTGGGTTTTCTGGGTCTTGTTGTTTTCGTTTATCAATTCAACAATAGAATTCCAGAATTCTATCAAAGTACTTTTCAAGTTGTGTTTTGTTTGTTATTTAATGTTGTAGTCAGTTTCATGCTCCTTTGCTCATCAAATAGACCAGGAAGACAGTATGAGAACAAACTTTAAAGAAGAAAAAGAAAAAGAGAGAAGATTATCCATTACGCTCTAGCATGTCTACTTTCCCTGTAACTACTCTCTGTATCAGAGAGAGTCCTTTTGCATGGTCAATATACCTTTTCGATGTAGTTTTAGATACTGGTCTAGATGCGAAGGTACTCGTGCTGAAAAGGTGTTGGCGTTGCACTTATGGACAAAGCAATATCAAAGTAAACACACTGGAGAATTTGAAATTGATAGCAGACAGCTGTGAACACATGTAAAGATGCATGTAATACAACACAAATCGGGAGGTGCAACCTACTTATAGAATCGAAATGAAAGAGTCTGGAAGCGAAAGTGTAAAGCTCAATTTACTTTCTTTCTGTGTAAAAATGAACTTAGAATATTTTTCTTGATTTGGGTAAACATTTTGAGTTGCTTCTTCATAAAAAATTGAATTGAATGCATTGTCAATGTTAAAGATTTTGAATTGCTTCCTCATAAGAAAAATTGAATTCAATGTAATTAGTTGTACCATAATTTCTGCTACTGTTGTTTGTTATTTTGAATTCTTTTTTTTTTGTCGTCAATATTGTAGAGAAGAGGAAGAGCTGGTCGTGTTCAACCAGGCGAGTGTTACCATCTCTATCCCAAGTGTGTATATGATGCTTTTGCAGATTACCAAATACCAGAACTTCTGAGAACGCCTTTACAATCTCTATGTTTGCAAATTAAGAGTTTGGAACTTGGAAGCATCTCAGAATTTCTATCTGAGGCCTTGCAAGCACCAGAACCATTATCAGTGAGTGCTTTTACTACATTCAGACTTCGCAATCCTTCAAAATGCTCAGGGTTATTCAGGTTTCTAAATCATATCTATTTTGTAGGTTAAAAATGCCATTGAATATCTGAAAGTTATTGGAGCTTTGGATCAGAAGGAAAACCTTACAATTTTAGGTTTGTCTAGTCTCTTATCTTTCTTTATGCTGATAGTTTGTTACATAAAACTGATAAGATCATGTGATGCAACTAATCTTACAGGACGCCATTTGTCAATGCTTCCAATGGAACCTAAACTTGGAAAGATGCTCATTTTGGCTACTATATTTAAATGCTTGGACCCCATTTTAACTGTTGTTGCTGGACTATGTCTCAGGGACCCCTTCGTATCACCACTGGACAAGAAGGATGTAAGGAAGTCCTGCATCTTACGCTTGAATATTTTGATACGTCGTTTCTATTTCGATGGAATTTCTTTCCTTTAAGCTTTGTTTGATGGTTATTAATTTTGGGTTTTTACAATGTTGATCCCTAAAGTAAGAAACTTCCAATGTAAATTCAATTCTTAAACAGTTGAACTGCCCCCAAGCAACAAACGCCTGTCGGTGTTGGATTCGGACATCAATGCCACTAATGCAATCTTTAGGATTTATTTTTTTTAACACAGACGCTGAGAAATGTGATGAAGGTTATCTTGGATTGTTCTCCCAAATGGTGATCGTTCTCAAAAAATATCAATACGCAAGTGAACGCAGTCAATAAAAGACAAAAAGTTTTTAATGTGTTTTTCAATACATTTCGTTGATTAGGCTGTACATATATATACACAACAAGAATATGGAACAACTAAGGAAATATACATAAATTCTTCCTAGAAATCAGGAACTAAAATACAAAGGGAAACAAAACGAGAATAACTGAAAATTAGAAACTAGTCTAAATCCCACTAATTTAGGTAATTCTTTCCTACTTTCCAATACTGCCCCTCAAGGTGGCAAATGTATGTCAAGTATTCTCAGCTTGCATAGATTTGACTCAAAACCAGCCTTAAGTAGTGCTTTCGTGAGAATATTAGCTTCTTGTGAGCTAATCTTCCCACTTTCTATCTCATTCTTGATTCTTGATGAAGTTCCTATCAATTCAAACGTGCTTCATTCGATCTGTTGTATGGGGTTATGAACAATTGCAATAGCAGGCTTACCATCACTATATAACTTCATAGGTTGTGGCAATTTAATATTAAAATCTGATGGTAGTCTATCTAGCCAAATTAACTCACAAATACCTTGTGCAAAGGCCATATATTCTGCTTCTGCACTACTTCTAGCCACAACAGTTTGTTTTTTGTTTTACTTCGCCATGTGACAAGATTTCCCCAAAGCTTAGTGAAATGACATGTAGTGAACTTACTATCATCCACTGAACCTGCCCAATCTGTATAAGCAAACCTTTCTACTTCTCGGTTGTTATTCTTTCTAAACAAGAGGCCCTTTCCAGGTGTTCCCGTCAAATATCTAAGAATCTGGTCAACTGCATCTTGATGCCTTTTGGTGGGAGCATGCATGAACTGACTGACCACACTAACACTATACGCAATGTCAGGCCTTACAAGTGATGGATAGTTCAGTTTTCCGACCAAACGTTGATACCGTTCTTTGTTTGCAGGTGGATCATCCTCATAAACCTTGTGCTTCGAATTCTTTTCAAGTGGTGTATTTGCAGGTTTACAACCAAATTTACTTGTCTCCTTCAGTCAGTAGATCAAGGTTGTATTTTCTTTGAGAAATGAAAATGCCTTCCTTCGAGCTATTTCCATTCCAAGAAAATACTGAAGTTGTCTTAGATCTTTGATCTTGAATTTAGATTTCAGCAATTTCTTGAGATTGGCCATCTCTTCATTGTCATCACATGTGATCACAATATCATCAACATGTACGATCGACTTCTTCCCATCCTTGGATTGTTTTACGAACAAAGTATGTTCAGCTTGCCCTTGCTTGTACCCAAATTGTTTCATAACTGCTGAATCTAGTAAACCAAGCTCTGGCAGATTGTTTTAATTCATAAAGAGAGTTTTTTAGTTTACATACTGTCGGTGCCGCAAGTGCAAGGCTCTAAAGTAGTAATTGAGAATCTAACTAGTGTTGGATTCACATATATTGATCCACGGAAACAATACTAAGCTAATTTCAAGTCTAACTAGAAAATATGGTTAGGAACAAGAGTTTTTGGTTTTGAAACCTAAATTAAAACTTAATTGAAATCTAAATAGAGCAATGAAATGTAAATAGAAACTTTTGCAATTGAGAGAAACTCCTAGGGAGTCAATGTCGCCAAGGTTGTATTTCTTTGTTCTAATTTCATTTGAAAGACTCCATAAGAGTGAAGATAGGCGAATTTCACCGTATCCCAAGGTCTTGGTTGTGAGGATTCTAATGTTGCGTGCAGACTCTGCCGGTTGACGTGAGTAGCGTAAGAGTGACACCGATTAAGCACCGAATTCTATTGCCTCTCTAATTAATGACCATCGGTTGGTGAGTCATATGTTCTAAGGTTGTGTTTTTCCCAATTCCGAGTTGAAAGCCCCAATGGTCATGGTGACTCCCAACCCTAGGGTTTATGCACACTTGACCAAGTTGAGAATAGCATTAAGCACAAGAAAACACAAATCATCACGAAATAATGGAAAACAATCAAATTTACATTGGAAACAAAGGTTTTGCAACTCGCGATTCATTGATCGCTAGGACTAATATTAGGTTTCAAGAAAATACAAATCAAGATGGAAACCAATGAAAACATGAAATTTAACCAAGAAATTGATGTTGAATCAACAAGTTTGATCCTCAATCTCTAGCCTCCACAAGTGTTTCTCCAAGTTAAAAGATATAATACTCTGATCTCTAAGTCTTATTTATATCCCCAAGGGTAAAACGGTCCGAAAAAGACATAAGTATACCCTTCAAACCCCAAAATCAAGTTGAACCGACATTTGGTGCTGCGTTCTAAAGCCTAGGCGCTCACACTAGGCGCCTAGTTGGCTAGGAGCCAGGTCTTGGTGCCTAAGCGTCCACACTATGCCCTGCGTGTGCTTGACCTTCTCTGCGCGCGTACTCTGACTTGTAGTGTGATTTTGTTTGAATTTGGGGAAGCTTGTCATACGTGAAATAGTTGATATTTAAGTGTACTTTCCAATGGAAAAAACCTCATCTCATTTTGATTTGAAACGAGAGAGATATGACCAAGACATTGAAGCTTGTTCAAAAGGGACTTCGTCAAAACCTAGCCAATTTGATGTCATTCTTGCCCAAACCTTGTGTTCTCATCTCCAAACCTCCAATTATGCACACTTCCATGGAATTACATGAAATAAATCCATCTCTTGCCAAAACTTTATCAATTTGTTTTAGTTCTCCGTGACTGATTTCGTTCCTTGTTTTGTGTTTCAAAGTGTTGCCCAGATTTCAAAACATCGAAAGTATTTTCAAGATTTGAATATAACTCTTGTGTCGCCTTCCAAATTTCATGTTTTGTTTTGTAGTAAAGAAATATGCATCCAATTTAAGGTTCCATTGAGTTGATCAACCAGGTCATGACACTAGAGTTTTTAGCTTCCCATGTCTTTTAGCCAACATTACTCTTGGTTGGAAAAGTAGTTTCGACGGTAAGATAACCTTCTAACCTTCCTTCCCTCTCCCTCGAACAACTAACAAAACAGATTAGAACCATTCACGAAAAATGTCCAATACAATGTGTTAGGTTATTTGGCGTAAATGCTTCACTCTGATGTAGAAAAAATGGTTGTACCGCAAGTATTCTTTGAAGAAGCTCTTGTAGTTTCCTCAATAGATAGTGGTAGACTAACTCCGGACATGATTTAAGTTTTCTAGGCCAACAAGAAACCAATCTCTGATACCATAAAACACAGTTTTGAATGTGTTTTTAACTACATTTCATTGATACGTTTGTACATATATACACAACTAGAGTATGGAATAACTAAGGAAATATACATAAAATCTTCCTAGAAATCATGATCTAAAATACAAAAGGAAACAAATTGAGAATAACTGAAAATTAGAAACTAATCTAAATCCCACTGATTTAGGTAATTCTTTCCTACTTTCCAACAATCAAATGATAAAGTGATGATGAGAACAAGGTAGATCCCACAAAGACTACCATTAAGCACAAGTTATGCTAAAATCCTAAATAATGTATGAACAACAAAATATGATGACAGTAAGTAAATTAAGTTATAAAGTAAATAGAGATCACGGAGAAAAAATCAATGAGATGAGAGCCTAGAGTTCCATGGTTCCACCTAGAGTTGAGACTTAGAATGATCAAGCAGACAAGCACTTGTTCAAAATTCAGATTCATCTAGTTGAAGTTCATGATCCCTAACTTACCCAAGCGCCGCCCCAAGGTCATTTAAAGATACCTAAGCATGCAAATTGCTCTATATTCCTATGCCAACTTTAACATACCCAAGTTCATTAAGCTTTGAGATCCCTTAAGAACTACATCGGTTTTAATGGGCCTGCCAGCACCCGTATCTGCGGGTCCCTAGATTTCAGTAGTATCAATATTGCCCCCACCTTAGCCACCTTCAACTCACAGTTGTAGGGTTGTACTCCAAAAGGCCTCGATACTATTTGGGGAAAGATCCACAGTTAAGTACTTCTTTATGAAGTCACACTTAATTGATGTGGGACTATATTTCGGTCCACACATCTCCAACAATCTCCACCTTGGATCGAAACCCCACTTAGGTGCCTCAGATCGACTTCCCTCCAAGACGCCTCATTGCTATCATTTTGATGAGCGACGACTCGAGGAATACTCGCGACCACCGACAAACATGCCTTGTCTCAGCCAAACCATCGGCTCTGATACCACTTATTGGGCACGCCCACGCATGTATCTGCAGCTCCGTGGATCCCACTAGTACCGATATTATCCCCACTTTAGCCACATTGAACTCAGAGGTGTGGGGTTGTTCTCCAAAAAACCTCAGTATTATTTCGGGAAAGATCCGCACTTAAGTATTTCGTTATGAACTTATGAAGTCACACTTAACTAATGTGGGACTATATTTCGGTCCACACATCTCCAACTGGTTGCCTAGGTATATCCTTATCCTAGTCCCAACAGTGGAATTGTGTTTAGTGCCTAACTACAAGTTCCTCTCCCTATTTTATGTAAGTGCAAAATTATGCAAAAGAGTGACCAATTGTATTGAGAGCATTAAGAATTAAACACATAGCACGACTAGAAATAATGAATCCAATAAAAATGGTCAAGTTGTCACTAAACATAAATCATCCCTCTAGGCTTCTTCATTAACCCTATAACGGAATTTAGAATATAATCAAGAACAACAACATAGCCTCAGTCCTAAATTCATTGGGATATTTGATCCATTTCATGAAGAGTGACAAAAGTTTTACGCTACAAGTTCCTCTCCCTATTTTATGCAAGTGCAAAATCATGCAAAACAGTGACCAATTGTATTGAGAGAATTAAGAATTAAACACATAGCACAACTAGAAATAATGAATCCAATAAAATTGGTGAAGTTGTCACTAAACATAAATCATCCCTTTAGGCTTCTTCACTAACCCTATAAAGGAATTTAGAATATAATTAAGAACAACATAGCCTCAGTCCTAAATTAATTGGGATATTTGATCCATTTCATGAAGAGTGACAAAAGTTTTACGCTGGTTGTCAACCAATCGCAACCCTCCCCTACCTTTTAGGTAATATAATTAAAGAATAAAATACAAAAATACCCATGTTCATATGAATCATGTCCACAGAATCACAATGAAGTTTGAATTAAACAAACAAAAAAAAAACAAGAAAGAAAAGTGAAGAAAATCTTCTCAACAAAGGTCTTCAATGGTGTCTGCAACTTCACTCTCCAACTTGGTCACCAAAGTCTCCTTAGTTCGACTCTCTTGGTGTCTCTTTCCCAAAAGTCTCATTTTCGCTCTCCTTTCTTGTTCTCCAAGGTCGAAGTCCAATTCTTGGCCAATGTCGAACCAAAAAAAATTGGAACTCTTTTTTTAAAAAAATTTCAGTCTCCGACCCCAGTTAATTTGGGACTGAGGCTATGTTGTTGTTGTTGTTGTTGTTGATTTAGAAACCCTAAGGTCAGTTTCTAAGTCGTTCTTGCTTGTGAATTTGGTAACTTTCCATTTTATTTGTGATGTGACACTCAACCCGTGGTTGTTCAATAGCCAAAATCTCTGAATCCAAACCCTATCGGTACAAGTCGAGGAAAATCCAAGGGCTTCGAAAAGGGCTTCTGATTTCTTGGCGATGTTTCACATATCACTTGTGCATTTTTTAAGGGGCTTGCTATACACCCCTTTTTTAAACGATTGACCTAACTACCCTTCTTCCCCACCACACACACCATTTTCAAACTATTGATCTAATTACTTTTCTTCCCTACACACCTTTTTCAAACAATTCACCTAATTCCCCCCCCCCCCCCCCCAACAACAACACGCGTGCGCACGCACACACACACCACCCCTCCCCAACCTCCACCACTATTGTCTCCGTCGCCTCATTCGCCACTGTCGCCATCGCTCATTGCCCTCCATGTCCATTGTTGTCGTTCGCCCTCCTCGTCTCCCCTCTCTTCCTCTATCCCTTTCATTCTCTCTAGCCAATCTTGTCGGAATTGACCAGATCCAGGTATAGCCGAGTTTGGCCAAACTGGCTAGTTAACTTTTTTTCGTGTTCGTCCATGCTGGCCGAACATTCAACACATGTTCGACCTAAGTGGCCGAACGCGATGGGAAGACATCCCTAATCCTAACAAGATATGGTCACACAGAGAGGAGAGAGATAGGGGTCGACTGTGGTAGACAGTGATGAAGGTGGTGGCAGCGGCAATAGAGGGTGATGAGATGAGAGGTGATGTATGTCAGGGAGGTGAGGGTAATTTGGTCAAAAGTATGTGTGTTTGTGTGGTATGTGTAAGGGCCTAAGGGCATTGGTTGTGTGTTTAGCAAGTCCCTTTTTTAATCTCTCTTAATGCAGTGATCTATATAGATCCTGTGGCTCCCAACTTATTTTTTTCGTTCGTGCCATCATATCTCTTTTGGTACACCAAGTTTTATGTACTTGCCTCTCATAGAATTACATCCAACACCAACAATCTAGCACATTAGGTCTCATTCTTTCCTTTGCTGCCATGTGTCCTTGTCTCAATGAAACCATTGCAGGCCTCACATATGTACACACGCATGCATAAACTAACACCAATTCTCAGCCATATGCCTCGTCATATGCGCCAACACACTTTACGAGGCAAACTAGCTTCGAATGTACTCCAATTTCTTCCAACAAATCCTCAAAAATCACCAATCCCCTCCAAAACCTACAAAAACAAGTAAATAATATTAAATATCATATAATTCATGAAATTATGATTCAAACACTTAGAAAATGACTCACAACACATAGGAAAAACGCGGTAGAAGTACGACTCGAGAATGATTAAGGTTACCTTCGAACTCGATTGCGCTTGGTGCTTTGAACCATGTAATCGAAATACTTTAAGGTACGAATTATAATAGGAACACAAACATTTGTAATGGGAAAAATGATAACTATGGGTGATTGATGGAGATGACTTGTTTAATAAGAGCTCAGATATGTCAACGTCACAAGAAAACCTATTTTATGTTATAGGTTGTCTTGGATGGCAATGAAAAGATTTGTCTTCTGGTTTAGTAATTGGAAAAATAAAATCTAGGAATCCAAGTGCTGGGAGGGAATTGTTAATAAGAGATATTTTGTAATTTGTAAGAGTAACTAATTAACGAAGCATTAGCTGGCCTAAGACAATTTGCATGAAATAAAATTTTTGAAAGTGATTATCTTCAATTTTTAGCTATTCAGCTATGGATATCAAATTATTAGATGACTGATATGGAAGGAGGGGGTCGCCCGTTGTATTTTATTGATGAAACCAAAGAGAAGAGATACAACTCAAAGAGAAGGACTTCCTAAACCCAGAGAAGGAGAGACTCTCTCCTTTCACATCTATTTCCAATTACAGCTTCAAAAAAGATGCACAAGAAGATGAGCCGACTCATCGATATACCCCCCCCCCCACACACACACACACACACACACACACACACACACCCACCCACCTAAGCCTTTTCATGTGAGCCACACGCCACGCACGCACGCACCCTCTGACCAACCGATAACATGCTTGTTACTTGTTGCCACACCTTTCTCTCCTGACTCCCCATCCAGCTGTCCGGGCCCACTCTGCCCCAACTCAGCAGTCCTTGAAGAGGGAATTGCTCCAGTGTTCCTAATGAGCTTCCTTTGGTATGCCTTTCTAATTGGGGTCGTCCTTTTATGCTATCAATACTCCCCCCCCCCCCGAACAATCACCTTGTCCTCAAGGTGGAAGGATGGAAAAGATTTGCGGATGTGATGGACAAGTTCCCAAGTGGCATCCGAGAGGGGAAGAGTAGTCCATTTGATGAGCACTTCAGGTCCAGCAGTGGGGTGACGGTACGCCACGACTGATTCGGGCTCACAATCCACGACTACAGTCGCGGGAAGAAAACGTGGAAGACATGGAGAAGTAGGAGCAGAGCCCACAGCTGCCTTTAGTTGAGAGACGTGAAAGACTGGATGGATGGAGGACGAAGCTGGTAGTTCCAACTTGTAAGCTACCTCGCCAATGGGAGCCAAGATCTTGAAAGGGCCATAATACTTCGGACTGAGCTTCATATTGGTGCGGCGCGTGACTGAAACCTGCCGATAAGGCCGAAGCTTGAGATAGACCAATGAGCCCAGAGGAGTCGAAGATGGAGTTCCCGTAGGGCGTGATCCCGTGCTAATAACATGGTGTCAAGGTCGGAAGGAGCCCTGGCCGATGGGATGCCAAATTGAACCAAGGGCGGGGGGTCTCGCCCATAGACCACCTTAAAGGGAGTGCATTTCAGGGAGGAGTGGAAGGAGGTATTGTACCAATATTTAGCCCAAAAGAGCCAATCAGACCATAATTTGGGGCGTTGGCTGATGAAGCAGTGCAAATATGTTCTGAGGCATCTATTGACCACTTCAGTTTGGCCATCACATTGAGGGTGATAGGCAGGACTTTGGTTGAGTTGGGTGTGGTGTAGGCGAAAGAGCTCGCTCCAGAAATGACTAAGAAAAATCTTGTCACGTCCTGAAACCATAGAACGGGGAAGAGACGTACAACACCTTGCAAGAAGAGATCAGCCACTGTTTTAGCCGTATAAGGATGTTTCAGGGGAAAAAATGGTTGTATTTGCTTAGTTTGTCCATGACCACTAAAATGGAGTTGAACCCATGTGAGCAAGGCAGTCCTTCAATGAAGTCGAGGGATATGTCTTCCCATATAGCCGTGGGAATGAGGAGAGGTTGTAGGAGTCCCCTGGGGGCCAAGGTTTCGTACTTGCTTCTCTAGCACACATCACAAGCTTGAACAAAATCTTTGACATCTTTGTGCATCCCTGTCCAGTAAAATTTTGCTACCAAGCGCTTGTATGTCTTTAACACGCCACCATGCCCCCCCCCCCGGCGGGCTAGAATGAAATTCAGTCAGTAATTTGTGCTTGAACCGAGAGGAAGCCGTGATAGCAAGACGATCGTGAAATAGCAGACGATCATGGGAGAGGGTCCAACCCGATTTCGAGAAAGGTTCCGACATTAGAGCAGTTCAGATGGAAGACAAGGAGTCGCCCAACGCCTCCTCGAGTAGTAAGGGCACCTCCGCGACTGATAACACAGATAATGTTTGGAGTTTAGCAGTGATGGGGTATCGAGAGAGGGCATCAGCCACGATGTTGGAGGAGTTGGGTTTATATTGGATATCGAAGTGAAAACCCATCAACTTCATCAGCCAACGTTGGTACTCCGGGGCGACCATACGTTGTTCCAATAAGAACTTCAAGCTGCGCTGATATGTGCGGATGAGAAAGCGTCGACCAAGAAGATAGTGGCGCCATTTTTGGACAGCTAGGACTATGGCCATTAGCTCGCGCTCATACGCAGACTTGGCCTTTGCTTTAGGGGAGAAGGCTTGGCTAAAAAAAGAAATAGGTCGATCGTGTTGAGTAAGGACAGCCCCAACCCCCAACCCCGAAGTGTCTGTGTCTAACACAAAGAGAGCCGAGAAATCTGGCAGAGCTAGCACGGGTACCCCTTTCATTGACTGCTTCTGTTGATTGAAGGAGAATGTCGCCTATAGTACCCAGTAAGTCCCAGAAATCCTCGAAGATGTTTAGGAGAGGATGGGAGCGGCCATAAGTCCATTGCCTTCACCTTCTCCAGGTCAGCTAAACACACTCCTGAGAAATTATGTGGCCCAAATAGTCCAAGCTTGACCTGGCAAAACAACACTTTCGAAAATTAACGAACAGTGAGTTGGAATGGAGAACCGAAAGAACATGTGAAAGGTGTTCACAATGGTCATGCATCGATTTACTGTAGACCAATATATCGTCAAAAAATCCTAACACAAAACGACGAATACTTCCCTTGAAGATGGAATTCATTAGAGATCGGAAGGTTGCTGGTGCGTTGGACAATCTAAAAGGCATCACCAGAAATTTGAAATGCCCGTCGTGGGTGCGGAAAGCCGTCTTCGGAACATCAGCAGGCTTCACCCGAATTTGGTGGTAACCGGAGCGTAGGTCGAGCTTCAAAACTACACAAGCCCCATGGAGTTCGTCTAGTAGCTCGTCAATATTTGGAATGGGAAAGCGGTCTGGAACAGTGGCCTCGTTTAATGCTCGATAGTCCACGCTAAATCTCCAACTACCATCTTTCTTCTTTACCAATAGCATTGGACTTGAAAAAGAAGAGTTGTTAGGTTGTATAATCCCCGCTGAGAGCATCTCATTAACCATCTTCTCAATCTTTGATTTCTGTATTTGGGGGTAGTGATAGGGCCGAACTCGAATCGGATCAGTGCCCTCTTTGAGGAGTATGGCGTGATCACAGTCACGAGCTGGTGGAAGGGACATAGGGACTTCAAACAGAGCAAAGAAGGATTTGAGCAAGTCACGAATGCAAGGTACCTCAATTGAATCCCATGAGATGTTTGGTGATGGCTCGCCACTGAGGCATTCAATCAAGAAACATTCCAAGACCGAGTCCAAGGAACGTTTGATTGACTTGCAAGACACCAAGGCACGGTGCAAGGTGGGATCCCCCTTAATAGCTACCCATCTTCTTTCGTGATGAAAATACATAGTTAAGTTTGGCCAATCCTCGACGGTGAACCCCAGAGACATGAGCCACTGCATCCCTAGGATCAAATCTGAACTCATCATCGAGATCAAATGGAAGTTTGCTGTCACAATCAGGCCTTGAAACTGCAGTGGGACGTTCTTGCACACACCCGAGCCCGGAACCTTCGACCCACCCCCACTAGTACGTTGTAGTCAGCAGTTGAAGACACCGGAAGATGGAGGGTACGAACCAACTCCGATGAGATGAAGTTGTGGGATGCTCCACTGTCAATGAGGATCACCACTTCTACGCTGTGGACCTGACCCTTAACCTTCAATGTCCGCGGTACGGGGGGTCCGTCGATAGCATGAGCAGTCAGCTCCACCGTCGTCATTTCCGTTTATTCCCCCACCACATCCGAGGGAGAGGCCGAGGAGTCTTCTTCATCATCATCTACTAACATCCCATGTAATTCCTTCTGTTGGCAACCATGGCCGATGAACCACTTAGCATCACATCTATAACAAAGCCCTTGCTTTCGGTGAGTCTCGGCTTCGGCCTTTGTCAGACGCTTGAACTTTAGGGGAGAAACCTGAGGTGTCGCGTGCTTGGAAGACGAAGGGCTTGAAGAAGAAGATGAGGTAGGGCTGGGCTTGAACGTGAGTCCCCCTTGACTTGGGCTTCTTGGCTGGCCCGGTCCAGTCTCTCGGGTTGGGCTTATGATAGTATGCGTGACCCACCCTGACCCCTTGGACTCGGACTTAACTGTTGGACCTTGTAATGAGTGGGCTTTTAGGCCTCCCCCCGAACTCAGCCGCAGAGCGTCACCTTGGCAGTGTTTGCGCTCCACCTGCATGGCTCGTTCGACGACAGCCAAGAGAGTTTGGGGTGGTTCCACCATAACTTCCAGGCGGATGCGATCGGACAACCCGTTGATGAAGACGGAGATAGCAAGAGTTTCTGATAGACCTTCCAGTTGTAAATACAACGACTCAAACCTCTGTCTATACTCAGCCACGGACGATTCTTGCTTGATGGAAAAGAATTGCTGGCTCAAACTCAGAGGATCCGCATCCATGAAATGCCGCACCAGTTGCCCCTTCAACTCGATCCAAGATGTGAATGGCTTCGTCTTCTCCTCCATTTGCAACCAGATATGAGCTGGACTGACTAAGCAAATATGGGATGCTCTGAGTTTCGACTCCTCTGGCATTTCATGCAGGACAAAATAATGCTCGGCTTGGTTGAACCAAATGAGGAGCTCCTCTCCGTTGCAGGTAGGCATCTTGATCTTCCTTACATCGGGACCGGATCTGTGCGGTGGAATGACCAGATCTGCTCGACCACCCGCTTGTGCCCACCCTTGGGGAACCGGATCTGGTGGATCTGCTTGAGATTGGGCACTACCTTCACCGATCTGGCTGATTCGCAACTGTGGTGACCGATCCTGGTGGTGCAGTTCCCGGATCTGGCCCATCAACTCCCTGATCTCCGATCTCAATTCTCCCATGGTCGTTTCTAGTGTTGGAATCCTCTGCAACTCCGCTGGGATTTGCTTCAGCTGCTCCTCCAGTGACTCAACATGGGCATCCGTTCTTAACGGCATGGACAAATGCTCTGATACCAATGATATGGAAGGAGGGGGTCGCCTCGTTGTATTTTATTGATGAAACCAAAGAGAAGGGATACAACTCACAGAGAAGGACTCCCTAAACCAGAGAATGAGAGACTCTCTCCTCTCACACCTATTTCCAATTACAACTTCAAAAAAGATGCACAAGAAGATGAGCCGACTCATCGATATAACCCCCCCCCCCCCCCCCCCACCTAAGCCTTCTCACCACCTAAGCCTTCTCATGTGAGCCACACGCCACGCACGCACGCACCCTCTGACCAACGGATCACATGCTTGTTGTTTGTTGCCACGCCTTTCTCTCCTGACTCCCCATCCAGCTGTCCGGGCCCACTCTACCCCAACTCAGCAGTCCCTGAAGAGGGAATTGCTCCAGTGTTCCTAATGAGCTTCCTTTGGTATACCTTTCTAATTGGGGGTAGTCCTTTTATGCTATCAATGACCCGAAAAATTGTGAATCTGGATTGATTGTGTTGGAGATGTGTGGACTGGAAGTTAATCCCACATGTTGGAGATGTGTGGACTGGAAGTTAATCCCACATCGGATAAGTGTGACTTTGTAATGAACTGTACAAGTGTTATCTCCCCTCAATTACTGCTGAGACCTTTTGAGTTCAAACCCCATACTCGTGAGTTGAAAGCGGTTAAGTTGGGGACAATATCGGTATTGGTGGAGATCCACGACTCGCGAAGAAATGTCATGGGCAGGCCGCTCGTGGATGCATGCTGCAAACTGGCTTAACAACAGATTGGTTCTTTGAGCACTCTTCATTGTTCACATTGGGAAATAATTTAGGTATGGTCAGATTGAATTTATACTTCTATAATCCATAGAAATTATGTTGGTTGGGGATTGCATACCATAAACCGGTAATCGAGAAAATATGGTGAATTATAAATTATAATACTCATCTATAAACATACATTAAAGGAGACTTCTGAAACTGTTCATATTAGACACTTCTTTGTTCTAGTTACTGTGATCTCCATTCAACTCTGTTATTAGTGACTTTATTGTTAGAATCTTAGCAAATGAATAGGATAAACTGAAGGGGCAGTGTTCTGGCTCAAAAATCCAATTGTCACGTTCCTTTTTCTCTTGAAATGAAACATAAAGAGAGGGATCATATCATTAGGAGTTAGTTAGGTAGAAAGAACTTGCTCTAGGATAGCATGACTGCCATTCTTGTCAAAAAATAAATTAGTAAGAAGGTATTATAAAAAAAAAATTAAAATGTCTTGGGTAGCAGTTTTACTACACTGATCAGCAGATTTCCTATATTTGAAACAATATTTTGTTGAGATCAATTTTCCACATGACACATCTGCGAAAGCTATTAAATTCGATGCTATGGCCACTTGGCAGACATAGTGGCTAGTGCCAACCAAAAGATGACTACTTACAGTCATGAATAAGTAATTTGTATGCCGGTTTAAAAAAAAAAAAAAAAAGTAATTTGTTGGCCAGCAATGGCATTGACTTGAGCCTTTGGATGTTTTTTTAGCTGGCAGAATCTGCAAAGTCTCAGTTTGCCGCCAATGACCATAGTGACCACCTAGTACTGATCAGAGCCTTTGAAGGCTGGAAAGATGCTGAACAAGAGAAAAACGGGTATGAATACTGCTGGAGGAATTTCCTTTCTCCTCAAACACTGAAAGCTATCGGTTCACTTCGCAAGCAGTATCTTACTTTGCTCAACGATACTGGCTTAGTTGATGATGAAGCAACTTCCTGCAATTTATGGAGCCAAGATGATCATTTAATCAGAGCAATCATTTGTGCCGGTCTGTATCCTGGGATTTGCTCAGTTGTGGTATGTCTTCACGTCTCAATTCTTGTTTTCCACTTCGCATGTATGCTATTCATTTGCATAGTCATGTATTCGAATGATATGCATTTTTAAAATCTTATTGCTAATTAGATTCCTTGGTTACCCTAAAAAAATTGTGGCCCACATTTGTTGTGCTTACCTGATTTGGATTTCAGTCTTGTGATTATTTTAGTTTAGATTACAATCTGTTTCCCTTAAAATTTATTGTCGTTTCTTCATTTTCTCTTTCTTATTTGACTTTGTACTCTCAAAGCTTATTGATCTCAGTAACTTTTACAGAATAAACAGAAGCATATATCTTTGAAGACGATGGAGGACGGTCAGGTTCTTCTTCACTCGGTAAGCTTCTGTTGGTCTGTCTTTCTAGCAGCCATTAAGTTCTGTACTATATGCCCCAAACTGTTCTACTATAAAATCAAAGTTCTTAATATATTTTCTGTAGTTTATATTATTTTTCATTATATTTAATTCTGATTGTTTCTAATTTTCTTTCAGAACTCAGTCAATTCTCGGGAAGTAAGGATTCCATACCCATGGCTAGTCTTTAATGAGAAGGTGAAAGTTAACTCTGTGTTTCTACGGGATTCAACCGGTGTATCTGATTCAATGCTACTTCTCCTTGGTGGAAGTGTTCACAGAGGTGGATTAGTGAGTTTTCTTCCTATCTACTCCTTGTCTGAGACATTTTTTTGTTGTTTCCTTCATTTTCAGTAGTTGCCTTCTTCTGTTATGCAATTTCATTCTCTTGTAGTTCCCTCATCGGCTGCTGGTTTGACAGGATGGGCACCTGAAGATGATGGGAGGATATTTTGAGTTCTTCATGAAGCCTTTATTGGCAGAAACATATCTCGAACTAAAACAACAACTAGATGAATTAATCCAAAACAAGGTAAGTGAAGTTCGTTCCATTGCGACCGCATATTGAGAATGAATTGAATTGCTGCAATGCCGTGGGATGTCTAACATCTTATGTCCAAGTTATTCGCTTGAAGTTTTGATGACTCAACAGTACGGAGAAATAGATAAGATGGGTCGGAGAGTTGCTACTTGCTAGATACTCAACTTTCCAAAAATTTTATATTATTTCAATTTTTGAAATTTAAAGTTCATTAAATCTTTGTATGTCTTAAATGTTTGAAAATCTTTGTGTGTGGCTAGTCAGATAAACTAAAACAAGAGAAAGCGGAGAACTAGGAGAGTCTTACTGAGTTGTTACATAAAGGGGTCTGTATGTGCATTTTTTTTCACATGTGAACCAACTACTGTGGATGAGTAATATGGAGATTGTTAACATGATAACAGTATTGGATGATATTTTTTTTTTCAGTTTGAGTGTAGATTTCTATTCAGTTCTGAATATGATTCTCTCTTGTCAAATTTATTTTGTTCTGCAGCTTCAAAATCCCAAGTTGGACCTCAATACCTACGACAGCCTCTTGTCAGCCGTGAGGCAGCTGATCTCCGAAGACCAATGTGATGGTAGATTTGTCTTTGGCCAGCAGGTCTCTGGCATGGCTTCAAAGGATCCTTTATCGCGAGGGAAGACCTCAAAAAGCAGTAACAGTTCCGTAGATGGTAATTCCAAGGGACACCTTCAGACTCAACTCATTAGAGCAGGACACTGTGCCCCAAAATATGCGACTAGGCAACTGATGAACAATAAGTTCCGAACTCGGGTTGAATTTAATGGACTTGAGTTTGTGGGTCAGCCTTGTAGCACCAAGAAGCTTGCAGAGAAAGATGCAGCAGCTCAAGCTTTGCAGTGGTTGACTGGTGGAACTGAACCTGGTCCGGAAGATAGTTACAATATGTCATTGCTGCTGAAACCCGAAAAGAAAAAACGTCGCAGAAGAAGTTGAAAGTTGACATTATTGTTCAGCACAATGAATTCATCCACTTAGAGCAGGATCATAATCCACTACTTTGTGTCATCTTTGAATGTCTGAATTCATCCTAACGGCGATGCTTTCATGCTACTCGACGCGGGCACCCCAGCAATTTTTCTTTGAGGTCCTATGATGTGATTCATGTCAGGAACTAAAGTCTGTTCCAACAAAGAGAAGTTGCAGAAGAGCTGCGATGCAGACTACAGCAGCAATGGTGGTTGGTGGATCAGAGACTATATTACAGGTGATAGTGCACTTTTGATTTTTTTTAGTCATTTATCTTAAAGTAGAACTGTTGTTTTGAGAAAAAAAAAAAAATTCAGTAGAAGAAAGATCATTATTTATTATGTATATTGCCATTATCAATGTAACAAAGCAATTTCTAATGTAACAATAACAAAACCTCTACCTACATTGATGTATTTGAGTATGGCGTGCCATTAAACACGCCTTTTATCTGCAAATCTGCAGCAAGTTTCATATATTGCTTCACTCTTGTATGTTCTACCAATCCAAACCATGCATACCGCTTGGTTTGTAGTATTTTTGCCATTTGAGGATTGGCTTGGCATCAATAAAATCAGCATAATAATTAAAAATGTTTTTTTCCTTGCCTTTTTTTTTTTTCGTCATTCATCTACTTGAATCTCGAAGACTTGAATTATTTTCTTATTTTTTATTTTTTACTTCGGCTTTTCTTTATTTTTTTTGGTGAAATATTGTTGTGATTTGTTTGGATGTGCAAGTGTGCATAAATAATATTCTTTTTCACTCATTTGGTTTAGAAACTATTACTATATTCTTTTGCTTCTTTTTTTCTTTTCGAAAATATTACCAATCTCCAGCTTGTGTGTATGACATGAAGCCTACAAACATTGATAGAATGACATGGCTTGTACAGATTAAGGAGTGGTAGAAAATATAATCCGTGATGAAAAAGTACACCCCCCAATCCATTTACGCCCCCATTGTGTAATGACAAGCAATGGTGGGTCCCACATTAATGTGCATGAAACCCACCACACTTTTAGTTTTTTAATTAATAAAAAGAGTTTTAAACTGTTGTAAATTGAATTGAAACTTGCTAAGAACTAGAGAAGGAAACAGAAGACTAAGAACTACTACTACAAACTACTACTATAAAGGAGAAGAAAAGAAATGAGATAGTTGGAATGAAAAGTTTTCATTCAACTTGGTGTGCTCTTACAACGAGGTTAGCATCCTTTATATAGACCATTTGGTATGATGACAAATGTGCCTTAACAATGTGGGACAATTAATATATACACCCCATGTCATACAACACTTTACAAGTAATAAATGTGGGACAATTAACACATACACCCCATGTCATACAACACATTACAAGTAATTGACAATACATGGAAGAGTTGGTGTACATTGGAAATGATAATACAAGTTACATGACTACACAATATGTTGGTGTGCATGCATGACCATCCACACTTCACAACACTCCCCCTTAGATGACACTTTCTTAGAGATTTGTGCCTCGTTAAAACTTTTACTAAGAAAAATCATGTGGGAAAAAATATAGTAAAAGAAAAAGAGTACACTATTCTCATAAATATTAAGACGAGCATAATATTGTTAAGATTGCCTCATTAAAAACCTTGCTAGGAAAATTCAATGGGATAAAACCATAGCTAAGGGAAAAAGAGTGCAATACACTAATCAATAATTCCCCCTCGTGTGAACATGAGTGAAACTTGTTCAGTTTCTTTACTTGCAATGTCTTTAAGTTTACACAAGCCAATACCATATCTAAGTCTTTTAAATGTCGTACTTGGTAAGACTTTTGTGAATAGATCAGCAAGATTATCACTCGATCGGATTTGCTTGACATCAATTTCACCATTCTTCTGAAGCTCATGCGCATAAAATTTTTTCGGTGAAATATGTTTTGTTCTGTCCCCTTTTATGAATCCTTCACTTAATTGTGCAATACATGCTGCGTTGTCTTCATATAATATGATTGGAGAATCTTTTATTGAAGGCAATCCACATGATTCTTGAATATGTTCAATCATATTTCTCAACCATACACATTCACGACTTGCTTCATGAATTGCGAGTACTTCAGAATGGTTGGAAGAAGTTGCAACCATAGTTTGTTTTACTGACTTCCATGATACAATAGTATTACCACATGTGAATACATATCCCGTTTGAGATCGAGCCTTGTGGGGATCAGATAAAAATCTAGCATCAGCATAACCTTGGAGATTCAATTTTACCCCTCTCGAGTAGAATAAACCCATGTCACTTGTTCCTCGAAGATATCGGAAAATATGTTTAACACCATTCCAATGTCTTCGAGTTGGTGATGAGCTGTATCTTAGAAGTAGGTTGACAGCAAAAGCAATGTTATGTCTTGTACAATTTGCAAGATACATAAGTGCATCGATTGCACTTAAATATGGTACCTCCGGACCAAGTAGCTCTTCATCGCTTTCATGAGGTCGAAATGGATCCTCATCCACTTCAAGTGATCTGACAACCATTGGAGAGCTCAATGGATGCGCCTTGTCCATATAAAATCTTTTTAATATTTTTTCAATATAATTTGATTGATGGACAAATACTCTACTTGAAAAATGTTCAATTTGCAAACCAAGACAAAGTCTTGTTTTTCCAAGTTCTTTCATCTCGAATTCTTTTTTCAAGTATTCGGATGTTCTAACGATGTCGTCGTGGTTTCCCACTATATTTAAATCATCAACATATACAACAATAATCATAAATCCTGTTGATGATCTTTTAATGAAAACACATGGGCAAAACGGATTATTTACATATCCTTCTTTCAGTAAATAACCACTAAGGCGTTTGTACCACATTCGTCCGGATTGTTTCAATCCGTACAAAGACCTTTGTAATTTTATAGAATGCATGTTATGAGGTTTTGATTTTATTTCATCGGATATTACAAATCCATCAGGGATTTTCATATCTATCTCACTGTCTAGGGATCCGTAAAGATATGTTGTAACGACATCCATTAAATGCATATCAAGCCCTTCAGAGACTGCGAGGCTTATCAAGAACCGAAATGTGATTGCATCTATAACATGAGAATATGTTTCCTCAAAATCGATGTCATGTCTTTGTGAGAAACCTTGAGCTACAAGTCTTGCTTTGTACCTTGTAACTTCATTTTTTTCGTTTCTCTTTCGTACAAATACCTATTTATATCCAAAAGGTTTTACGCCATCTGGCGTTTGGACAATTGGTCCAAAAACCTCTCGTTTCCTTAACGAGTTTAGCTCTACTTGGATATCATCTTGTCATTTTTGCCAATCAGGTCTTTTTTGACATTCATCCACTGATCGTGGTTCTGGATCATCATCATTTTCACATATTTCAAAGGACACATCGAAAGCAAATATATCATCAGGAACAATTTCATTTCGATCCCAAATCTTACCAGAGTTTAAATAATTTATTGAGATCTCATTATTTTCATCTTTTTCCTCTTTTTCTAGAGGAAGTTGTTCCTCATCAGAATCAACTTGTTCTGACAAACCCTTATCAAAGGATTCTTGTGCTTTCTCAGGAGTATTTTGATTTGTATTTATTTTTACTCCCGTTTTCCTCTTTCGAGGAATTGTATCCTTTGAACCAACCGGTCTTCCACGCTTTAAGCGTTTGTTTGTTCTTGTGCATTTTGTTGCACAGAGACATCAATTCTTGGAGGAGCATTTACAGCTGCAATATGTGATTTTGTCACTTGTTTTGCATCATTAAATGCATCTGGTAATTGATTTGCGATTTGTTGCAAATGAATGATCTTTTGAACTTCAAGTTCACACTGATTTGTTCGTGGATCATAATGTGATAAAAGTTGATGCATTCCAAGTAATTTCGCGTCATTCATTTTGAATTGACTTCTTATCTCCCCCTAATGGTGGGAAAATTGCTTCATCAAAGTGACAATCAACAAAACGTGCAGTAAATAAATCCCATGTTAAGGGCTCAAGGTATCTTATAATGGACGATGAGTTAAATCCAACATAAATCCCAATTCGTTGTGGACCCATCTTAGTTCTATTGGGAGGTGGTATAGGAACATACATTGCACAACCAAAAATCATCAAGTGTGAAATATTTGGTTGTTGACCTAAAATAAGTTGCATGGGGGAATGTTCATGGTATGCAGTAGGCCTATAACGAATGATAGATGCTGCACGAAGGACTGCATGTCCCCAAACTGAAGTTTATAACTTAGTTCTCATGATTAAAGGTCTGGCAATTAATTGAATGCGTTTGATCAGAGATTCTGCTAAATCATTCTGGGTATGCACGTGTGGAACAGAATGTTCAATGGTAATTCCTATAGACATGCAATAATTTTTAAATGCTTGAGAATGAAATTCCCCGGCATTATCAAGACGGATAGTCTTGATTGGGTTGTCAGGGAATTGTGCTCTTAACTTAATGATTTGTGCTAAAAGTCTAGCAAATGCGACATTGCGTGTCGAAAGCAAACAAACATGTGACCACCTAGTTGATGCATCTATCAAAACCATGAAATATCTAAATGGTCCACAGTGAGGATGAATAGGTCCACATATGTCTCCCTGAATGCGTTCTAAGAAAACTGGGGATTCCACAATAATTTTACTTGGGGATGGTTTAACTATCAATTTACCTTGAGAACAATTAGCACAAGTATAATCACCAGCTGAAAATATTTCGTGACTCCTTAAAGGATGTCCATGCGAATTATTAATTATTCTTCGCATCATTGATGATCCTGGATGACCAAGCCGGTCATGCCATAAAATGAATGTCTTTGGATCATTAATTTTCTTATTTAAGACGACATTCGTTTCGACATGCCTTATATGAATAAAATATAATCCAGAGGATAAAGCTGAGAATTTTTCTAACACTTCTTTTTTCCCATTTGAAACCAATGTGACATAGAGAAATTCTCTATTATTTTCGTTCATGGTTTCAATGTGATATCCATTTTGTCGAATATCTTTAAAGCTTAGTAAATTTCTTATGGATTTTTCAGAGTATAAGGCATTGTCAACATGAATTGTTATTCCCTCAGGCAACATAATATTTGCTCTTCCAGAGCCATTAATCAAATTGGAGATGCCAGATATTGTTTGAACATTAGTCTCAGCTAAGTTCAAATTGGAGAAATATTCTCTGTTTTTAAGGATTGTATGCGTTGTAGCACAATTAGCAAGACATATATCGCTCTTATTTGATTCATGACTTGAACACATGATTTGTTGATCCATCTGGACAAATAATGTTTGGCAAATCAGAAAAAGAGTCATATTTCAATGATAAAATTCATAATATTTTGCCTTTGATTTTGAAGGCATGGTAAAGGTCACAAAAATATTCGGGCATATATATGACAATATTTAGGCAAAATAGCCTTTCATATATGACCAAAAAATGTCACAATTATGAGCGCTCATTGTTAATAATTATTTGCCCTTTGTAGTGGTGCACTACTTTTATTCCAATTTTTGGTGGAATTGTCAATACAACATTTACCTGATATTTTCACCTTTTCCACGTCCATAAATTTATTATTGCGATCATTATCATTATATGCAACATATGCTTCTTAATTTGAAGCTGAACTAATTGGACGGGAGCGATATTATATTTATAATATCTCATTATTTTACTCAGCTACAATGAGACAAGAAATCAATCCTTAATATTTATTGGATTGACGTGCGCACTCGATATTTGTAGCAGCAATAAATCGAGGCGGGCCACGTGACCTTCTTCTTATTGTCTCATCAGTCATATTTCCACATAGCCTCAACATAGAGGTAATTAAAATTGTGGAATTATAATTAATATTTAACTGATTAAATTTTGTAGCATTAGACCCATCCGCTCATTTTGAGCTTTTTGGAGCATTACCCTTTTGGTATGTATATATATATAACTTCATAAGGTGAAAATATATATAAAGTGAAATATTCACTTTTCAAATCTCTAAAGAGAAATTGGTGAATGATTGTGTACAACATACAACCTTGCATGGATACAAGCTTTATTCATAATTTGTAATATCTAATTATCATGACAAGAATTATAATACGGTAACAAATTCAAACTATGGTTGATTAATATTTTGAAAGTAAATATAATATAAATAATTTTCTCTTTTCTTTTATGTAAAAAAAAACATAGCATATGATTAAGTATATGTTCACAACTTGATTCATTAATAATCAAATGTACTATTTGTATGAGTTGGTGGGACAACCTCCAGGTTGGGTGGTGAGACAAAGTCTGCTTAAATGCCATGCCTCCTCGAACGGGATAACCCGTCTCCTTTTCAATGTTTAGCTTTACCGGGGACAAGGCTTACCCACTATCAACTCAAACTTATAGCATAATTTGTATTATAAAATCAAGAATAGAACAATAACTAATCGTTTATAGTTTTAAGAGAAAACTAGTTATGTCACATATTGACTTTTGATTTCTGATGTAGAAGATCGTACAAGACGCAACTACAGAGCATACTTTCGCAATCGGTGACATTATAATGTATAGTATATGAATAAAGTATGCATATAGAAGTGATGCAGTAATAAAAGGAAGCAACCATGATAATATATAAATAAATCGAACTTATTTAAATAACAAAAGTTATACATTCCTAGCTTTATCTCCTTAACAAGCCTTCTTGAACTTCAAGATCTCCTTAATGCTAGAGCAAGCTCGTGCTGATAACGTGTTGTAAATTGAATTGGAACTTGCTAAGAACTAGAGAAGGAAATAGAAGACTAAAAACTTCTACTACTACAAACTACTACAACAAAGGAGAAGAGAAGAAATGAGATAGTTGGAATGAGAAGTTTTCATTCAACTTGGTGTGCTCTTACAATGAGGTTAGCATCCTTTATATAGGCCATTTGGTATGATGACAAATGTGCCTTAACAATGTGGGACAATTAACATATACACCCCATGTCATACAACACTTTACAAGTAATCAATGTAGGACAATTAACACATACACCCCATGTCATACAACACATTACAAGTAATTGACAATACATGGAAGAGTTGGTGTACATTGAAAATGACAATACAAGTTAGATGACTACACAATATGTTGGTGTGCATGCATGGTCATCCGCACTTCACAACATAAACAACGATTTTTCAACATTTTACCGTTTTATAAACCTTGATTTCAAATGTATTGATTTTTTAAAAAGATGTTGTGATGTGATTGTGAGTCTCGTAAAGTGTGTAGTGAAGAGTAAACCATTGTGGGAAGAAGTGCAGTAGAAGAGAATGTAATAAAATGATGATGTGACACTTCAATATACTTCAAAATTTGTAAACCACTGTGGATGCTCTTATAGTAAAAATGAAATGCTTATGTGGCTCTGATCAGTACATTTTTTTCTGCAATGTCAAAAAGTCGACGATGAGGTGGAGATCCTCTTTACCATGTGTTGTATTTCCCATGGAAGGTATACAATTGCATACATTAATTTTTATTCTTTTTTTCCTTTTCGTTGAATTAATATTGTCCGTGCCCATTTTGTTCTTATAGATTAGGGTTTTCATTAAATAATGAGTCATCTACTCCTCATTGAAAGTTCTAAATTTGTTTTTTGTTATTGAATGTTTTATTAGGGGATTTAGGGTTAGTTGACAAGGAAATGTGATCCTCATGTGATGACTGAGCTTTCCCTTATATGTGCTAGCTAGATGTATGAAATCAACCTCTCGATTGTGTAGTTATACGAATGGTATATCTTACTGTTTGAATGAAACATGAATACATTTTTTTTTTTAATGAAAAAAAAAAGTACTGTAGAACTTATAAATATGATAATAGTATGGTCTGTTTAGGGACCAAACAATAAGAATCATTTTTGTTTCTTCATGTCTTTTTTATTTAGAAATGAAACAATGATTCTATACAGTTGACTGTATTGAGATGCATTTGCGCACGATGTATAATCCAATAGACCCCAACAACTATTTTTTACTTTAAATACAGACTATTAGCCCTTTATTTTAATATATTTTTAAACTAAAATATCCTTAGGTAAAATTGCATAAATAACTCACTTTAAATCATGAACTCTGTTGTAAATTGAGTTGGAACTTGCTAAGAACTAGAGAAGGAAAATAGAAGACTAAGAACTTCTACTACTACAAACTACTACTACAAAGGAGAAGAGAAGAAATTAGATAGTTGAAATGAGAAGTTTTCATTCAACTTGGTGTGTGAATTACAATGGAGTTGGCACCCTTTATATAGGTCATTTGGTGATGATGATAATTGTACTTATATAATGTGTACAAGTTATACATAACCACAAGTCATACAACACATCACAAGCAACATAGACAATACATGGAAGAGTTGGTGTACGTAGGAGAGGATTACAAGTTACATGATAATACATAGATAAATAATTATACATTGGAGTTGAATACAAGTTATGTAGAGTGTACAAGTTACATTCAATGTAGAAGTCATGCTTGATGTTACAATTCAATGTGAGAGTCATGCTTGACAATGTGATCATTCATAAGCTTGGTTAAAGGGTCATCCAATTTACAACACTCCCCCTCGGATGACACTTGCTGAGAGAATATGCCTCGTTAAAACCTGTACTAGAAAAAACTTGTGAAAAAAAAAATCTAGTACAAGAAAAAGAATACAATGTTCTCGTCATTCTTGATTTGCAGTATAATATTATTGATTGCCTAATTAAAAACCTTGCTAGGAAAACCAAGTGGGACAAAACCAAAGCTAAGGAAAAGAGTGCAACACATTGATACACTTTGAGAGAATATATATGCCTCATTAAAACCTTTACTAGAAAAAACCTTATGGGAAAAAATCTAGTATAGGAAAGAGTACATTGCTCTCATAAATTTTTTTATACGGAGTATAATAATGTTAGGATTGCCTCTTTAAAAACCTTGTTAGGCAAATCCAGTGGGATCAAACCAATAGCGAAGGAAAATAGTGCAATACACTAATCAACCTTGATAAAGAGTTTTAATATTGTTAGAATTGCCTCATTAAAAACCTTTGCAAAGAAAACCCTGTGGGATAAAACCATAGCAAAGGGAAAAAGAGTGCAATACACTAACCAATAACTCGTTTTGATTCTCCCCCTCATGCTCACATGGGTGAGACATTTTGTGCATTTTGTTGCACATAGACATCGTTTTCTATATGTACCATTTAATGCTGAAGCATATGATTGTCACTCTTTTATATATAGTACTTGCATCAAGTAATTGATTCATAACTTTGTTACTTCTGAATGATCCTTTGAACTTCGAGTTCGTATTAATTTATACATGGATCATAATACAACAAATTTAATGCAATTTGATGCGTTTCAAGCAATTTCACATCATTCCTTTTGAATTGGCTTATATCTCCCCCTAATGGTGGGAAAATTGCTTCATCAAAGTGACAATTAGCAAAACTTGCTATAAATAATTTTCCTATTAGGGATTCAAGACATCTTATAATATGATTAATGGAGAGTAAATCAATATACGTCTCCTATTGATTTGCCTTGAGATAATCTCTAGATGAAAAAAAATCCAGTTCGATAAAGGATGTCTGTGCGAATTTATGATATTTTCGCATTATTGATGATTATGGATAATCAAATAGATCTTTCCATATTATGAATGTCATTTGACTTGTGACGACATTCATTTTAATGTGTCTTATATATTCAAGAAGTTAAAGCCGAGAATATTATACTCGGATTAAATCATATAGATAAATTTTCTATTATTCTGAGTAAACTTCTTCTGAACAAGACATTAACAATAAATTTGTTGTATTAGATATTGCCTGAACATTAGCCTCCGCTAAGTTCGAATTCGAGAAATATTCACTTTTGTACATGCATGCAGCACGATACATAAGACATAAACTCATCGTCCATATTTAGGTCACGATTTAAACACATGTCGATGTATCTGTTTTATCGAGCCATTTTCAATGATAAAATTCATAATATTGTGCATTTGATTTTGAAGGCATGGTAAAGGTCACAAAAATATTTGTGTATAAATACGACAATATTTAGGCAAAATAGCCTTTCATATATGACCAAAAAAAGTCACAATTATGAGCGCTCATTGTTAATAATTATTTGCCTTTTGTAGTGGTGCACCACTTTTGTTCCAACTTTAGGTGAAATTGTCAATACGACCTTTACCTGATATTTTCACATTTTCCACGTCCATAAATTTATTATTGCGATCATGATCATTGTATGCAACATATGCTTCTTAATTTGAAGCTGAACTAATTGGACGGGAGCGATATTATATTTATAATATCTCATTATTTTGCTCAGCTACCATGAGACAAGAAATCAATCCTTAATATTTATTGGATTGATTTACGCACTCGATATTTGTTGCAGCAATAAATCGAGGCGGACCACGTGACCTTATTTTTATTGTCTCATCAGTCATATTTCCACAGAGTCTCAACATAGAGGTAAATAAAATTGTGGAATTATAATTAATACTTGACTGATTAAATTTTGTAGCATGAGACCCAACCGCTCATTTTGAGCTTTTGGAGCATTACCCTTTTGGTATGTGTAAAGCAAAATATTCAATTTTCAAATCTCTAAAGAGAAATCGGCGAATGATTATGTATAACACACAGTTTTGCATATATGTTTTATTCACAAATTGTAGTATCTAATTGTCATGACAAGTGATTCTTGTCGGTAATACAATAAGACAACAAGTTCAACTATGGTTGAATAATATTTTGAAAATAAATTTAATATAAAATACTTTTCCCCTTTTTATGTAAAAACATAACATATGTTTAAATATATGTTAACAACTTGATTCATTAATAAACAAAATGTACTATTCGTATGAGTTGGTGGGACAACCTCCAGGTTGGGTAGCGAGACATAATCTATTTAATACCATACCTCCTCGAACGGGATAACACGTCTCCCTTTCAATGTTTAGCTTTACTGGGGACAAGGCTTACCCACTATCAACTCAAACTTATAACATTATTTGCATTGTAAAATAAAGAATAGAACAATAACTAATCGTTTGTAGTTTTAAGAGAAAAACTATATGTCACACATTGACTTTTGATTTCAGATGTAGAAGATCGTACAAGACGCAGCTACAACGCATACTCTCGCAATCGGTGACATTATAATGCATAGTATATGAATAAAGTATGCATATAGAAGTGATGCATGTAATAAAAGGAACCAACCATGATAATATAGAAATAAATTGAACTTATTTAAATAACAAAAATTATACCTTCCTAGCTTTGTCTCCTTAACAAGCCTTCTTGAACTTCATGATCTCCTTAATGCTAGAGCAAACTCGTGCTGATAACGTATTGTAAATTGAGTTGGAACTTGCTAAGAACTAGAGAAGGAAAATAGAAGACTAAGAACTTCTACTACTACTACAAACTACTACTACAAAGGAGAAGAGAAGAAATGAGATAGTTGGAATGAGAAGTTTTCATTCAACTTAGTGTGTGAATCACAATGGAGTTGGCACCCTTTATATAGGTCATTTGGTGATGATGATAATTGTACTTATACAATGTGTACAAGTTATACATACACCACAAGTCATACAACACATCACAAGCAACATAGACAATACATGGAAGAGTTGGTGTACATTGGAGATGATTACAAGTTACATGACAATACATAGATAAGTGATTATACATTGGAGTTGAATACAAGTTATGTAGAGTGTACAAGTTACATTCAATGTAGAAGTCATGTTTGATATTACAACTCAATGTGAGAGTCATGCTTGACAATGTGATCATTCATAAGCTTGGTTAAAGGGTCATCCAATTTACAACAAACTCATTTTTCTTTTCCTCTTACTTTTCATTATCTACATCCCTTATTAACTTTACTTTTCACTCTATCCATCCCTAAATGAAAAAGTAAATTTATTCCCAACTCTTATCCCACTTAATACACTCACCCCAAATTAAATATGTCATTTTCCATCTTCTATTTAATTTTCACTTTCTATACTCCGCCCCCAAATTAAATTATAAACTCATTTCATTTCTCTTCTACTTTCTAATCTCTACACCCCTCCCCATTTCTTTGTCCATATACTCAACAACTCACCACCAAATGCAGCATCTTGATTATAGTATTTGGTTGAAATTTGATTCAATTTTTGAATGATTAGAACATTTATTGGTATTGAATCTTAGCTTTTAAATGTCCAAGAATCAATTTTAGAATGCAACATAGACCAAATTGAGGTAATAAGAAGAAGAAAATGATGTGCAACAAGATGTTGGAGGTCAGGGATCACAAAAATGAAATATATATATATATATATATATATATTTTTTTTTTTTTTTTCTGAAATGAGGGAGGTAAATATAAGCTAGGGGTATATAGAGAGTTTACTAACAATTAAGGGGGGAAGTGCTTAGAATATAAACTAACTTATTGTGAACTATAAATAATAATAATTAAATATGGGGAGATAGGGGGCTAATAGTGACTCCTTAAATATGTTGGCAACTTATGTTAGAAATATTGTTTTCCTATTAGTTTGTATCGTGCATTATCTGAAAGTTCACAGGGTCGTGATTAATCTAGAATCAAGTTGAGTCAATTAATAAAGGCACAAGCTATTCACACCCCACTTTTTGCTTTCGTACCCCTTTTTTTTAAAAAATTTCAGCCTCATAATGAAATGACACAAATATCCTTCCACATAAAAAGGTTTTTATTCACTCATACCTCACTCACGCCACTCACCCATACCCTAGTCACCCTTCTCTTAAATTGCATTCTCACAACTAACCCAATCCGTGAAATCTGAGAAAAGTTACATCAATTCGATGTCGTGAGTGCATTCTTCATCTCTTTTAATGTCGATTTTGAAGATTTTTTTTTGGTTTTTTCACTTTTTTGAGTCGGTGTTATTTGTGGTTTTGTTGTTAGATTTAAGGCTTTGGTTTGGGGGGTTGAATCTTGCATTTTGAATGCAAAGTTTCAATGGAATCGAAAATATCAAGCAAAACTCACTATTTTTTTGTCATTTTTATGTATTTTTTTGAGTTTTGAGATTTTTATTTCATTCTTGTTGCCCGTTGGTGTAGGACACAAAGGGCCGACAAGTCTGAAAAGGTGTCTCACACGGTGTAACGACCCGAAAACTTGACTTGTGTCACGTGCTATGTCAGGGTCGTATGTGGGATCCACTCGTCAAAACACGTATGTTCGAATCTCGGGTGGAGACACCGAGGTATGATATTTGTCTGTGATGTGTGTATTATTTAATACTATCCAATTTGATATTAGAATACTAATTGTTGAGTTGTGTTACGAGTAACGTATACGTGGAGAAGTCGGAGAGCCGAAACACGAACGGGGACGCTTCTCAAGTCGCGTGTCGACGTGGATCGAGGTAGCGGGGTGCCTGGAGTCGATTGTTGTTGTGGACCGAGATAGCGGCTTAATGTGGCTATGACGATTTTAATGCGGTCACATTTAAAAGGAAATAAAAAATTAATATATATATATATATATATGTAAATTGAGTTGGAACTTGCTAAGAACTAGAGAAGGAAAATGAAGACTAAAAACTTCTACTACTACAAACTACTACTACAAAGGAGAAGAGAAGAAATGAGATAGTTGGAATGAGAAGTTTTCATTCAACTTGGTGTGTGAATTACAATGGGGTTGACACCCTTTATATAGGTCATTTGGTGATGATGATAATTGTACTTATACAATGTGTACAAGTTATACATACACCACAAGTCATACAACACATCACAAACAACATAGACAATACATGGAAGAGTTGGTGTACATTGGAGATGATTACAAGTTACATGACAATACATGGATAAGTGATTATATATTGGAGTTGAATACAAGTTATGTAGAGTGTACAAGTTACATTCAATGTATAAGTCATGCTTGATATTACAATTCAATGTGAGAGTCGTGCTTGACAATGTGATTATTCATAAGCTTGGTTAAAGGGTCATCCAGTTTACAACACTCCCCCTTGAATGACACTTGCCGAGAGAATATGCCTCGTTAAAATCTGTGCTAGAAAAACCCTGTAGGAAAAAAATCTAGTATAGGAAAAAGAGTCCAATGTTCTCGTCAATCTTGATTTGTTGTATAATATTATTGACTGCCTCATTAAAAACTTTCTTAGGAAAATCCAGTGGGACAAAACTAAAGCTAAGGAAAAAAGTGCAACACATTGATACACTTAGAGAGAATATATATGCCTCGTTAAAACCTTTACTAGAAAAACCCTGTTGGAAAAAAATCTAGTATAGGAAAAAGAGTACATTGCTGTCATAAATTTTTTATACAGAGTATAATAATGTTAGGACTGCCTCTTTAAAAACCTTGATAGGCAAATCCACTAGGAACAAATCAATAGCTAAAGGAAAATAGTGCAATACACTAATCAACCTTGATAAAGATTTTTAGTATTGTTAGAATTGCCTCATTAAAAACCTTTGCAAAGAAAACCCAGTGGGATAAAACCATAGCAAAGGGAAAAATAGTGCAGTACACTAACTTATTTTGGTTCTCCCTCTCATGCTCACATGGGTGAGACATTTTGTGCATTTTGTTGCACATGTACATCGTTTTCTATATGAACTAAAGATATGATTGCCACTCTTTTGTATATAGTACTTGCATCAAGTAATTGATGCCTGAACGTTAGCCTCTGCTAAGTTCGAATTCGAGAAATTTTTAGAATTGCCTCATTAAAAACCTTTGCCTCATATAATATTTTCAGAAGTTAAAGCCGAAAATATTATACTCAGATTAAATCATATAGATAAATTTTATATTATTCTGAGTAGACTTCTTATGAATAAGACATTAACAATAAAATTGTTGTATTAGATAATGCCTGAATGTTAGCCTCTGCTAAGTTCGAATTCGAGAAATATTCACTTTTGTACATGCATGTAGCATGATAGATAAGACATAGACTCATCGCCCATATTTAGGTCACGATTTAAACACATCTCGATGTGCCTGTTTTATCGAGCCATTTTCAACGATAAAGTTCATAATATTTTGCCTTTGATTTTGAAGGCATGGTAAAGGTAACAAAAAATATTCGGGTATATATATGACAATATTTAGGCAAAATAGCCTTTTATATATTACCAAAAAAATGTCACAATTTATGAGCGCTCATTGTTAATAATTATTTTCCCTTTGTAGTGGTGCACCACTTTTGTTCCAACTTTTGGTGGAATTGTCAATACGACATTTACCTGATATTTTCACATTTTCCATGTCCATAAATTTATTATTGCGATCATGATCATTATATACATCATATGCTTCTTAATTTGAAGCTGAACTAATTGGACGGGAGCGATATTATATTTATAATATCTCATTATTTTACTCAGCTACCATGAGACAATAAATCAATCCTTAATATTTATTGGATTGACATGCAAACTCAATATTTGTTGCAGCAATAAATCGCGGCGGGCCACGTGACCTTATTTTTATTGTTTCATCAGTCATATTTCCACATAGCCTCAACATAGAGGTAATTAAAATTGTGGAATTATAATTAATATTTGACTGATTAAATTTTCTAGCATGAGACTCAGCCGCTCATTTTGAGCTTTTAGAGCATTACCCTTTTGGTATGTATATATATAACTCCATAAAGTGAAAAGATATATAAAGTGAAATATTCACTTTTCAAGTCTCTAAAGAGAAATTGGCGAATGATTATGTATAACACACGGTTTTGCATTTATGATTTATTCACAAATTGTAGTATCTAATTGTCATGACAAATAATTCTTGTCGGTAATATAATAAGGCAACAAGTTCAACTATGGTTGAATAATATTTTGAAAATAAACTTAACAAAAAATAGTTTTTCCCTTTTTTATGTAAAAATATAACATATGATTAAATATATGTTCACAACTTGATTCATTAATAAACAAAATGTACTATTCGTATGAGTTGGTGGGACAACCTCGAGGTTGGGTGGCGAGACATAGTCTACTTAATACCATGCCTCCTCGAACGAGATAACCCGTCTTCCTTTCAATATTTAGCTTTACCGGGGACAAGGCTTACCCACTATCAACTCAAACTTATAGCATTATTTGTATTATAAAATCAAGAATAGAACAATAACTAATCGTTTGTAGTTTTAAGAGAAAAACTATATGTCACACATTGACTTTTGATTTCTGATGTAGAAGATCGTACGAGACGCAACTACAGAGCATACTTTCGCAATCGGTGACGTTATAATGTATATTATATGAATAAAGTATACATAAATAAAAGGAAGAAACCATGATAATATAAAAGTAAATTTAACTTATTTAAATAACAAAAGTTATACATTCCTAGCTTTGTCTCCTTAACAAGCCTTCTTGAACTTCAAGATCTCCTTAATGCTAGAGCAAGCTCAAGCTGATAACGTGTTGTAAATTGAGTTGGAACTTGCTAAGAACTAGAGAAGGAAAATAGAAGACTAAGAACTTCTACTACTACAAACTACTACTACAAAGGAGAAGTGAAGAAATAAGATAGTTGGAATGAGAAGTTTTCATTCAACTTGGTGTGTGAATTACAATGGGGTTGGCAACCTTTATATATGTCATTTGGTGATGATGATAATTGTACTTATACAATGTGTACAAGTTATACATACACCACAAGTCATACAACACATCGCAAGCAACATAGACAATACATGGAAGAGTTGGTGTACATTGGAGATGATTACATGTTACATGACAATACATGGATAAGTGATTATACATTGGAGTTGATTAAAAGTTACGTAGAGTATACAAGTTACATTCAATGTATAAGTCATGCTTGATATTACAATTCAATGTGAGGGTCATGGTTGACATTGTGATTATTCATAAGCTTGGTTAAAGGGTCATCCAATTTACAACAATATATATATATATGTATAATAAGAAAAAACATATATATATATATATATATATATATATATATATATATACATATAAGGATCAGATAAGAAAGAAATTATAAAGGAAGAGAGAGAGAGCAACTGGTAGAGAGAGAAAATGATGGCGAAGAAGAGGGAGAACAGGAGATGGTGGAGAGAGAGGGGAGAGAGATGACGACGACGATGGCGGCTGCAGTGTCTGCCGGCCACAGCTCGCGATGACAAAGCAACAGCGATGGCTCGGTTGCAACAGCGAAGGGCCGGCAGCGGCGATCGCGCTTGGCAGCACCAGCGGCGGCTCTCGGATGCGGCAGTGACTATGGCTCTAGCGCGGTGGCGCGGCCAGCAGCGGTGTGGCAGCGACGCTGCGGCGGAGACGATAGGCAGCGACCCTGCACTACAGCTGCGAGGCACCGGCGACGACCAGCGGCGACGCGATAGGGCAGACGGCAGCGGTGACGGCTGGCACCCGCGAGGTAGAGGCGACTCCGGCAGTGGCGTGGCTTTGACGGCGGCGCAGTGAACGACGTGGAGCAACGGCGCGGTGGTACGTTGCCTGGCTAATCGATCCTCGACGAGACAACAACAGTGGACAAGGCGTCGCGACTTCGACGAAGCTCGACGACGCGATGAGTTGCTCGCTAAGGAGACGAGAGGCGTTGGCCGTGGTGAGGTCCTACACCATCTTGTGCATTTCATTGCCTTCATTATGGAATTTGCGGTTTTAATCGCGAATATATTGATGTGAATGACGTAAGTAATGTTAATGGTATAAATGGACATCAGGGACTTATGAGGTATAGTCGGGTGTCAGGTGCGCGTATCGAGGCGTGAGTGAGACATTCTCGAGGTAAGTAAACCAGTGAGGAACTGTACAATAATTTCATTGCTTTGATACTGTTATTCATTGCTCAGATATTATCCTTGAAAGTGCTATTGCGTGGAGTAGTCCATTGGCAAGTAAGTCATAGTACTGTTTATCTGCGATATGAGCTATTATCTAGACGCCGTCGATATCTCCCAATTGAGTGTACGTTGGGGGCTCTTATCCGGGTCTGTGGATATCTCAAAGTCACAAGGGTTAGAGCTAGGAGGTTGGGGTATCGTACTAAACCCGAGTCTGTTGGGTTTTTGCCGTGACTCAACGACATTTTGGTTGGGACTCCTTGTTGTTTGGCCTCACTTGTCGATTGATTTTTTTACAATCTTTTATATTCATGCGTTACTTGTTCATTTCTTTCTAATTGCATGAATTCGACTGTTCTAGTTGTATTTGTAAATGTTTTATATGTCCTACTGGCATTACTTACCAGTGCTCGTCATTTTTGTGGTTGACCGAGTGCAGATTAGCGATCCAGCAAGGGGAAGGCTCCATAGCTAGGTGATTTTGTTGTATATCTTGTATTTACTCTCATCTGATGACGATTATGCAGGGTTCCACATTTAGGTTGTCCAACCCTTTTAACATTATTGTTGAGTTATTGTAGTAATTGATTCCGTTAAATCGTAAAACTTGAAAAATACTAATAACTTAACTTACAACTTTTGAATTTACTAATAATGATGGATTTGAAGGCTGACTAGGTCTGCGTTGACCTTGCGAGACTGGCTCGGGGGTCCAAGTGGGTTTAGAGCGGGCGGGGCCAGTTTGTGGAAAATCGGGGTCGCCACACACAAGGCCGACATCTCTAAAGACGTCTTGACTGGATCCCTCCGGCATCCATTGAGACCTAGTTATCTTTGCAATTTCGGTCAGAGTCGATCATTACCTCTTTAGAGGTATTGGTCGGAATCAATTGATACCTCTTTAGAGGTCTCGGTAATATGCGTCCGAACCTCGCTGGCAAAATTTCTTCACTTTTGGGGCACGACGCAATCACATCTGATCTTGTTCAATGAAAAAAAACACTCTTATGATAGTTGGTGAACTCATATTAGTGCTCTATAATGACTAAAATTGAGAAATGAATGAGATTGAGGGGTGTTGGGGCGAGGGTATGAGATGTGATAACATTAGTTAAGGGTGGGGGTAGTTTCAAAATAATTTACAAAAAAATGGGATGAACAAAATAAAAAAAATTCAAAAATGGGGTATAAAAAACAAAAAGTGGGTGCGAATATCCGATTTATAAGGTTTGAAATTGAGACCACTATATATTATATATATAAGTTGGAGGAGAGAGAAAGTTTCACATACTCTCTCCTTCCAGCATCTCATTTTTAGGATTCTCTAAATTTTTTTATTTTAATATATTTGTTTATTTGTGTTATTTATTATTTTAAGATATATTCATCCCCATGTTTTTGAATAACAAAAAACTCAATATTGAACAACCAAATGACGGTCTAATTGATGAAGGGTTTCTTCAATGCATTAAGTCTATGTTTCGAAATTTACATCATCCCTTTAGTTACTGCAATATCATTTATATTGTTTATAGCCTTCAAATAATAATAAAGTTCATTTGAATTCTTTTTTGTTAATGAAGGGTTACTTCAATGTATTAAGTCCCCGTTTCGAATCTTACACATTTCTTTGGTTACCTGTAACGACCCAAATTTTAATTACGCCATTATAATTAAGTATTTTTAGATTTGGACGACATCTCAGATCCACGTGGATGCTGCAGATAGGTCAGGGCGCCCGACTAGGTAAATAGTGATTTTGTGTGATTGTTTGTCTAATTGTGATGTTGTATATTAAGTTATTTACCTAGCATCGCATGTGTGTATTTATATCATTGAATCGAGCGAGATAGTGTAACGGGTGTTCACCTCGAGAAACGTGTCGAGACGAGTACTGAGGAGCGAACTGTGGATACACTAGGTCGGGGAAACTAAAACACAAATTAAATAAAAAAATTGGTCAAATAACTACTATGAAATAGATATTGGGTGGTTAATGACACGGCTGTACGCGTATATCGTGCTTCGAACGCGAAAATCAGGCGTCAAAATGACGAAAAAATGGGCGAGTGTCTTAGCGGTGTCACACTTTGGAGTTAAGGACACCAAGTCAACTAGCTTACCCCAATTTACACTCCACCTCACTCCATCATCATTTTCTCCTCTCCCTCACGTCACTCTCTCCCACACCCACACATACACAACGCACACACCCGACACTGACACACCGTCACACAAAACAGGGAGGTCGAGAGGAAGAAAAAGGAAAGGAGAGGAGGAGGAGAGGGAGGAACGCGTCGGGAAGGAGAAGAGGAGGTGGAGACGTCACGGTCGAGGTGAGTCGTTGTTTTTGTTGTTGTTGTTTGGGCGTCGGCCAAGGAAGCCGAGAGGAGGTTCGGCCATGGAGGCTGAACCGGCCAAGGTGGAGATGGCAGGGGTGTCTACCCCTGCCATCGAGTCCACCGGGGTTGGGGTGGATAGCAACCCCAACCCAAACCAAGAAAGAAAAAAAAAAAGAACCAGAGGCGCTGTGAAGAAGATGTGGGTGGGGGGAGGTGTGCACGCACGCACACGCGTGCTTACAACCCCCCTGGACCGGTTGGGTCGGACCGGACCCAACTCGGGTGGGCCCGAACCAGGTCTGGCAGGCCCGGTTGGATCGGATCAGGCCGACCCAGGTGGACCGGGTTTGACCTGGTCTAAGGACCTACCCCTATATATAAATAATATGATATTAAATTTTAATTTAAAAATAGTTTTAAATTAAATAAATTACAGAAAAATAAGAAAAATAGGTGGACGATTATGGGAAAAATCCAAAAAAATCAGGAAAAATATTAAAAATGGTTTAATTGGACACCAGGAATTTAGGAGACCATAGTCGAGAGTCGGACGCATATCTCGAGACGTGAGTGGAACTTCAGAGTGCATTTTTGAGGTACATAAGATATCATCTGTAAGTCACTGAGGGTTTACTTTTCTATCGTTGATTCCTATTCCTTGTTATTGTACTCTATTCCGTGATACATTTGGGTTGGTGGTCGAGTTACTCCCACCTGATATTTGTAGTGTACTTATGGCACACTAGGCTGTGGCACGTGTGATCAGGCACTCGGTGAATTGCGACCCGAGTTGCATTTAGGGTGCGTGTGTCGGGCAGGCACCGTGAGGAACCAGGTGAAGGGAAGTGGGGGCACCCACTGAAAGGATCCTGGGGGTACGAAGTACAGCTTAGTCTGACCGGGACGAGTACACACTTTGTTTTCTCTCGTGTTGTTTATTCATGTGATGATCTTACCATAGTTGTATGTTTAGTTTCCGCATGATTATTTGACATGTTTATTGGCATCTATTTATTTTCTTATAAATGCTCGGTGTACTTCGTTGAAATCTTACTAACTGTACTCTCCATCTGGCTTTTTTGTGATGGTTGAGTGCATACTCTAGTACTAGTAGGGGCAAGAGGATTTTGGGCGACTCCATCTGACTGCCCGCGGTCGAGGACCCACTAGTACGTGCGATTTCGATATTTTGCTTTATTTTGGGTATTGTGAGACGGAATAGACATTGTACTTGTATATATTACTGCTTAGTATGGTCGCCTATATATAAAGTACTTTCCCGAGTTTTCCACAATAGGTGTTGCTCTTACAATGATGCTTTATATGATGATAAATTTAATTGTTTTACTTGCTTTAAATTTAAGACTTCCACTAAATTGTAAAATGTGAAAAATACTAATAACTCAACTTAACATTATGAATTTACTTAAAATGATGGATTAGAAGGCTGACTAGGCATACGTTGACCTTGCGAGACTGACTCGGGGGTCCACGTGGGCTTAGGCCGGGCGGTGCCCAGTTTGTGGGAAATTGGGGCTGTCACATTACCACAACATCATTTATACTTTTTAGGGCACCAAAATCACAATTAAATGTATTCGAATTCTTTTCTTCGTTAATGAAGGGTTGTTTCAATGCATTTAATCCCCGTTTCGAATCTTACATCATCTATTTGGTTACTGCAACATCATTTATACAAAATATTAATCTTCTCTTTTTATATAGATCATAGGTTCACAAGTACTGCAGATCTAGCAACATCCAGGAACTCTAACAAGTACCTCTTTCAGAGTTCCTTACAAACGAATGCAATGTTGTAGCGATTGTTGAGCCGTATGACACTTCAAAGCGTAGTAGAGATTTTGCAGTGCGATTAACAACTTCACATCTCTATGTTTGTTGTTGTGAGGATTGTTCAGGATGATGTTCACTATGTGCGTGATTTATAAGTAAATATTTTTTTACTCTTTATTGTATATTTTTTCTAAGAAATATGAGTTGATTATTGTGAATTGTAACTTTAATTATAAAAAAATATTACAGCATATTCATATAAATTAATTTATTAACTTTTTCTTAATGTTTTAGTAACTCCTGCGTAGAGCATAAGAAATCGACTAGTTTAAGATATAAGAGTAAAACCCCTTATACCAATGCTTTTTTTAGTATTATTTCTTTTATAGCTAATTGTGCGTGTCATAAGTTAATTTCTTGTATTTACTTGTCTATATCATTAATGGTTTTCTTTTTCTTTTTTCTTTTTTCTTTTTTTTTTTCTCTCTTGGTTGGAGTGGTTTTCTTCTTAGTTAGTAGCTGTCCAAATCAAAATAAAGGATTGAAAGTTGGGAAAACGCGGTTGTAAGTTGAGTGGAATATTTGGTCAAAAAAAAAGTTTGAGTGGAATAAAGAAAGCAAACAATAATAAATAAAAAATTACGTGTTAACAACGTTTTTGAATTACATGTTTTGAATGATTCAAGTACATCGTAGATAAATAGTATCATTTAGTCATTGAACTTTAACGTTTTTCTTAATTTTGGTCCTCCAACTTTCATCAATTTACTTTTGGTCCTTGAATTTTACTTTTGTTCCTTTTGTTGAGTTTGAAAAGTAACGGTTAATAACGAAACATTTTACAATTGATTTTTTGGGTTGATGAATCAGTTGTGAATCGTCTGTGAGCTTTAGTGATTGTTGTTCTCCAAACTTGACAAAAAGACTAAAAGTGGAGAAAAATGAAAGTTGATAAACTAAAAATGAACTGATGAAAATTTAAAAAATAAATCAACAAAAATTTAGAAGTTCAAGGACCAAATAATATTTTATGCCTACTTCTTGCGACACGGAAAAAAAGAAAAGAAAAAAAGCTTATGTGGGTTAGATGTCTCGCTCGATCTAGCATTTTTGCTTTGAATTGACAACATAACTATTTTAGTTAGGCTCTGTTTGGTAAGCACAAACTAGCTTATCAGCTAGCTGATCAGCTAGTTTATTTGTTAAGTTGTGTTTGGTTTGTAGCTTATTTTAAAAATAATATAGATGATAAGCTCCCAATTGAAACGCTACTCTTAGTAGCGTTTGAACCGAAAATCCGTGGTTTGGATTTTTTCTCCCAATTATACCCTTATTTTTACGGTATTAATAAATTAATGTCATTCCTAATTAGTAAAAACAAAATACGCAAATACTTAAACTAACCCCGCGAATATTAATACCTGCGATTATACCCAGATAAAGTTGGGTATTAATAAATTAATGACCTTCCAAATTAGTAAAAACAAAATACCCGCGAATATTAATACCTGCGATTATACCCAGATAGAGTTGAGTATTAATAAATTAATGCCCTTCCAAATTAGTAAAAATAAAATACGCCAATACTTAAACCAACCCCGCAAATATTAATACCTGTGATTATACCCAGATAGAGTTGGCAAAGGCGAAACCAACATTTCAAACTCTTCTAGGGTAGACCAACAATTATATAATACGTTATTAAAACTTATTGAATTTAAAATTAACATATAGTTTAATATTGTTAATAAAAAATAGTGATTAATAATTAACTAAATATTATAAAACAAAGAATTTCACTAAAATTAAAAATCATTACACATTAATTTCTTAATTATAGATAATCTTGTTAGATATTTATTACATATTAAATAAGTTTTAACAACGTCGAGTATAAATTTTTTTTAGATGTTATAAAAATATTTTTTAATGTAGTGTTCGAGTGGTGGGCTATCCTACAGATTTTTAATTTTTTTTTTTACTAATCTACTATTTTTTTAAGTTATAGAGATACTTCTATAGAAATGAAGAATATTCGCAATAATATTGCTTCTCGGTTATGGATGATGCGTTAGGTATATGCATAGTTATCCAAGTCGTTTATTGTATTTTATTTACATGTGTTTATTTTTTACGAATTCTTATAAATTAATATAGAGCTATTTTCGTGTAAGCATTTATGGATACACATAGTTTAGTTTTCTAAATAATATAAATTATTTTATGGTATTAATTTATATTTTGTAAATAAAATACATTAATTATATGATTATATAATTAATATACTTAATTGTGTCATATGTCATTTATTGTCATTTTGCGTTTATCAGCTAATCAATAAGCTATCATTCCAAACAGTTTTACTTGATCAGCTAGATTATTAGCTTTCCGCTACCAGCTAGTAAATTATCAGCTATCAGCTAGTTTATCAACTATAAGCTAGATTATCAGCTAGCCTTGCCAAACAGAGCCTTAGTCTCAGCATAAAAAGCAAAAGGCGTCCTTTGATTTCTAAGCTAATTGTGTTCAACTTAGTGGTCTTGCTTTTGGAATTAAGAATGTTTTATTTTAGAATCGTTAACGAATGAAATTCGCTTTCTTAAAAACCATTTTTTTTTTGGCGACTTTTTCAAAAACTTAAAATCAGATTTTGATTTAATGGTTTTACACTTGTGCATTAATTTTCTTTTCAAGGACTTATGCATTAATTGTTAGATATGGTTCATTAAATGCTTGAAAACACACAAAAATATAATTTTCATCGCATGATTTGTAAAGTTACTGACGTAAATAACTGTCTAGGTAAAGAGAGAACTTTCATCTTAGCATAGTGTATCTCATTACACGGCCCCAGTTATATAGGCCCTTGGTAAGACCAAAGGGCACAAGTTACATTTCTATACAATTACATGAATAAATAACATTAAGGTTAAGTAATTACAGGAGTGAGTGTTACATCATGTGAATAGTTGGAATAATAAGAGGTAGAATATGTAGAGTTGTCAATCCATATTATTTACAACACTCCATTTTGGATGACAACTTATTAAGAAAAAATATCTCGATAAAACCTCTACTAAGAAAAATCATGTGGGAAAAATTCAGCATAGAAAAAAAATAATCATTCTCATCAATATTGGTATGGAGTATGATATTGATACGATTGTCTCATTAAAAAAACATTGCTAGGAAAACCCAGTAGAATAAAATCATAGCTACGGGAAAAAGAGTACAATAAACTAATCAATTTTGATAATGGGGCATTAATATTGTTAGGATCGCCTCGTTAAAAGCCTTGCACGAAAAACCCAGCGGGATAAAATCATAGCTAAGGGAAAAAGAATGCAATGCACTAATCAACAACTCATTTAGATTCTCCCATCATGTTAACATGAGTGAGATATCTTATATTGTTCAGCAACAAATCTTTGCAAAATCTAATTTTACCTTTTCGAGTAAAACAAACTCATGCCATTTATGATTAACTCGAAGATCACGAAAAGCGTATATAATATTATTTCAATTTTCTTGAAGTAAGTGAAGAGCTGCATATTAAAAATGCAATATTTTTTTTCACACCTTAAGGGTTTTGTTAGTGTATGCATTTTGTTGCAAAGTAACATCATTTCCTCTAGAACTTTTAATGTTGAGACATATGATTTTGTCACTCTTATATATTAGTAATTGCGTCAAATAATTGATTTATAACTTGTTGCTAATGAACGATCGTTTGAAGTTTACAGTTCATATTAATTTATACATGAATCATAATGCAACAAATTTGATGCGTTTCATGCAATTTCACGCAATTCCTTTTGAATTGGCCTCATATCTCCCCTTAATATTGGAAAAATTGCTTCATCATAGTGACATCAAAAAACCTTCCAATAAAAAATCCCTAATTAGGGGTTCAATGCATCTTATAAGATAATAAATTGAGAGTTTAATCGATATAAATCTCTCATTGATTTGCCTTGTTATGCCAGATATTTTCTGAACATTAACCTCAAGTAAGTTCAAGTTTGAGAAATACTCTATTTTATATCAAGACTTAAATTCATCGCCTTTATTTAGCTCATGATTTGAACACATATCAATGTGTCAGTTTTAATGAGCCATAAAATTTATAATTTCGCCTTTGATTGGCATGGTAAATGTCATCAAAGTATTTGGCTAAATATGACAATATATGATCAGTATGACCTAATGGCCTTTCATATCTGACATTGCTTGTCATGATTTTGGGCATGCTCATTTGTCAATAATTTTACCCATTTATATTTTATGTGGTGCACCATTTTTATTCCACTTTTGGTGGAATTACTAATACGACCTTTACCAGATCCATTTCCATTTCTACGTCCATAATTTTATCATCGCGACCTTGGTCATTTTATAACGCAACATACGTTTCATGAAGCTAGACCAATTGGACGGGAGTGACATTATATGTATAATATCTCATTATTTTACTCAGCTACCATGAGATAAGAAACCAATTCATAATATTCATATTGAATTGATATACGCGCTTGATATTTTGTTGCAATAATATATTGAGGCGTACCAAGTGGAATTTTTTTATATCATTGCCTCATCAGTCACTTTTTCGCATAACCTCAATTAAGGGGTAATTAAAATTATAGAATTATAATTCATATTCGACTAATATAAGTATTGTAGCTTGAGACTCAGCCGCTCATTTAGAGCTTTTAGGAGCATCACAGATTTTGGTTTTATTCATAACTCCGTAAGGTGAAAGGATAATTATAAAGTAATATATTCACTTTTCAAATCTCTATAGAGATATCGGCGAATGAATATTAACGATATGCGCACAACCTTGCATAGATGCTTTATTCATAATTTTAGCATCTAGTTTGCCTTAACAAATAATTTTTGTCAATAATATTATGGCAACAAATTCAATCAAGTATAATATGTTGGAAAATAGAGGTAATGTAAATATTTTTCTCTTTTTTATGTAAAATACATAATATACGATTAAATAAATGTTCAAAACTTGATTATTTTATACACAAAATATACTACTCATATGAGTTGGTGGGACAACCTTCAGGTTGGGTGGCGAGACGAAAGTCTACTTACAACCATGCCTCCTCGAACGAGATAACCCGTCTCCCTTTCAATGTTCGGGAATAAGGCTTACCTACTATCAACTCAAACTTATAGTATTATAAAAAAAACAAGAATAGAACATAATTAATCATTAATATTTTTTATGAGAAATATTGTCACTTATTGATTTTTTTTTTCTGGTGTAGAAGATTGTACAAAGACGCAATTATAGAGCATATGCAATCAGCCCAATATATATCGTACATAAATAATATATACTTGATATTTTATAAAATATATTTGAGTGACTTTTTATATCACTTTCATTTGTTTAAATTACCTAATGCAAATTAATAGTTATAAATAATAGAAATAAATACAAAATGCAATAGTTATAATTTTGAAATCTAGCTTATTCCAAACGAGAGACAATTGATGTCATGTGCCTACTCACTTGGAGAATGTGGGAAATATAACAAATGTTTTTATGCATCCCCAAATGCATTCAACAATTTATCTCAATTGATGTCATAGTTGGTTACTATATATTGTACAATTATCAATGGTATAGATCATATCGCTTTGCATATAGATAAAGCTTACAAAAAAAACTCTCATATAGGTCTTTTAATGAAAATAATTTCATTGGCCAAGAAATTGGTTGCTAAAATGGTAGATTGTGATGAGAAATGATCAAGTCTATAAACTCGTAATTAATTTTTTTTAGTTTCGTCGAAATCTTAAAAAAAAATTAGAAAAATTGTTTGATAAAGTTAAATTAAATTTTAACAAGGATTTTCAATAGACATGACCGATGTTTGAAGAAAACAAAGAAGAAATTTTATTTGGAATGAAGAGTTTGTGCTGGAGTATCATATCTTAGTAATTCGATTGACTTTGTGACTAATAGTGCACATAAAAAAAAATGTTTTAACCATAATTTGATGAATTAACAAAAATTAGACCATTGTCCTCACATGAAGCAACTCAACTCATGAATATATATATATAGAATAGGGAACTCAAAACAGAGAAAATCACCACTCTTTATATAAGAAAACTTGGTCTTATTCATATTGGCTTTCTTTATATATGAAAACTAAGAGTGTCAATGACAATCATAATAAAATATAAATTGATCGAAATGAATCAAGTTCATAAAAATATTATATATATATATATATATATATATATATATATCTTTTGAGCGTTACTCCTTAGAAAGTTATTTGATCTTCGAAGTCTCTATCATGTAGAGCACACTCGTGTTGATAACGTGTTGTAAATTAAATAGAGATAAAGTTTAGAAAGTAAATATAAAGAACTAGAAAAATAGCTGGCAGCGACCGCAAGTGTACATCAATCGTCAAAGTAATAGTGGCACCAACTCCCATTGGTATCAGGAATATCGTATTCATAAAGATGATTATATGCTAATATTTAGTCTAATTAAGAAATAGAGTTAGGCACTTAAAAGTTGGATTTTGTAAAAACAAAATTATTAATTAATTAAAACTAACTAATTGCAAGTAATTAAAATAAGTCTTAAACTATGAAGAAAATATCCTAGGAAATCTAATTCACCCAAATTGTATCATTTGAATCTAGTTTAATTATAAAGTTTCCCAATTCATGCAATGATAGGCGAATTTCCTACAATTCACTCCATCCCGAGGTCTTAGTGATGGAGATTCTAACATCTCACTCGGACTCCGCCGGTCAGCGTGAATAGCATAAGTGAGATACCGCATTAAAAAATAAATTCAATTGCCTCCCTAGTCGATGACCATCAGTCGATGCGTCATATGTTCTAAGGTTGTGTTTCACCTAATCCGGGTTCAAAAGTTCCAATGGTCATAGTGACTCTCAAACCCTTAAATCTACACCTACTTGATCAAGGTAAGTATAGCATAGCACACAAGAATACGCAAATCAAAATATCGAATTGAAAGAACAAATATAATTATATTGAAATCAAAAGAATCCAATTTAGGGCCTAAAGATCCTTAGAATAAAAGAGATTACCTCATAAGTAGGTTCAATTCAACACAATTCATTATTAGAAAGCAATAAAACAAGAAATCAAACCTACAATTAAAATAGAATCTAAGATTTTTGATCACTTTTCTTCAATCTTCACACGTTCTTCTTGGTTCTCCAAAGCAAAAGATCATTTAAAACCTAATTTTAAGTTCTATTTATACAACCAAGTCAATTTGTTCCCAAAATTACCCAAAAACCCTTAAAAATCACTTAATATACAATTTTTCGTAGTGGGTGTTGATCTTGGGGCTACGACGCCAACCTCAGTGCCCATTACAAATTTCTAGCGGTTTTGGGCGCTGGGTTAAGCGCTGTTGCGCCGGGATCAAAATTTTGCGCATATAGTTCACTTTGCAATGCGATTTTAGACAATGTAGAAACTGAATTTGCCTTTGCACGTGGTATTAAAATGTTCAGCTCCGAGTCTACTTTTCAATAGAAGAAACGACTAGTCATTTGGACTTGAAATGAAGGAGTTATGGTTAAAACATTGAAGCTTGGTCCAAATAGACTTTGTTGAAACTTAGCCACTTTGATGTCGTTCTTTGCTCGAATCTTGTATTCTCATCCCAAAAATCCCAAACATCTTGAAAACACATGAAACCATGTGAAATATCATTATTTCATCACTTGCCTCCAGTCTCGTTTTCTTCCGCCTCGTGATTTGCACAAATGCGCTTTTTGAGGGAAATCTTTTTGGATCTTCAAAATAACCTATGAATGGTCCCACTTTGCTTCCCCCAAACTTGAGACTTTGCTAGTCCCGAGCAAAGAAGCATGAACAAAGTTTATGCAATTTATTTAAATTAACTACACTAAGCTACTTAACTTATTTACCAACTTTAAACCAAAGTTCAAACACACTTGGTACATATAAGCAAAATGTATTCCAATATGCATATATCCTTATCTATTTACCTTTGTGGCATCTTCTATTCTCAAACTCAAACCAAATATTGACTCATCTCAAGGATTTTCAATTGCCCACGAAGCCTTCCAACCTAACCTTTACAAGATCTCACTTTCAACAACCCAAGTGCAATTCCGAAGCTCTAACCGCCACTACTCAAGAGAGTTCACCAAAATAATTTGAAACCTCAAGTATTCTTCATTTAAAGTGTAACGGCCCGAAAATTTGACTTGTGTTACGTGCCAAGCCAGAGTTGTTTGTGGGATCCACTCGTCGAAATGCGTATGTCCGAATCTCGGGTGGAGACTCCGAGGTAATGTGTAATATCCAATTTGAGATTAAAATGCTAATTGTTGAGAAAAGTATATGCGGGGAATGCGGTGAGCCGAAACACGAACGGAGACGCGCCTCGAGTTGCGTGCCGATGTGAGACCGAGATAATGGCATAATGTGGCCATAATGGCTTTATGTGGTATTAATGTGTACATTGGATATGCCTCGTGATGCGACTGGTGCGAGTATCGAGATTGGTGAAATGAGGCGGGTTGGTGCCTCGAAATACTCGCTGCTCAATTTATAAGGAAAGCATTAGATAAATATGTTTTTGATGTGCCTCGAGTTCCATTCCGCGCGAATCTCAAGGGCACTTTTGATTTAAAATCAATAAGAAAGATAGATAAGGATAAGGAGAAAAGAAAAAAAATTAAAAAGGGAGATTTGGATAAGAATCGGGAGGTGAGAGAAAGATAGGGAGAGAGAGTGATGGGGAGGTGAGAGGAAAAAGAGAGGAGATGACGGCGATGATGGCGGCCCGCGAAGGCGGGTCGGACGACGACGCTGCTCGTCGGTGGGAAACGACCGGCAGCGGGTGGCAAGATCGATGGTAGCGCGCACAGCCACGCAGAGGTCGCGGACCAGCGGCACGGCTGATGACGACGCTGCTGGGAGAGCCGACAATAGCGAGCCGGCGAGGGCAGCGGACGGCGGTTCCGCGCCAAGAGGTGGCGCAGTGCGGAGAGACATCGATAGCAACAGCAGCCGCGAGGTCGCGGACGACGCTGCATGGCGTGGCGGTGAAGATTGGCAACGATGGCGACCAACAAGCTGCAGCGGCGGCGCCGGCGAGCTGTAGCGATAGCGGCGGCTGTGACGCGGTGAATGGCGCGGTGGCGCGTTGTCGACCGGTTGGATGCGCGATTTCGATGAAATCGCGACGACGCGATGGAGGTGAGGTTTATCACCTAATTGAGTTGCGATTTGAACGATTTAAGTAAAATAGGCTTAAAATGTCTAAATGGACACCAGGGACTTTGGAATCGAGTCCGCAAATCGAGACGCGAGTGAGACGTTTTGAGGTTCGCGATTTCTCGAGGTAAGTAAACCAATGAGGAACTGTACAGTAATTTCATTGCTTTGATATTGTTGACTCATTGCTTTGATATTGTTATTTATTGCTTGGATAGTATCTTTGAAAGTGTTATTGTGTGGAGTGGTCTATTGACTATTGTTCACTGCTTTGTGATAACTTCTTTTCACTATTGTTGATTACTGCTTTATGATAGATATCTTTGAAATTGTCGTCGGTTGAGTGGTCCATTGACAAGTGAGTCATGGTTACCGTTATCTGCGATATGAGAAGGTTAGGGCTGGGAGGCAGGGGTCTCGTCCTAAACTCGAGGTTTTTCCTTGTCGTCCGTCGATATCTCCCAATTGAGTGTACGTTGGAGGCTTTTATCCGGGTCCGTATTTCATAGTCGCACGGGCTAGGGCTGGGAGGCAGGGGTCTCGTCCTAGATCTGGGTATATGGATTTCTCATAGTCGCAAGAGTTAGGGCTGGGAGGCTGGGGTCTCGTCCTAAACCCGAGTCTGCTGGGCTTTTTCCTCGACTCAACGACCTTCTAGTCGGGACTCCTTGTTACTTGGCATCACACATCGATTGATTGTTTACAGTCTTTTATATTCATGCGTTCACTGTTCATGTCTTTTTAATTGCATGAATTCAACTGTTTTAGTTGTTTTGAAATGATGTATATGTCCTACTGGTTTTACTTACCTGGGCTCGTCATTTTTGGGTTTGACCGAGTGCAGATCTACGGTCCAGCAAGGGGAAGGCTCCATAACTAGGTGAATTTTTGTATATCTTGTATTTACTCTCCTCTGATGATAACATTTTTATTGGGTTCCACAATTTGGTTGCCTAACTCTTTTCAAATATTGTTAAGTTATTTATTTGTAGTAATTGCTTCCGCTAAATCGTAAAACTTGCAAAATAATTATAACGTAACTTAAAATTGTGAAATTGTGTATAATGAAGGATTGGAAGGCAGACTAAGTTTGCGTTGACCTTGCAAGACCGGCTCGGGGGTCCACATGGGCTTAGGCCGGGCGGGGCTCAGTTTGTGGGAAATTGGGGCCGTCACATAAAACATCAACTTCCATGAGATTCCATAAGCTTATTTTTCGCTCCACTCTCCAGTATCATCAAACTTAAAAGGACAAGAATCCTTAGGTCTTTGATAGGTTATAATGGGGTCATGGCTCGATGTATCAAAAAGTAAATTTTTAAGCTCAAACAAAGTTAGATAGAATACGCAAACCCTTTCCTTACATACATAGAGCTCGTCAACAAGAATAAACTCTAAAAAAATAAATCACTAACATTCACTTAGGAGCTCACTCATAACTCTTCTTCTTCATCACACCAGTCCATATTTTTTTCTTTTTCTTTAGACTTTATTTGGTGGGTTTATTTGTTCTCTTTTGATATTCCCCTTTTTTCGGGTTGATATTTTTTCACTCAAAATCAAAAGCTCTTTTCATCATAGATAAGGGTTGCTTATCAATCTAACTTTTAGGTGGTTAAGGTTTTTTTAGCTCAAGACGCTGAATGTGTCAAAAATTCATAGTAATCAAGGCTCAACGGGGTAACTAGCGATGTAATGCATAGGAAGGAAGTATCTGATATTGTGTAAAGCATTCAAATACGGCCTAACTCCTCTCCTCCATCCTTTTAGTTCAGAGTTTATCGCCTCAAGTGGCTCTAGAATAAGTTCTAGAATCCCCGAATCCTCATTAAAGTCCGCGTACTTTAAGTTTATCCCTTTTTTGCATTGACATAAGTCCTTCCCTACACCGGACATCTCCGGAGAAATCCCGATCTAGCCAAGCTAAACACTTAGGTATGTGCCCTTTGCTTATCCCGGGTATATTATCTCATTGGTTTGATAAAAAAAAAATTGTATCGTACATTTTCAGCTACATAGGAAAAGAATCAAAAGAGTTCTTTAACAAATATGCAAATGCTTGCAAAATACTCGACGCTTCCACCACCCAACCTCCCCAAAATAAAAATAGGTGTTATGCACCCCTAAACTTAAGATATTCATTTTCCTCAATGAACCAAATCATGAGCAAAAATGAGGATAAGAACATGCATCAAAACATAATCATTCACGACAATCAAAACATTAGAGAAGTAAAATAAAATAAAAAGTTTTGAAAGCAAATACTCCCCTGACTAGTGTTGATGCCTTTTAAGTTTCTCTCCATCGTTTCATCCTTCCATTGGTACTCCAACAAACTTGGATCTTATTCACATTTCTTTGGTCTTTGTGGTCTCCTACGATCTACCAATTCGAAGAAAATCACCCGACAATTGATATTAGACCTTAAATAGCATTAAAACGAGTATTAACCACATGATATAACCAAATCATTTTCTTCTTCTTTTTTCAAGCAAATGCAACTAAATAAGAATTAAAATATAAACAAAAGAATTCTGGGATGCCTCCCAATAGCACTAAGTTTCTCGTCCTTATCCCGACGTATGCACCACGGCTATCAAGTGAACACCGTGGTGCATCATGGTTACTTCAATATCATATCTTCATAGAGTTCCTCAAATCCTCTAATCATTTTCTTGCATGTCCCTTCATCCTTCATAAGTCTTACATCATTCGATACTCCTTACAATGCATCGACAAAATAGATCATCCTTGTAACCCTTTCAAGTATCTCTACAAAGATCCAAACTTGTTCACCATTCCATTGCTCTTGCAAGTCTTGCAGATATGATAACGATGGTACAACAAAGGAATGATCAAAAAGATTAATCGTCCCCTTGCACAAACCCCAAACTGTGTGATCTGAAGTTTACATGGCATCTTTTACTTTTTGTTGCCTTAAACCTTTCCGAATCAACACCACTATCATGCGACTCAATGTCCTCGGTATTAATCACATATTTAGCATGCTCAAGTGAATCTTCTTGTTCAAGTGAAGCACTAATATTGTTGCAATCATCTATAGTAGGTTTCTCCGCCTCTTTTAATATTTCATGACATGTTTCTTTATTTAACACCAACTCTTCACCTTCTTTCTCATTGGACTTGACTTCAACTTCTTGTCTTGAATTTGTGAATATTCCAATTTGCCCTAAATTTTCTTCCAAATTCAAAATGACTCGATCATCTTCTGCTTTCCTTGCATGAAATGATTGTTTAGATTCTAGTCTTTCTTCATACTTTTTTAAGTTACGCTCGTTCCGCTCAAGCATTTCTTTTAACAATTTCTCCAGCGATTTGAGATATGATAGTACATCGAACTCTTGATCTTGTCGTGGTTGCCAATTGTCATAAAAACTCCATTGCGATTGATAAACATGTTCAATATGAGGATTGTGAACACCTTGATGATTATACCATGACTCATCTCCTTGCATGTAGTTGCAATGCCATTGATTTCCAACAAACCCTTGAAATTGATACGAGTCATAATATGGTTGATGATATTCTGTCCATACCACACCGTTTGTAACTGGTTGAGCTTGATATGTTGTATCATTTTAAGTCAATCCTCTTTGATAAACCAATGTAGAAAGTCTAGCAGGGATCTTACTAGTTGCTTCTCCCAACTGATAATTCTGCATTTTTTTTTTCTCTTTTTTCATCCATGAAACACCAAAAAAAAAAAAAAAAAGATCAAGTGCAACATGGTTGTTAAGGAAACTCAATAGTATATTCAACAGTTAAGGAAATTAGTATCTTGTGTAATTAGTAATTTCCCTTTGTGATTGCACTTTCCTTTTGTATTATAATACTTGTGCGTGTATATATAGATTACCATGTACACAAGATCAATACAAAATAAACATATTCTATTCATAAACTATCATGGTATCAAAGCCCTAATCGTGGGTCTTTCCTCTTTTTTTTGTCTCGTCTGTTGCGCCGTCTCGGTAGGCGCCTGTACTACACCTGCATTTCTGTCCGCCTGACACATTCGCTTTCGCCGCTGCACATCTGCTACTGCTCGCCACACCTGCTCCGCCTCTGCCAATTGCCTGCGCACCTGCTCCACTGTCGCCGTCCGTAGATCTGCTCGGCCGCTACCGCCGCTCGCCCACCTGCTCCGCCGCTGCCGTCGCTTGAGCACTTGTTCTGCCGCATTCGCGCACACTTGCTCGACGCGCGGCGCGCATCGCGCTCGCTTGCTGCTGGCGTGCTATCGCACACCTACTCCACCGCGTCCTGCAAACCTACTCCGCCACTGTTGCACACTCGGTGTCGTTTCACACTAGCTCCACCACTGCACAACGGCTCCATCGCTACCGCCGCTGCACACCAGATCTGTCGTTTCCGCTGCTACATACCAGATCCCTCGCTTCTGCATTGCACACCCACACCAGATTTTTCATTGTCGCCGCTGCATACCCACACCAGATCCGCCGCTGCTGCGCTGGACACCATACCCGCATCCCGCTGCATGCAGCCGCTGTCGTCGCTCTATACACCTACCACTTGCATGTTCACTAGTCACCCGCGCACCAAATTAGTCATCCGACAATCTGACAAGTTCCTTATTCAATGGAGAAAAGTGAAGTCTCACAACCTATCTCCATGATTTTTGATGGTACAAATTACTCACTTTGGTCTTGAAGGATTAAAAGTTTTTTAATTGGTCGAAAACTTTGACGAATCGTTACATGAGACAACCCCGAATCATAAAAGGATAATACAGAGACACAAGTTAAATTTCTTGACCGACTTGACGACTGAGACAGTAAGAATCATCATATCATCACCTGGTTCTGTAATACATCTACTCCCTCTATTCATATTCAGTTTGTTGATTTTGGGACGGCTAAAGAAATTTGGGATTTTTTGGCTGTTAGATACAAAACATCTGGTTTGGCACAATGTTATCAATTGTTCACCACTTTGAACTGTTTGAAATAAGAAGCTGGTCAATCTATCAATGAATTCTTAATAATCATTCAACCAATCTAGAACCAGTTACAACAGGTCGAAATTAGCAAAGACCACTTTCATCTCATCCAAGTTCTCATGGCTCTTTGCCCCGAATATGAATTAGTCCGTGCGGTACTCTTGCATCGTGATCCACTTCCTTCTCTTGACGCAGTTGTAAAAGAAATTTCATTGGAAGAAACTCGGCTTGGCTTAGTCAACTCTACCACTTTGTCAGAAGTGGCCCTCGCAACTACTCAATCATGACCTAAACCGTCCCTTACCCTTGTAAGAAATGCAGAAAAACGGGCCATTCGTTTGTTAATTATCCTATAATTGAGTGTCGATACTGTCATGAACGTGGTCACATAGTGCAGAACTGCCCAAATAAACGATCTCGTCTCAAAGAAACACCTAAGTCTGCATCTATCTCTAACAATGGTTCTTCTGTTGTTGCTTCTGTATCTGATGGGTCACCTTCATCTCTGATTTTTTTATGAGTGATTTGGAAGCAATCATCAAACATGTGATACCTACCCAACCCACTGCCCTATCTGTAACCTCTGGTAACCATTGGTTCTTTGATTCTAGGTGTTGTAATCATATGACACCAAATCTATCTCTATTTTCTAACTATAGTTCTCTACATTCTTTGAGAATTGAAACTACAAATGGTAGCTCCATGTCTATTACCCACTCAGGAACCATGTCTAACCATAGTTTGAATCTCCCCGACACCCATTGTGTTCTCGACCTCACTCTGAACTTAATTTCTATTGGTCAATTATGTGACCAAGGCTTGACTATTTTATTTTCTCCCACTGGCTGTCAGGTAAAGGACATTCAGACGGGTCAGGTTCCGGGAACGGGGATCAAAGTAGGACGATTATTTGAGCTCACGTCACTTCACATGTCTACCGTCAAACAAATTCCTGCTGCAATTTCCACCCCTCGGTCTATTAGTGGCACCTTCATTTTGGTCATACATTAGCCAGTAAACTCCGTACTCTTGTTTCCAGTGGGTCATTGGGTATTTCTAAATTTGAGTCTTTTGATTGTGTGCATTATCAGTTAGCAAAACGACCTGCTTCTTCCTTCAGTCTTAGCGAATCCATCAATAATACTCAATTTGGGTTAGTTCATTTTGATGTTTGGGATCTTGCACCTACGTCTATTATGAATGGTTATCGATATTTTGTATTGTTCGTTGATGATTATTCCAGATTCACTTGGATATGTTTTCTAAAGCATCGATATGAAATATCTCAAACATATATTGATTTTGCTAACATGATCGAAACTCGATTTGCATGTACAATCAAAATTCTTTGTACTGATAATTCCTTAGAATACCGTGATTCAGTGCTTCTTCAGTTTCTTAAATTGCAAAGTGCTATTGTTCGACGTTCCTGCCCGTATACCTCCCAACAAAATGGTCGAGCCGAAAGGAAACATCGACATATCCTAGATTTTGTACGAGCCCAACTTCTCTCTGCATCCTATCCTAAAGAGTTTTGGGGTGAAACTGCTTTAAATTGTGTCTTTACCATTAATCGATTTCCTACATCAGTGTTAAAGAACATATCTCATTTCGAACGATTATATGGTACACCACCAGACTATTCTCATCTTTGGGTATTTAGTTATACATGTTTCATTCTTCTTAACCCCCCTGAACATACCAAACTCGAACCGCGTGCTAGTCTGTGTTGTTTCATCGGGTATGGAATTGAACATAAGGGCTATAGGTGTTGGGATCTTCTTTCTAGGAGATTACGCATCTCCACACATGTTACTTTTTGGGAAAATACCATGTTTTCTACCTTATCCAAGTTCGACAGTTCCTTATCATGTCCTCAACCATTTTTCACTAACTCCTCTATCGAGTTTTTCCCATCTCCTATTGCAGGTACACCAGATGAGCTCAATGATCATAATCTCGTTCCAGCACCCATCATCGACAAATCTATCCCCTCTAATAGTCATGTTCCTACTCCTATCCCACCTCGTCGGTCTGAATGGGTAACTGAACTTCCCCCTTACTTCGAAGATTATCATTGTTTCTCTGCTATTTCTTCTTTATATGAGCCCTCATCCTACCAAGAGGCTAGTTCTGACCCCTTGTGGCAGCAAGCAATGTCAAAAGAACTGTGTGCATTAGAAAAGACTCATACTTGGGATTTAGTGGAACTACCCTCTGGCAAGACTCCAATTGGATGCAAGTGGATTTCCAAGATAAAAACTCTCTCTGATAGCTTTATTGAGCGGTATAAGGCTCGTCTGGTTGCTAAAGGCTACACGCAGGAATATGACATTGACTATGAAGAAATGTTTGCCCCTGTAGCCCGTCTGACCTTTGTTCGAAGTTTGCTTGTTGTAGCAGCTGTTAGACTTTGGCCTTTGTTTCAAACGGATGTTAAAAATGCCTTTTTGAATGGTGATATTTCAGAAGAAGTTGATATGTGTCCACCTTCTAGCTATTCTCATTCTCCAAAACAAGTTTGCCTTCTCCATCGTACATTATATGGGCTTAAATAAGCTCCCCATGCCTGGTTTGCCAAGTTCAATTCCACTATTCAACAGTTTGGTTTTCAGTCGAGTCCTCACGATTCTGCCTCGTTTACTCGACGAACTGACAGTGGCATGGTTATTCTCCTACTTTATATTGATGACATGAGCATCACCGGTGATGACTCAACTGGGATTTTTGATTTACAACAATACCTTAAAAGTCACTTTGAGATGAAGGACTTGGGTAACTTAAGCTACTTTCTTGGATCTTGAAGTTACTTCTACTTCTGATGGATACTATCTTTCACAAGCGAAATAAGCCTCTGATTTGATATCTCACTCTGTAATCACTGATACTAATATTGCATCCACTCCATTAGACAAGAATGTCAAGCCGACTCCATCAGATGGTACACTGCTTTTAGATCCTGTCGTATATCATCAGCTTATTGGGAGTTTGGTTTATCTTACTGTTAGTCGTCCGGACATTGCTTATGCGGTTCATGTTGTCAGTCAATGCATGTCAGCCCCCCGTACTGCTCACTTCACTGTTGTTCTTCGCATCTTTCGATATGTGAAAAAGTATTGTATTTCATGGCCTCCACTTCTCTAACAACTCTTTATTGGTATTGTTGGGTTACTCTGATGCAGATTGAGGGTGATCCTACCGACCGACGTTCTACTACTGGTTACTGTTTCTTCTTAGGCAACTCATTAATATCTTGGCGAAGCAAGAAACAAACAGTAACATCTCGCTATAGCACATAATCTGAGTATAGGGCTCTTATTGATGCTACATCTGAATTACTTTGGCTTCGATGGTTACTTGAAGATATGAGGGATACACATGCTTCTGCTACCATCCTGCATTGTGACAATCAAAGTGCGATCCAAATTGCACACAATGGTGTTTTTCATGAGAGGACAAAACATATTGAGAATGATTATCACTTCGTCCGTCAGCATCTAGTTCAGGGCACTCTTCAGCTTTCTTCTGTTTCTTCCTCCAATCAGCCGACGGATATCTTCATTAAAGTTCATCTTCCAGGTCGTTTTCATGCCTTGGTTGAGAAATTCAAGTTGATTTGTACGAATCCATCTTGAGTTTGAGGGATGGTTTTAAGGAAACTACCAGTTAAGGAAACTCAATATTACATTCAACAGTTAAGGAAATTAGTATCTCGTGTAATTAGTAGTTTCCCTTTGTGATTGCACTTTCCTTTTGTATTCTAAGACTTGTGCCTGTATATAGATTACCATGTACACAAGATCAATACACAATAAACATATTTTGTTCATAAACTATCAATGGTTATTCAAGTAAAATAAAAATAAATTAAAATTATTGAAAATAAAATCCTAAACAAACTATCCTAATCGAACTAAAATTAGCTATTGTCCCTAGCAACGACGCCAAAAACTTGACAGAGTCCGCAAGTGTACGACAATCCTCAAAGTAATAGCGGCACCAACTCGTGTCGGTGTCGGGAATATCGTATCCACAAGGACGGTTATATGCTAATATTTAGTCTAATTAAGAAATAGAGTTAGACACTTAAAAGTTGGGTTTTGTAAAAAAAAAATTATTAATTAATTTAAACTAACTAATTGCAGGTAATTAAAATAAGACTTAAACTATGAAGAAAATATCCTAAGAAATCTAACTCACCCAAATTGTATCCTTCGAATCCAATTTAATTATAAAGTCTCCCAATTCATGCAATGATATGCGAATTTCCTATAATTTACTCCATCCCGAGGTCTCAGTGATGGAGATTCTAACATCTCACTCCAACTCCGCCAGTCAGCGTGAATAGAATAAGTGAGATATCACATTAAAAAGCAAATTCAATTGCCTCCCTAGTCAATGACCATTAGTCGATGTGTCATATGTTCGAAGGTTGTGTTTCACCTAATCTGAGTTCAAAAGTCCCAATGGTCATGGTGACTCTCAAACCCTTGAATCTACACCTACTTGATCAAGGTAAGTATAACATAGCACACAAGAATATACAAATCAAAAATATTGAATTGAAAAAATAAATATAATTGCATTGAAATCAAAAGAATCCAATTTAGGGCCCAAAGATCCCTAGAACAAAAGAGATTACCTCATAAGTGGATTCAATTCAACACAATTCATGATTAGAAAGCAAGAAAATATGAAATTAAACCTACAATTAAAATAGAATCGTAGATTTTTTATCACTCTTATTCAATCTTCACATGTACTTCTTGGTTCTTCAAAGCAAAAGATCCTTTAAAACCTCTAATTTTAAGTTTTATTTATACCACCAAGTCAATTTGGTCCCAAAATTATCTAAAAACCTTAAAAATCACTTTTTATGCAATTTTCCGCAGTGGGCTCTGAACCTGGTGCTACGGTGTTAGCCTTAGCCCCCGCTACATATTTCTGGCTGTTTTAGGCACTGTGGTGGCGCTGGGTTGGGCGCTGCGGCGGCGGGATCAGAATCCTGCGCATATAGTTCACATTGCAACGCGATTTTGGATCATTTAGAGACCGAAGTTGCCTTTGCTCGTGAGACATGAAAACGTTAATATTTGAGTCTACTTTCTAATAGAAGAAACGGTAAGTCATTTGGACTTGAAATGAAGGAATTATGGCTAAAATACTGAAGCTTGGTCAAAATAGACCTTATTGAAACTTAGCCACTTTGATATCGTTCTTTGCCCGAACTTTGTATTCTCATCCCGAAACTTCCAAACATCTTCAAAACACATGAAACCATTTGAAATATCATTATTTCATCACTCGCCACCAGTTTCTTTTTTTCTGCCTCGTGATCCGCACAAATGAGCTTTTTGAGGAAAATCTTTTCGGATCTTCAAAATAACCTATGAATAGTCCCATTTTGCTTTCCTCACTTAAAAACCAACAAAATATATCGGATTAGCAAGAAATCACTTATTAATGACCTAAATCGTCAACAAAATGTTACTTATAAATGTACTAAAATATGCTACGCATCAATAGCAAGAGAAGATATAGGGGAGAAATAGAAGAGCTTTCATCTCAACATAGTGTATCTCATTACACGGGTGTGACCCCTTTATATAGTTTGTAAGACCAAAGGGCACAAATTATATTTATATTGAATTACATGAATAAATAACATTAAAGCTAAATAATTACAAGGATTAAAGTTATGAAGATGATCGTTCTTTATAACAAAAAGGCACTTATGCCCTACAATAAGTTATTAACCTTTAAACCTTTTTCTAAATGATAATAGGTGGAATATGTAACGAGTAGGAAAATGTTTAAGATTTTTCTATGAACGAAGCTCTAGAGGTAGGCTTGAACGCTGAATTGCGTCACCAATTTCCTGTGTTCATTAGTATGATGGTTCTCTTTCTTATTTTATTGTCATAGCAGAGTTCGAATGGACTCCTAGCCGCAATCACATTACTTCAAAGTATTGTCAACACTCGTTGGCAAAACTCAAACGTTACTAAAGCCTTACACAATGCACTCTAATAAGTTAGTGTATTTATGTAAGTACTTGGTCCTATCTCTTAGGACTTCAGTTTTTTGGGTAAATAGTATAACATATTCTGATGCGCGTTTAAGATTTTCTTATAAACTTATCTTAATGCTTCAATCTTTATAATACATTTTAACGTTTTGAAATTATGTAAATTATATCTTATAAATAAATTTTGATTGATTTGAGATTATTTTTAACTTTGTTGTTGCAAATGGGAAGAGTTTCTCTCAATTTAGCATCTTTTGAGCTACAATTAATTTGTAAGGTTGAAAACTTGGAAATGGAAAAATCTTAGGATAAATTTGTAAAAAAACTAAAACGATAGGATGTATTTATAAAAACTGAAACATTAGAATAAATTAGTAAGAAACCTAAAACTTTAAGATATATTTGTAAAAACTGAAAAATTAATTTAAGTTTTTAAAAACTTAAAACATTAAGATATATTATGCTATTTGCCCTTTCTCTAAATGATACATCAACCTTCAATTCAATATTTACAACTCGAAAATCTAATATGAACTGCTCAACCTTGCAATCACGACTAAAAATAGAGCTCACAACACTTAGGGCTGACAAAGCTCGCCTTAACCAATGACATGCATCAAGTGTTTAAAAGCTACGAAGGCCTGGGTTTGGTTGGAGTGAGCACGAAAGGGGAAATGAATTTCTCAATAAATGTGCAATTAACTCGCAATTAATTCTCTTGTTTGATTGGTAATTTTAGTCCACTAATTTTCTAAAGTGAAAGATTACTGATTTTTTCTAAAAGGGAACTACCCTTCCTCGGGGACTAAGGAAATGCCCTTTCTTAAAAAAGTTTTGGACAAATGTCTCTCAAATTACTTAATTTTAAATCTTTTTTAAAGAGTAGTATAACTAATCACGAAAAAGTATTATCGCAACAACTACCTTATGTCATTCGACTAATTTGGGCGCACTGGGGAATGTGTGGGACTAGTCAGAGTTTAATCGAAAAAAAGAGCCGAGGCGGTTTGAACATTCGTGAATCTCGAAAAAAAAAAAGTAACTTCTTCAAAAGTATCCCTCCGGTCATTTATATAAGCCGTTCTAGCAAAATTTATTGTTCAAAAATTGTAAGTCGATTTCAGAATTTAAGAGTTTATTTATTGCATTTTTACCAATTTTACCTTTATACAATTAATGTTAAAAGACATATATGTAAATTGCACTCGTAATTAAAGCTACTTTAATTCTTGTGTCCTTACCTTAAATGACTTATATAAATAACTGGAGGGGTAGAAAACTCAACCAACCATGTAACTTTCAAGAAATCAACCTTTTGAAAAGTATGTTTACCAAAAGACAGCCTAAGTAAGCCAAATAATGCCTTGTAATGCAAGATAAATTCAGAACTGTTTAAAGCCAATCACTTGCCTCACAAGTCACAAGAACACTAGATCCATTGTTTTTACCTGGAAAAAGATTTTCAACTAAAAAAATACAATATGATAATTACAAGTGCTCTTTTATAGGCTTGAGGGAGAACCTTTAAACTTTCCATATTAATATCAATTTCTATCAAATTGGTAACAATAATAGAAGCTCAAGAGTCTTTAGATAATTTATAGATTACATAAATTAAATTAGTTTGAGACACCTAATGGTCTTACAAAAAGTACTACCAATCACTTGCCTTACAAGAACACTAGATCCGTTGTTTTTACATGGAATAAGACTTTCAACTAGAAACATACAATATGATAAAAGTACTATCGATACCTATGCCAATCCACAAGTGATATGTGCCTAGTCGTCCTAGTATTTCTTGCTTAAATCTTGTATATATCAAAACAAGGCGCAATCAATCTTGCTTCTGAGTCAATAGAAGTCCAAACGAATGAACATGGTCGCAAAACAAAGAATGATGTAAAAAGTGTTTGTAAAGTACAAGTCACAACAAAACATGCAATGGCCCATCCATCACCATGTTATGCATCTCGAGGTATGTAAACACACAGCTTGAGGTGCATCTACGCGGCTTGTATTTGGCATTGCAACTTGAGATGAGACAATCATCGCAACATTCTCCGATTCCGATGTGGCAAGACCTCAATTTCGATTCTTCGATGTGGTAAGATCATTCGAGCCAGTGAATTCTCACTACTAGTCGATAGAGCCAGGGTCTCGTGGTAATAGTGAGGGTAACCTCGACATCCAAGATTATAAAAAAAATTGTATTCAATGCAAAATGAAATACGACAAATACGGATCCTATTCTTAGACCTCATTTGGTTCGTTTTTGCCAACTTACAGTGCGAGTGGAGATAACTCAATTGAGTTAACTCACAGTGTAAGTTCATATTTCATGTTTGGTTGAACTTTAAACTTGCAGGGAAGTTACAAATTTTTAAAAAAGTAAAATGTGAAAATTGACATAAATGCCTTTCAAACATATTTTTAAAATAAAAAAAATGATTTGTGAGGTACTTGAGAAAAAGATAATTTATGAAAAGTATTTTTGTTCATTGAACTCCTGAGATATATCTCCTTATGGGGAGAGGGGGAAGATAACTCACCTCCTCTCATGTAAGTTCGAAGATATCTTACAGGGAGTCGGACAACCAAACTATCTCACCTACATGCCAAACAAGGCCTTGATGCAAAATACAAAATTTATTTTCATGGGTATTATCTGCATGGAATTAGAGGCCACCCACCTTGACTAGTTATTTGAAGTAAAGTGACTATTTACAAGGCCCATAAAAACAGGCCTCTCAACATAATTTTTTCATTCACACACATACACTACCCACAAACACATATCCCCAATTTCAACCTCGGGTTTTTGACTTTGCAACTCGTAAAAACATACTTCCAAACCAAGCCTCTCTTGGTTAATGAAAAATGAGAATGCATATAAACCTATTCCAATGCTCCCAAGGTAAAGTAGTTCTATAAAAGTCAAATCAAAGAATAACACTCTTGAAGGAATTAACTCCTCAAGTCTTACTTATCATTGACTCCAAACAGCACACAACAAATCACTAGAGTTTTTAATCATACACTGAACACTGATCATCAGATAGAGATAGAAAGTAGAACCCACTTTTAATTAGTCTCAAGAAAGGCAAGTACAAAGAATCTAGAGAGAGAAACAAGAGAGAGAAGAGATGACCCTTCATTTGTTGCCTCACTATACAGTTCCCCTCATAAGGGTCTAAGAGAAAATAAAAAATAAAAAATGGTACTTTGTACATTTTTTTTTTTCTTTTTCTTAAACTCCAAACCCAAGTTCCTAGGAAGAAAAAGACATCAACCGAACTCTTTAATTCTTCCAATAAGAAAAAAGCCCACCTAAAAAAAACCAAGTGTTTTTGTCCTCTTTAGTCCGTTTATTTCAAAGATACTCTCTCATGGCAATTCACAGGCCTTCCCTTCCCTTAACCACCACCATTACCTATAAAAACCATCTTTGAAGGACTCACTTACCAATAATAATTTTCTCTCTTCAAGACAATATTCTCTTGGAGACATCCGCCACCTTGTACCTTATATAAACCACATCAAACCAATCACAGTTTCCAACCCTCCCCACTTCTCTCACTCCCCAACATGGCTTTCTTACCTTGTCATACTTACAGCCCTTTTTCAATCAGTTGCTCCTCCAAAAGAGACATCAATTCCATCAAAATAAATGGGACTTCGAGTCTGCCCACGACGAAAGTTGAGCTGCCCACGACTCATGCAATTATTTACGGGCAAACAGCATTCACAGCAGCTCCTTCAGTGGTGGCTCCTTTAATAGCTGATAGCACTGGTGCTGGCATTAAGGAACCTGGGAATAGTAGACAAAACATTCCAACAGAGAAGAAATTAGTAGATCCTTACAGGCAAGGAGGGCTGATAGTAGAAGGGGGGGTTGGATATAGGCAGACAGTTGTTATAAGGTCTTATGAAGTGGGTGCTGATAAGACTGCAACATTAGAAACCATCCTTAATCTTCTGCAGGTAAGGACATTAAGCTTCAAGTATTTTCTTTTTCTAGCTCTCCTGTGTGTGCATATAATGCCTGCGGCAATACTAGTGCAGTACCGACGTGCTTTGATTTTTTCTTACATAGATTATTCTGTTGAATCCTGTTATATAAGATTTTGTTGGTGTCAGGAAACTGCCTTGAATCATGTATGGATGTCTGGGCTTCTGGGGGATGGATTTGGAGCTACTCATGAGATGGTGAGAAATAATCTCATATGGGTAGTTACGAGGATGTACCTAGAAGTCGATACTTATCCTATCTGGTGAGTTTATGTCCTAATAATCATCACTTTTAATTATCTAATACTCTGCCAAGCTATATAAATCATGAAATGTCATCATTTAACTAATTCGTTCTATGATAAAAAGAAAAAGATCACATCAGGAATACAAGACTATCAATTGCATTCATTAAAAAGCTTTTCTTAATAATACGAAACAAACTACTATATAGTAACAAAAGGTTTTCTGATATATATAAGCATAACCTGAGAACATAAGAAATCTAAGTCAAGTGAAGGCCTGCAAACCCAAGATGCAAATCAACTACACCAACATACCAATTCATTAACTAGTCATTTACAACAAATCCATATGCCTTATTTGCTGCTACCATCACGCCAAAACAATAGCAATGGCCAGATTATTATAATCATCAGTCCCTTATAAAAAAATTATTCCATTCCATTTCAACTAAAGGAACCAGGTAACTTCCAAGATCGCCACATTTTAGCAATCTTGAAAATCCTAGACGATATTGGAATGCCTTAGTGGGCAAAGATTATATCCCAGTTATTTTTTTATGGACTCAAATAATCCAGGCTTCTTGCCCTTTTTCGGAGTGAATCTTGTGCCAAAAAGCAAGCATTATTCTTTCGCTATCTTTTTTATCCTTAATGGTTGTTCAATTGCAAATGTAATAATCAGTGAGATGCAATATATAAGTTTTCCATTACAGTTGGCAAATGTTCCTGCCATCTCATCAGTTAGAATTATTAACACCTTCAAGGGCTTCTGCAGGGGAGAGATAATGGAAATTGATACATGGGTTGGAGCTTCTGGGAAGAATGGAATGAGAAGAGATTGGTTAATCAAAAGTTACGACACTCAACAAGTTTTTGCTCGTGCAACCAGGTAAGAATTTCAGCAACTAAATTTTCATATTCTAGACTAGTTCATACTCGTGTTTCTTTTTTCTAAAAGGCTAAGCATTGAACAGTACGTGGGTCATGATGAATGACCATACAAGACGTCTCTCAAAAATGCCAGAGGAAGTAAGAGATGAAATCTCACCATGGTTTATTAACAAGCAAGCAATCAACGAAGATGCGGCAGAAAAAATCATGAAATTGGATGACAAGGCAACGTATGTGGTCTCTAATTTGAAGGTAAAACTGTTTCCCAAAGAATAATAACACTTCATAGCGATATCATCTTTGTTTATGACACCTAATTTGCACTACATGTTTTCTGCAGCCTAAGAGGAGTGATCTGGATATGAATCACCATGTAAACAATGTCAAATATGTTCGCTGGATGCTTGAGGTATGTAGTTTCATCTCAAGTCAAGAGGGTAGGCTAGCTCTTCTTTCTTTCTAGGTTTCATGCTTGAGATCCCGTATTGTGGGAACCAGAAAAAGAAGGGCATGGTAAAATTACCACAGATTCATGATCTAAGTGCTCTTAATTTTTTTTTTTTTTTTCTCTCCAGACCCTCCCCGAAAAGTTTCTGGAAAGCCATCAGCTATCCAGTATTGAATTGGAGTATAGAAGGGAATGTGGGCGTTCAGATGTGGTTCAATCTCTTTGTAAACCTGATATAGATGTAGAGCAAGAACAACAAGACATCGATATCAAAATTCTAGGTGGATTAGCCTTGGGATCAGAGATCATTGAAGGAAGTGGCCGATTTGGACCATTTAAAATTCAACCTATGAGGTATACACATCTCCTTCAAGTCAAAGGAGACAAGAAAAATGAAGAGATTGTTAGAGGTAGAACTAAATGGAAGAGAAGAGCCTCTACACTGCCATTCTCCTTCTAGAAGATTGTGTTTTCTTAGTAGATGGTTCTCAAGCAGTTAAGGTTGCCAGAGTATAGAATTCAGTTAAAGCATGGAAAATATAAATCAATGTTCACAATGCCAAATTGGGACCCCATTCTATCTACTGGTTCGTCAATTATTTGGTCATGATTCCATGAAAGCTTTAACAAAGACACATCTACTACACATGATGGTGGATGTCCTTGTAAAAATGATGTTGGATGGTACAGGAATGAAAAGATCGCAGGATTGAGCTTTCTTGGAACAAATCCCATTCAACACGATGGTGTTTTCAAGAATTTATGAGGATAAGAATACCCAGTTTTCCATACAACAAAAAAGAAAAAATTTTAAACTAGTGTGTTGGTATCCTGTAATGAGAACTGTACAGAAGCTCAGTCATTTGAAGGACAATCAAAATGGTGTAAAGAGGTTCTTTTACCAGTTCTTTATTTGTTTATTTATTGGTCTTTTTGTTCCTATGAAAGTATTGTATATGAAAATATTTCCAGATTCTCATCTAGTCATCTCCACTATTGGTTCCATCTACTTTTATCTAATAGAGCAAAATTGGACAAAAAAATAAACTAGAGGAAATTCATAAAAAGAAATGAAGTGAAGAAACAACATAGGACAAAGGAAAAAAACCACAAAGACCCTAAGAACATGCGGAAAGAAACAAGAGGCGTGGAAACCACAAGGATTTATTCATGTTTTCCTACAATCAGTGTACTTTGTCGCCTTATTAATTTCATTGATAGTGTAAACTGTAAACATACAATTTTCTCATTGATTTGAAACTGCAAAAGAGGGTGTAGACGTGGTTAAAAAGGTAGAGTTTAATTAAATAGTTAAATTACAATTCAAAATTGAGTGTTTTAAACTTATATGCAACTCTTTAAATGAGAATTGAAAAAGAAAGTGAAGATACAGCTTCAAGCGAAAAATATGGAGAAGCACGGTTAGTTACTCACCCAAATTCCTTTTTAATTATTATGTCTTTGTCTTGCTTTGAACCATAGAACTCCTCATCACAATTGTTCATGATGCATGCCGGATATGTTGCTTTCTTCACACTTTAGACAACAATCTTTCCTCTTCCCCTCTAAAAAATGTCAAATATACATATGAGTGGTTCAACTTCAATATGCAATTTAGATGTTTGCTGAAACAAGAATTGGAGAACTTAATTTTGACAAGTACAAAAGAAATTCTGGAAATATCTCCAAGGACTGACTATCTTTTGAGTTTTAATTTTTGAAAAATACGAATTTTGAGCAAATCTCAGATTTTTCAAGGTTCTGATCTATCTATCTTAGAGAAGCAAAAATAAATTACAATCTTGCTTAAGCATCAACAACAACATAGCCTCAGTCCCAAATTAATTGGGATCGACTACATGGATCAAACTCTTCCATTGTGCTCGATTAAGTGAGCTTTCCAAGCCATTCAAATCCCTCCTAATTAATGCATCCCATGTTAACTTTGGTCTACCTCTACCTCGTCGAGTTTCTTCAGTTTCTATTGATTCAATGTGTTTGATCCATTTCATGAAGAGTGACAACATGAATTGCACAAACTCCCAAGTCCCAAGAGTCCCAACATCAAAGGATCATGCAAAATGTTATTACGTGCAATCTCGCCCTTGTCATGTTTCTTTCTGACTTCAATTAAATGAATTAAAGGCCAAAATTGGTAAACTAGTTAAGCTTTGTTCAGCCGTGTTTGAAACAATGAACACCTATTGAAGGTCTTCATAAGAAAAAAAGCCCCAATACATGTCACGCTAGTAGGTCCCTAAAAGTTATGGTCTATTCCGCAAGTTATTACTATATGGACTTTCAGTAAATAAAAGTTTTATGTAAATGCATAAAACTGTTACTAGGTCTATACCAAGAAAACAACTCAGGTTTACATACAGGAAAATAGTTGTCAAAGAAGATCAAAGGAGCATCAATAGCTTATCTGGAAATGCAAATGACATCAATTAAGAAATCTATAATAACGTTCACATCAATATTATCAGTACCTTGAACTGCACATCCCAAATTTGAAAATTCATAATTTATTTTATTTTATTTTTTGAAACCAAAATTCATGATTTATGATTTATTTAAAGTTGAAGTTTCCTTTTTACTAGAGAATCACAAGACAAAGCTATGATACTAAAAATATACAAGCTGGAATAACTTTTTAATTTTTAGGGCACTGCTGACGGTCCAAAAAGAAGTTACCCCAAATTATAAAGTGATTGCGACATCTGAGGAAATAAACTATAATGCCAACCATGTAGAGTGCTAGTATGGAATCTTCTAGCTCTGCCAGTCGTCACCTTGTCAAGAGCGTAGTAACTGCAGTAAAGGAATTCAATCAGCTGTCTTGTCCCATTCATTTCCAACCTTGCAAAGAATGCCAGTGAAAAGTCAATTACAGCATTGAGAACACGGACATAAGAAACACTAGTTTCCATCTGATTGGTACATAAACAAAATCAACTAGGATTTGGATGCACAAATTCTCAATGATTCCCGCAACAGCTCAGTAATACAGAAGAAAAGAAAACCAAGTATGCGTAACATGATAACTGTAAATTAATTAATATCTACAGACAAGGGCAACAAGAGCATATATGGAGCAAAATGGGAACAGTGCTCACATGTTAGAAAGATTTATTAGAAACTAATCCCAGTTGTGGTGCCATTCCTGCACCGTTTCCCTATCCCTGTGTGTAACAACATAGCAGTTTATTGTCTTACTATACAAGAGCATACATTTCTTCACTGTCACTGAACAACTCAAGTTTCAATAACAACAACAACAATAACAACAACAACAACAACAACAACAACATAGCCTCAGTCCCGAATTAACTGGGGTCGGCTACATGGATCAAACTTTTCCATTGTGCTCGATTAAGTGCAATTGATGGTGAGCTTTTCAAACCATTCAAATCCCTTCCTAATTAATGCATCCCATGCTAACTTTGGTCTGCCCCTACATCGTCGAATTTCTACAGTTTCTATTGAGTCAAGTTTTCTAGTCGGGGCATTTGTAGGCCGTCTTTGCAGGTGACCAAACCACCGCAACCGCCCTTCCCTAATCTTTTTATTAATTGGTTCTACTCCTATTTGTCTTTGAATTTCTATATTTCTTATTCTATTTTTACGAGTTTTATTTCAATACATAATTAAAAAAAAAAAAAAAAATCTAAGTCAAGCCACTGTAAAAAAACAATGCAACTTTGAAATGAGTCAACACTAGTGTTAGAATAATAAAATTGAACATTCATTCGGTATACTATAAGTTACACAGAGCAATGGTAGATCCCAGAGAGAGAACAGCAAAAAGAATGAATGAATGGATACGATGCGGCTTAGCTATATCATTATTAAGGGCTGTATAGCAAGAAATGTTTCGTCAGTTACAATTTCACATAATTCTGCTTTGAGCATTTGCATCATATTTGACCATACGCATGTTAACTTGTGCTTTACTTCAAAGTGTTTGCGAGAATGAGCAATTCAGTTGGAACATAACACGATCATGACATTCAAAAGCTTGGTATCAAAGAGCACTTGTCTTAAGCAATTTGGGAGTGCCTACCACACAAAGGGAGAGCAGGAAGAGGCTTAAAGACCAGGCTCACCGGCCAGCTCATGCACGGGCAGGCAGAATAGACACAACAACTTCACCAGCTTAATGCAGATCAATGGGGAGAACTTCCAAAAGAGAACTCTGCTCATTGAGAAGTTCAACTTGATGATACATCAAGGAAGCAATCCAATCCTTTCACTGATCTTGAATTTTCAGTCTTCACTGAGCTTGCTGTTTTTCCATATAATCTCCTCCTAGAATAACATTATCGAGGAGCCAAACAGCATTAAGAGTACATTCTTCATGGATTCTCTTAAACAATGCAGTGTGCGTGCATATGTCAGGTTGAATATCTCTAGCCAGCATTTGTGTGTATAATCTGAAAGCCTCTTGCCAAAATCCCACGTTCATATTTCCATTTATCAGTAATGTGTAAGTGTATTTGTTTGGGGATAACCCTTTGTTCTCCATTTCATTGAAAAGATTGTAAGCCTCTTCAATGTTCCCTACTCTGCAATGACCATTGATTAGAGCATTGTACGTAATCACATTTGGTGACACCCCATTCTTCTGCATCTCTTCGAAGAACCTATATGCCAGCTCAAACTTCCCACTGCCAGCATGCGCATGAATCAGAACTGTGTAAGTGACAACTGAAGGTGCCAAGCCCTTACTCAGCATCTCCATTAAAAGGTCTCTAGCTTCCTTAAGATTCCCGTTATCACATTGAGCATGCATAATAGAAGTATAAGTCACATGATCAGGAACAAGGCCATCATGAACCATCTTCTGTAAGAGCCCATATGCTTCTTCCAAATCGCCTAATTTGCAAATCCCATCAATTAAGACATTGTATGTGATTAAATTAGGAGGGAAACCCTTAGTTAACATTTCTTCATGCAAACTGAATGCTTTTGACATGTGACCCTGTTTCATCTCCCCCATAATTCGTGTAGTGTACACATAGCAATCTGGCTCCAATCCTTCACGCAACAACTCATCAAAGAGCTCCTTAGCCCCCGCAAGATTGCCCAGCTTGCAGCATCCCTTAACAAGAATAGTGTACGTAATAACATCTGGAGCTATTCCTTGACGGATCATCTCATCTCTGAGCCTCCATGCCTCTTCCAGATCCCCTAATCTGCAAAGACCATCTATAACTGTATTATACGTAACAGCAGTAGGAATGAGATTCATTTGCTTCAACTCTTCAATCAAGAGGAAAGCTTCTCTTAACTCACCTATCCTACAATACCCATTTATTAAAGTATTATATGAAACAATATCTGGCGCCAATTTCATATCCAACATTTTGGCAAAATGCTCTCTAGCTTCAGCCATTTTCCCCAACTTGCAAAGCCCATTCATCAATGTGTTAAAAGTAACTACCGAGGCAGCACTATCTTGCTTTATGATTGCATTCCACACACCCAAAGCCTCATAAACCATTCCCTCCTTGAAATAACCATTAATCAAAGGGTTATAGGTACGCGCCGACACCTCCAATCCCAAATTCAACATCTCCCCAATCAATTCACTAGCTTGCCGCAACTCCCCTTTCTTTGACAATCCATTTATCAAAACATTATAAGTCACTTCATTCGGTGCGCAACCTCTCTCTGGCATCTCTGACAATAGGTGAAGCGTTTCTTCCATCTCACCTCCCTTACAGAATGAATCAAGCAATGTGTTATAAGTAACAATAGTAGGCCTAATCCCACACTCCCCCATTGACTTGTACACTTCCCTCGCCTTCGCCACCATATTCCTATCACGCAAAATCCCGAGAATCCTATTACAATTCCTCACTTCCGGGCACCACCCTTTTTCAATCATCTTATAAAAAGTCGACAAACACAATTCAATCATCCCTTCTTTGCAACAAATCAACAACAACAAATCAAGTAACTCAATTCCAGCACTAGAACCAACATAACCACCAACCAAAACATCCACCACGCCGCGCAAATCCTCCTTCGCCACGCCCTCCATCACCAAATAAGCCTGGCGCATACATTTCTTCTTCCAAAGCAATCTAAGCACAGTACACAAAGCAAGATCGGACCTTTGATACCCAATCTGAATCTCCGCCCACCGAAAAAACCGCAGCGCCACTTTGGGGTGCCGCCGGAACGATTTCAGAACACTGAGGAACAAATCTGAGTCACAAATTAGAACCCTAAATCGATCAGGAACCCAGAAATTGAAGGTGAAGGCCCATCGGTTGCGATCGAATGTCCTGACAATCATGTTTCGGTACTGAACGATTGATGGGGGTTTGGGAATGTCAGTCAAGGAATGTGAGCATAAAAATCGTACCTTAAAGAGGGGGTTGGAGGGTTTTGGAGAAGTGATGGTGCGAAGGGTCATGAGGTTTTGTAAAGGAGATTTGGGTTTCTTTCTTCTTCTTCTTCTTCTTCTTCTTCCTTGGTTTTGCCATTAGTGAAGGTCGGATTTTGCTGGAGATTGAGAGGTGGTTAGGTTGTTGTTGTTGTTCGCCATTTACTGATTCAGTTGGGGGAGCTCCAGAGAGCGTTTGGTTCAGCTTGCTGAAAGAGGTCTTTATTGCATTATTTGTGCGGCTTGCTAAAGGCACACCCCCTAATCTCCTTACGCACACCAATTGTGGCAGCACATTTGGATTTTGTTGACTTTATATGTAAAATGTCTTGACTGCCCCTATTTTCACACCCACACACACATTATACAAGAACTCCACTTTCAACAATACACACCATCTTCATCAAATACTCAAGTTTGATGTTATTTTGATAACATCAAAGACAAAGTTTTGAGCAAAAAAAACAAGTACATTGCATTAACGGTGTGTTAATCGTTGTTTTAGTTGTTCTTTTCAATGGAGTACATCACAACCATCCTGTTTTGGATTGACTAATGATCTCTTGAATATTTTGTTTAGGGCGTCTTGAAGTTCATGCTTTTTATGTAACATAAAGTTAGAATCGAGTGTTAGGAGCGAATGTTGACCAAACAATGTAAGTTTTAAAGCAAAAAACACTATAAATCGTACTTTAATTACTTATTTTTCGAGGTTGTGCTCGGCCTCGTGTGGCCGAGCACGAGTAATATGTTCGTTCAACAATGCTGAACATGAGGCCTACATTTAGTGTCCATAGCCAAACATCAGCTAGATGTTCAGTAACATCGACCGAATACGATCATGATAATTGTTTGTAATATGTTTGGCCACCCAAACCGAACATATGGATTATGTTTGGCCATTTAAACCGAACAAGTGGATTATGTTCGGCTTGCATGACCGAACATTGTGGTTATGTGCAGTCAGTTTCATCGAACATTAACAGAGCAATTGAGATTTTTATGGAACAAATTTTGGTTACTTCTTTTTAGGGTACAAATACATGCATTCCCATCAAAGTAGACTACAGTGTCGTGTTTACTCATAAAGATCCATTCAAGACAAGGGATGAGCTAGATGTTGGGGTCAAAAAGTTAGAAAGGAAAATGGATTTGTTTTTGTTATTAAGCATTCTAATAAAGGTGGTAATGAGAGCTGGGGAGGGGTTTTCCTTGCATGTGAGAGATCTAGGAAGTACATGGGATCTAGGCTCCAAAAAGGACAGATTGTCTAGGTGTTTGTTTCACTGGTGCAAAATGGAATATATGGCAAGAAGAGGAAATATAGATTACATATAAGCACAAAGAAATGTGAATGCACATTTCTATTAACTGGAAAAATCCTCAAAGATGATTAGTGGATCCTTATCGTTTCATGTGATACGCATAATCATGACACCGCAAAATACATGGAAAGTCATTCAATTGCAGGGAGGCTACAAGAGGATGAGATTGAATTCATGAATATGATGTCAAAAGGACATTTGAAGCCTCGCAAGATCTTAGCGGCACTTAAATTTCAGAATAAAGATAATTGTTCAACTAGGAAGCAAATCTACAACGAATGCCAGAGACAGAAAAGGAAAGAGTCTATAGGGATGTCACAGATTCAACACTGATTAAGTTTGATAAACGATGCACAATATGTTGAGGGACAAAGAGTATTTTTGGGTTCAAATGTGCTTCAGAATATTTTCTGGGCTAATCTAGTATCTATTGATCTGCTCAAGTCTTTTCCCCATACACTTTTCATGGATTGTATTTATAAGACGAATAGGTACAAATACCCTTTCCTTCAAATCATTAGTCTAACCAGTACAAATCTTTCTTTTTTTCATTGCGTTTGGCTACATGTTGGCTGAGAAGGAAGATAACTTCACGTGGATACTTAAGAAATTGAAGACTTACTTGATGGTTGGTCGTTGCCTAGTGTAATTTTTACTGATCGAGATATAGCTTTGATGAATGCTATTGTCAAAGTTTTTCCTTCTGCAAAAAATTTGTTATGCACATGGCACATCAATAATAATGTATTTGTAAACACTAGAGACAAGTTTTCTAAGTAATAGGACTTTGAAATCTTTTTTCGCAAATGAAATGACCTATGCAAATCATCCACCAAGTCCGCGTACTACATCCGTCTTACTGAGTTTGAGTTGGAGTACACTTCATTGTGGGATTGTGGGATGTCTTAGTGTACTTGAGGACTACTTGGTTGAATTTGCATAAGGGACGGTTCGTTACTACTTGACAAACCACGTATTATACTTCGGCAACGCCACCACAAATAGCGTATAGAGTGCTCACTCTAAAATAAAGTCCTATTTAGGAACTAGTTTGAAGGATTTTATGAGTTGTTGGAAGAGTGTAGATAGTGCTATTCACGTTCAACACACAAATATAAGGAAATCATTTGAAAGAAGCAAGTTTTGTACTGTGCATGAGTTCCAACACATTTCCTTACTTTTATTGCATGGGAAAATACCAAGGAGGCATTGACAAAGATTCCTGAGTAAAAAAAAACTTGTGCAAGGAGTAGGTTTAGATGGAAATTCATGTGGTTGTGTGCTACACAAAACACATGGCATTCCATGTGCTCATGAGATTGTAGTATTTCATCAATCTCATTCACCTTTCCTACTCAGTGATGTACACTTGAGCTTGGTTCCGGATAAGTAAGCAATGTCACATGAAATCATATATATAGAGGTTGTAGAAAAATTAGTTGAGAAGTTACAAAATAGTGATAATGTTGCACGAGCATTCTAGTGCAGAAGGTTCATGAGATCATCACTCCATCTGAAACCACTATTTCTACACCCAAGGAAAGAGTGACGACAAGGGATCGACCTAACAACAAAAAACCAAGATCTCTAACACTTCTACTAAGTGTGATCATTCACAACATGAGTACACATTTTACAGCATGCACATGAGACCATGATATGTTCAAACAAGAAAATGTACCATCATTACGGAGGCCCAGGACAAAATTGTGGGTAGGTCGTTTTTAGGATCAACTACACCGTGGATGGCATTGTCACATTAAAGAATAGAACGATGTGAAATTCGATGGCAATTGAAGATTTCATGTCATTGCGTTAGCCATGGGTTTAGTCGACGATGGGTGGAAACAGGTAAGGGCAAGCATGATTAAGGAGATGTTGTATGATGATGCATAAGTACCTCATTTAGTATAATATTCTTGATGTTTTTATCTTTAATTTAATGTAAATGTCATATTGTACTAAATGCTTGTTATTTGATCGTTAGTCCCATTCGAAACATTTGTTTACCCTACTTGATATTCGCATTTTTGCTGCTACCACTTTTAATGTCATAATTATTCAAATGTTGGCTGTCCAATGGATTACTTACTTACCATTGAGAGCGTAGCTCTACCTATGACTAAAAGATTAAGAACTAAAAGATTAAGAATCAAAATGGGATTCGTGCACGGTGACCACTGGATTCTGGTATGAATGCGCATTTGATATGATTATGTTTATCTAGTTTAAAATCTAACAAAATCTTTGACATTGGGTGCATCACTAAATGTTAAGTTCAAGAAAATGTCACCAATTCCCCTGATTGATGTTGAATGGATCAATGCATGAGACCTATCTGCAATTAGCTGGAAGTCAAATTTTTGAAAATCTCAACATATTTGCTACAACCTCACCAGATAAAGGACCTCACAGTAAAAAAATTCATCCACCTTGTCGATGATTAAGGAGGTGTCATATGATGATGCGTAAGTACCTTATTTAGTATAATATTTTTTATATTTTTATCTTTAATTTAATGTAAATGTCATATTGTACTAAATGCTTGTTATTTGATCGTTAGTCCCATTCGAAACATTTGTTTACCCTACTCGATATGCACATTTTTGCTGCTACCACTTTTAATGTCATAATTACTCAAATGTTGGCTGTCCAATGCATTACTTACTTACCATTGAGAGTGTAGCTCCACTTATGACTAAGAGATTAAGCATCGAAATGAGATTCGTGCATGGTGACCATTGTATTATGGTATGAATGCGTATTTGATATGATTATGTTTATCTAGTTTAGAATCTAACAAAGTCTTTGACATTGGGTGCATCACTAAATGTTAAGTTCAAGAAAATGACACCAATTCCCCTGATTGATGTTGAGTGGATCAATGCGTGAGACCTATCGACAATTAGCTGGGAGTCAGATTCTTGAAAAGCTCAACATATTTGCTAGAACCTCACCATATAAATGACCTCACAGTAAAAAATTCATCCACCTTGTCGATGACTAGTGTTTTTGTATAAGCTTTTAGATATCAACATTTTTCCACACAACACTATTTTGATGATCGATATGGAACTTACATGTATATTGGTTGATACTTGTACATGTAAACTTACTTTTGATTATATTACGTTTGAAAACATTATTTTGAACCCTTACTCTTAATTGTGAATTTCGATACGTGTAGAAAGCCCAAATGAGAATCCATTTTCTTTATGTATTCTACATTGTCCACACTCGACATCTAATGAACTCTCTCCATGCTTGACTGATCGTTGGTCACTGCTTGATGCCTTATTTCAACTAACATTAAGTCCAAAAAGTATATGACACACTTGTTGGACACATCTTAATAAACCCGACTTAGTCATAATGTCATTTGGCTTCTCAAAGTACTTATTGCCAACCGACAACGCGTTTCGAATTCTCTATACAATAAACATGTAAAATGTGAGAATTTTGTAGGTGTAAAGAATAGAAAAAACGAGAATAACCAAACAAAAAGGTGGAAAATCGTACATTTGAGTGGTCGTCAAGAATTGGCTTACGAATACCGCCTCAACCCATTTCTGGATTAATTAAAATTGGATGTGAGATTGTGTGGAACCAAGGTAAGTACTGCTGAACTGCATCATGAGGGAGCCAAACCTTTTGCCCATAGTTGGCGGGAGACCAATAATGGTTTGCCAAATCTTCCCATAAAGACTCAGTAAAATGGTGCCTCATGGTATAGTTAGATCCATATACACTTTTAACCTTCATAGGTCAGAACAAGCTTTTGGGGATGGTTTGTACATAACCTAATTGCCTCAGTATGCGTTGTGGGTGGTATGGCTATACAACATGCTAATAAAATTTATCTCTTTGCCCATACTTCTCGTGCCTTCCCTTAAAATTAATAAATTAATTCAACCTAATCCAAATTGCACAAATTTTTGAGTGATAATGAAATTTACCTTTTTACCCATACTTTATTTGAGTGTTAATAAAATTTACCTTTTTTCCCATACTTCTCGTGTTTTCCCTTAAAATTAATAAATTAATTCAACCTAATCCAAATTGGATGATGATAGAGGAGTTCGACTTAAATTAAAGATAAACAACTCAACGACTTGAGAGAACGCTACCTCTTCAATGTCTTGAACACTACCTCTTCAAATAGATCAACAACTCACTAATCAACCACTCTCATTCCTCTTCAAATCATTCATTCCATGCTTTCCTTCATCGATTCATTCACTGTTTTCCTTTGCTCTTCGATTCAAAGGTGAGGTAATCCACCTTTTTTCTCCAATTTTGTTTTTGCTGTGTTGATTAGATTTGGTATTGAAAATTCTTAGATACCCATGATCGAGACTTTTATAGAACTCTGTAATTCTTTGTTCTATGCATTCTATGTGTTTGATGAATTATCTAAACCATAAAGTCAACATTTGGTGTTTTTGAATTTCAGTGTTTATGCATTTTATGTGTTTGATGAATTGTCTAAACCATAAAGTCAATGTTTCGTGAAATGCCTATGAGAATATTGAATGTGTTGTTCCATTGCCAACAAATTGAACCTCTGATTCTATATATGCAATTGATGAGTAGTTAATTAGCACTATTTTATAAGGTGTCTAATTAAAGTCAAATCAATATCAATGGATACCTAAATCCATAAACAGTTACAATAAATCTATCTTATCTTTCAATCATTTTTTTATAAGAAATAGGTATATGTATATATCAAAATTATCAAAAAGTATACAAAGAGGAATTTTGCTTCTGCACATTATTCATTAATTCTTAGAAATTAAGTTCCGCGAGCGAAGCGAGCGGGTCAACCGTGCGTAGCACGTCTTGAAACTAGTATATATATATCAAAGAGCAAATCTTGTTTTTTTTAAGTCGTAATGAAAGTTACTATTTTGTCCTTCTTATTTTATTAATTTTCTCTCACTCTTCTTCTTCGCTCGCTCGCCTGACCTCTAGCTCTAAGATTGGGGAATCGAAAGCTTCAATTGGGGTTCGACAGTATCTCTATTTCCTACACCTCATCTATCTTTCGACTTCCTGAATGATTCTAACTTCTATTTAGTCAACAACGATGCTATTTCTCATCAACTGTGTTATCGTGAATTAATGTGTTCTCTATCTATGATGTTGGCGTCTCTCAAAGCTCTCATTCTTCTTAATCTCTTAAAGTCAGTCATGGTCTTGCTGCTCCATCATGTTCATCAAAATATTTATAGACAATTTATTCAAATGATGGATTAAAAGCGTTTTGGAAAGAAGTTGCCCCAACTATGAGCAGAGTTATAGCTCTAACTGCGTCACAGTTAGCTACTTCAGATGAATTCAAGCGGGTCAAGTCTAAATTGCTATTGTTCAATTTAATATCTTCAAAGTAATTTCTATATTATTGTGCCATTTCTGTGGCATTCCAATTTAAGCCACATATCCATATTAACCTATCAATATTTCCCCTATATAGGCTCTGGTTTTGCTAACACCTCTTGAAGAAGGATTTCATGTACACCTCATGTATTGAACAAACTTGTAACTTCTGCCCTTTATTTTATTCGTAGTTGTTGTCGCATCTCTAATTGATTTAGTACCATTATAAATCGACCAATGTGCCACTTCTTCATTTTAGAGAAAACTAACAACAATTCATTCCTAGTAAAGCTCAAGTACTTTAGTTGGAGCTGTAAGTACTATTGTTACTTTGCCAATGGACATGATTAAAACTCTTCTTATGTTGCAAATCTGAAGGTGGAAGCTATAAAAAGGGCTTCACTGTACATCCTGGGTATAAGCCATTTGATTGTTATGACTGCTAACTGCATGTTCATAAAGGTTCATGCTTTAATTGTTAGATAATTAGTTGTGACGACCCAAAAACTTATGAGATCTGCCCTAGGGGAAATTAAAGAATTTCATAACCCTACACAAAATAACCCCACTATATAAATCAAATTAGAAACCCTAGCCTCCTTTTGGTTTTGAAATTTTAACTACGGGAGGAAAAAGGGAGATCGATGTCTAACTCCAGGAGAACACAAATTAAAGGTACACGCACCCCCCACATCCTTTTAATCACATTTTAAATGAAAATCAAACTTTAAACTTGACAAAAAAAAATGGTGAAAAACTCCTTGTTTGTGGTTTGTAGCGTCGACAAGGCGACAAAAGGCCCTAGCGAAAAACGGAAGCAAAGTAAGGGCGCCACCAGGCTGCCCCACCATTGATGCTTAGGAGAAAAGGAAAGGGGTGGTGTTGTGACCACCCCCACCATTCCAAGTGCACGCCAGCCATGGCTGGTAAGGGCGCGGTTGCGCCCCTGGCCTCCCCTTCCTTGGCGGATGGAGGAACCAAGGGCCAAACACCCCTGGTTTACCGGTCAACTCATAAAAAGAAAATAAAAACAAAATATAAATAGAAAATATATATAATAAATAATAAAATAAATATAAATAAAAATAATATATATAGATATATTATAAATAATATAATAATAATGTGTTTTCAAATGGCCCCCATACTCGATCCCTCTCACGGGCGACAGGAGACCCGCGTGACCGCCGTAGTGGCCCCTTCCCCGAAGTAATTAAATAATAATTAATTTCGGATTTTGCATCGTCGAATAATGCGACTGTTGTTTAAATTTTCTAGATTTGTAAAGAGGTTCACATCGAGCACCGTGCATGCGAGGTCGGTCGAGAGAGTCTAACTTGGCGAGTTGATGTAAGTGGGGAGCTTCACACATGTATCAAATATGGCATGTTATTAGATAATTAAGATTTATGATTCGAACTCAAGACTTAGGGATGGGTTGCATTAAGCTATTGACTTGATTTACTTATCGATGGTTGTATATATGTTGCACCAAAAAATTTGGGATTACTTCTTCTGGGCAAAGAGATGAAATTACCTATTCTTGGGTAAGGAGTTGGAATTACCCCTCCTGGCTAAGGAGATGGGGTTAAAGTATTAAGGACATGGGCTATAGTAAACTTCTCATGAAAACTCTAAGTGATCTTGATGCACATATTAGTAACGGTTTGGACGAACTTATTGTTGGTTTGATGGGACCATTGAGGGGATACAACGACCATTGTGCACTAGTAATCTTCATCACCTTGAGAGTAGGGGAATCAGTTACCAAAATCAAGTCAATAACTAGTATGCATTGAATGGACCAATGACTTATAAATATTATTATTCTTTATGATATATCTCTTGTGGGCCCCTATGCATGAATGCTTTAATTTCATTTATGATTTTCAAACCTATTGTTATTATGGTTGATAAAAGGGATGGTTTACATTTAATTATAGATATAAATCTTATTTCCATGCTTTTTACAAAATGCTTGTGATTTGATTTCAACCCCATGTTAGATCTTACATCTTTATTTAGTAGTACTTGCATGTTTAATATTTGAGCGGGTTTTTCGCATTTATTGAGCTTCATTGGTTCTATAGCTCACACCACTTACAATACAGGTCCATCTACGAGTGTGATAGATCGCGGGAAAAAGAAGGTCATTGCTTGAGTCTCCTTGTATCGTAAGCATTACAAGATATATTTGCTATTTCTTTTAAAAACTTTTAATAAGGGTTGTAACCTAGGCAAGTCTGTTGGGTAGTTCAACATTCCTTCAGTTAGTTTGACACATGTATAAGCTTTTGAGGTTTTTGGAGATTTCATATTATTTTGATTTAGTTAGGTGAGTTTAAGATATCTGATAGTTCGGTTAATGATGACATATGGTATTTATTTAAATTCAAATTTCGCATTATCTTGACATATTGTATATATGTTGTTCCCCAGGTTGTTTAGGCATGCCAAACCATTATTTGGGCCTAGTTCGGGTATTAGGCCTAAGTGGCGATTCGGGCCGGACGACCCGACCCTAAGTCGGGGAAGGGTCATCTCAGTTGGTATTAGAGCATATGAGTTAGAACCTAGGGAAAACGTTAGGTTAGTGAGACCTAAGAACGTAGAGCCTTTAAGTGTCAAGGTCAAGTTTAAGTCGAACAAATCAATGGTATGAGACATTGATTCAAGTTGACTTAATGTGCACAAACGAACAATCCTAAGATGGGAAGGGATTGAATACTTGAGTAAAACATTTGAATAATATTAGTTGATTAGTATTATAATATATCGCGTTTAGATATTTTACATATTCTCTTAATTTATAGGACTAATTCGCTCTTGTTTGCTCTGCAATGGCATTATGAGCAATCAAGGCAAAAACTCCTACAATTTGAGAGAAACAACGGATAGGGATGAGAGAAATTGGCACGCTTAAATGGAGCAGTGCATGACTACTATGGCCGAAACATATCAAAAGGCCATCCATGACATGAGATCTGCTCAAGACCAGAGGTCGGCGGACCTAGCGCAATCACAGGTAAGGAATATGGCCCGCATACTAGAACTGATGTAGTAAGGAACCATAGGGGCGGCGGAGCGAGCACCCGTGAGGCAAGGACCTAACCTATACACGAAGATCACTCGATGGAAGAGGGGGTCGATTCTGCTCTGGCTGGAGCTGCAGCGGTCGTACATGTAGTGAACAAAGACCCAGAGGTTTACCAAATCCCATTAAGGCTAAGGCGTGGATACTAAATATGGATAAGAGGATGAAGACGTTGGATATTGATGAGTGGACCATAGTACCGCTGGTGGCGTTTTTATTAGAACACAAGGCACACAAGTGGTGGATGACTATTTAGATGACATAAGGAACTAATGAGAATTAGCCCCAGTTCAAGCGTTTATTTTACGAAGAATCGTTCCCAGAGCCAGTGAAGATTCGATAGTTCCTTACCTTAGTACAGGGTGACATGTCAGTGGCTGAATATGTATCAAAGTATAACGAGTTGCTAGAGTTCGCACATGAGTATGTCCCGACAGATAGGATTCGTAAGAAGAGATTTATTGATGGACTGAAGCCGAATATTAGTTCTATGGTAGTGGCTTCTAGATCTGAGACTTATCACTAGGCACACCGACGAGCCCTTGAGTGTGAGGCATCACACCGTGGGGGTTTCATGCAGTTTTAGCCAGGATCTAATCAGTATTAGTATAGGAAATGTAGCTTTGGGAGTTACCAAAACAACCAGGATGCAGTTTCAAGAAACCAAAGTTTTGAGGGTTTTCTATTGGATATACACGTTCAGGTACAACTTCAAGGGCGCCAAGTATTCCTACTGCAACTGCTACACATACGCATCTCCCTAGGCCTTTAGCTACTCATAGTATGACATCTAGGCCATCATGTCCATCACAGCAGCCACAATAAAGCGAGGGCAGAGGGCTGAAATCGAGTGCATCTGCGAGTGTTACGCAGCCACCTCCGAATTACCAGAAATCACATATAATATGTTTTCGGTATGGTGAAGCAGGAAATTATATGAGCAGATACCCCAACCCACCACCATCTGAGATGAGTGTAGCTCCAAATGCCCGGGGAGGAGTCCATGTAGTAGCTGAACATGACCGAAAGACCCCGCGATGGGTAGTTGCAGGTACGGGTTCTGATTTTGGTAATGAAACCAAAATGCATTAGTTAATTTGAAATCCATCATTTTACTGTTATAAGGAAACCAAAATTTGGTACATTGGGGTCAAAAAGACCAGAGCAAAACTCGATAAAAAAAAAAGATAATATTATCATTGATGGAATTGTATGATCTTATAGATAGATGGTAGAATACAAAAATTGGGGATTCCCCAAACTAAGAATACGTTAAAATGAGCATTAAGTGCATGACGCATTGATATAAGTAGATCTAGTGATTTTGGTTTAAAAGAGATACACATCATGGAGGGTGGCGCATCAAGGATAACCAAGTTACTAAAATTGGGGATACCAAAACGTTACAACTTCTTTCGAAATAAGTGTGGTTTACTTTACTATACTATAAAATATAAATGAACCAAGTTAGTATGACTTGGAGAGCATACCTTACAGCTAGTAATATGAGTCAAATGATAATGAACTCAATGGTAGATAAATTACAAAAATTGAGGATACCAGCTAAAAATATAGTCTTGGCATAATTGTACGATGTTAGACATGAGGATTGACATCCATCAGGTCATATGGAACCTAATCTAAGTCATAAATGGGCAGTTGAACAAAATAAATAAAGTCGAGAAATAAATAATGTAACTAGTACCACCTAATCTAAGTCATGATGACAGAATCCTTAAAATTAAAGATCCTAATATAAGGTCGATTTTTTGTTGAAAATGAAGAATAAGTAAATGGTGGTATAACGGATTGCGAATCCAAAAGAGACAACGACTTTCAAACGTAACATATAAAAGTTAAGACTATTTATTTTTCAGTGAGAGAAATTTTAAACAAGTTGTAAGAGTTAAGAGTTAGCTTAGAAAAGTGACAAGAGGTGTTTGTTCATTGAATGTAAACGTGAATAAGCCAAATGAATTTAAAACGGTCGTCCAGGATCATGAGAGTTGACTCAAAATATAAAACCTACAACAATAAATGCCGACAAATGTATGTTAACATTGATGTTAAGGTATTATTCTCGAGAGGAATACTTGATATACTATTTGTAGACTCCACAAATGAGTTACAAGGACATGAAAAGTCGTTCATTAATATGTAACCGAGATAGCGATATAGTTGGTATCCTAGTGTTCATACTATAGTGGGTAGCTATCCTCATTCCTATTGCCAGTTGGTAGTATGGTATTATTGTCGAATAGACAGAGATGTTTATGGCACAGATAGGCACTAAATCATATCTCGCTAGGTTTTAACATACTTGTTGAACAACTTAGGCGTCCATTGTGATTTCGGTGGAGGGTACAAGGGAATACCTAGATACGCTTGATGATACGAAGACTTGGCAGCTAGCTAAACTTTAATGACTATATTAAGACCTATACGAGATAAGCCTCACAAATTCTGCCTGGTATGACATAAAATAAGAATGTTGGGATGTTAAAGTCAAAGGTTAATATCATCTCATGCAGGGTATAAGTAAATTTCGCAGGTGTGGTTTTGTATCATTAAAAATAAAAAAGGTCATAAAAGAAATTGCTACAAATGGAATCGTCGGGATACCGGTGTACTTTACTTTTACTTTCAAGGACGAAGTTTCTTTAAAGTTGGGGATGTTGTGACGACCCAAAAACTTAAAAGACCTTCTCTAGGGGCAATTAAGGAATTTTATAACCCTACACAAAATAACCCTACTAAATAAATCAAATTAGAAACCTTAGCCTCCTCTTGGTTTTGAGATTTTAACTACGGGAGGAAAAAAAGAGATCGAGGTCTAACTCCAAGAGAACACAAATCAAAGGTACACACATCTCCCTCATCCTTTTAATCATGTTTTAAATGAAAAACAAACTTTAGATTTGACCAAAATTAGTGAAAAACACCTTGTTGGTGGTTTGTAACGTCGACGAGCCGACCAAAGGCCCTAGCAGTCGGCAGCGGCTGCGCCACCAGACTGCCCCACCATTGATGCATAGGAGAAAGGGAAGGGGATGGTGTCGTGACCACCCCCACCCCTCCAAAGGCAAGCCAGCCATGGCTGGCAGGGGCGCGATTGTGCCCCTAACCTCCCCTTCCCTGGCGGATGGAGGAATAAAGGGCCAAACAGCCCTTGGTTGACCGGTCAACTAAAAATAATAATAAAATATAAATAGAATATATATATATATAATAAATAATAAAATAAATATAATAAAATAATATAATAAAATAATATATATATATATTATAAATAAATATAATAATAATATGTTTTCAAATGGGTTGGGTGGGCCCCCATACTTGACCCTCTCATGGGCGACGGGAAACCCGCAGGACCACCATAGTGGGCCCCATCCAGAAGTAATTAAATAATAATTAATTTTGAATTTCGCTTCGTTGAATAATGCAACCGTTGTTTAATTTTTTTAGATTCGCAAAGAGGTTCACATCAAGCCCCGTGCGTGCGAGGTCGGTCAAGAGAGTCTAACTCAGCGAGTCAAAGTAAGTGGGGAGCTTTACTCGAGTATCAAATATGGCATGTTATTAGATAATTAAGGTTCAAGATTTGAACTCAAGACTTGGGAATGGGTTGCATTATGCTATTGACTTGATTTACTTATCTATAGTTGTACAAGTGTTGCACCAAGAAAATTGGGATTACTTCTCCTGGGCAAGGAGATGAAATTACATATTCCTGGGTAAGAAGTTGGAATTACCCCTCCAGTTTAAGGAGATGGGGTTAAATTATTAAGGACATGAGCGGTAGTAAACTTCTCATGAAAACTCTAAGTGATCTTGGTGCACATATCGGCAACGGCTTGGACGAACTTACTTTAGTTTGATGGGACCATTGAGGGGACACAACGACCATTGTGTTCACTAGTGATCTTCATCACCTCGAGAGTTGGGGAATCGGTCACTGGAATCAAGTCAATAACTAGTATGCATTGAATTGACCAATGACTTATAAATATTATTATTCTTTATGGTATATCTCTTGTGGGCCCCTATGCAATGCTTTAATTTCATTTATGATTTTTAAACTTTTTGCTATTATGGTTTAAATGCATATTAGAACTTGTCTTAAATGGATAAAATGGATGGTTTACATTTAATTATAGATATGAATCATATTTCCATGCTTTCTACTAAATGCTTGATGATTAGATTTCAACTCCATGTTAGATCTTGCATCTATATTAAGTAGTAATTGCATGTTTGATGTTTGAGTAGGTTTTTCACATTTACTGAGCTTCGTTGGTTCTTTAGATCACCCCACTTACAATACAAGTCCACCTACAAGTGCGATAGGTCGCAGCAAGGGGAAGGCTATTGCTTGAAGTCTCCTTGCATCGTGAGAATTACAAGATATATTTACTATTTGTTTTGGAAACTTTTAATAAGGGTTGTAACTTAGGCAAGTTTGTTAGGTAGTTCAACCTTCCTTCAGTTAGTTTGACACATGTCTAAGCTTTTGAAGTTTTTGGAGATTTCATATTATTTTGATTTAGTTAGGTGAATTTGAGATATCTGATAGTTCGGTTGATGATGACATATGGTATTTATTTAAATTCTAATTCCGCATTATCTTGCCATATTGTCTATATGTTGTTCCGTAGGTTGTTTAGGTGTGTCAGACCGTTATTTGGGCATGGTTCAAGTATTGGGCCTAAGTGACGGTCTGGGCCGGACGACCCAACCATAAGTCGGGGAAGGGTCGTCTCATTAGTCTTCTTATTTATTTAAATTGTATTTTATTTAGATAGATTTGTATCTTTCAAATGAGATGGTTGTCCAATGTCTTATAAGATGATTAGCTTGCTGCAACTGAATAACGGTTTTGTTGATGCGTTTGGTTTATATTTAGTTAATGTTCGCCAACTACTGCCAAAAAGAGAATTTTTAAGTACAAGATGTATAACTTTTTTTAATTGCTGGAGTGAGTTGTATTGCAAGATGTAGGTATTGAGCAATCTTATGGTAGTAATTTGATTTGTATAGGATTTGTATGAGCACACAATCACCTAAGATTCAATCAAAAGAGAACTTCTAGGAACGAAGTTTCAAAATTGTAAACAACATACCCAACAATAAAGTCAAGTACGTTAAAGTGCTCTGACCATTTTTGTTTCGTTGTGCATCCAATTTAAATCTCTTTGACAAATCCGATTTAGCCAAGAACAGCTTTCCATATGCAATAAAATTTGTTCTTCAATAACCTCACAAACAAAGTTTTATTAGATCAATATTATTCTGAAGTTAACATTAGTATTTAGGTACTTACATAAATTCATCAAATATTCAATTTTATATGAAGTGAAGACTCGCCTGATATATAACTTCAAGTCAAAATTGTTGTAGCCCTCATAGAGATCATAAGGAGCCATGATTAGCATAAATAAAAATTTTGCAAATATCTATTTCCTACTTTTTCTTGGTAACATTTTTCTTTGGAAGAAACTTCACTAGAGAGAACAAGCATTATGAAACTCCTATGAATCTAGAATTACCAGCACAAATCCCTGGAGGATCATCAAGTAGTTCTGCTATTCTTGTTGCTCAGCCTAAGGAGGACCACAAAAATATTGAAGCTAAGCTACTCTGAAGATATCTCTGTGATGCCCAAAGTATGTGTATTAAAGATTACTATATTGATATAGTTTGCATTTTTCATGAACCAAGAAAATAATATAGGAGCCTGTGTTTGCTTTTGGTAATGTTCCAATTTCTATTACTATTGTGCTTTGATCTCCAAGTATATTATCATAATCCTCAACTATAGCTTGCGATTTACTGATCTCGTATATTCCTTCGGTTATTTTTATATGTAATCCTTCAAAAATCCTTTATTAAAAACTAGAAGTCATTTTAAAAATTTAGAAGACTTTTGTACCTCTTCTCCTAATTTACCCATAAACATTTAATTGCACTTAAACACTTGTTCTCTTTTTGTTGGATAAAATAGAGGGTTGATGTCATTAACAATGTAATTAAAGCACGTGCAAGAATATAATTTGAACCATAATTAATGAATTCCTTAATGTGTGTTTTGAGTAAAATAACTTATATTATTGATAGAAGGGATTATTATTTATAACTTCTCAGTGAATGGAAGCTTAACACTACCTCTATTATTTTTTTGTTTGAATTTCTTAAATCTCAACTATAGTCGGAGCTTCTGGTTTTTCGGATAATTTATTTTTCTTTTTGGCATGGATATTTTCTATGCTATCTTTTTTATTGGCACACCTATGATTTGGGCTTTATTGTATATATAGAAAAGTATAACTCCACAACTATATTTTTGTTTTGACTTGCATCTATTTCATAATTAACTTGATCTCACTAATCCCTCTCGTCTTTGCCATGATTCTCAACTCGACCTTTCCTCTACTTTGGATAATTTTAAACATTGTGATTTAGCAATGGATGCCCGTTGCACTCATGAACTTATTTGTGTCATAGAGATCATTTAACACAAAATAAGTTACTTTCCAAGTGTTTCATGGCTCACTATGAATTCTTGATCCCTTGCGACCATTTGTGACGGCTGTAGAGTTGGATTTTCAATTTCTAATGCACTTTTTTTTTGCTCTGTTTAGGCTATTTCAAGGACTGCAACATTATAAAAAAAAAGGAAGCTCATTAATTTTGAAGTTATAAATCCTCTTGTAATAAGGAATTTTGGACTTATCTACTTGGGGCAACTAAAGTAGTAAAGTGGCTATAGGTAAAGGAAAAAAAAATAGCACACAATATCATCCGATCATTGCTTCTGAGTAGGCTCCTACTACTGTTCGTCAAAATATATCTCTTTTGAAAGTATTGGAGTAGCTAAGGATTTTCATCAATAGATAATTTAAGTATCAATATTTTTGTTTCCAAAAAAAAAGGATCAATATTTTTTTAGATTATAATGCACTATATTTCTAATGTAAATATTATAAAACAAATCATTGTCAATACTTATATGCGTATAATACATTTGCAATTTTCAGATAATAATTTGTTAGAGTTATATTCATTGATGTGTAACACCTCGGATAACTAGTGTATATATATATATATATATATATATGAAAAAGGGTTACGGGTTGCAATAATGTGTTGCGAGAAAGGTGTTTGAGAGGCGAAAGATTACGTCGTAGCATGCGGGCCTGCGAGCAGGTACGCTACACTGTGAGATTAAATCTTATTGAGGTTTTTATCTAGGGCTTAGATAGAGGAGTTTTTTTCTTTGTGTACTAAACTATTAACAGTGATTACTTTGTTTATTGCCTGTGGCTTTTTTCCTGATTTTAGATTTTCCGCGCAAATTCTTATGTTCATTTTTTTCTCTATGGTTTGTTTATCTATATGTGTATTTGCGTGACTGAGATCTTGAGTATTTTGCAATGATTCATCACAACACTTAAGATATGATTGAGAGACATAATTTTGTCATAAAACTTCCTAGTTTTTACACAATGAAAAATCTCTTGGATGCACATTGAGACGTGTGCCATATTTGAAACACAATATGCAAATTCTAATTAACAATTGCGTGTATAGCAAATGCGCCTATAAAAAAATGTCACCAAATTCCTCATTTTTAGTCTTAGATGGATGGAGATAGTGAGATTGTTTTATCATTGTTTCCTTCAAAATACAAGAATACCGGCATGGATCACTTGTCGATCAGAGGATGGTAATCAACATACGAGTTTTTAATATACATGTCTCAAATAAAAACCTCGTAGCTTTCTGGCATTTCGGATGTGTGTTTTATTGTAATAATAATGTTTTGTGTAAGAGTCTTATTTTATTGTGTGAGTGATCTCATTGAAAAGATGAGATATGGTTTATTTCGTTTGGTTACATATATAACACTATAAAAAAAATCTCATTAAGACTTGGCGTTTGCTTGGTGATATCTTCTAATCCCCATAGTGTGTGTCACGGGGCTAATTAAAGATGGGTTTTTCACTAGAAAAATTTTCTCACTCAATCAAACCCGTGGTGCCTAAGCGCCACCTTAGTTCAGCACACCAATACTTGAATTAAAGGGACAGCAAGCAATATCAACAAGGAAACGTTTTTACTAGCTCTCAATTGGGAATACAACACTAGAACTCTATGCTTCCCCAAGCTTAGAGCCATTGGCTTTATAGACCAGCCAACAGGTAGTTACATAACCAACTAGGACACATGTTTTGTGTACATCGATCCATAAACTAAGTAAAACACCACTCCCTTTGTGGTCAAGGCAGTTACCCAACTGCCTTGCTCCCTAACTGCCACATCGTTCCATCACCTCCACCATTACAGGGTCAATTACAACATGTTCCATGTATTCGGGACTTCCTTGGTCGTACCTTGATCATGGCTCCTGCCCATGACCAAGGCAGTTACTCAACCGCTTGGAACCACCTTGACTTGGTCCATCCACGCCTCAAGGGACGTGGCCCATGTTTCTCTACGGGACATGGACTGCTCGGTGGTGCCTGGCCGTGCCCAGGCACCTCGGGTGTTAGCCAGGGCTCGGTCGAGTCCCACCGGCTCGGGGTGGCCGATGCCATGATCCGTCCATGGGTCGTGTCTTGGCATTGCGCCCAAGGCATGCTCGAGGGTCCTTGGTACTTCGCCCATGCCACCTCAGGGAGAGAGCACACTTCTCCCTATAGTAGATGTTAAGTCGTTTCCTCAGCTCCAATAGGAAACATCCCAAAATAAGACCAAGCGTACTTTGACTTGGTCAACGCCCAAGTCAAGATTTGTCGACCCTCGCCTCGTGCCAAGGCGCGACCTTGCTAGTGCCAAAAAATCCGCCAAATCTTGCCCGTGCCCGTGCCCGTGCCCGTGCCAAGACGCAGTGCCAAGGTGCACCCGTGCTTGTGCCAAGGCGCATGCCAAGGAGCGCTCGTGCCTTGCGCCAAGGTGACGTGCCAAGGTGTGCCAAGGCGCTGTGCTAAGGTGCGCGCCCAGACGCAACCCCCTTCACACCTTTGAGCCATTTCGCATGTTTTCCCGCAACTGAACCTTATGGAACCATCCGAGCCCTCCATAACTCGATCAATGGCTAGGTTTCTTGCTGCCCAACCCAGCCTACTCGGGTCACGCTATTGAGGGGCTGACAAACATCCCCCGCCGAAATGTTCGATGCCCTCATCGAACTGCTCGGTTGCTGCCGCTTCTGGTAGTCTGCTATCTCCTTCTCAAACTGCCATAGAGTAGTATCTCGCTCCCAAGTAGGTTCTTCAACATCAACCCACTTGATCAAGTAAAAAGTTCACCTGTTTTTCTTGCTTTGGCCACGCGACTCGTGGCTTAGAATTTGCTCGATCTCCCTTACAAACTCTTTTCGCACCAAAGGTGGAGCCCTTCTCACTGTGCTTCTCTCTGGATCTGCCTCATTATAGTGGAAAGGTTTAAGATAGCTTACATGGAATGTATGATGTATCTTCAACCTTTCTGGTAGCTTAAGGCGATAAGCCACCCTTCCAACTCGCTTGACCACCTCAAATGGTCTCGCGTATCGCTAGACCAGACCCTTATGTGTCTCCTTCTTGTTGAACTTCTTTAGAATCTAGGGAGTAAGCTTCAACAAGACCAGGTCTCCTTCCTAGAACTCCAAGGGTCTCTTGTGTTGGTCCGCATACTTCTTCATCCTTCTGACAGCTTTTGCCAAACTGTCTTGAGTTGCCTCCCTCAGCTCCTGTTTGTTCCTCGCAAAGCAATAGGCCGCTGGACTCGATCCCATCGCCTTTGACTTGGCTACCTCATGTGGAGTAGCCGGCTGTTGTCCTGTCACCACCTCGAACGGACTCAGCTTCGTAGCTGAGCTTTTATGAAGATTGTAGCAAAATTGGGATGTATCAAGTAAATATACCCAATTAGATTGTGTGGCATTCACGTAGTGTCTGAGGTAGTCCTCCAGCAATGCATTGATCCTTTTCGTCTACCTATCTGTTTGAGGATGATTTGCGATGGAAAACTTCAGCTTCGAGCCCAACAACTTGAAAAAGGCCACCCAAAACCTTCCAGTGAAGCGAGCATCTCGATCACTGATGATGTCTTCCGGTATTCCCCAATACTTCACCACATGTTTCAGGAACAACTTTGCTGTTAGATCCACATCGCAATTCTTCGGAGCAGCTATGAATGTAGCATACTTCGAGAATCGATCTACCACCACTAGCACGCTTGTCATCCCCTGCACCTTAGGAAGACTAGTAATGAAATCCATCGATATGCTTTGAAAGGGTCTGTCTAGTACAGGCAAAGGCTCTGTCTGGTAACTTCCTCCTTCCTGTCTTGTCTTGTTGGCACAAAAGACAAGTCTGCACGTACTGATCCACGTCCTCCTCCATCTTCGGCCAGAAGAACGAACGCAATAAAAGGGAATAGGTGCGTTCCATGCCCAGGTGTCCTGCCCACCGAGCATCATTTGTCTCATTTAGAAGTTGTCGCCTTAGTCCACCAGTACTAGGGACATATGGACGTCCTCCTTTGGCATAGAGGACTTCATCTTTGCACCAAGACCTCCGAGTGACTCCCTCAGCCACTAGCTTCATCATTTTCACACAAACAGGGTCTTTGCTAGTCTCCTCCTTGATGCGAGGCAGGAACTCGCTTTCCAGCCTCACTACTGCTGATACCATCTCAGCCACCACCCTGCGACTGAGAGCATCCGGGGACTGAATTGAGCCTCTCGGGTTTATGCTCGAACTGCACATCAAACTTTGCTAGGAAATCTAGCCATCTCGCCTGCTTCTGATTGAGCTTCTTCAGGTTCATAAAGTAGGTGATCCCTGCATTGTCCGTCCGCACCACGAAACTGGTTCCCAACAGATAATGCCTCCAAAGGTGGGTGGAGAGCATGGATCACAGCCAGCATTTCTTTCTCATGAGTCGGGTACCTCTGCTCCGTTTCCTTCAGCCTCCTACTTTCGAAAGCAATGGGGTGTCCCTCCTAGGCAAGTACCACCCCCAGTGCTCTATCTGATGTGTCCGTGTGCACTTCGAAAGGTAGGTCGAAATTGGGTAACCCCAATACCGGTTCAAAGGCAATGACCTGCCTCAGCTCCGCCATGGCTTGGTTGCATCGATCCGTCCATGCCCAAGCTCGATCCTTTTTCAACAGATCTGTCAGCAGTGCCACTCTCCTTCAATAGCCCTCCACAAACCGCCAATAGTAATTCGTCAAACCCAGGAAATACCGCAACTCCTGGACCTTCGTGGGGTTCAGCCACTCCATGATCGCTCGCACTTTCTTCGGGTCCATCTGTAATTTTTCCTGGCCTACAATATGACTAAGGAAACTGATCGTTTGCGCAGCAAACTCACATTTTTCCCTCTTTACAAATAAATGATTAGCCCTCATCGTAGTCAAAACCTTTCGTAAGTGATCCACATGGTCTTAGAGATTTTGACTATAAATAGCAATGTCATCAAGGTAAACAACCACAAAACGATCGATGAACTCCCTTAGTACATCGTTCATCAAATTACAAAATGTAGCAGGGGCATTCGTCAAGCCAAATGGCATGACTAAGTACTCGAATGATCCATACCTAGTCACCATGGCAGTCTTAAGGACATCTCCAGCTGCAATTCGGACTTGATAGTATCCCAACCTCAAGTCCAACTTTGTGAAGTAGGCTTCGCTGGATAGCCGATCGAACAATTCTGCTACCAATGGAATAAGGTACTTGTTCTTCACTGTCAACTTGTTCAGCGCCCTGTAATTCACGCACATCCGGAGAAATCCATCATGCTTCCTCTGGAACAGGAATGGTGCTCCATAGGGTGCCTTGGATGGCTGAATAAATCCAGCCTCCAACAGCTCCTGCAATTGTTTTCTCAACTCCTCCAATTCATTTGGAGCCATTTTGTACGGGGCTTGTGCTGGGGGTTTTGAGCCAGGGATTAGCTCAATCTCGTGGTCAATTACCCTTTGTGGGGGTAACTATTTTGGCAACTCCGCCGGCATTACATCATTGAAGTCCTCTAGCAACTCAGCAACTGCATCAGGGACCTTTGCTGTCATTCCTGCCTTCATCTCCACCAAGGCCGCTAGGAATGTGGGTTCACCCTTCCTTAATCCATCTTTCACTTGAATGGCTGAAAGATGGGACAGCTTTGCACTCTCTTTTCCTGCAATTGTGTTAGTCGCAGGAACAAAGCAAGGATGGGATTTGTTCATCACAAACAATCCCCTCAAAAATGGCATTAATGCAATACTCCCCAAATGTAGAAAGTCATTCCCTAGGATGACATCAAAGTCATCTAAAGGAACCGCCATGAGGTTGATTTTCCCTTCCCAAGATCCAACCTTAATATTCACACCAGTGGCCATACCTTGAATTCGCTTTGCTTCAGAATTCACAGCTTTCATTCGACTAGAATTCTCAACTAGATCCAGTCCTAACTTTCCCACCATGTGATCTGCCACGAATGAGTGTGTGGCTCCTGAATCCACCATTGCCAAGACTCGTTTCTAGTTCACATCTGCATCCACGTACATCAGCCCCTCCGAAGGGCTAGTCTTGGCTTATTGAATGGCATTCCACAACTGCAATGCGTTCATTCGGGGCTAGCCATCATCTTTCGTGATCAAGGCCGAAATCTTCTCCTTTTTTGCAAATGAAACAACCCTTACCCGAAGAACTCGATAAGGGCTTAGCTTCTACTTTCGGTACTGGTCTCGGGTTCACCTGCTTATGAGGGAAGGGCTTTTTCTTACCCTTCTTGTGATGGTCCTTAAACGGCTTCTTCTCTTTGTTCTTCCCTTCGCTCATGGAAAAACTAGTCTTAAAGTCCCCAAGACTATCAGCCGCAGCAATTGCACCAGGCAAGTCCTTCACCCCTTGGCTCCTTAGCTCTGATTGAGCCCATGACTGCAACCCAGTAGTGAAGTTAAAGAGTTTATCCTCCTCTGACATGTTTTTGATGTCCAACAAGAGATAGAAAAACTCATTAACATAGTCTCTGACCGATCCCGTCTGCTTGAACTTGCGCAAGGCCTCCCGCGCTTGCCAAGCCGCATTGGTAGGAAGGAATTGATCCTTCAATTCCCTCTTTAGCACCTCCCAGTCCACGATCTTGGGTATGCCCGTAGCCGCATCATCGTCTACTCTGGTTCTCCACCAGAGCTTAGCATCACCCTCAAGGTACATGGAGGTCAAGATGACCTTTTGGTTCTCCTCCGTCCCAGCAGTAGCAAAGTACTGCTCCATGTCCCAAAGGAGATTCTCAAGCTCCTTTGCGCTCCGCTTGCCTGAGAATTTCTTTGGCTCGGGTACTTTGGTTTTAGACTTCACCGCAACTGCAACCTCCGAGGATTTGCCCACGGCTCGCTTAAGCAGATTCACCTCCATAGCCATCGTCGAGGCTGTTTCGGTGGTAAGTTCTCCTACCGAACGTACATCCACTACAAGTTCGTCAAATCTTGACTCCCACATAGCTATTACGGCTTCCTGTGACTCTCCCCTAGTCACCAACGAAACCACCAACATCTCCAAGCCTTCAATGCGTTGTGCCGTCGTTGAAGACTCCTGTGTCCGCCGGGACAGCCATCGTTGCCACCATTTGTTCTAGGTGAGCTACCCTCTCACTTAGATCGTTCGCTGCTCGGGTCGCCATCGTCTCCAAAACGGGGCTCTGATACCAATTGTCACAGGGCCAATTAAAGAGGGGTTTTTCACTAGGAAAATTTTCTCACTCAATCAAACTCGTGGTGCCTAAGGGACACCTTAGTTCAGCACACCAATACACGAATTAAAGGGACAGCAAGCAATGGCAACAAGGAAACATTTTTACTAGCTCTCAATTGGGAATACAACACTGGAACTCTATGCTTCCCAAAGCTTAGAGCCATTGGCTTTATAGACCAGCCAACAGGTAGTTACATAACCAACTAGGACACATGTCCTATCTACATTGATCCATAGACTAAGTAAAACACCACTCCCTTTGTGGTCAAGGCAGTTACCCAACTGCCTTGCTCCCTTGCTGTCACATCGTTCCATAACCGCCACTATTACAGGGTCAATTGCAACATGCTCCATGTATTCGAGACTTCCTTGGTCGTGCTTGATCATGGCTCCTGCACATAACCAAGGTAGTTACTCAACCGTTTGGAACCGCCTTGACTTGGTCCATCCACACCTCAAGGGGACGTGGCCCATGTTTCTCTAAGGGACAGGGACTGCTCGGTGGTGCCTGGCCGTGCCCAGGCACCTCAAGTGTTAGCCGGGGCTCGGTCGAGTCCCACCGGCTCGGGGTGGCCGAAGCCATGATCCGTCCATGGGTCGTGCCTTGGCATTGTGCCCAAGGCGTGCTCGAGGGTCCTTGCTACTTCGCCCATGCCACCACGAGGAGAGAGCACACCTCTCCCTATAATAGATGTTAAGTCGTTTCCTCGGCTCCAATAGGAAACATCCCAAAATGAAACCAAACGTACTTTGACTTGGTCAACGCCCAAGTCAAGATTTGTCAACCCTCGCCTCGTTCCAAGGCGCGACCTTGCTCGTGCCAAAGAATCCGCCAAGTCTTGCCCGTGCCCACGCCAAGGCGCCGTGACAAGGTGCACCCGTGCTTGTGCCAAGGCGCGTACCAAGGAGCGCCCATGCCTTGCGCCAAGGTGTTGTGCCAAGGTGTGCCAAGGCGACATGCCATGGTGTGCCAAGGTGTGCCGAGGCGCCGTGCCAAGGCGCGTGCCCAGGCCTAACCCCCTTCACACCTATGAGCCATTTCGTATGTTCTCCGGCAACCGAACCTTATGGAACCATCCGAGCCCTCCAAAACTCGGTCAATGGCTAGGTTTCTTGCTGCCCAGTCCAGTCTACTCGAGCCACGCTATTGAGGGGCTGACAGTGTGCCTGCTTGGTAAGGGTGAACTTAATAGGTTGGGATTTAATTATTTTGGTTTTATGCCTTTCGACAAGTTATGTCTTATCTATCTTATTGGGTTTTTGTCTCAAAATCAAGTTTCTAATTTTATTAAGATTTCAGTGTTTTAGTTCATTACTAGGATGCAGTTGTTATGTGATAAAATTAGAAGTATTGGTGTTTGAGTGTGATTGTGAGTTAGAGTTTGAGAAGAATTAGGATTTGAGGTCTATATGGAGGATGTAGCATGTTAGATTGTATATGTGCTTTTGGTGTGCACCTGTGATGCTTGGGCGATATCGACTGAAAATACATTTATTATTAATTGAATAGATTGATGAAAGTTTGATTGTGTAGCTCTGATGCCTTTGACATGCGTCATAACACATCTCACTAGCGATGCTTTAGCATCTAATATAAGTAAATAATAATTAATAAATGCAAAAAACATCCCAATATGTTCTTTGAGTCACTTAACTAGATCTTTTTTTTTTAATTTAGTTTCCACTAGTTCAATGTACCCATTTACCAGGTCAGTTTGTTTAGTAAAAATAACAAATAATAATAGTTAATGGAAAAAAGATTTCGTAAATTATTGATATAAATTTACTCTAATTAGATGCTCTTTGCAACTCGCTAGTCATTATTTTGATAGAAAATCATTTTCATAAACTAAGTTTTCATATTTCACTATGCTATCATCAAAGTCATAATTTGTTGGTGTACATGTATGGTCATCCATATTCCACAACACTCCCCCTTGGATGACACTTGCTTAGAGATTGTGCCTCATTAAAACTTCTACTAAGAAAAACCCTGTGGGAAAAAATATAGTAAAAGAAAAAGAGTACACTATTCTCATTAATATTAAGATGGGTATAATATTGTTAAGATTGCCTCATTAAAAATCTTGCTAGGAAAACTCAATGGGATAAAACCATAGCTAAGGTAAAAAAAGTGCAATGCACTAATCAATAACTCCCCCTCATATGAACATGGTGAAACTTGTTCAGTTTCTTTACTTGCAATGTCTTTAAGTTTACGCAAGCCAATACCACATGTAAGCCTTTTAAATGTCATAGTTGGTAAGGCTTTTGTGAATAAATCAGCAAGATTATCACTCGATCGGATTTGCCTGACATCAATTTCACCATTCTTCTGAAGCTCATACGCATAAAAGAATTTTGGCTAAATATGTTTTATTCTGTCCCCTTTTATGAATCATTCACTTAATTGTGCAATACATGCTGCATTATCTTCAAATAATATGGTTGGAGAATCTTTTATTGAAGGCAATCCACATGATTCTTGAATATGTTCAATCATGTTTCTCAACCAAACACATTCACGGCTTGCTTCATGAATTGCAAGTACTTCAGAATGATTGAAAGAAGTAGCAACCATAGTTTGTTTTACTGACTTCCATGATATAGCAGTATTACAACAGGTGAATATATATCCCGTTTGAGAACGGGCCTTGTGGGGATCTGATAAAAAAATCAGCATCAACATAACCTTAGAGATTCAATTTTACTCCTCTCGAGTAATAAACCCATGTTACTTGTTCCTCGAAGATATCGAAAAACATATTTAACACCATTCCAATGTCTTCGAATTGGTGAAGAGTTGTATCTTGCAAGTAGGTTGATAGCAAAAGCAATGTCCGGTCTTGTACAATTTGCAAGATATACATAAGTGCACCAATTGCACTTAAATATGGTACCTCCAGACCAATTAGCTCTTCATCACTTTCATGAGGTCGAAATGGATCCTTATCCACTTCAAGTGATCTGAAAACCATTGGAGAGCTCAATGGATGTGCCTTGTTCATATAAAATCTTTTTAATATTTTCTCAATATAATTTGATTGATGGACAAGTACTCCACTTGAAAAATGTTCAATTTGCAAACCAAGACAAAGTTTTATTTTTCCAAGATCTTTCATCTCGAATTCCTTTTTCAAGTTTCGGATGTTCTAACGATGTCATCGTGGTTTCCCACTATATTTAAATCAACATATACAGCAATAATCACAAATCATGTTGATGATCTTTTAATGAAGACACATGGGCAAAGCGGATTATTTACATATCCTTCTTTCAGTAAATAATCACTAAAACGTTTGTACCACATTCGTCCGGATTATTTCAATCCGTACAATGACCTTTGTAATTTTATAGAATGCATGTTATGAGGTTTTGATTTTATTTCTTCGGATATTACAAATCCTTCAGGGATTTTCATATATCTCTCATTGTCTAGGGATCCGTACAGATATGCTATAACGACATCCATTAAATGCATATCAAGCCCTTAAAAAACTGCAAGGCTTATCAAGAATCGAAATGTGATTGCATCTATAACAGGAGAATATGTTTCCTCATAATCGATGCCAGGTCTTTGTGAGAAACATTGAGCTACAAGTCTTGCTTTGTACCTTGTAACTTCGTTTTTTTCATTTCTCTTTCGTACAAATACCCATTTATATCCAACAGGTTTTACTTCATCTGACATTTGAACAATCGGTCCAAAAACCTCTCGTTTCCTTAACGAGTTTAGCTCTGCTTGGATAACCTCTTGCCATTTTTGCCAATCAGGTCTTTTTCGACATTCATCCACTGATCGTGATTCTGGATCATCGTCATTTTCACATATTTCAAATGACACATTGAAAGCAAATATATCATCAGGAACAATTTCATTTCGATCCCAAATCTTACCAGAGTTTAAATAATTTATTGAGATCTCATTATTTTCATCTTTTTCCTCTTTTTCTAGAGGCAGTTGTTCCTCGTCAGAATCAACTTTTTCTGAAAAATCCTTATCAAAGGATTATTGTGCTTTCTCAGGAGTATTTTGATTTGTATTTATTTTTACTCTCGTTTCCCTCTTTCGAGGAATTGTATCGTTTGAACCAACCGGTCTTCCACGCTTTAAGCCTTTCATTGGTTCTTGTGCATTTTGTTACACAGAGACATCAATTCTTGCAGGAACATTTACAGCTGGAATATATGATTTTGTCACTTGTTTTGCATCATTAAATGCATCAGGTAATTGATTTGCGATTTGTTGCAAATGAATGATCTTTTGAACTTCAAGTTCACATTGATTTGTGCGTGGATCATAATGTGATAAAGTTGATGCATTCCAAGCAATTTCGCGTCATTCCTTTTGAATTGACTTCTTATCTCCCCCTAATGGTGGGAAAATTGTTTCATCAAAGTGACAATCAGCAAAACGTGTAGTAAATAAATCCCCTGTTAAGGGCTCAAGGTATCTTATAATGGACGATGAGTTAAATCCAACATAAATCCCAAGTTTTCGTTGTGGAGCCATCTTAGTTCTATTGGGAGGTGGTATAGGAACATACACTGCACAATTAAAAACTCTTAAGCGTGAAATATTTGGTTGTTGACCTAAAATGAGTTGCATGGGGGAATGTTCATGGTATGCGGTATGCCTATAACGAATGATAGATGCTACATGAAGGACTGCATGTCCCCAAACTGAAGTTGATAACTTAGTTCTCATGATTAAAGGTCTGGCAATTAATTGAATGCGTTTAATCAGAGATTCTGCCAAATCATTCTAGGTATGCACGTGTGGAACATAATGTTCAATGGTAATTCTTATAGACATGCAATAATTTTTAAATGCTTGAGATTGAAATTCTTCAGCATTATTAAGACGGATGGTCTTAATTGGGTTGTCGGGGAATTGTGCTCTTAACTTAATGATTTGTGCTAAAAGTCTAGCAAACGCAACATTGCGGATTGAAAGCAAACAAACATGTGACAATCTAGTTGATGCATCTATCAAAACCATGAAATATCTAAATGGTCCACAGTGAGGATGAATAGGTCCACATATGTCTCCCTGAATGCGTTCTAAGAAAATTGGGGATTCCACAACAATTTTACTTGGGGATGGTTTAACTATAAATTTACCTTGAGAACAACTAGCACAATTATAATCGCCAGCTGAAAATGTTTTGTGACTTATTAAAGGATGTCCATGTGAATTATTAATTATTCTTCGCATCATTGATGATCCTGGATGACCAAGGCGGTCATGCCATAAAATGAATGTCTTTGGATCATTAATTTTCTTATTTAAGATGACATTCGTTTCGACATGCCTTATGTGAGTAAAATATAATCCAGATGATAAAGCTGAAAATTTTTCTAACACTTCTTTTTTCCCATTTGAAACTAATGTGACATAGAGAAATTCTCTATTATTTTCGTTCATGGTTTCAATGTGATATCCATTTTGTCGAATATCTTTAAAACTGAGTAAATTTCTTCTAGATTTCTCAGAGTATAAGGCATTGTCAACATAAATTGTTGTCCCCCCAGGCAACATAATATTTGCTCTTCCAGAGCCATTAATCAAATTAGAGATGCCAGATATTGTTTGAACATTAGCCTCAACTAAGTTCAAATTAGAGAAATATTCTCTGTTTTTAAGGATTGTGTGCGTAGTAGCACGATCAGCAAGACATATATCGCTCTTATTTGATTCATGATTTGAACACATGATTTGTTGGTCCATCTGGACAAATAATGTTTGGCAAATTAGAAAAGAGTCATATTTCATTGATAAAATTCATAATATTTTGCCTTTGATTTTGAAGGCATGGTAAAGGTCACAAAAATATTCGGGTATATATATGACAATATTTAGGCAAAACAGCCTCTCATATATGACCAAAAAAATGTCACGATTATGAGCGCTCATTGTCAATAATTATTTACCCTTTGTAGTGGTGCACCACTTTTGTTCCAATTTTTGGTGGAATTGTCAATACGACCTTTACCCGATATTTTCACCTTTTCCATGTCCATAAATTTATCATTATGATCATGATCATTATATGCAACATATACTTCTTAATTTGAAGCTGAACTAATTGGACGGGAGCGATATTATATTTATAATATCTCGTTATTTTACTCAGCTACCATGAGACAAGAAATCAATCCTTAATATTTATTGGATTGATGTGCGCACTCGATATTTGTTGCAGCAATAAATCGAGGCGGGCCACGTGACCTTGTTTTTATTGTCTCATCAGTCATATTTCCACGTAGCCTCAACATAAAGGTAATTAAAATTGTGAAATTATAATTAATATTTGACTGATTAAATTTTGTAGCTTGAAACTCAACCGCTCTTTTTGAGCTTTTGGAGTATTACCTTTTTTTGTATTTATATATTTATAACTCCATAGGGTGAAAAGATATATGAAATATTCACTTTTCAAATCTCTAAAGAGATATTGGCAAATTATTGTGTACAACATACAGCCTTGCATAGATGCAAACTTTATTCATAATTTGTAATATCTAATTATCATGACAAGAATTATAATAAGGTAACAAATTCAACTATGGTTGATTAATATTTTGAAAGTAAATATAATATAAAATAATTTTCTCTTTTCTTTTATGTAAAAAAAAAATATAACATATGATTAAGTATATGTTCACAACTTGATTCATTAATAATCAAATGTACTATTTGTATGAGTTGGTGGGACAACCTCCAGATTGGGTGGCGAGACAAAGTCTGCTTAATACCATGCCTCCTCGAACGAGATAACCCGCCTCCCTTTCAATGTTTAGCTTTACCGGGGACAAGGCTTACCCACTATCAACTCAAACTTATAGCATTATTTATATTATAAAATCAAGAATAGAACAATAACTAATCATTTGTAGTTTTAAGAGAAAACTAGTTATGTCACGTATTGACTTTTGATTTCTGATGTAGAAGATCGTACAAGACGCAACTATAGAGCATACTTTCACAATCGGTGACGTTATAATGTACAGTATATGAATAAAGTATGCATATAGAAGTGATGCATGTAATAAAAGGAAGCAACCATGACAATATAGAAATAAATTGAACTTATTTAAATAACAAAAGTTATATCTTCCTAGCTTTGTCTCTTTAACAAGCCTTCTTGAACTTCAAGATCTCCTTAATGCTAGAGCAAGCTCGTGCTGATAACGTGTTGTAAATTGAATTAGAACTTGCTAAGAACTAGAGAAGGAAAATAGAAGACTAAGAACTTTTACTACTACAAAGGAGAAGAAAAGAAATGAGATAGTTGGAATGAGAAGTTTTCATTCAACTTGGTGTATTTTTACAATGAGGTTAGCACCCTTTATATAGATCATTTGGTGATGATGATAAATGTACTTTATACAATGTGTACAAGTAACACATACACCCCATGTCATACAACACATTACAAGTAATTTGACAATACATGGAATAGTTGGTGTACATTGGAAATGGTTACAAGTAACATGACAATACATAGACAAGTGGAGGTACTATTAAGTAAGAAATACAAGTTACATGACTACACAATATATTGGTGTACATGTATGGTCATCCATATTCCACAACAAAAATAAAGTATACACTACCTTTGCCAATAATTAAATGCTTTTGTTTTTTTTTTCTTTTTTTCATGCAATTAGATGCATTTGTTTGTTATTTTGTTTTCATATCGTGGTACACCATCGTTTGTTTGTTTGTTTTCTAATAAGAAATTGTTTGTTTCTTCGTTTATTTGTTTTTACATTTTGGTGTTTAATTAGCCCAAACTTCGATGCCTCAAAAGAGGCGGATAAACGATTAAGAGCATCTCGAAATGGATTATAGATTGGGGTGAAAATGGATAAACCTAGGATGCAATCCACATTTAATCCAAGAAATGTTCTCTAATAGGACTATGGATTTATAATGTCCACCCAATGTAGCATGTAGTCAAAGTGAAGGGTATCTACTCCAATATCTACTTCTAGACATTGTGGTAGACTGACCCGCAACATTATTAATTCTTTTAAAATTTTTATTTTTTCAAGCCTTTATTAACATTATGAAAATTGAAAATATAAGCGTCAACTCATCAATTCATTGTCTAAATCTACATTGTCATTGGATATTATTTTTAGAGGCGAATGTTTATTTAGTGTCATATATGATAGACATTTTCTTCACATCTATAACGTGACACCAGTTCATAATTTAAATTTATGTTTCCATTGGAGATGAGATGGCAACATTAAGCAGCAGCATCGGTTGATGTTAAATGCAGTACCACTTGTAAATGTGCGTCAGCCTCTCGCCCATCAAAGTTGAACATTAAATTGAAAACAATATCCTCCACACAAAGGTAAAACACAAAAGGCAAAGTTAAGCAAATCAACAGTGTATCTGTTGACACCCAAGATTCCAAAATCAACCGAGTCAATGACAAGCACATAGTTAAAAAAAACCTCCAAACATTGCCTCTCTGCCTTCTCTGTGTGTGTGGCCTCTCCATCTTTAGAGAAGCAAAGACACAAATCTAGAGAGAGAGATGGAAGAGGGGATGTTATTGTTGGAGGGGAGTGGAGATGGTGTGGAGAGATTGACATGGAGGGTGTTGGGAGAGGAGGTGAAGAAGGTGGGGTACTTGGCAGGGCCAATGGTGGTGGTGACACTATCACAGTATTTGTTACAAGTGATATCCATGATGATGGTTGGTCATATTGGGGAGCTTGCCCTCTCAAGCACTGCTATAGCAACTTCTATATGTGGTGTCACCGGCTTCAGCCTTCTTGTGAGTATTCTTTTCTTATCTTTTCTTCTTCGAATCAAATCAATTTTTTTTTTTTTTTTTTGCACTAATCTTAATGATTTTTGGATTCGGAAATCACGCCATTAAGTGCTCTAAATCGAACAAAATATAAGAATTACCCCAGCCAATTTAGGTTGAGGGTTTTTTTTTTTTTTTTTTTTTTGGTAGTAGTTGTTTTTGATGAACCTTTTGTGAGTTTTTGCTAAAATGAACCAGCAACAAAGTGGAAGTTCTTTCTGAGTTTCTAGCTTTGAAGGTTGAAGTAGAGCAAAACCTGCACATTCTTCTTTTATTTGGGAATAATAAAAAATAATAAAAAAATAAATAATAAAAAACTTTGTTGGTGGTGTTGTTTTGCCCAAAAATTAAGTAGGTCTTGTGTATGCAATGTGTCAGTGGATATTCGTTGACTCTACTTTTTGAACAGCATGATAAATAATGACTTGTAAAGTGAAGACAGTAAATATAACTGTTTTTTTTCTGGCCAAAAAGGAAAAAAATACCCATCTTCCTTTTGTGCCTGGAGAAAAATGAGAAGTGCTACTGTGAACCCACGAAAGAACAAAATAAGAACTTAGAGAGGAAGTACACTTCACAATACAACTAACTAATTAACTTCTATTTGTAACCTCACTAATGTATCTAAACCGTTGTCGTGACCAAATCACCTTCAACTTTATCAACAGCATGATAAATAATGACTTGTGAAGTGAAGAAAGTAAATATAACAGTTTTTTTAAGGTTTCTACTAGAATACATAGCAATAACCATTTTTTGTCTTCGATGCAATCGGGATGGCAGCTTGGAATGGCAAGTGGACTTGAAACGCTCTGTGGACAAGCTTATGGTGCGAAGCATTATCGAAAGGTCGGAACTCATACTTACAGTTGTATAGTCTCCCTCATACTGGTTTGTGTTCCTATTTCTATCGTCTGGGTCTACATGGAGAAGCTATTGACTCTCATGCACCAAGACCCTCTAATATCCCATGAGGCAGGAAAATACGCAGTTTGGTTGATTCCAGCATTGTTTCCGTATGCGGCACTTCAATCAATGCAAAGATACTTGCAGTCGCAGAGTCTGATCATTGTCATGCTCCTAAGCTCCACTGCAGCTCTTTGTTTCCATGTTCCTGTCTGTTGGTTGCTTGTGTTCAAGTCAGGACTAGGGAATGTAGGAGCAGCTCTATCGATTGGTCTGTCATATTGGTTGAATTTGATTTTTCTAGCCATATACATCAAATACTCTTCTTCTTGCGAGCCTACTCGTGTAACTCTTTCGAAGGAGGCATTCACAGGCATTGGCCAGTTCTTTCGCCTCGCACTCCCTTCGACTGTCATGATATGGTAAGTTCCTTTCTGCAAAATCTCATTTTTTTTCATGATTACTATAGCTAAAGTCTTGCACCATCTTGAATTGTTTGACAAAATACTAATTTATGTTGTCTCCTAATGTTGGCAGTCTCGAATGGTGGTCGTTTGAGTTGCTAGTCTTGCTATCTGGAATTCTGCCAAATCCACAACTTGAAACTTCTGTTCTCTCTATATGGTACAACTTGACAGCATCGTTCCTCCATTTGGTAATCAATTGAATTAGATTTCTAAATAAGTTTCTTTCTTCGTCAACAGCCTTACGACCATTGCATTCCTCTACACCATACCATTTGGGATTGGCGCTGCAGCAAGGTTAGCTTTAAAAGTTTCTCCGCATTTTCCATCTTCATTCATCTATAAAATGTCCAGTAAGTTTGAATTGTGTATAATCACCTAAATATTATCTTGTAGCACTCGAGTCTCGAATGAATTGGGAGCTGGGAAGCCACAAGCAGCTCGTATGGCTGTATGTGCAGCAATGGCCATTGCAATCGCAGAGGCTGCTATTGTAAGCACAGCACTATTTGCTAGCCGACACATTTGGGGCTATGCCTATAGCAATGAGAAGGAAGTTATCGACTATGTCACGGGAATGGCAGCTCTAATTTCTATTGAAGTTATCATGGACAGCCTACAAGGAGTCATGTCAGGTTGATCCTCACTCTATTCCTTAATTTCTTTCAGCATCATTTTCAGAAACATAGACTCAATGTACTTGGTGCCTGTTTCAGGTATTGCTAGAGGTTGTGGGTGGCAGCATCTAGGTGCCTATGTCAATCTAGGCGCATTCTACCTTGTTGGGATTCCAGTTGCTGTTGTCTTAGGTTTTGTTCTACAAGTAAGAGGAAGAGGGCTTTGGATTGGAATAATGACAGGGGCCACTGTTCAAACAACCATGCTTGCTATTATTACATGTTGTACTAATTGGCAAAATCAGGTATGCTTTTTTCCCTCTTATCCTCGATATCATTTCTTCGAAACTCATCTAGTTGTGCTAAACAACCTACAACAAACAGTATTCGGAAAATAAAAAGTAACAAGTAGGTGAACTTAAACAAATTTTATACGAAGAATGTAAAGGTGATTATTTCTGTCTGTAACAAATGCAGGCCATCAAGGCAAGGGAGAGGATACTTTCATATGAGTACAAAGCAAATGAATGTTACTAAGAAGAAAGCATTGCGATAGTGACTTCAGATACTGAGAGTTCAAGTGTAGGTGCTGGAGCATATGTTATCTAAGCGACTGACAATGCTGCACCTGAGACACTGGTCTACCTTGGCCGCATTTATTGCCAAATCTCCGATTCGCATTCTCACATTGTGTTCTAGTATAGGCATCCAGAGGTTTCAAGCTAGTTAACAAGTCAGCGAAATTTCTAAAGCCATAGGTTAGAATCTTTTGCTTCTTAAGCATTAGATTTTGTTTTTTTAATGTAATTCTTCGTTGGGGAATAAAAATTTTGGTGAGATTTTTTATTCACAAGTTTGCAATGCGTTTTAAATCATGGAAATTAGTGTATTATTTGATATTATATTTGGTAATTATGATAAATATATATATATAAACAAGACATTGATTGTAGTAATCGACAGATTAAAGTCTGAGAGTGAATTTTGATTTGTTCATTTTATGTGTAATTTTAGCATATATGATGATGGGATTTTAACTTTGACACCTTCTTTGTATTTCAAGTTTTATAAAAGATAAGCTTTAGTACCAAATTAAATGCCAAATGCACATATTTGTGGCTTCGGCTACTTTGGCGAGGTCCCCTCCTTGCTAGGTATATCAGGTGGTGAAGGTTCACCTCTATCAGTCTGTAACCCAACTCGTCCGCTGGTTCTTCAACAACTGAGAAACTTGTGACTCGAAACTTGAGGCAGCTCCGAGGGGTTTCGAGGACAGGAGTAGATGCCCACAATTGATTGGATTGGATGAGGAGGCGGAGCAATTTGGTTTAATGGTTGAATAGATTTACTTCTGGATGTTCTTAGTATATGTAGATTTTGGTGGAATGTTGGTACCCCTCTTGGTACTTGCAGTATTTTTTACTTACCAGCCTCAGTTTCTTCTCGAAAAATATTAAATAACAAGAGAGAATTTTTTGCTTATAAGAAACCAACTTATTCCCATCTGTTGTGACGAATCACCGTGAAATACCTAAGATCATAGTCACATGAATACACCCAAATGCAAACAAACCACAGAGAAAATAAGAATACAAGAATTTACGCATAAAACTTTAAAATTAGGGAAAAAAATCACTGGCAAGAAACAAGATAATCTACTATCAATGGTTTAGTACACAAAGGAAAAAACTTCATCTATTTAAACACCAGATAGAAATCCCAACAAGATTCAATCTCACATTGTCGTGTACCTGCTCGTACTACCCGCTCGTAGGCCCGTACGCTACGACATACACTCGGCTCACCACAACACTATCTTTTCACTGTACCACTTCTATATTTATAGTCTATACTAGGGGCCGCAAAAAAAAGGTCCAAGCGGTTATGGGTCCGGACACCCCCCTTAATAATGACTAAAAATAATGTCCGAACTCATTCTCATTTTTGAGACAAACATTCTTTTTGTTCGGACCCGTATGTCTTTAAAACATACAAGACTCGTTTTTGTTAGGACCCATTTTTTAATATAATAAAATATTTTTTTTTCACCTGATTATTAACAAAAATGCATGATTTTTATGTCATCATGCATTCATCACTACAAAAAAGACATGTTATATGTTCAAAACTAAAGTCTTTTAAGTTTACATATAAAAATAACATTATCATTAGTGAAATTACAATGTAAACATGTACCCGTTATTTAAAAAACTTTGTTCGAACCCTAAACAGTAAACCCTATAAATAAATAAACTATTATTTAAATTAATAGCTAAATATGTACCCGTTATTTAAAAAACTTTGTTCAGACCCGAACCCGTTTCTTAAAACGAACAAAAAAATATGTCCGGACTCGTATTTATTTTGAAAGAATTATGTCTGTACCCATTTATAGCGGGTCTGGACAAATGCAGATAAACAAGTCTGGACACTGTTTGCCACCCCTAGTCTATGTAATGTATGTCAAGCATGAGTCGAAATACAATTTGTTGATTGTTACCTATTTGAGTCCAACGTAAAGTTTAACTTGGTTCTTGACTTCAAACCAAACTTTTCCCATCATGATCTTATCATGAAATATTATTGGACTCCAAATCCAATTCCTACTATGACATTGAGTTTGAGCCACTGAATCAACAAATCTTCAACTTGCGAAAACTCACTACCTTGTTCTTGCTACATTGCCCTCTTGGGCCACTATCCTCAACACCAAGAATGAACCAAGTCCAATCTAGCCAGCTTGGACTTACCAATAACCCGAACCCACTTCTTGATCAACTTTTGGGGCCTAGATCTTAAAGCATACTTCTGCATCAAAACAAACAAGTTCTTTTTCCTCACCCCTTTCATTACCAACGAAAACTTTTGAAATATTTTCAATATCCTACCTCGCCCAGAGTACATATCACCCTCAAAATCTAATTCGAAAAGAGAAATTAGATTTTGAGTACAACTCAGCACATGTCGAACATCCCAAAGCGTCATGACATGTCCGTCAGACGACTTCAACTGAACTTCACCGACTCCCAATATCGGTCACAGAGAGCCATCGGCCATCGACATAACTTCGCCACCCAACATAGCATAATTATTGATCCATGCCTTATGAACGCAAACATGTCATGTGGCCATGCTGTCAATTATCCATTCTCCTTTCTGATCACCATTCATATTCTTTGCTAGACACATAGGATAATTACTATTAGTCTTAAGAACCACAAAATTGTCAGCGTCATTACCTTCAACATTGGAATCCCCTTTTATTGAACTAAAGCTTTTTTACCAAACTCGCTCCTTTTCATTTCCTATTCCCGTAGTCTCTCATGAGATGTCGTGTTTAATCGCATCTCCAACAGACCACTTTCATGTACTTCTTGGAACCTTTCTCAGCAGCTACCAAAACGGAGTTTTCATACGAACCGTTGTTTTCAACCTTCATCAACTTCTCCTCAAATATTAATATGGTAGTGACATCTGCTAAATTGATGGTTTCCTTCTTGTACATCAATGTTGCTTCATGTGCTTAAGCGAATGCGGAACTGACCAGATAAACTTGAGCATCTGATCCTCATCTTTGATGTGCTCTCCCAATTCCTTAAGTTCAGAGACAATCTCATTCAGAACACTTAGATGATCAGTAATACTTGTACTTTCATCCATCTTCAAGTGATGGTACCACTCCTTTAGGTGGAATCGAATTGACATGGTCTTGTCATATACACGCTTTCCAATTTTTCTCGAAGACCTTTAGCTGAAGAAAAATTTTCATGTAATTTGAAAAAACATTTTTGCCAAATTAAGTTTTTATGACACTAGCTGCCCTCAAATCCAACTCTTCACAATCCTATCACTTTCCTTCTCATGACCCTTCAATGCTTGACATAGCCCATATTAAATCAACAAATCTTTGACTTGAATTTGCCACATGCCAAAACTCATTTTCCCGTCGAACTTTTCCACATCGAACTTCATCGCACTCATGTACTTCGACATTCTGAAACTCCACCTTTATGGTATAATCCCCTTAGATTTGAAACTTGGCTTTGATACCAGTTTGTTGGCACGAACTATTGTGGTATAACTAAGATCATAGTCACACGAATACACCTAGAGATAAACAACAAACCACAAACAAAGAAAATAAGAACACAAGAATTTACGTAGAAAACTTCAAAATCAAAGAAAAAACTACGGGCAAGAATCAAGGCAATCCACTATGAATAGTTTAGTACACAAAGGAAAAACCCCGTCTATCTAAACTCATATAAAAACCTCAACAAGATTCAATCTCATAGTGTCACATACCCGCTCTGAGGCCCATTCGCTATGACACTCAGCTCACCGCAACACTATCTTTTCACTGTACCAGTGAACTTTTATATTTACAGTCTCTGCAATTTATGTCAAGCATGAGTCGAAATACAATTTATTGCTACCTATTTGAGTCTAACATAAAGTTTAACTTAGTTCTTGACTTCAAATCAATCTTCTCCCATCATGATCTTATCACGTTCTCACATGGTACATGTTTCTTATGTACTCGTACAATCAGGAAACACTATTGGACTCCAAATCCAATTCCAAGTTTGACATTAAGTTTGAGCCACCAAATCAATACCCCAAATTCGCAAATTGGGAGATTTGAACCCTCCACCCATCCATAGGTGAATACATATCAACCATTGAGCTAACATTTGTTTGGTAATTAATTGAAACGGGAAGAGTAGAGCTGATGGAGTTCTTAGAATCAATTACAATGGCATAATTTTATCTTTTTTACGTTAGTATGAAGGATGGGTTTCTTTTCATCTCATCAAAAAGAAAAAGGACGTCTTGTGTGATGTGCAACAAAATCCAATTAATTCATCTATTTTTATACATATATAATTTTAGTTTCCACTTCCACAACAGGAATAATAATATTAATAGCAACATTGGTAGTGAAAGCACGTTGCTATGTTTGTTGTGCTATTAGTTTCAATAAGTTATTTGTGATTTGCAAAGTTTTTGGCTATCAGTTTAGTCTTTTTTTGAATCAGTCTGTTGAAGGTTGATTCAAAATTAGATTTGAATTAGTCAATAAATTTTTCAGTTATTGTTAAGATTTTTCTCCTTATTTTTCTGTTTTAGTTAGTCAAAGTTAGGAGCAAAATATCTGGTTGTAGTTGAGTAATTTCAGCTATTAGTTAATTGTAAGCCTATAATAGGCACTACCAATTCAGCAATTATATGAGTGAAGCAAAACAGAATTCTCTGTTGGTTTATTCTTTTCTTCTTTTCTATCTTCACTCCAAAACAACAACATGGTATCAGAGCTCCTTTTCTTAAGGGGCCTGTATGAATTACAACCTTGAGTTACAACCAGACTTACAACCTCGAATTACAATCTTTTTGAGCAATGGATCCAGCAGTTTTCTCCACTCAACTTGCACCTCCAATTTTCGATGGAACAAGCTATCAGGTGTGGGCTGTTAAAATGGAAGCTTATCTTGATGGAAACGACTTGCGGGAGGCTGTTGAAGATGAATATGAAGTTTCTCCTCTTCCAAATAATCCAACAGTGGCTCAAATGAAACTTCACAAGGAGAGGAGACAAAGAAAATCAAAAGCCAAAGCAACCTTGTTTGCAGCTGTCACATCCACCATCTTCACCAGAATCATGACGATGAAAACGACACATGAAATTTGGAATTTCTTGAAGGGAGAATATGAAGGAGATGAAAGAATCAAAGGCATGCGGATGATAAACTTGATTCGAGAATTCGAAATGCAGAAAATGAAGGAATCAGAAACGATCAAGGATTACTCTGATAGACTTCTTGCCATAGCCAATAAAGTAAGACTCATTGGTACCAACTTTGATGATTCCAGAATAGTTCAAAAAATTCTAGTCACGGTCCCCGACAAATTTGAAGTAACTATTTCCTCTTTGGAAAATACTAAGGATGTGTCAAAGATTAGTTTGGCAGAATTATTGAATGTTTTGCAGGCTCAAGAACAAAGAAAGATGATACAAGAGGAAGGAACTATAGAAGGTGCTCTTCTAGTAAAGACAAAAAATTATGGAGGAGAGAAATACATGAAGCACAACAACATTGAAGAATCATATCCACCTTGCCCACATTGCAAAAAGACAAATCATCCACAAAGAAGATGTTGGTGGAGGCCTGATGTCAAGTGTAGGAAATGCGGACAGATTGGGCATATGGAAAAGATTTGCAAATCACAAGAAGAAGGAAAAATTGCAGCAGTGCAAAATCAAGAGGAAGAATTATTTTGATAATTATGCTTACCCAATTTTGAATCAAGGAGGAGTGTTGAAGGTTGATTCAAAATTAGATTTGAATTAGTCAATAAATTTTTCAGTTATTGTTAAGATTTTTCTCCTTATTTTTCTGTTTTAGTTAGTCAAAGTTAGGAGCAAAATATCTGGTTGTAGTTGAGTAATTTCAGCTTTTAGTTAATTGTAAGCCTATAATAGGCACTACCAATTCAGCAATTATATGAGTGAAGCAAAACAGAATTCTCTGTTGGTTTATTCTTTTCTTCTTTTCTATCTTCACTCCAAAACAACAACACAGTCAATCGGCTGTTAAAATAAGTTATTGGTCTTTTATTTCTTAGAACAAGTTAATTAGGATTAGTTAAAGTAAGTTCTAGTTTGTTAGAGTCTTTGAGATATTTCGGGATTCAAAAACATTTATTTTTATGTATTTTCATCTCTGTTTAAAAGGAGTTGATAGTTAAATGAACACAATTATCTTTCTCCAAAATTTAACCTCTTGTCTAAGCCTACAAAGTGATATCAGTGATGTTTTCTTAGAGGACCTGTGTAAATGAACCAATAAGGATCCTTTCAACCAAAGCTACACCTAACCTTCATTAATGGCAGGCAATAATTTCATGTCTACTTCTCCAGTTTTCACAGGTGAAAACTTTCATGCTTTGGTTGTGAAAATGGAGTCCTATTTGGAAGTAAATGGTGTATGGGAGATGGTGGTAACAGACAAAATTCTACTACCAGAAAATCCAACAATTGCACAACTGAGAGAGTATAGGAAGGATAGGAAGAAGATGCACAACGCCAAGACCTGCATTCACTCTGCGGTTTTAGACCACATATTCACGAAGATCATGACCTATGAAAGTGCAAAGCATGCATGGGATCTTTTAAAAGAAAAATATCAAGTCAATATCAGGACAAAGCGGATGCAAATCTTAAATTTGAATAGGGAATTTGAGATGCTACAAATGAAGGAGACCGATCCATTGAAGGACTACACCGACAAGGTTCAAAAAATAGTCAACAAAATCAGATTGTTAAGTGAGAATTTTCCTGATATTTAAGTTGTTGAAAAAAATAATTGTGACCTTACCGGATAGGTCTAAGTCTAAAACTTCTTCTCTTGAAGACTCAAGAGATTTGGGGACAATTTCTCTAGCATAACTTCTTCATGCACTTCATGCTCAAGAGCAAAGGAAGGCTTACAGAAATGAAAGAATTGTTGAAGAAGCATTTGTTGTAGATGAGAATGGTTGATGCCAACCAATGGATAAAAGCAAGAAACAACATTGGAAAAAGAAGAATGGGAAGGAAGATCAAAGAAGTGGGGCCAAAATGAGTTTTCCTCCATGTCAACACTGTAAGAAAACTTCTCACTTAGAGTAATATTGTTGGTTTAGGCCTAATGTTAAATGTAGGTCTTGCGGTCAAATGGGTCACATGGAGAAGGTTTGTAAGAGCAAGCAGCAGTAAGCTCAAGTTGTGATCGAGAGCATGAGGAGGAGCAGCTTTTTACAGCCACTTGTTTTGCAAGTCAAACTTCCAGCAATGTTCAGCTTGTTGATAGTGGATGCACCAATCATATGACATTTAATACTTTTCAAAGATTTAGACAAGTTGGTAATGTACATGTTGAGATGTGTGGACCGAAATAATAGTCCCACATCAGATAATTGAAACTTCATAGTGAAGTATATAAGTGGTAATCTCCTCTTAACTAGTACCGAGGCCTTTTGAGATAAAACCCCACACCTATAAAAATTGAAAGGTGCTCAAGTTAGGGACAGTATCAGTACTGGCGGAGATCATAGGCTCGTGGAGAAGTGCCGCGGGTATGAAAAATCAACATGGTATCAGAGCCGACGGTTCAATCGGGACCTGTCGAAAAGAAAAAAACCCTTGGATAGATTTCAGTCCAAGGTGGAGTGTTGAGATGTGCGGACCGAAATAATAGTCTCACATCAAATAATTGAAATTTCATAGTGAAGTATATAAGTGGTGATCTCCTCTTAACTAGTACCGATGCCTTTTGAGATAAAACCTCACACCTATAAAAATTGAAAGGTGGTCAAGTTGGGGACAGTATCGGTACTAGCGAAGATCATAGGCTCGTGGAAAAATGTCGCGGGTATGAAAAATCAACAGTACAAAGTCAGGATTGGCAATGAACAATTCATTGAAGTTAAAGGTAAAGGGATTGTTGCAATTGCAGGACCAACATGTATTAAATTAATTTCTGATTTTATATTTGTTCCTAAAATTAATCAAAACTTGTTGAGTGTATGACAACTACTTGAGAAAGGTTTCTCTGTTACCCTTAAGGATAACAATTGTGTTATTACTGACTCATGTAATGTTGAATTGTTTTTCTATAAGAATGAAAGACGAATTTTTGTCTTGATTGGGCTGAAGCAGATTTCAATGCATATCCATGTATTGAGAACTATTAACGATATTGCTTTTAACTGTTGCAACGTATTAGGGACATCAACATTCAATTATTAATTTTTCGTTATTATGTTTCTTGCTCTTTAAGTTATCTTTTAGTTGTTGATAAGTTAGATTAGGATACAATTTTCTATTTTTTAGGATAAGAGTTTTATTTCAACTTCAGTTCTTGTTACTTAAGTGTATTAAAATGCATGTGCAAATCTGTTTTTATACAGATCGCAACATCAAGAAATAAAAGAACCAGATTTTAGTTCTTGTTTTTCTTCTTTTTATATAGATCAGTTTTTATTCTCTCCTCTATTCAATTTTACTTCTCTTTGATTTTTCTCCAACAAATTGGTATCAGAGCCCTTATTTTCTTAAGGGACTTGTGGTTGAGAGAAGTTTTTTCTGCATCCAAGAACTTCCATGGATTCAGATTCAATTCTTGAAAAGCCTTTCATCTCGCTTGCACCACCGGTGTTCGATGGTGAGGGTTATCATATATGGGCAACCAGGATGGAGGCACATTTGGAGGCGAATGATCTCTGGGAAGCCGTTAAGGAAGACTACGAAGTTCTTCCCTTACTCGCAAATCCAACAATTGCGCAAATCAAGTATTACAAAAGGAGAAAGTCAAGAAAATCAAAGGCAAGAGCTATGTTATTTGCTGCAGTCTCTTCTGAAGTCTTCGTAAGGATTATGTCATTAAATTCGACATTTGAAGTATGGAACTACCTAAAGAAGGAGTACAAATGAGATGAAAACATCAAAGGAATGAAGGTTCTCAACTTAATCAGAAAATTCGAGCTTCAGAGAATGAAGGACTCAGAGACAGTGAAGGAGTATTCTGATAGATTACTTGGAATCGCGAATAAAGTGGGATTACTCAGTTCTGAATTTTCAGACTCTAGGATTGTGCAAAAAATCCTTGTAACCACCTCGTCAAGGTTTGATGCTACTATTTCATCACTTGAAAATACAAGAAATTTGACCAACGTTAGTTTGGCAGAATTGTTAAGTGTTATGCAAGCACAGGAACAAAGAAACCTCATTAGATCTGAAGGGTCTGTTGAAGGTGCATTAGTTGCGAGAGCTAAATTCAGTCAAGGACAAAAAAGGAAGAAAGTTGAGAAGAACAAGAAAGGAAATTCAGGTTTTGATTCTCCTAACACTAATAAGGGAACAAAATATGATTTTCCTCCTTGTAAGCACTGTGGAAGAAAGGGTCATCACCCTTCTAAATGTTGGAAGCGACCGGATCAACAATGTGAGAAATGTCAGAAGATGGGACATCATCAGAAAATATGTAGAAGCAATCCGCAACAAAGACAAGTGACTCAAGTCAACCTTCAACAAAAGAATGTTGCACAAGTTGCAGATCAAGAAGGGATGGGCATCTTTTTGTTGCATCTTGTTTTGCAACAAGTAGGACAAGTGATAAGTGGCTTGTAGATAGTGGTTGCACAAACCACATGACTTTCGATCGAGACCTCTTCCGAGAATTAGACACTTCTGTAACCTCCAAAGTTCGAATTGGCAATGGCGAGTAACTTGCGGTCAAGGGAAAAGGCACAGTTGAAATTGAAAGTATTTCGGGTACAAAACTAATTAAAGATGTATTATTTGTACTTAATATCAGCCAAAACTTGTTAAGTGTTGGCCAACTTCTTGAGAGAGGTTTCAAAATAATCTTTGAAAAAAATCAATGTTTGATCAAGGATTCGAAATGTGAAGATGTGTTTAAAGTTAACATGAAGGGGAAAAGCTTTGCATTAAATCCTTTGGAGAAGGAAAATGCAGCCTATTCAGCCATGAAAACTAATGCAGAATTGTGGCACAAAAGGCTTGGACACTTCAATCATAAAGATGTGATGACTTTGCAAAAGAAGAATATGGTTCAAGGACTTCTTCATCTTGAACTAGATATTCGAGATTGTATTGCTTGTCAACAGGGAAAGCAAACAAGACTTCCCTTTAAACAGACAACCTGGAGAGCCACTGAGAAGTTGAAGCTGATTCATATTGATGTGTCTGGACCTCATAATACTCCATCTTTAAATGAGAGTAAGTATTTCTTGATTTTCATTGATGACTACTCAAGAATGTGTTGGATCTATTTTCTTAAATTCAAATCAAAAGTTGTTGGTGTGTTCTGGAAATTCAAGCAATGGATTGAAACACAAAGTGGTCACAAAATTCAAGTCTTGAGATCAGATAATGGCAAGGAATATACCTCAAATCAGTTCAATCTATTTTGTGAAGAAGCTGGAATTGAACATCAACTCACTGCTCCATATACTCCACAACAAAATGGAGTTAGTGAGAGGAAAAATCATACCATAATGGAGATGGCCAGATGCTTGATGTTTGAGAAGAGTTTGCCGAGAGAGTATTGGGCAGAAGCATCACATATTGCAGTCTTTCTTCTAAATAGGCTGCCTACAAAAGCAGTAGTTGGAAGAACTCCATATGAAGTATGGTTTGGATTCAAACCTTTTTTGAAAAATCTCAAAGGATTTGGATGTCTTTGTTTTGTTTATGTTCCTCAAATTAAAAGGGACAAACTAAACAAAAAGGCAGAAGAAGGGATCTTTATAGGTTATAGTCTAACTTCTAACGCATACAGAATTTTTCAACCAAACACCAAGAAAATTTTGATCAGTAGAGATGTGTATTTCATGGAAAATGATGAGTGAGATTGGAAAAGAAAGCGTCCAATTTCAGAACCTATCCATTTTTCAAAGTTACAACTCAATCCAGATGAGTTGGTTGATGATGTACCAGTTAGAGGTATAAGATCACTCTCTGAAATTTATCAATCATGCAATGTAGCTTTACTTGAACCCTCAAACTTATGGGAAGCTGCAAACGATTCAAGATGGGTTGTTGCCATGGAGGAGGAGATAAGCATGATTGAGAAAAATCAAACTTGGCAACTGGTGAAAAGGACTGAAGATAGAAAAGTGATAGGCGTAAAATGGGTGTTTAGAACTAAGCTGAATCCTGATGGTTCAATCAACAAGCATAAAGCTAGGCTTGTTGTGAAAGGCTATGCTCAGATTTTTGGTGTTGATTTTTCTGATACTTTCCCTCCTGTTGCTAGATTGGAGACAATCAGGTTGTTGCTTGCAATAGCTGCACAAAAGAGCTGGAAAGTTTATCAACTTGATGTCAAATCAGCTTTCTTGAGTGGCTTATTGGAAGAGGAGATCTATGTAGAGCAACCTGAAGGATTTGTTGCAAAAGGAAAAGAAGATGATGTGTACCTTCTTACGAAGGCTTTATATGGCCTGAAACAAGCTCCAAAAGCTTGGTATAGTAGAATTGATAAGCACTTGACGGAGTTGGATTTTAACAAAAGCCTCAATGAATCGACTCTCTACATCAAAGGTGATGAAATTAGTTTTGTGGTTGTTTCACTTTATGTTGATGACTTATTGATCACAAGAAGTAATGAAGAACTTATGAGAAAGTTCAAAGAAGAAATTATGCAAACTTTCAAGATGAAAAATCTTGGAGAGATGTCTTACTTTCTAGGGATGGAAACAAAACAAAAGAAATGAGAAGTCTTCATTTGTCAAAGAAAGTATGCCAAGGAGATTTTGAAGAAATTTAGAATGGATGAATGCAAGAGTGTTGATACTACCATGTGTCAAAAAGAGAACCTATGCAAAGAAGACGAATCTGAAAAGGTTGATGAAACCTACTATAGAAGCTTAGTAGGTTGTTTTATGTATCTAACGGCTACAACGTCTGATATCCTATAATTCGTAAGTCCACTATCTAGATTTACAAATTGTGCGACTGAAACGCATCTCGGAGCTGCTAAAAGAGTCCTTAGATATGTGAAGGGGACATTGAGTTATGGAATCAAATTTTGTGCAAGTCAGAATTATGTGTTGCATGGCTACTCTGACAATGATTGGGCAGGCTCACTTGATGATATGAAAAGTACATCTGGTTATTGTTTCAAGTTTGACTCAGGAGTGTTCTCTTGGAGTTCTAAAAAGCAAAGTACGGTGGCTCAATCAATAGCAGAAGTTGAATTTATCGCAGCAACAGCAGCTGCAAATCAGGCTTTATGGTTAAGGAAAATGTTAGAAGATTTACATTTGAAGCAAAAGGAATGCACAGAGTTGTTTGTTGACAATCAAGCTGCCATCGCTATCTCTAATAATCCTGTTTTTCATGGGAAAACAAAGCACTTCAACATCAAATTATTCTTTCTTAGATAAGTGCAGAAGGAAGGTTCAGTTAATTTGAAGTATTGCAACTTTGATCTTCAACTAGTTGATATATTAACAAAACCTCTGTCAAGAAGCAAGTTTGAATTTCTTAGAGAAAAGCTTGGAGTTTGCAGCAACCAAAGCAAGGAGGAGTATTAACGATATTGCTTTTAACTGCTGCAACGTATTAGGGACATCAGCATTCAATTATCTATTTTTCGTTATTATGTTTCTTGCTCTTTAAGTTATCCTTTAGTTGTTGATAAGTTAAATTATGATACAAGTTTCTATTTTTTAGGATAAGAGTTTTATTTCATCTTTAGTTCTTGTTACTTAAGTGTATTAAAATACACGCGCAAATCTGTTTTTATACAGATCGCAACATCAAGAAATAAAAGAACCAGATTTCAGTTTTTGTTTTTCTTCCTTTTATATAGATCAGTGTTTATTTTCTCCTCTATTCAATTTTAGTTCTCTTTGATTTTTCTCCAACAAGAACCAATCTGAATTATGGAACAAGAGGTTGGTGCACTTTCATTATTCTACCTTGGATTACATGCACAAGAAGGAGATAGTGAAAAGAATGTCATTCACCGGAGGAGCTTCAGTTATGTGTGAAAGGAAGAAGAGAACTGTCATGGATATGGCTCGATGTTTGTTATTCGAGAAGGACATGCCAAGGAAATTTTGGGCAAAGGCTATAAATGCAAGTATTTACTTATTAAATAGTTTGCCAACTAAGATTTTAAAAGGAAAAACACCTTTTGAAGCTTGGTTTGATTTTAAGCCTTCGGTCCTTAACTTAAAAATATTTGGATGTCTATGTTTCACTCATGTGCATGATGTCAAGCGAGGGAAGCTAGATCCGAAAGCTCAATATGGAGTATTTGTCGGCTACAGCAATGTCACCAAAGGTTATAGAATTTTTCAGCATTTGATTGGACAAGTGAAAGTGTCTAGAGATGTTAAGTTTCATGAAGCTCAAGATGGAATTGGGACAAGGAAGAACTAGCAATGCCAATGCCAATGAAGATAAAGGAGAGCTGCATGAAGATGATATAATTGATGAAGTTCCAGTACGGGTTACAATGTTTCTTGCAAAAATTTATCAAAGCTTCAATATGGTTGTCCTTGAACCTACTGGGTATGCTTAAGCGGCTAAAGATCCAAAATGGATTGCAGCGATGGAGGAGGAGATACAGATGATCGAGAAGAATCAAACATGGTAGCTAGTAAACAGGCCACAACATAAAAAGAATATCGGAGTAAAGTGGGTTTATTGAACCGAACTTACTCCTAATGGTTCGGTGAACAAGTACAAGGCAAGGCTAATTGTCAAAGGTTATGCTCAAGTATTTGGTGTAAATTTTTTAGAAATATTTGCAACCGTCGCGAGGTTAGGTACCATCAGATTTCTCGTAGCACTTGCAGCACAAAAGCAATGGCAAATTCATCCACTTGATGTGAAGTCAACATTCTTAAATGGCTATCTTGAGGTGGAGATTTTTGCAAAGTAGCCTGAAGGTTATGCAATAGAGTCAGAGAAAGTGTACTTGCTAAAAAAGGCGTCGTATGGCTTAAAGCAAGCTCCAAGAGCTTGGTATAGCGGGATTGATGAAAACTTGTTGAAGTTGGTGCTCACCAAAAGCATGAGTGAATCGACTTCGTCAAAGTTGTTGATAATGATTTAATTGTTGTTTCACTTGTTGATGACTTACTTGTACCAGGGAGCAATGAAGGAAGTATTTAACAGTTTAAAGCTCAAATGATGCTGAATTTTGAAATGACTAATCTAGGAGAGATGACAATCTTCATAGGCATGGAAGTTCAGCAAACTCGGCATGGGATTTTTATTGGGCAGCAAAAATATGTTCAAGAAGTGCTGAAGAAATTCAATATAGAGGACAGGAAATCAGTAAGTACTCTTTTTCAAAATGAGAAACTTGACAAATAAGATAGTGTTGAGAAGATTGACAAAGGCAAAATACAGAAGCATTATAGGATGTCTAATGTATTTGACGGCAACAAGGCCAGATATCATGTTTCCTGTTAGTCTTTTATCCAGATTCATGCACTGTGCAAGTGAGCTGCATTACAAAGCTGCAAAGAGAGTATTCAGGTACATTAAAAGGACTTTACACATCATGGATTGAAGTTCAAAAAGAAAAAGGAGCTATTTCTACATGGTTTTCTCTGACAATGATTGGGCTAGATCATATGATGATATGAGGAGCACATCTGGCTACTTCTTCGGTCTTGGAACAGGGTGTTTTAGTTGGAGCTCAAAGAAGCAAGAAGTTGTGGCACAATCAATTGCTGAAACTGAGTACGTTGCAGCTACTGCAGCATTTAATCAAGCCTTTTGGCTGAGAAAAATTACGGCAAATTTGCAAATGGGTCAAGAGGATGCTACAACACTTTTTGTTGACAATCAAGCCGCCATAGCAATTTCGAATAATCCAGTTTTTCTTGGCAAGACGAAAAACTTTAAAGCCAAGTGTTTTTCATTAGAGAAGTTCAGAAGAACAACGAAGTCCACTTGGCTCACTGCAGTACAGATGCTCAACTAGCTAATATTCTAACCAAGGGGCTACCGAAGTCAAGATTCGAAACATTGGGAGGAAAAAATGGGGTCAGCAGCAAAAATAGAAAGGAGGAGAATGTTAGACCAGAGGGACTTGCAATGACTTCAAAGTGTGTAACACTGCCACTTTCCTAAAAGAAGTTTTGCTCTTTACACTGCAAGAGTCAGCAAATATTCTAAAGGATACGATGAAGCAAACTCAGCTTTCAATTTGCAATAGTGAAAGATGAAAACAAAAGCTAATGCTAGTAAATTTCGAGATGATTTCTTCCTCCCCAAACCTCTCCTCTTATAGAGCACTGGTCATGACCAATTAGAGTGAAAATGGGGTAGTGGAGCAGTGGAACCATTTCAACTTCATCCACTCATTGAATGAAAATGGGGTAGTGGAACAGTAATGGAGTAGTGGAGCAGTAATGGAGTAGAGGAGAGCAGTTTCAATTGCATCCACTCAGCCAATTTAATAACTACCTATTTAATCTCGAAAATGGTAAAACGTTTTACCCATGGTTAGCTTGCACACATATACACACACGCGCACATGCCTCGTGCCAAATGCTAAGTGCGCCTACAAAAGCGCCATATGAGCCGCGGCGCGCGCGCGTGTGTGGTTCACTTTGCATAACACTTGTGTTTTCTTTTTACTCATACTGTAGTGCAAGAGTATATATACTCTTTAAACTTGAAGTTTCTAACCAAAGTGGGACTAAACATTTCTTTTGAAAATGTCCAACAATCCCCCGCCATTTTCGAAATAACCAGATCATTCAATCCAAGAAATCTCAAACATTATATGCATAAATAATGGTATCTTGTGATTTGAACCATTAATTTGTGAAAAGTTCATTACATCATATCAGAATTACATGGTAGGTAAACTTTGAACCAATGATTCTATTCGATATGTAGCATAAACAAATCACGCATATAATTTACACCAGCAAATAGCCATAAATATCCTGACACATTCAACATTGGCCTTGTGTCTCGTATCTTCGCGTGAATGTCTTTGGAGCCAAGCCTTTGAACTCCTTGAAGCGGCCGCACTTTACATCCACATAGGTAGTCTCCATTCTAGTACCCCCGCAATTTAAGCACCTTTAGAAGACTATTAAGAGATCATCTCAACCTCTTCTCTTTACATGCAGGTACCGAGCACTAACAACCTTGGGATGGTTATTAAAATTTAGTGCTCACAGTCACACTTATAATGAATTTGACTGCATTGAACTCAAGACTTAACGTAATGTTAGGCGTCAAGTTGAGTTTTCATTATTGGTGACTTGTAATTAATGGGTTTGAGACACATCCCCCTTGATGTTTTATTCACTAAGTCTCTTGGCAATCCTTTAGTAAGGGGATCTGCCAAGTTTTGACTAGATCTCACATAGTCAATCGTGACAACTCCTCTTGTTATCAATTCTCTGACACAACTGTGTCTCAGTTCAATATGTCTGGATTTTCCATTATACACTTGGCTATAAGCCCTTGCCAATGTGGCCTCATTATCACGATGGATAGAGATTGGAGCTACCGGTTTAGGCCACGATGGTATCTCGTGTAATAATTCACGTAGCCATTCAGCTTCTTTTGAAGCTGATGCCAATGCAATAAACTCTGATTCCATGGTAGAACCAGCCATTAAAGTTTGCTTCTTTGAAGCCCACGAGATTGCACCTCCAACAAGTGTGAAAATTCACCCACTTGTAGATGCATGATTTTGATCTTTAACAATCCAACTTGCATCCGAAAATCCTTCTAAGACCGAAGGATATCCACTATAGCATAAACCATAGTTAATTGTTTTCTTCGGATATTTCAAAACTCTTCGAATTGCAAACCAATGCAACTCGCTTGGATTAATTGTAAATCTGCTCAACTTGCCTACTGCCAAGGCAATATCCGGCCTAGTGCATGTCATTGCATACATTAAGCATCCAATTAATCTAGAATACTCCGGTTGTGAAACTGGATTGCCTGTATTTTTCATTAGCTCAATACTTGAATCTAGTGGGGTAGAAACAGGGGCACAATTCAAGTGATTGAATCTATTGAGAACTTTCTCAATATAATGAGATTGAGTTAGAGTAATACTCCCCTCACCTCTTACAATCTGAATCCCGAGAATGACATCCGCTTGGCCCATATCTTTCATTTCAAACTGGCTTGAAAGAAACCTTTTGGTCAACTGAACTTGTTCCAAGTCATTTCCAAAAATCAGCATGTCATCTACGTAAAGACAGATAATGACAGCATTGCCTTTTTCATCAAACTTGCTATATACACATTTATCAGATTCATTTATTTGGAATCCAAAAGCAAGTACAACCTGGTCAAATTTTTTGTGCCATTGTTTTGGTGCTTGCTTTAAACCGTACAATGATTTTCTCAATCTGCACACTTTATTCTCATGACCAGGCATAATAAACCCTTCAGGTTGTTCCATGTATATTTCCTCATCCAACTCTCAATTTAGGAACGTTATTTTAACGTCCATTTGGTGGGTGACCAGCTTGTTTATAGATGCAATTGCAATAAGCAATCAGATAGTAGCAATTCTAGCTACTGGTGAATAGGTATCGAAATAGTCTATTCCATGCTTTTGGGTGAAACCCTTAGCAACCAGTCTCACTTTGTGTTTTTCAAGGGATCCATCAACTCTTCTTTTCTTTTTGAAGAGAAATTTGCATTTAATGGGTTTACACCCATGAGGTAGATCAACTAGCTCCCAAGTGTTATTTCCCATTATTGAATCCATCTCATCATTTAATGCCTCTTTCCAGAAAGCGGCATCTCTTTCTTTCATCGCCTCCTCTACTGTTTGAGGATCTACCTTCGTATTAAAATAATACGGAATTTGTCTAGTTACTGTTTCTCTACTTCCTTCAACTAGAAATGTATAGAAATCAGAACCAAATGACTTAATTTTCCAAGCTCGTTTGCTCCTTCGAAGTTCAGGAACTTCTACTATTTCTTTGTCATTTTCAATTTCTATGACTTCCTTCCCTTTATGGTTTTCTTCAGAAATACTTTTGGGAACAGATTTAAATCTTGTCTCATCAAAGATTGCATCCTTTGATTCAATTACAGTATTTACTGAAATCGAATTATTAGGCTCAATTACCATGAACCTATATGCCTTACCGTGTCGTGCATATCCAATAAATATACACTCCACTCCCCTTTCACCCAATTTTCTCTTTTTGGGTTCAGGTATTTTTACTATTGTTCTACAGCCCCAAACTCTTAAATAATTAAGATTTGGTTTTCGTTTATTCCAAAGCTCATATGGGGTGACTTTATTCCTCTTTTGTGGAATTTTGTTCAAAATATGGCATGCGGTCAGCAATGCCTCTCCCCAAAAACCACTACTCAAACCAGAGTTTGATAGCATAGCATTAACCATTTTGGTTAAAACACGATTTTTACGCTCAGCCACGCCATTTCGTTGTGGTGTATAAAGGGCCGTAGTCTCATGGACTATTCTAGTGGATTCAAAGTACTTTGGATCATAGTACTCTCCTCCCCTATCAAACCTTAAACATTTTATAAAGGTCTCACATTGCAATTCGGTTTCTGCCTTATAAGCCCGAAACTTAACCATTGCCTCATCTTTGGAATGCAACAAATAAACATAACAAAATTTGCTATAATCATCGATAAATGTTATAAAATATTTATTGCCTCCTATTGATGGTGTACTATGTATGTCACATACATCAGAATGTATTAAGTCTAGCAACTTTGAAGTTCTTTCAACATTAGAAAATGGATTTCTAGTTATTTTTGTTTTCATGCATGTATTGCAATTTCCTTCATATTTATCAAAGTAAGGCAGTAATTCCAGATTTACCATATCATATAATTTCCTGAAATTAACATGTCCTAACCTATGATGCCATAAAAATGAAGGAGACTCAATAAGATACGCAGAAACGATATTCTTATTAGATAAAACGATTACATTGAGCTTAAACATGCCCTCATAAGCGTAACCCTTTCCTACATATACCCCCTCCCTTGGAGAGTACAAATTTGTCAGCTTCAAATACAAGCCTAAAATCAAACTTATTCAAAAGACCACTCGACACCAGATTCTTCCTCACTTCTGGTGCATAATACACATTAATGAGTGTTACAATTTTGCCAGAAGTGAACTTCAGATCAACACTACATATGCCTTTAACAGGGACAGTAGCATCATTTCCCATGTACAAGACAGTATTTTCATCTACTGCCTCCATGGTTTTGAAGAACCTCTTGTTCTTGCAGACATGTCGAGTAGCACTAGAATCAACCCACCAAGCCATATCATTTTCAACGACGTTGATTTCAAATATCATAGAAATGAGATCATCATTGTCGTTTCCTGCACCTTTTGCAGCGCTAGAGGAAGCATGATTTTTTCCTTGCTTCCTCTTCCAATGATAACATTCGGACTTGAGGTGGCCATCTTTCCCCCAAAACCAACAAGTGACTTTCTGCTTCCTTTGATTCTGGTTTTGGTTGTTCGGTTTTCCCGAACCAGCAGGCTTTTTGAAACCACCAGGCTTGTTAGGCTTGTTCAGCAGGGGCTTTTTGAACTTAGTCGCTTCCATCACATGCACCTTTGAAATCTCCTGAGCATTCTGCTCTTTTTCATTTTCCTGCATGCGACAATCCTCTTCTATACGAAGATGGTTAGCAAGTTCATCAAGAGTTATGTCCTTTTTTTTATGCTTAATAATTCGTTTGAACTCCTTCTAGGATGGGGGCAGTTTATCAATAATAGAAGACACAACAATTGTTTCATCCATGACAAGATTGTGTTAAGAGAAATTATTTTTAATCCTCTCAATTTCACGAAATTGTTCCATGACAGACCTTTCATCAACCATTTTAAAATTAATAAACTTTGATATGAGGAATTTCTTACTTGTCGCGTCCTCCTTATGGTACCTTGCTTCCAGTTTCTCCCACAATTCCTTGGCAAAGGGGACGTCATGGTAGAGGTCGAACAGTGAGTCCTTCATGGCGTTCAGAATATGACCTCTGCATGTGTGGTCATCCGTCTCCCATTTCTGCCTCTTCCTGATCTGCTCGACAGTTTCATCATCGGACTCCAAAGGCTTGGGTGTATCCAGAACATACACCAAATGAAGTGCCACTAACAGGAAATGGAGTCGTTTTTGCCACCTCAGGAAATCGCCTCCATCGAAGCGATCCAACTTCACAATGTTAGCCGACAGCTCTTTGATAGACAAAGCCATTGCAACGCAGAAAAAACATCCTTTAGATTGTTAGACCAGAGGGACTTGCAATGACTTCAAACCGTGTAACACTGTCACTTTCCTAAAGGAAGTTTTGCTCTCTACATTGCAAGAGTCAGCAAATATCTTAAAGAATACAATGAAGCAAACTCAGCTTTCACTTTGCAGTAGTGAAAGATGAAAACAAGAGCTAATGCTGGTAAATTTCGAGATGATTTCTTCCTCCCCAAACCTCTCCTCTTATAGAGCACTGGTCATGACTAGTTATAGTGAAAATGGGGTAGTGGAGCAGTGGAACCGCTTCATCTTCATCCACTCATTGAATGAAAATGGGGTAGTGGAACAGTAATGGAGTAGTGGAGCAGTAATGGAGTAGTGGAGAGCAGTTTCAACTGCATCCACTCAACCAATTTAATAACTACCCATTTAATCTCGAAAATGGTAAAAATTAATGGTAAAAAGTTTTACCCATGGTTAGCTTGCACACATATACACACATGCGAAGTGCTAAGTGCACCTACAAAAGCGCCTAAAATGCGCCATATGCGCGCGCAGCGCGCACGCGTGTGGCTCACTTTGCATAACACTTGTGTTTTCTTTTTACACACATTGTAGTGCAAGAGTATATATACTCTTTAAACTTGAAGTTTCTAACCAATGTGGGACTGAACATTTCTTTTGAAAATGTCCAACAGAGAATTGATAGCAAGTTGCTATGTTTGCCTTGTTTTTAATTTCAATAAGTTGTTTGTGATTTGCGAAGTTTGTGGCTATCAGTTTAGTCTTTTTTCGAATCAGTCAATCAGTAGTTAGAATAAGTTATTTGGTATTTTATTTCTTAGAACAAGTCAATTAGGATAAGTTCAAGTCAGTTCTAGTTTGGTAAGAGTCTTTGAGATATTTCAGGTATTCAGAAATAGTTATTTTTAGTTGTATTTTCATCTCTGTTTAAAAGGAGTTGATAGTTGAATGAATAAAATTATCTGACTCCAAAATTTTACCTCTTGTCTAAGCCTACAGGTAGAAATTGTGCCGAATAAGAAGTAATGGTAATAATAGAATCATTACTGTCTGATGTTGTAATTATAAGGATTAGTATTACAATAATGGCTGGAGTGGCAACATTGGTAGTTTGCTGCTGAACACATAATTAAAGTTAACACTACTGCAGACAAAAAGAACTGCACTTCTTTTTCTTTTTCTTTTTTTGTTAATCTCTTTATTTTCTTGATGGGCAGGGTCTGCTCGTTTTATGGATCTCTACAATCATTTGTTTGGTCTGTCTTTATTATTACTTTTTCCCTTTCATTCATTTGAAGCTTGCTTATCAAACTCAACTAATAGCTTTAACACAGAAATTAAGGATACAGATAATCGACAAACTATTGAGTATTATTACTTTTACTCAGTATAACTAATTTGCACAAAATCTGAGGTATGAATAGGAGTAATTATACAATATATACACACTTTAGAAAAATTTTCAAAAGCGTTCAACCGAAGAAATATCGAAGGGAGAACTCACACGACTCTTCGACAACGGCACCAGAATGCTGTACCACCGCTTCTGCCTTCAGCTACAGCTATCTCCTCATCCACATAAAACCAAATGAAGAAAGGATCCTTGGTGCTTGGTTCTCTTTCTCCTTTCTGGCCTAGACCTATTTGCAATGGATCAAACGGCCCAATTTTTATCCGAATGCATTCGAAAATAAACGCCAGTATTCGCTTCTTCCATGAGAACCTTCCTTCAAATGTCAAGCTCCCAATCGGACCCATGTATACTCCATTCTCAATCCTCGTTGCCTGACAATTGAACAGTGAGAGATTTTCAGATACTTGAGAATGTAAATCAGACATTACAAAGCTGTTGTTATATGTTGAACTCCAAGTAAGCATAGAGCTATCATCAAATGTCTATTATGTTGCATTAGTAAGAAAAATTAAATACATATATGCTTCAATTTTCTTCAGACTTTCTTTTATAATTCAATGAATAACTTTAGATAGAACTGAGAAGTATCATATGCAAAGTAGAAAAAGAATGTCACCGACAAGAATGGTGATGAGGAAAAGCCAACACTGCATAAATTTAGCCAAATAAATTTTGCTACTCAGCCAAATGTGAAATAGAAAAAAATTAAGTACGATTTTTTCATCTCTCAATGTAATGATCACAAAGTGTAGGAATCACGGAAAATTAGCTAGATTGCCTAAACATCTTATCCCCTAAAGCAGCAAAAAAAAGTTTGATTTCTATGTCTATCATGCTATATGATGAAATGACACATCCTAGAGAGATTAATTGCTGTCCTTCCACACAATCAAACATGAGGCAAGATGCTTACAAGATTTTCAATCACAGTTGCCACCTCCCCATTGTTGTCATGTAATTGAAATTTCTACTATTTCTTTTAAACCAAAGAAACCAGATTGATACACAATTACTATTTTCCAAGACGGTTTGCAAACCACCAGGCCTTCAATTTTATCATACTAAGTGTTTTTGACGACTGAAACAAGCAGATGGTTTTCTGCCCAGGAGAAATTACATTATCGTCTATTATCAAAACGTAATAACGAAATTTTGCCAAAGTTTATAAAACATCACTATATTCAGTTTTATGAAAGAAGCATTTGAAGCCGTGTCAAAACGTTCACAGAACAAAAAGACATGCCCTGTCATCTTATACGGACATCAGTGAGCATGAATCTCAAATTAGTTGGGTCAGCTACATGGATCAAATGATTCTACTTAGCTCAATTTAGTTCCCTTCTAAACCATGCTCATTTACCACTGCAATTCTACACCCATACTCCCTTGCAGCGCATTGCTAAGAGTGAACGCCTAATGTCTATATTTGTTTGATCCATTTAATAGAAAGAGACGTATATTTTCCACTGGTTGTCAACCATTTGCAGCCCTCCTACTTTGTCCCGACTCGAGATCGACTATGTAAAGCATAAGAGAAGCCCATATGTTTCTATATAGGTGCGGTTTATGCAAACAGCACTAGTCTTTATTCTTTAATTTGTTCTTCTCATTCACAGCAAACAACTCTCTTGATGCCACAAAGCCCAAAAATAGGAAAGCTTGCTATGAACAAATCCAGATCCTTTTTGATATCATAGGAGAGAATTTTGAGTTTGATATCATAGGAGAGAGTTTTAAGGAAATTAAAGAGGATCAACAAGTAGTATGCCTTAGTGAGAAAAGCAGTCCAGCTCACTTGTGAAGACCCTATATGACTCCAGCAAAGTTAACCAATTCCAATTGAGTTTCCTTCCCATCCATTTCCCAGCATTGTTTAAACTCAGAACACGTACAAAACACTCAACAAACTCCTCTGTAGCCAAACAATGTGTCTCCCAAACTTTAGAGAACTCAATAAAGGACTTACCACTGCGTCGAACCTTTGAACAGCTGTGATAGGGAAGTACCCACCACTCTCCAGTCGTTTCTACAATAACAACAACTAATTAATCTCGACCTTCAACTACCCATAAACTAAAATTCACAAAAACCAATCAACAAAAATAGAAACAACAACTTTGGCAGTGAAAACAAGCATCCAAGTCCTCCCAGGCGACTCACTCCCACCAAGAGTCCCAAGAAACCCAGACGGGTCAAGCTTCGCCTTCTTAATCACGGCAAGCGCGGAAAGAACCTCATCCTTCGCTACCCTTCTCGTCTTCGCCGCGTTCTTGAGGACACTCACACTCTCCTCAAAACCCTGAACATCACAAACTACAATGATTAATTGATACAAAAAACAAAAAGGGGGTTTAACTTTCATCCATTTGAGAGTGAACCCAATAAGCTAGATCAATTGAATCAATAAATGTGGTACCTTGTTGTGGTCTGATGATTGTTCTTCTTGAACAAGGGCTGGTGTAGATGGGTCTTTAGAGTCAAGAGTTGATCTGGGTCTTGACAAAGAAGTGAGTCTGGAATGTGGAGAGGAGAGGTTGATGTGGTGGGAGAGGAGTGAAGGTTTGAGAGAGAGTTGAGATGGGTGGTAGGGAGAGATCAAAGGTGGGAAAGAGAGATGAAGAGATGCCATTAAAGTTGAGCTTGTTAAGGTGTGTGAATGTGCAAGTGATGAAAGTTGAAAGCCACTTGATTTTTGGGTGTGGATTAGATGCGTTTGTACTTTGTCAAGTTTTCTGTTAAAGAGTAACTGTGAGAGTTTTCAGGGCCGTTATATAACAGGGAAATGTGGAAATGTTAGAATGACAATACAAGTTACAAATATGTCACTTTAGTTGTTGTGTTATTCTGCCATTTCCCAATATAATATAATCTTTTACTAGGAATAAATTATAAGTAAGAGTTTTGGGTTGATATTGACAAAGTCTAATATTGTGTTGAGAAACTAAATTTGTTTACCAAAAAAAAAAAAAAAAAATTTAAGGTTCATTGATCAGGCGTCTAGCCTTGTTTGTATAGGGATGGGTTAGGAGAAGTGAGATAACTTATAGGGAAGTTCCAACCGATTTTGTTCGGTTGGTTTTATAAACCTAACTTTCTCCCAACTCACATCCACCAAGGTTTGATAATTCCTTCACCCCTAGGAGAGTTATCTTCCCGAGGAGTTACCTCTCATTAATCACAATTCTATTACCCACGTCTCTCTCTCTTATTTGAAGAGTATTTATGTCAATTTCTATGTTTTATTGTTTTCTAAATTTGCAACTTCTTTTGAAGTTCGTTGAACCAAATATGAAAATATGAATTTCCCTATGAGTTAATTTGCCTGTCAGAAAACTTCTATGCAGGTTGACAAAAATGAACCAAACAAGGCCATGTATATGTTCATATACAAGCACACATTATAAAAATACTACTACGACTTGACAAAAAAAAAAAAAACTTCATAGAAAGAAAATGAAAAGACAGATATTTCTACAAGGAAAATGCTTTGAATACCAAGTTAGACGCCTAGTGGGCCCAAGTGGGTGTGTTCCTCCATGTGATACACCTCGAGGAACGTGAGCACACATCTCAAGGTGTTACATGCACGCCTCGAGGTGTGTCACACGGTTGAACACCCACTTGAGCCCACTAGGTGCCTAAAGTGGTTACTCTGACATCTCCCTTTCTACAATTGACACTCCATATTATTGGAGGGATATTGTATGGTCACGTTTAAATTTAATATGTTTTCTAAATTAGTCGATTTTGTCAATGTATTGCCAAACTGTTAGGGGAAAGGTTGCTACCTGATACCGAGATCGAGAAAATGTATTTGTGGGTGCTATCTCGTCCAAGTGTCTAGAAGTTGTATTAATGAGACAACTTGCTCGCACGATGTAATTACTTACAAAAAAAAATAAAAATAGTTAACTCTTTTATAGGATAAATACCCTAAAAACATTTATATTACTTTCTAAACGAAACGAATTTTGAAGCAATCACAATGAAATGAAAAATTACAATATGTTTTGTCCATCTAGTGCAACAATGGAACATTAAACTATTAGAAGATTCTGTATTCTTGCATCTCATTTGTGGGAATGTAGAAATCTGTTACATCTTGGTGAAAGTAAAAATACGTAAACTTAATCAAACACATTATTAATTTTGCGAGAACTTCCCAAAAAGTTGAACCAATAAAACCCTTAAAAACTAATGTAAAAATCATAATGAATGTATTGCCATTGTTACAATGCGCACCATCAATTGACCAGAAAAGGGAAGAAAAAGATCATGACGCCATCTCCTCCATCAGAAAGTAGAGCATTTTTACTACCAAGAAACAAAAGTAGAGTAATTCACAAAAATTCCGAAGGTTTATCATGACAGGGCAAGATTGCCTGTCACAAAAAGCTCACATTTTGGCTATTCATAAGTTTTGCACAATACCAAAACAAATACATTGTTTTACAAGAAATCGATAGACATACTCTCTGTTCAACCAAACTTGCCAACAAAACAATGTATAATCCAGCAGCCACCCAGATCTTGTTGAATTGTTACGCAAACCGCTATCGGTTTCTGAGAAAACACTGCACCTGAGACTACCTTCGCTCTATTTCCTCTGGAGAAAAACTTAAAAAGGTTAGAAGTTGAAATTGTAGCCATTACTTTTTCGTAACAACTTCAAGGTTCTGGTCCATCATTAGAATGATCAGTGCACGAGGGTGCCTCGCCGTTCTCTTTGGTTTCAGATGGATGATCAGGTGATGGAGGCTGCTGCTGACTGCTCTCACTATTCTCAGGGTGGAAATTGATTGGGAACTTTGTGACTCGGGGCTTGTCGGCCAAAATATTTCTCTGCACTCTATCGACTATGACCTTCTGAGGAGGTTCTTCCCTTAACTGTTCATCATCATAATCATTGTTCACATAATATCCTACTCTGATAAATTCCTGACCCAGATAAGAACATGTCAATAGCAGCACAGTCACACCAATTATATCTTCTTCCCGGATCTTTGATGGATCTGGTGGGTCTGCCTGGCAAAGAGTCCAGAAGCATGAAAGTTATTATTATTATTATTATCATAACCTACGTTGCATTAGTTCCCAAACATAGGAAGTAAGAACAAATAAAAGAAAATGCCTTTATATGTGGGAAAAATAAATTTAGAAAGACAGTACGGTACCTGGAAGATAAAACGGTAGTTGCCAATGTTGACAGGCCCAACAAGAACACTCTCCAAGAGCTGGTCGTAAGTCTCGTCTTCAGCTGATCCTACATAAGTGAGTTTCCATTCCAAATCTGTCATGGATTGCAAAGGACATGTTAGAAGAATTATAGGAAGATGTCAGGGTGGCAATTGGAATTCACAAAACCAAAAAGCTCTATATCTGAATACAAACAGTTAGTGCCATAAAAGAATTATAATACAAGCAGTCACCACTAGACATAGTAAATGAAAGAAAGATAGGATCTCTAACTATCCGTCAAATAAGAACCCTAGATTCTGTCTGAGTAGCATTCACATATGATTACTTTTGCAAGTCTCCTCACCGCCTACTCAAATCGAACCATGGTAAAAAATTTAAAAAAAAAAAAAAAAAAAACACTAAGACACAAATATTCAGCAAATGAGAAGGCAAAACACTGCGAAATCAGTAAAAGGTTGAAAGAAGATGGGAAATTTTCAGAAATCAACTCAAAAATCACTAAGGAAGCCTCAGGGAAACAAGCTAATTACAAAGCCTAGTGAATTTTTTCACAACCAACAATACAAACAAGCATTTCAACATGGGTTTTTTTGGGAAAAATGAGGGAGCCAAAGGGGAAGGGATAGAACTCTGGAATGGGATCTGAGACTGTAAGCCTTAACCCTCAAATTTCACAATCGACAATTCACACACGCATTTCCCCATGTCCCTTTCTTCGTATTGCTTAGCTTATTTGCACTAACCCATTTAAGTACAAAGACGAATCATAAAAGTGAAAGGGCTCTAAAAAATAAAAGATAAAAAGAAATAATATTAGAAAGAAAAATAAGCACATAGAATCTCTGTAATTAATAGTAAGGCATTACACTAATTTACCACATAAATCCTTTATCAAAAAGAAACATAAGAGAGGAAATTGGAATAGGCTTTATCTGAATTCATGGTAATAGGATAATTGAGACTGCTAAGCTTTTTCATGAAATGACAATTGATATATACACTCGATAATTAAATGATGAGAAGCACACAATTGGTGAACCACTTTAGATATCTATGATCGCATCATACAAAATGATGGGAATATTGAGAATGATGCCATACATAGAATTCAAGCTGGATGGAAGAAATGGAGGAGTGCAACAGGTGTGATCTATGATCGAAATGTTCCTACTAAGTTAAAAGGAAAATTTTATAAAACTGCAATTTGGCCAGCTATGCTCTATAGAAGTGAATGTTAGGCGGTAAAGCAACAATAATTACATAAAATGAACGTAACAGAAATAAAGATGCTTTGGTGAATGTGTGGTAAACTCGTAAAGGTAGAATAAGAAATATAGAAATTCAAAGACAAGCAAGAGTAACACTAATTAACACAAAGATTAAGGAAGGGCAGTTACGGTGGCTTGGTCACATGCAAAGCCGGCCTACAAATTCCCCCACTAGAAAACTTGACTCAATAGAAACAGATGAAATTCGACGAGGTAGGGGTAGACAAAAGTAAACTTGGGACGCATTAATTAAGAAGCATTTGAATGGTTTGGAAAGCCCACGATCAATTGTACTTAATCAAGCACGATGAAAGAATTTGATCCATGTAGCCAACCCCAAATAATTTGGGATTGAGGATATGTTGTTGTAAGCACACAACTGGCCTGGCCCATGACAAGTAACCTTGTTTAAAAATTTAGTGCCAAATGTGTAAATAAATAAGTTCTAACAAAAAAAAATGAATGAATGATAATTTTTCTTTTGTCTCTTTGTAAAATAAGTCCAAAAAGGCCAACTAATTCCTCCAAAAAAGAAAATGATAACTAATGAAATATGTATGAATTGTTTTAAAGGGGGGCCTAGGAGGGGCTGTACGAGGGAATCGGTTTAGAGAACCAGAGGAAAAGATTCAATCGAACCCTTCAAAAGCCTACGGAGAAAGGCATATCGAGAAAGCCTAGAGAAAAAAGGGAACAATTAGAAGCTGTGGAGCACAAGATGAAATAGTCTCGAACATCCCCCAATTTTGCAGGGCTCCAGCCATGCTCTCTTGGATGAAAATGAAGGGAGAGAAACATGGGTTTATTCTTATCAGTGCATGTTGGAAACTAGAAAATAAATGAAGACAGTAAAATCATCTGAAGGCAAAGTGAAAATGATTGAGAAAGGAAAAGATTAAAACAATACAGTCGCTCATAAGTAAAAGAGAATTACTGAATTAGTACATAAAAGACAAAAAATAGAACTAAAATTACCAATGCATAGAGAGAAAAATAAAATTTATGACTGAAATGAAAATTGAAAAGCATTGAAAAGAAATATAAATAACTAAAATTATGTCCAATAAACGAAAATACGTAAACCAGGGGCCAGGCCATTAGTTAAGATATCAACTGAATGTTTTTGTTTATTACCAAGCAGATTGATGAAATATCTTCAAGGATAATAAATGTGACGAAGAAAAATAAGAGAAATACTTATTACACATAGCAAGATGATGATAAAGGATTTTGATAATCATCTGGTGGGAATAAGAGAAACAAAGATGTTTGAACTACTAAAGAATGTATTATTGTAACTAGAGCTAAAAAAATTGAGGTAGGTTACTTCTTATCCTCAATGGAGGAGCGAGAGGGTGGGAGACATGCCAGTCAAAATCAAGTCAATAAGTCAGTATTAAGAGCACCTACAAAATGAGTTCAAGTCCAATTAAATAACAAACAACAACAAAGCCTCAATGTCCCAAATTAGTTGGGGACTTGAGGTCGGCTACATGGATCAAATTCTTCTACTCTGGCCGATTCAATGCCAAGTCTAATTGAATAACAAAAGTCTACAATGCTAAAAAGGGGAGGGGGAGGGGGAGGGGGAGGGGGAGAGGGAGGCCAAAATTAAACATGGCTGAATGTGGTTATGCTTTTATTCTAAAGAGCATGAGTCATGACAATGGATAAAGAGAAATGGAATGAGCTTTCCATCCTAGTGTAACTAGCACAACGCATTAGTAATTTAGTATTTTATTCTAATTTCCGGAAGTAAAGAATGTTTTGAGTGAAGAAAAAGGAAAGCTCCAAAGTTATGGCTTCTTATTTTTTAGCTTATACCTCTTAAAGAAAAAGTTCGTTTTAAAGTGGTGGAATAAAAAACCACACGCTAGTGTGATAAGAACTAAGAAGTAATAGTATACAGCTTTTTTTTTTTTTCGGAGGAAGTAATAGTATTCGGCTTTTGAATACACTATTAACATCATACTTTTTTGTTTTATTTGCTTTCACTATTCGAGCAAGTTCCTCCTCTATTTCATATGAATTTCACTGTCAAAACATCAAGCCACTTCTGCAAAGAAATAAATATGCAGAGTCATCATAAAAATGACGCCTTTTGTATGCTCAACCTAATTCAACAAGAAGAAAGACACATAAAAAAGCTCAATTCTAGGTAGACCGATATTCTCTGGATGAAGTAAACAAAAGCACAAATCAAAATGTTAAAATAAATCATAAAGAATAAGCCTTCAACAAAGGAATAGACCGATAAAACGTTGACAGAAAACACAAACGAAACACGTAATCTGGACGGACTCCTCAATTTCACAACTTGCAAAGTAAAACATGAAGAAACCATTCAACAAAATCACTGCGCATAATAATCAGCTTAAAACAATCTTATCAGTAGAAGAAACCCCCCGAGAATCACGAAAACCCTAACATACCAATGAATCAACCCATCCATTCCCTAAAACCTAAACCCTAAACCCTCTCATTCAATGAAAATGAAGCAAAAGAAGAGTATGAAAGAAGCAAGCGTACCGTCTTTGAGAGGAATCAAACACTCGTAAGAGATCTCGAACTGGAAGGGATTGAGGAAGGGCGCCGGATTGTCCAAAACGGTCACGTTCGTGATGTTCACGGCGCTCATTATACCAAATCAGATGACGTTGATGGTGGTGATGGTGATGATGATGAAGATGTGAAAGACAATTGATCAATCGAAACCCTAGAACAACGAGATTGTTGAAAATTCATTTAACGACCGAACCAAACCCTTAAAACCCTAAGAAAAAAAACCCTAGAATCAAAAATCAAAACCAGAGGAGACGGAAACTAACTCACAAACTGAAATCTCCAAATCTGTTTTTTTTTTTCTTTTTTCTTTTTTTGTTATCATTAGTGGAGAAAATAAATAAATAAAATGAAAAATGGGAGTGTGAATTACCGGTATCACCGGAAGTAGCCGGTGGAGCGCGGGAGAGGAGTTTTGAGTGGTGGGATAATTGGCGGGAGGTTTTTGAACTGTCTTTGTTATGCGTGGGTTCCAATTTAATGCTATTTTGATAAGTTTAAGCATGCCAATTGTGACCCTTGATCGTTAGATTGATGTGAGTGCAAGAAACTCGATGTACATATAAGAGACTCATAACTAGTGCGTGTCCAAAGTGGGATAAAATAGCACGACTCTTTTACTTTTTAGTTTTGGCTAGCTAACATATGTTTCAGGCTAAACGAACCTCACCTTTTACTAAGCACACCCCAATGAAAAGTCTAACTTAAAAAAATCAATTCTACTGCAAAATGACTTTTTTATGCCCCTCACTGTGATTAGTGCTCCCCATCGTCCTTTTCCTCTCATTTAGAGCACCCCGCCACCATCCCTCCACACACTCTCTTCTTGTAATTTATAGAGCATCATCATGTGGTTCGACCTCGCAAGTCCGAATCTCCAATTGGAGAGTCGGTTAGAGCCCACCGAACCTCTAATTTGAAGAGTCAATCGGAACCCACCAGATCTTTAGGTCGATAGTTGTCAACCAAATTTCACGAAAAAGGTTCGGTTTGACAACATCGAACCTAGAAGATAAATATAGGCCACATGTCATCAAACTTAAAATTGATATCTCGACCAAGGTTTTGAAATTGAGTGCTTCGATTTGGATGAAGAGGTATTTTGGTAGAAATGCTAGGGTGCCCTAATAAATTGAAATATGAATTTGGGGTGCACTTAAAAATTGAGTGCCCTAAGTAAAAAGTGAGTTGCGTTTAGCCAGGTTCTTTTCTTTTGATACATACCTTTGCTAAGCAATGTACTTTGGACAACTTTTTTTTTTTTTTTTTTTTTTTTTTTTTTTTTTTTTTTGTAATTTCAGTTTCTGAACCTTTCTCGTATGTTCACCCTATTTAAGCTCAACTATTCAGAGTCGGTCAAACATCATATAACCCCATAAATTCAGAAAAAGCTACATACTTGAGTTGAATTATGATTCATGAATGACAAGATTTGATGCCAATAAAATCTTAGCACCGAGCGCTCCTCTAAAATAAAAATAAAAACCTACTCTTTAGCGGATGAAGTCTCCCATTATTCTACACTCCAGACACAATTTTTTTTTTTACTTAACCACGAGTCAAAACCACGACCTCCTTAAACTTTGGTTTTTACAAAATGATGTCTCATCCATCTCACCAGATATTCTTTGGCTACGGTAAACAATTTTTAATTTGTCATTATTGCAAAATTTTGAACCAAATGCAGCATAAATCTTTACTCTTTTCTTCTCATTGTTCTTAAAAGGTCTACAGCTCTTGAGATTAGATAGCAGGAGAAACTTCCTAACAACTTTACAAGAACAAAAACGCCCAGATTTCCAAAACCAAAACTAACAAAAGAATACTTCACTAGTTTGCCCAACTGTACACTCCAAACTGACCAACACCAACTAGTCCTCCAATCTCACATCCATCTTTCGCGTCTGAGAATGGAACATTTCAGCCACATCAGCAGCTGCACTACAATCCTCCACTCGTTTATCGGGTCGAGCATGAATGAATCTCGGGAATCGGATCGAAATGCCGCGAGAAGGATGTACTAAACCTATCGCAGCCTTGTGGACAGGAGAGACTGTGAAGTCTGCAAAAGCATATGGTTAGAAACGAGTTTGGCAAAGTTAAAAATGTGAAAATCAGGGAAGCTCCGAAATGCCAATTACCTGCACCTCTTATTTCCCAAACAAGTTCTGGAGAAAACCATAAATCCGGTACCTCAGCTGTTTGGTAATAAGGCGGTTTCTTAGACAAAATCTTCTCACCAGAAAAGAACTCCTTCATCTGGAAAGATCATCAAACAAATCCATTGCACCAGGGAAAGCTAGAACAAACACCGAACAATGACAAAGATGCTGAGAGTTGGCATTGCCAACATGAAAGATGCTGCCAAATTTGTTGTCCACTATACAATAGTACCGACTCGTTATCTTTCCAGTTCATGAGAAGCAATGGAATCAACTCTTTAACTCTATTTACTGTGTTGAAGGCCACCTTACCACACAACTTCCTAAAACTATTCCGAAATAATTTGATTGAGATTTAAGCTTACTAAACAATATTATCAAAGAGCAAAACATGAGACCTTTATCTTATGCGAAAGGTCATCCATCATTTGAACATTCAGATGAGATTCTACAATCAAACATTTCAACATGGCATGCTTCACTATAATTTACATGGTTATATGCCAGAAACATTTATGTTCTTAGCATTAGGACATGCAAAAAGGATTATGAAGCAGTTGGTTAAAGACCTTGCCAATCTCAATATTGCATTGCTCTTCTATAAAGATAAGCACAAGTTCCGTGAAGAACCAAAAAAAAAAAAAAAGGTGTGAAAATGACACCTACCCATCTTAATTTATATGTAAATGACTTATATATATATATATATATATATAAAACCTAACAACATTATAGGTAAATGTTAACTGCCACTCCATTCCATTACAAAAAATAATTGTCAAAACTCAACACAGATTTACCTCCGCATAGAAAGAGTCAGAAAACCCAGACATAACGCGACAAACACTCTGAAAGTCTTCAGTGTCAGGGTTGTAACATGCCATCAAAAATGGACTGTACCTAAAAATTTTTTTTTTTAAAAAAAGGCTATCAAATTTAGAGATATCCAAAAGTGCTACTGTAAGAGGAAGGTCAATTAATCGGAATCAATCAAACAAAATGCCACAAGGATATTGGAACAGATCTACAGCATACCATCCTGCTTTCCTCCCATTACCATGCCAAGCACCAATGGGAACTAAGTCGAGGCTATCATTCAATCCATCCATATAGTCCCGCTTAACCTAAACAGAGCATCATCACAAAGTTTTTTCTTTTGCAAATATTACTATATAAAGAAGGCATTAACTTCCAAATTAATTTTTTTAAATAGAAAACCTTTAACCATGTGAAACTTCGCTTAGAAGCAGTGTACCCAGCATCGACATCTAGAGATTTCACCATAATTCCTTCACATGACGAACTGAATGCACCTTCAAGAAATGAATTTATCTTACCCAATGTAGCATCGGAACTAGAAGAAGCATCTTTTGCTTCCACCTACAACACATTTAAGCAGCACACACCATTACATATACAAAATTGAAATTCAAGTAAATTGGGAATGCAAGAACTTACTGTTATTTCTTTTGCATACTCGAAATAACCAAACTTTGAATCATTGAACAAATCTTTCAAATCTGTAATATTAAAGACATGAAAAAAGAGAATTCACAAAGATTAGATCATAAAGGAAAATTTTACTAAAATATAAGAATTTATTTTTCTGATCAGAATGTGTAAAACATACAGATTCGCCTTTGACGCAGAGGAATGTCCAGTAACCTGTAAGAATGAGAATACGTTGCCTCAAGCACCGTTCAAGTAATCACTTTTTGCTACTGTATCATACAATGCATGCACATAATAGAGCGTGATTCTTTCTCATTCACTAACTTAAGAAACCATTCTTCCGTGCACCTCCACTCCAACTAAAAGAGTGTTCAACTCATACAGCCAAACATTTAAAAAGACTGATCTCTGTAATCATCAAACTAATGATCACTAAAGGAACTAGGTGGAGTAACAAAAGCATGGATCGGCAACAATGAAATCAACAGTTGAAATATCATATTACATTAAATTATTAGTTGATTTTATAAATGTAAGGCTAGATGGTATAGAACTATCATCTATCAAAGAACTTAAAGCCTGCATGGATATTGTAAAGTTCTCCCGGCCACGCCGCATACGCGTGCGCGAGCTCATGGATCTCCGTGAGCATCTATATTGTCTCCAACTTAACCACCTTCAACTCGTAAGTGTGGAGTTTTATCTCGAAAGGCCTTGGTGCTAATTAAGAGGGGAGATCATCACTTATATAGTTCATTATGAAGTTTCATTTAATCGATGTGGGACTATTATTTCGGTCCACATCTCAACACTCCAACTTGGACTGAAATACATCCAAGGGGTTTTTCTCGACAGGTCCCAACCAAGCCGTCGGCTCTGATACCATGTAAGATTCTCTCGACCGCGTGAGCCGGTCTGTGGGTCTCCGCCAACACCGATATTGTCCCCAACTTAACCACCTTCAACTCTTAAGTGTGGGGTTTTATCTCAAAAAGCCTCAGTGCTAGTTAAGGGGGAGATCATCACTTATATACTTCATTATGAAGTTTCATTTAATCGATGTGATATCCCAAATACAATGACGTTGTAATGAAATGAAAGATTGCATTTATAATTTCTAGGAGATTATGATCCATGATGATATCTGCTAGACTCCCCTACCAGAAATATCAACGATCTTAAACTAATGTTCCAGACAAACTTGATCACCTGTCTAAAAAGAAAAACTGCTCTCAGAACTTCTCAAACTGATCCATCAAGAGCACACATAAAGCCAAAAAAAACCACAAATACAGCCAATACACTGATGTACAACAGTACAAGAATGTTACCAAATATTTTCTAAACCAAGTGAACGAAGAGCTAAAAAACTGATGACATACAAAAGGGAAAAGTAACATTTAACTACAGGAAAGGAGTAAAATTTCATCACTGTCATCATAATATTTTCTAAACCAAGTGAACGAAGTGCTCAAAAATGGATGACATGTAAAAGGGGAAAGTGACATTTAACTACATGGAAAGGAGTAAAATTTAATCATCATCAATATAGTGACGATGATATACAAAGGTTTAGGAAACTAGAACCATGCAATAAAAATTACTCTCAAGTCTAAACCATCACACATACAGATTCCTGAAGAGCTTTAGATGCTTACTGCTTTCCATTAGCAAACATCACATCAAATGCAAAGATACATATATCAACCTGCACAGTGAGCAAGCATATGAATCAAATAAAATATAAATCATTTGAGAAACTTGACACAACTTTATTAGAACAAAAACAAAAAGAATTGACACATCAAAGTGATTTGACAAGGAAATAAAAGCGAAAATACAGAAGAATTTATAAAAAATGAACAAACACATAACAGGAGAAAAGCAACAAAAATTACATAATTAAGGCAAAGTCAAAATATCCAACTCACTTCGCAGAACATTAGTAAACTTTAAGTGTTTGGAAATCTACAAAGCTCATGTATCCTTATTAGGCAACAAACTATTTTCAATCAATTGCTCCAAATAAAAAAGTGGAAGTTTCATAAGCACGTTTGCCCTTAAAATGCTGTGAGACTAGTTCATCACACATGCAGTTGCACCTTGGAACAAAGTGATCTTCAAGGCAATAGTATGGTCCACCTTGTGCAATCTCCCCTGCTTGAATCTCGTGCAGTTAACAGTTTATTTGCTCTTATTGCCCATAGATTAAACATTAGAAAAGTGTTAATGCAAGAATTTCATTGTCAACTGTGAGGCTCAAAAGACAAATCATCAGCCAATGATCTTATTTCCCGTGCTAATAATGATTCAAAATGATCAGACAACAAACCGAAGCCAAAAATTTGTGACACAACTATCCAAAATAGACCTGAGAACAAGGAAGATTGATCGAACTGAACAGAAGTTTCTGGAGGAGTCACTGTCAGATAACTTACAAGGTGAATAATGGACCTGAGAAAGTAGGCCTTAAATCTTTCATTTTAAAAATGTGATGTGGGGAAATATTTCACACAAAAAAAACAATTGAATAACGTAAATCCTCAAAATGTAAGAGTTCTACCAACAAGAACTAACCTTAATATCAGTAGCAGTGATCAAGGAGTTCCTACTGCCTCTATCTCTTGAAGATAATTCTTGAAAAGACTTGAGCTTACACCCACTCTTCCTATCAACAGCAACTACCTGGGCCGAATAAGGAAAAGAGGTAGATAACATAAATGGTAAACTAAACTAGCTAGGACTAGAAAGGTGAAAAGCTTCTTATCAATAACTATATTTATTAAAATTATAAGATGAAGATATCCAAGCAAAGAGAAGCTTACCTCTGCATCTATTATAAAATTCACAGTTGTAGGCCTGCATAATTCATTGATAGTATTTACCAAATCAGGAAATCTGGATGTTGTTTCATCCCCATTCCTTGAAAAGATTCTCACATAACCATCATCTAATTTATGAATTTGGGCACGTTGACCATCATACCTGCAGAAGAACTAGTGCATCACATGATTTACATCAACTTGCAACTTTTAACAGAAGCCATCTATATGCTTGAAATTCATATAAACTTGGATGGGCCTCAAATGATCCACAAAAAAAATGAATCATAATTCAATAGTCAAAGCAGGAGTTTCGCATCTTAAGCAACGCTATTTCTGAACAAAAAGTGCAATGTACATTCACACAAAATTGCTTTTTACCCTTCAATGGTAACAAATGAGCTCTTGAGCAATTAAGAAGTTCAGAGCTATTCACTTCATTCTAAACATTCTTCTGGTGCTTGTACTTACTAATACCAATTAATCAGTTCTCCAGTCACGAGGGGTCCACACATTTGCAATGTGAAGCTCTATTTGAAACTCGGTCACTTTCAGCATTCCTAAAACTTTTTTGGTACTTATGTAACAGCTTATTCTTCTCAGGTGCAATGTGTTGTATGTGTTAGTCACCTCACATTCCACAACAGTTCAATTAATTTTCTCTAATCTTATCAAAAATATTTCTTGAATTATCTGTTGGTGATGACCTCAAACTCTCATGGATGGATTCACTCCAAATTGATAATTTTTTATAAGACATCTTCTCATACCACCTCAACAACAACCCAAACTCCTACACAGGGAGACTCAAACCCTCTTTAACTTTTGTGAGTTGGTAGGCCCAATCCAAGTTTGGAAGAGAGTGTGAGTGTGAACTAGTGGAGACTTAACCAAAATGCCAAGACAAGTCTCCAATCCAAACTGATAACCCATTCTACAATTTGTTATTCTATCAATGTGAGACTGTTCACAATAACCTCAAGTAACAAACCAGTAAAAGCTACCACTTGGTTAGCCTTCTAACTAGTAATTATATCCTTTCTTCCTTTTCTGCACTCACTTAAAACATGAATTAAAATTGTTATGTTTCGTGGAAGTTGCAAACTTCGACTGAAACTTTGGAAACTTCGTCTATGCTAAAAATATACTTAAAATTTGGAATATCCTCCGCTAACATGAGTTTTATGCATTATTGTTGTATCATTAAGTATATTCCTAGCATCTCTATGAAAAAACTTAAGTTTTCTAACTATTCCGTAACCTTCCGTACACCGGCGAGTTTTTGTCAATCTTCCATCGTCGAAGTTAACTTCCTCGAATTAATTCCGAATTTTAAGTGAGCGAAGTGATAGGCGAAGTCGAAGTTTTGAACCTTGCTCATGAATAGCCAAATGAGGTCATCACTATAGCAAACTTCACAAGAGTGAATTAGAATTGAAATTCCACAATGAAATGCGTGGACCCTCCAACATACATTCACTTTCTTATGAAACAAGAACAAGCCTTAATCCCAACTTAGTAAGAGTTGTCTACTTGGGTCAAATCTTCCATTACGCTCGATTTAGTGCACTAAATAATGTGCTTTCCAAATCCTTCCTAAGCAATGCGTCCCAAATTAGCTTACTTTTATCCCTACATCGTTGAATTTTTTTAGTTTTTATTAAGTTGAGTTTTCTAACTGAGGCATTCGCGGGCTGTCTTTGGAGGTGTCCAAACCACCCCGACCACCCTTCTCTATTTTTTTCCGTCAATTGGTGCTATACTACTTTTCATTGAATTTCTGCATTTCTTATGTAAATAATTTATCAAATGCCTAATCAGCAACGATTCAGTCATGTAGCATTTTATTTTATCAAACCCCATTTAGCAATTCTTACGCAAATAATTTATCAAATGCCTAATTCATTGATCGATTGGTTGCAAAAATTAAAACGTAGCTTAAGTGGAATGCCAAAAATTAAAACGTGAAAGCCAAACGTTGTGTTCTAAAGAGGTAATAAGACAACTGAGGAAAGGAGATTGATCAGAATCCACGTGGCCCTGAGTCACTGCATTATAGCCCGTCATTATGGATATATTTGGAGAAACCTTCAAAAGTCATCTTCTTCAATGCTATAAAATTACTAGGACTTTTCTACATACTTATTTGAAGACCCTTTTCCACTATCTTTGTATGCTCATTTCTTTATGTTAAATTGTACTTCTGGTTCCTTAAGAAAATCACAACAAAGTTTAAATCAACAACAACAACAACAACATAGCCTCAGTTCCATATTAACTGGGGTCGACTACATGGATCAAACTTTTCCATTGTGCTCGATTAAGTGCAATTGATGGTGAGCTTTGCAAACCATTCAAATCCCTCTTAATTAATGCATCCCATGTTAATTTTGGTCTGCCCCTACCTCGTCGAATTTCTACAAGTTTCTATTGAGTCAAGTTTTCTAGTTGGGGCATTTGTAGGCCGTCTTCGCAGTGACCAAACCATCGCAACCGCCCTTCCCTAATCTTTGTATCAATTGGTGCTACTCCTACTTGTCTTTGAATTTCTATATTTCTTATTCTATCTTTACGAGTTTTACCACACATCCACCTAAGCATCCTCATTTCTGCTATGTTCACTTTATGTAATTGTTGTTGCTTTACCGCCCAACATTCACTTCCATAGAGCATAGCTGGCCTAATTGCGGTCCTATAAAATTTTCCTTTTAACTTAGTAGGAACATGTCGATCACAAATCACCCCTGTTGCATTCCGTCGTTTCTTCCATCCAGCTTGAATTCTATGTGTGACATCATTTTCAATGTTACCATCATTTTGTATGATTGATCATAAGTATCTAAAGTGGTTTACCTTAGGAACTTCTACTTCCCCTAATTTTACCACTCCGTCATCTCGATGTCTAGTGTTTCCAAACTCACAAGTGCATGTATTCAGTTTTCGTCCTACTCAACTTAAAGCCTTTAGATTTTATGTATTTCTCCAGAGTTCTAATTTCCTATTCACTCCATCTTTAGTTTCATCCACTAAGACAATATCATCTGCAAATAGCATACAGCATGGTATATCCTCTTGAATATGTCTAGTTAGTTCATCCATAACTAAAGTAAATAGATATGGGCTTAAAGCCGATCCTTGATGTAGTCCTATCGTAATGGGAAATTCTTTTGTAGCTCCTTCAAATGCCTTTATACTAGTTACTACTCCATCATACATATCCTTAATAGTGTCTATGTATCTAGCATGCACTCTTTTTCTTTCTATAACCCACCAAAGAACATCTCTAAGGACCCTATCATATGCTTTTTCTAAATCTACGAATACCATATGAAGATCTTTTTTCTTTTCTCTATATTTTTCTAACAATCGTCTTACAAGGAAAATCGCCTCCATAGTTGACCTCCCAGGCATGAAACCAAATTGGTTCTCTGATATTGTTGTTTCTCTCCTTAGCCTATTGTCAAAAAAAAAAAAAAAAAATCACAACAAAGTATCGACGTACAAAAAGCCCATAAAAGTTTAAAGGTGGATACATGGATGCACTTTAAGTTCAGCTTCCAGTATGGTGCGGCCTTGCCACCAATGCAACTTATTAGAAATTTCACCACTACTTGAGTTTTTAACACAGTATAAAATAAAATTCATAATCAGAAAAAACAAGTCTCCCTTATTTTCTTAGATTATTTTTAATTGAATTCAAATAAGTCAAAAACTGAAAGAACGTAAGCCCTTCCAAGGGTGAACAATCAATGCCCGCAACCAAAACACCCATCGACATTAATGGCGAATTCTAAAACACTATCCATCACTACATAGAAAAGGGAATGATGATGCATATACGGTTCCTAACATGATATGACTAATTTTCAAGACAGATATGTAGGTACCCTGCTCCACTTACCATTGGAACAATCAAAGCAAAATGATTATTAAATATTAAACGAAAGAAGGAAGTCAAGCAAACAAGTTTGAATAAAATTATAAGAAATAAAACAAAGCAGTAATATCAAGAGAAACTCACTTATATTCACACGTAAAAGATCTACCATTAAATAGTTTTAATGCCTGCGAAACTCCATTTGTTATTCTACAATAGAAGAAACCAAAAATAGGATTAAGAGACATTAGCAAAACTTACTTTGTGCAAATGATAAAGCAATCATGTACCGATAAGATACAAAATATAGTCACCTTGCGAGCATGGGTTTAACTGGTATGCCTGGGACCATTGACAACATTGATGAAGAAAATTCAATGCCCTTGGTTGCGAGAGAAGGAACGAGCAAATCCTGAATTTCATGCATAAATGGTGCATAAAATAAGATCAATCTCATACTAGTTTGAACCAATCACTTGTTCACAAATTTTTGTGGTGATTTGACACAAAATAATGGGTGAAACATACACTGCGTCGGACATCTTTGACCAACGTAAGTATCTAACCAAAATGTAAGATGGATTATGGACATACATAAATAACACATGCCCAATATGATATTACATTGCTGAATGTTGTTTGCATGGATGTGAATCTTGCCATCCACTAACTTGGGTGTTCAGATCTACTTGTCCGTACATAAATAGTGCTCTTTTGTAACCCAAGTTCATATATTTACTACAATCTCAATTTGGTATGAGCATTTATACATATGTTAAAGTGATAAGATCATTTAACACAGTTTAACAATAAGCAGAACTTTCAAACCAATTGGAAGAGATTTTGATTGATAGAAGAAAGAAAATGGAAGGAGAGAGGGCACCTCGAACTGCCCAAACACTCCCAATGATGGTTCATACAAAACTGTCTTACATATTCCCTATTTATACTCTCTGATCTCCCTAATTACAATTCCCTCCAATGCGTTCCTCATTGTCCCGCCACTTCAGCCTTACTGCCACGTGTCTTTGCGACCTTAGTGGGCTTCCTTGAGTACTTCAAATATATTAGAGGCCTATCAATACCTGCCCCACAAGAGACCACTTTGTCCTCAAGTGGAAAGGAAGGAAACTGCTTCTTGATCACCTCCACAAATTCCCGAGTAGCCTCAAAATGCGGTAAGTCTTTCCATTGCATAAGGACTTCATGACCGGTCTCGATACGGCAAAAACCTAAAATGGTAGCCGGCTTCACCACCCATTCCAAATCAGCTGTCAACGTAGGAGGTGGGGGTTGCACAAGATCAGCAGTCCTAACTGCCTTCCACAGTTGGGAGACATGAAAGACAGGGTGGATGGAAGAAAAATCAGGGAGTTTGAGTTTGTAAGCCATAGAACCAACCTTGTCAATCACTGGAAATGGGCCAAAAAATCGAGACAACTTCTCATTCATACGGTGGTGTGCAAGGGATTGTTGTCGGTAAGGCTGCAGTTTCAAATAAACCAAGTCGCCAATCATGAATTCGACGTCACGCTGTCCACTATCAGCAGCTGATTTCATCTTTGCTTGGGCTCGGCTAAGATGAAATTCCACCTCATCCAGAACTGCATCACGGGCTTGCAGCTGATCTTCTAAATCCGCTATGGCCGTCGCATATGCCCCAAAACGGATAATTAGGGGTAGGTCTCGTCCATAAACCGCCTTGAATGGTGTCATCTTTGTCGAAGCATGAAACGTGGTGTTATACCAAAATTCTGCCCAAGCAAGCCATCCGCTCCACTGCTTGGATTTGTCGGAAGCGAAACAACGCAAATAAGTTTCAACGCAACAGTTTACCACCTCGAATTGCCTGTCCGTTTGAGGGTGATAAGTCGTGCTATGATGTAATCGTGTGCCTTGTAACTTGAAAAGCTCAGTCCAAAAGGTGCTAAGGAACACTTTGTCCCTATCAAAAACAATAGACCTTGGAAAACCATGCAATCGAACCACTTCACGAATGAAAACAACTACCACTGATTTAGCTGTGAAGGGATGGGAAAGAGCGATGAAATGGCCATACTTAGTCAAACGATCCACCACTACAAAAATAACCGAGAATCCATTGGATCGAGGTAATCCCTCAATGAAATCCATAGCGACATCCTCCCAAACTTGATCCGGAATAGGATGCGGTTGAACAAGGCCTGCGGGTGATAAGGATTGGTACTTGTGTTGTTGGCACACTCCAAATTCAGCCACATAGCGTTTCGCATCTTGCCGCATTCCCACCCAGTAAAATTCTCTTTCTATCCTTTTAAAAGTGCGCAAGAACCCAGAGTGCCCGCCTAATGCTTCGTCATGGTACTCAAAGAGAATGCGTTGTAAAAGGGGGAGCCTTTAGGAAGAACAAGCTTGGACTTGAACAATAATAAGCCGTGGTAAATGTTGTAGTTTGGCCAGGCAGTAGAGCCTTCTTCCAAGGCAAAAGAAATTTGAGAAAGATGAGGATCATTGACCACAGCTTGCTTTATGTCTTGCACTTCCAACACCTAGTGCATCACTAGGGAATTGAGGGAAGCATCCACTGGAGAAACCCGCGATAAGGCGTCCACAGCCTTATTGGAGACCCCCGATTTGAAGTCGATTTCAAAATCATACCCCAAAAGTTTCGCTACCCACTTCTGATATTCTAGTTGCACAATACGTTGTTCAAGCAAATATTTCAAGCTTCGCCAATCCGTGTGAATGATAAAGTGCCGCCCCAGGAGATAGTGCCGCCATTTTTGGATAGCCAACACCATAGCCATCAATTCCCTTTCATAGACAGACTTCAATTGGTTACGTAGCGAGAGAACTTGGCTGAAGTATGCAAGAGGACGACCATGTTGCATCAGGACAACCCACGGGACGCATCCGACTCCAACACAAATGGTTGTGAAAAATCTAGTAAGGCGAGGAATGGAACACTGATCATTGCCTTTTTAAGAGTTGAAATGTTGTCTCTGCCTCCATAGTCCACCCAAACGCATCTTTCTTCAATTGTTGCGTAAGAGCCCAAGCAATTCTGCCATAATTAGCCACGAAGCAGCGATAATGGCTGGTGAGACCCAAAAACCTGCACAACTCCTTAAGGTTAGTGGGAGTTGGCCATTGTTGCATTGCCTCACTCTTCAAAGGATGGATCTACATGAACCCCCAAAGCCGAAATCCAATTACCCAAATACTCGATCAAAGACTGATTGATGGCACACCGATTCATTGATGGCATACCAGTTCATTAGTGCTTGGAAGGTTGTCGGCGCGTTGGACAGCCCGAAAGGCATCACTACAAACTCGTCGCGACCCTCATAAGTCCTAAAAGCAGTCTTCAGAATATCCTCAGCCTTGACCCGAATTTGGTGATACCCGGACTTTAAATCTAGTTTAAAGAACACTGTCGCACCATGTAGTTCATCCAAAAGCTCGTCTACCACCGGAATTGGGAACCGGTCGGGAACGGTGACTTTGTTTAATGCCCGATAATAGACACAAAACCGCCAACTTTCGTCTTTCTTCTTCACCAACAAGACGGGACTGGATAAAGGACTAGTGGAAGGTTGGATCACCCCGGACAACAGCATGTCGCGTACCAATCGCTCTATCTCCGTTTTCTGAAAATGGGGGTAACGATAATGGACACACATTCACCGGTCCAACTGCTGGTAATAAGGGAATGGCGTGATCAATGTCACGCTCAGGCGGAAGCTCAGTAATGGTGGCAAACACACTAGCAAACTGTGACAAAAAAGACTCAAACCAACAAGGTAAATCCAAATTAGTAGCAGTAGGTGTTTCAGGGGTAGACGAGGCACATAATTCAACCAAAAGACCCTGGCCATCATGTAACAACTCTTTAGATAGAGCTCTGAGGGAAATGTTGATCTTACACAAACAAGGATTGCCCTTCGACAAAAACGGATGTCCCCGGAAGTTAAACCTCATTGTGAGAGTGCGCCAGTTGACCTCCATATCACCCAACTCCTGCAACCACTCCATGTCCAAAATTGCATCTGTGCTGCCCAATTGCAATGGAAGGAAATCCTGAAGAACCTCGAGGTCGTGGATCACAATCCGAACCCCTTTACAGATGCCCCGCCCTTTCAAGACATTACCAGTGCCTATAATCACACCATAGCTAGTTGTTTCAGAAAGAGGAATGCGACGTTCATCCACCAACTCTTGAGAGATCAAATTGTGTGTCGGGCCACAATCAATCAACACCGTGATCTCCTTCAACCCGAGCACTCCTCGAATCTTCATAGTGCCCGGCACGGTCAACCCCATGACCGTGTTCATGGAAAGCTCAATCGTGTCGACAACGGCCATCTCAGGTTCGGGCTGCCCTGCCTCAATGACATCAGTGCTAAGTGGCGTGCCAGAATCTGCATCTTCCGCTAACATCAGCTGCAGTACCTTCTTGCATGTGTGGCCAGGACTGAACTTCTCATCGCAAGAGAAACAAAGCCCCTTCACACATCTGGTTGGTTTGAAACTCAGCCTCCGTGAGTTGTAGACGGCGACGAAATGGCTTGGGAGGAGGAGTGATAGGAGGGTTTACTACTGGAGCATGTACAACAAACCCTAATGTAATTGATTTAGGGGTGAGAAACGATTGGGCTTGGGCCCACTGTTTTATGAACTGGCTCTTTTAGGCTTAAGATACCAACTCCATGGCGGGCTGGCCCATAAGAAGTGAAACTATCCTCAATTAGCTAGGTTGTCTCCATTAATGCCTCAAGCCCAACATGCTTGAACAAACGAATTTCGGTCTGAAATTTGGTCTTAAACCCCTTGACGAAAATTCCTTTCAAAATATCCTACGGAATGTCGCGGACAGAGGCTGATAGAATCTCAAACTTCCGGCGATACTCGGCCACATAACTCGTTTGTTTGATATCCAAGAGACGCTCCTTCAATGTTCCCGAGTGAGTCTCGTTGAATCGTTTCAACAACTGAGAACGAAGATTGGACCAACTCACAAACGAAATTCACAAATCCGCCCAACGAAACCAATACAATGCTTCGTCGTCAAAACAAATTCTCGTCACCATAATCCTTTCAGCATCAGATAACTTGTTAATCTCAAAATATAATTCGGCACGAAACTACCAACCTTCAAGATTTGAACTGTTGAAGATCGGCAGTTGAAGTTTTCGACCCCCACGCCAAGCATCAAAAGATGTGAAGGAGTCACTTTTGTTACCCATTGATGCAAAGTCATAGGGTCGATACATAGGAGGATGACTACCCCCTGGATCATCACCGATATGCCTCCTCCCATGTCGATCTGTCGTCGCACCACCAAGATTTGGTTCTCCCCTAACCTGGACGCTACCGATCCGAACACCACCAATTCCGATTTCAGAATTGGAGGTCTCATCCACAACTGCTCCCTTACCACGCGAGAGTGATTGCACATATCGTCGAGTTTCACCAATCGAATGTAAGACTTGAGCAAGGTTCTGCACCAAGCCCTCCATGGTCTTCTCGATTGTCGGTAAGCGAGTCAATTCTCCACGGATTCGCTCCATCTCCTTCTCAATTGCTTCGAACTTAGCTTCTTGTTGTTTTGGACCCCCCATAGGCAAGATCAGAAGGGCTTTAATACCAACTTGATAAGATCACTGAACGCAGTTTAACAATAAGCAAAACTCTCAAACCAACTGGAAGAGATTTTGATTGATAGAAGAAAGAAAATGGAAGGAGGGAGAGCACTTCGAGCTGCCCAAACACTCCCAATGATGGTTCATACAAAACATGCCTCAACTGTCTTACATATTCCCTATTTATACTCTCTGATCTCACTTATTACAATTCCCTCCAATGCGTTTCTCATTGTCCCGTCATTTCGGCCTCATTGCCACGTGTCTTTGCAACATTCGCAGGCTTCCTTAAGTACTTCAAATATATTGGAGGCCTATCATAAAGCTCTTTCATTTCAAATCCACATGATCATCTTAATTACAAGGCCATAAGAATTAAGTAATCTATGTGATTCTTACATCGGGTTGAGGTTATATTTTTGTTGTTGAGATCCTTACATCCGAGGGCCAAAGGCAAGGAAAACTATTAAAAATAGGGATGTAAATGGGGATTCCCCGCAATAGGGAGGGGAGTGAGAAATTTAAATGGGGATGAGGAGAAAATGGGTTCCCCATACAGAGATGGGGATGGGAGGGAAGGGGGTCCCCGGGCGCTGACAACGATCACCACAAGGAATCCCCATATTTGAAAATAATATGCATAAATTAAATTTAAATATAATATAGATAAATATCAAATTCATATATTAAACACTATGGATAAAACTCATCCAATTTACCTAAATGGAGTGATTTTACCACCAAGCTACATTGAATGCATTTTATGAATTATTCGCAACTATCGTATGTTTTACTTTTCTTATTGAATAGCCTCTGGTCGATGGAACAATATTAATTTGGGACTCAGGCTATCTTCTTGTTGTATTGTACGTTTTACTTTTCTTCACATTATAATTTATTAATAGTAGTAAACTAATAATTGTTTTGGTTAGAAATTAATAATTTACATAAATATTTCACTTGAAAATTTTGTAATATTGTCTAAAAAAATCGTAATACAATATGTGGATTGTTTCCCATGGAGAACTAAATTGAAAAAAATATTTTCTCACCCTGTGGGGAATAGCAAATTAGCAATGAAATCTCTCATGGAAAATTAAATAGGGAAAAATATGACCCCACGAAGATTCCCCATCTCTGTGGAGAGGATGGGAATATAGATGATTTACCATCCTCACGTGAGGATGGGGAGAGGATTTATAAATGGAGACGAAAATGGGGACCTTTTACCCTTTCCCTGACCCGCTTTACATCCAAAATTCAACACCATCATTCGCTATTTCTTCTCGGTAATTTAAAAAAAAAAACATATATTTCCGCACTGGAAAATGACTTAGATTCCAAATATTTTAGTTTGTCTATTTTATCTTTCTCAGGTTTATCTTTTAAAAAAAATCAAGGAGAAGAATCCTTTTCTTTCATATTTCTTTCTCCTATTTGGTATCCATAATGTAATCGAGGAAAATTATAGAATCGCCCAATTTATATTTACCTTTATTCCTCAAAAGCCAAACAAAGTGTGTAATCCGCTCTTCGTAGGGTGTTAGCAACATTCAAACTTGTGGTGCTATGTTTTCTTTGGTAAATCAACTCATAAATCTAATAGTGTGTTGATGGTCACCTATTCCATTGTTCTTACGTCTATTTTGATGCAAAGAGTACTAGATGAAGTTGTTAAAATCAACCAATTTCCCATTCAAATCGTGCGATTTGAATCATGAATGTCCTAAAAAGAGTTCGAAGGCTCAAAAATCGAAAATGGATAAATCAGTCAAATTAAACACGAATTGTGCGATTCCAGTACAGTCGAACGGCGACTTTAAAAAACAGTTTTTTTTTTTCATTTTTTTAGAAGTGGGTCGTTTTGGCTTTTAGGGGGGTGGGGTCCAAAAACCAGGGTCTTCATTTTGGGGCAAAAGCAAAAGTATTTCTATCCATGTTTGGTGTCTCATATTCACCAAGGTGTGATCCCACCCTAGAGAATCTTCTTTTAGTTTCTCTTTATCTTTGTTATCTTACTTTAAGATCCTTTCTCATCTTTTTTGTTTTCTTATTTAGAGATTAGAGATTCATCCACTCAAGCTTCCAAGTTGAGTTCAAACTTCCAAAACTTATTCTCAACCACCATTAAAGTAAGTTTTTTTTAGCTTGTCTTTCCTCTAGATTCTCATTTTTCTTTTTGTTTTATTATTGAGTTTATTGGTTTCTCCTTTGTCATTCGTCAAAATTCTTATTCTTTTTGTGCTTCTTGGGTTGTCTTTGTTCCAAATTCTTTTTTGGTTTGTTTTACTAACTTCTTGTCATTCTCATTGATCTTAAAAAAAAAAAAAAAAAAAAAAAAAAAAAAAAAAAAGAAAGAAAGAAAGAAAGACACTGATTCAATGATCATTTACTTCACATTGTTAGAGTTGCTTTTACGTAAAGAGCCGCTAAATTTGCTTTTGTGGTTATATAGCAAGCTCAGACTCAAGTGAAGTAACTCTAAAGGGATTAGAGATAGGTGGATTAACGTCGGTCCCCTTCCCTATCATTGTCCTAATTCTCATAATTCTTCCTTGCATATCAAATAGTACTTGACTTAAATTTCAATTCATTCAATAATCTTAATGAAGTTATGTCTTCAATAATAGTTTTATTTTTGACTTCAAGCTTTGCCTTATATTTTCTGCTCGCTTTTGCCAACTTTATCATATCATAATGTTAAAAATACATTAAAAAAATGTTAGACATCAACAAAAACTGTTTGATTATTGTAGCTTGGAACTAAAACTCAAGTTCATTAATTTCAAAGAACAAGGATTTAAAAGTTTAACAGCACTGTCTCCCTATTACCACACCAACTCAAAATTTTAAACATTTATTAAGGGAAGTCCAATTCAACAAATAGCAATGCTTATGATTATGGTAGGAAAACGGCCAAAATAAATTTTATCAACTAAAACCATGATACTAAAAATCGACAAAATTCACAGAAATCCAATCAAATATTGTCGATCACTAAAAAGAGAAAAAAAAAAAAGCATGTCCAATGGAAAAAAGATATGTCAAAGATCGCCGAGAAACTAGACATAATTCAGGGAAGTTCTACCAAACTGACAAAATACAAAGGTCACATGACTCCATGGAAGTTCGTGGAAGTTTCTTGGAAGTTTTGCAACTACTACCAAAACCAACTCAAAAAGAAACTGTCAACACATTAAGAGAAAAGGAGCTGGTAAATTGCATGTTGCATTGCAAAATAATGACACGCGTGCCGCAAATTGAATGTTGTATTAAAATAACTATTATAAACATTTTTTGTGGTTTTTAAGGGGTTAATTTCACCGATGGTCACTCAAGTTTGCAGTTTGTAACTCTTTGGTCACTAAACTTTCATTTGTCCCAAATATATCACTAAACTTTACAAAACGTTTCAACTAAGTCACTCCGACCACTCTCCGATCAAAAACCCATCGGCGCTGCTGACGTGGCGCCACGTGGGATTTCGTAGGAGGTCACTTAACTTGTTAAGTGATGACATGGCATGCCACATACACACCCACCCCCTCTTAGTTCACCCCGGCTCGTGCTCCAACACCCCCGGTCGTCTCTCCCCCATTGCTTCCGCCGCCCCCTCCCCCGGTCGTCTCTCCCCGCCCCCGCCCCAGTAGTCTCGCCCCACCCCCACTCCCCCGCGGTCGTCTCTCCCCCACCCCCACTGGTTCCCCCGCCCCGGGTCGTCTCGCCCCCACCTCCACTCCCCCCCGCGCGTAGTCTCTCGCCCCCCCGGTCGCTCTCGCCCCACCACCACCCCCGGTCCCCCACCCGCTCCCACCAAAACCGGTCGAGGCCGATTGGTTGCGCGGGATCGAAGCTCCGCGAGAGAGAGGTGTCGCGACGAGAGAGAACGAGCGCGAGGAAGAAGGGACCGAGGGGGGGGGCGAGACGACCGGGGGGGGGTGGGGGGGCGAGACGCCGGGGAGGCGCGGGGGAACCGGCGGGGTGGGGGGGAGAGACAATCGGGGGGGGGGGAGAAGTGGGGGTGGGCCGAGACGCCGGGGAGGCGCGGGGAACCGGCGGGGTGAACTAAGGGTGGGGTGGGGTGGGTGGGTGGGTGTGTATGTGGCATGCCATGTCATCACTTAACAAGTTAAGTGACCTCCCATGAAATCCCACGTGGCGCCACGTCAACAGCGCCGGTGGGTTTTTTATCGGAGAGTGGTCGGAGTGACTTTGTTGAAACGTTTTGTAAAGTTTAGTGATATATTTGGGACAAATGAAAGTTTAGTGACCAAAGTGTTACAAACTGCAAACTTGAGTGACCATCGGTGAAATTAACCCGGTTTTTAAGTATTATAGTTGTATAATTATGTGTTTTCTTAATACCTTCATATAGAATTTTTCTTGATAAACTTCATATAGAAATTTGAGTTGTCGGCATTTAAAATAAAATTCCGTAGAATTCTGTATACAAACAAGTTTTTGCACAATTTTTCCTCGTCAAATTAAACTTGAGTCGCGCTAAAGGCACCCCAACTGTGCATAAGGGCAAGCCAATTTTGAGGGCACCCCCAACTGAAATTGAAAAATATGATGGCATTCGGGCTTTTTCACCGAAATACCCAAAATACCCCTCTATCTCAACCGATACACATCTCTAAAACCATGATTAAACCCTCCCAAATCACCTTTTTCGTTTCTTCGTTCTTCTTGGTGTTTTCAATCAATTGAGTGGTACTAACTTGCGTTTCGCAATTCATTAAACCCATTTCTTGCTGTTTACGATCAGTTTTGCATGATTTTCCCCGATTTGACCATACACTCCGAGTCGTACATAATATTTGCAAGTTTTGGGCCTGATTTGATGCGATTTAGAGATGTTTTGTCATTTCACTGGTCGTTCATTGAGTTTTTGGGTAACTTTTGAGACGTTCATGCGGTTTGACAGCACAGGGCCGATATATCTATTCTAGGTTTGGCGATACAGGGTCGAGACTTATCTTCCAAGTTTGGTTCTGTCCAACCAAACCTCTTTGTTGAATTTTGGTTGACAACTGCCGAAGGTTCGGTGGGCTCGACCGACACTCCAATTAAAGGTTTGGTGGGCTATGACTGACTCTCCAAAAAGAGGTTTGGTGGGCTCTAACCTACTCAAAAACTAGAGGAGCGAGGCCGAACCACTTGAAAAATGAGGGTTCTCATATTTGTTTCGAAAAACCATAACAAACATGAAAAATATCAAAAACCCATCTTCCTCTCGCAAATCTTCTGCGATTAAGTAATCCCTCTACCATTTTATCTTTAAGAAAAAAAAATCCGAAAATGAGGCCAAAAACGACGATGCCCTACAAATCACAAGAGGGAGTAACGTGAAAGGATGAAGGTGGGGTGCATAAAACTAGCGGAATGGGGTGAGGGTTGCACAAAATGTAGAGAAGGGAAAGAGTCATTTTCATTAGACATGAGACTCACATAACTCGTTGGCTAGTCCTTATGCATAGGTGGGGTGCCTATAGCGCAACTCTTAAACCTCCCCTAATAATTTCCGAAGTTTAACTGGGTGATGACTTAAAGTCAAAACTTACCATATTATCTTTTACTGAAGTACAAGCTTAAGCTACAACCCTCTTCTTCTTTTTTTTTCCTTTTGAGTGGGATGGTGAAGTACAAAAACGGAATTAGAATAACCAATGAAACAAACCAACCAAGTGGGTGGCCCAATGGTTTGTTATGTGGTATTGAAAATGTAATAAAACTGAAGTTGCAGGGTGAGCAATGATAGTTGAACATAGCAAAACTGATAGGGCGCAGCAATTAGGTACTAAATGAGGGGAAAAGGGAGAGAGGAATGTAAAAACAAATTAAGGAAAACGTACCAGATCAGGAAGTATGTTGTATGCCTCTACTGCTGCTGTTGAAATGTGCTAACAAGCATAAGAAGATTTGAATCAGCAATAGCACTTAGATGAAGCAATTAGTTAAGTTAAACGAGACTTAATTACTGCAGTTAAAAAAGACAAAAGGCATAGCTTCATTCAGGAAGGATTCAATCCAAACTCATTTACAGAACACGACAGATGAAACTATAATAAAACATCAGCAACAGCTCTCATGATGAAACTATAATGGTCAGTTCTCCAAGTTTATGTAGCTTCTCCAGAATCAAAGGTTATTAATGGAAATGTAACAATTAGAATATGCAGATTAGCGCAATCATACGAGCCGAATGCAATATTTTACCCAAGCCTTTTAGATACTCAAAGTCCGAGTATGAAATTGTTCTTGAGGACTCACATACTGCAAAATAGTCTAAAAGTAAAACCTAGTCCAAAGTCTCTCGACCTTCTTAAAGGTATATGGTGGTATTCTCAGTAATGACCTCTAACCAAGTAATAGCTGAGACAGGTTACACGGAAAAGCAATCAATACGACAAGCTAATAGATTCGATTTTTTTTCCCATGTTGACAGGTAGGTTGCGGCTTTCCTTTCACCATAAGCTACTTTTGATCTCTACCATAACGTCTTATCCAACTAAAAAAGATAGTAAATCCTTCATCACAGTTTAATGAAGTTTCACTTGCAAATCGAAAATGAAATAAGTACACGCCTGAATTGAAATGTTCATATATAGCAAGTGCAAATTGATGATACTGAGCAGTGAAAAATGTTTTTATGTGGAGTCAAAGGAAGTGAAAAATGTTGAAAAGACCAGAAACCAAAAAAGCGGACAGAAAACAATAATCTCAATCCCAAAAGCAGACAGAGAAAACAAACAAATAAATGACTTAGATAACAAGTAAACAAACAACAACATAGCCTCGATCCCAAAAGCAGACAGATAAAACGAACAAATAAATGATTTAGATAACAAGTTAACAACTCTATCTCGATTCCCTCTGCATGAGTGCATTTGAACTGTGTGATTAACCAAACCAATCATAAAGAGCTCATGAATGCGGAAGTTTCTAGAAAAATACAACACAACATTAATTACTTTGATTCACAGAAACCAACCAAACCTGAAGCTTCTCCTTGAGACCTTCATGATGGCCTTTCTCACTAAGTATATTCTGGGAGGAGTTTATCACAATGGCCTGTGCCAGCGCAGGCAAGACGGTTCTCATCATTGCTCCAATGCGCAAATTACGGACCTATAAATACAATTATAGTAATAATTTCAATAAGGCCATACACAGAAAGATCGTATCTAAAAGGAAATACACCATGGCCTAAAATTCAAATACGTAAACTTAAAGCCCTCTAGATAGGACATACTTTGTCTGGAAGATAAAAAAAGAAAATATTTTATGTTCGACATACGAGACGTTTGGGGAAGATAGAAACCACAACTACATAATAAAGCTACATCGCACTATCTGAAGATAACACGCTGCTCACAGTTGTGAAAGAAGTTGATACAAAGGATCCTTACCAATGTTCGAACAAGGAACTTGATTTCCTTCTCTCTACATGAACGCATGAGATTTACAATGAGAATTTTCTTTCGAGCCAAACTTCCATGCCCTGTTTCAACGCTGATCAAATTCATAATGACTAAACGATGAAGACATTCATCACACTGCACGTCCTATCGAACATGCCCCCAAAACCACGAACAGCAAAATGATTGAATCAATATGTTTTTTTCAAAGAACTTCAAAATACTAGTTACAAACTCCAGGAAAGTAACTTATTAGCATCTTTCCACAAAAAATTACTTTCTAATTTGCCACGATAGGGATTGGCGCTCCCAGTAATAAAAAAAAAAAAGAAACGAAAAGGACAATAAAAATTCCATTTAGTGGTTGGTGTGACGGCTAAAAGAGGGAAGCACTCACCAAAAAAATAGGTAAATGAAGGCTAAGATGAGAAAAAATAAAATAAAAAGAAGTAAAGACAACAGTGCAAATTTCACTCTCCCAATTCATTGTTTTTCCCAAGAGATATAAGTGAGAGCTTTCACTATCGTAGTAGAAAAGAAGCCAAGTCGTGCATCCATGGATGGTCTAGTGATACCCAACTCAAGGTATACAAAAAATGAAATCCCTTGTAGAGATGAAGATTAACATATGTATCTTTACCATATAGAGTAGTCCAGAGAAAAAAAAAATGGAATTATACCGATAGGTTGTGGATTGAGCCCTGTTTAGAAATGCCACTTGCTTGCAGCGAAAGAAGGATAATATTGACTTACATAAGGATATCTTAGTTCGTGGAGATCCTGTTTAGAAGCCATTTTTCATTTCAGACTCCATCTATCGCGCGATGCAAGTTCTTTTGGAATAGGCTATGCAGGAGAAAGCTAGGGATTGAGAGTGAAGAGAGGGGAATGAAGAGAAAGAACAATATCGAAATGGCATGAAAGCTAGGGATTTAGAAGCCATTTTTCATTTCAAACTCCATTTCATACAGGAAACTCATCCATGCAAGCTTTTACTAAGTGGTCGTCTTCATCAATGCTAAAAGACGAATTTCGGCAGACCCATGGTCAAGATGGCATGCAAGCATTTGTTACTTGTTAGGAGTCCCGAGTATTTGGCAGACCCATCCTATACATTATTGTTTAACACTTCCCTAACTAGCCCCAAGTTTATTCGCCTAGTTTAAGATTTTCACGCCAGAGTCTACTTTTGTCAAACAGTAAACCACTTACAATTGACTAAAGAAATATGGAAGCATTAACACCCAACAAGCTATAACATATTTTAATGCCACTATTCGATTCCATTTTGATAAATAACTACTAGTGAGGAAAGAGAGTGAATGAAAAACCCAAACCAAAAATCAAAAGATATTATAACTTGCAGGAAACACAAAAATAAAAAAGAAATTTGTCATTTCAAAGCACAAAGAGGTGTATGTATTGTAAAAATGAATAAAACCAGTTGTCACAATTAAAGTTGATAGCTAAAGAATATAAAAATAAAGTGGATTAAATCATTTCGATCAGTAAGTAGCAAAAGAGAATCGTCAAATGGATACCTTATCTTTTGAAGTACAGTAAAAACTTCTTGGATGGAAAGTTTACGAGGAGGGACAAGCAATGACTGTGTCTGGCGGCACAATTGCGCAACATCCCCTTTCAAACAAAAATATATTAGCATTTTGCGCAAAATAGCAATTGTACAAATGAAAGATGTTGCCAAATATTAACATATTAGAATGATTACACAAGGAAAAACAAAACAAGTAACAGTATGGAAAGAGATACTGATGTCAACCAAGATCACCCAATTCGTTGTACATCTCCCTTAGTTTTGACTTGTGTGTTCCGCATGCCTCTTCAATTGCAGCTGATACTAGAGAGCCACCGATGTTCAATTCCTGCATCCGCATTTACAAATTATATCCTGTTATATCAACCACAAATAGTGTTCTTTGATTGAAAACATGTTGAAAGAGTTAATAGTGCACAAAATAGAACATCCATAACACTATCAGCATTTAGTAAAATGCTCGATTCCTACTTTAATTAATTAATTCTAATAACAACAGTATCTATCATTTCTCTCACGGGAAATGTAATTTGGTCCAAATACTGAAAAAAAAAAAATATATTATTTCCCAATATCTTGTGACTTACGATCCTCCCTAACTACCTTTTAGTAACCCTCTGATAAAGCTTTTCACCAAACTACCAACTGTGTTATAAACCTTGGAATAAGTTCTTCGAATAAGACTAGCCCGTGACTAAGTCTTATATAACTGAGTCTGTGACAACTTCTCCTTAGACTAATTTTTTCATAAAGTAATAGCTTATTTTATTATTTCATAATGATGGTCTTTTATAGACCTTTCATACAATAGAATTGACTTGCAAAAATTGAAACTACTAACATTGAGTCTAACTAGGAAAGTAAACATTCTAATAAACAAATAAGAAAATCTATCTAATTAGTAACGTTCTAATAAGTATTTCTAATAAGTAAACCTTCCAATAAACTAATATCTTTAATAAGGAAACTTCTAATTATGCTATGTCGTCATTCTTTTGATAGTTGGGCCCACAAAAATATTATATGATCATATCATTACTCCCCTCATGGGCTTTGAGATTGTCCTCAAGCTCAATTTCAAAATAAGCACAACTAGGTCAAGGATCATTAGGAACATTATCAGCGCCGTCGTCTTCAAATACCGGAATTTGTATGCAAAATAGACGTTTGCGCGTGTCTCTTAGATTAGGATTCATCGTAGTCGTAGCACAAGCCTTTAGATCTCCTCTTGACCATTTTTGCTTAGATGAGGCGCTTTACAAAACAGGTTGAAAAGCTTCTTTTGTCATTACCCGCGACGTGGTTGGACGATTGTGCTCTTCCTTTAGATAGAGAAATCATGTTGAAAGACAAGGATGTATCACCATTAGTTGTTTTAGGAGTCGACACCATGGTTTAAAAAATCGACAAACTTCGCTGAAGTTCGGGCGAAGTTTGTCGATGTTGAGGTGAGCGAAGCGAAATTCAAGGGCAATTGAAAAATCGCAAAACTTCAACTCAACTTCGGCTAACTTCGACCGAACTTCGAAAACATCGATGGAAGTTCATAAAACATGAAATAAAATTGTTATGTTTCGTGGAAGTTGAACAAACTTCGATAGAAACTTTGACTGAAACTTCGGAAACTTCGCATATGCTAAAAATATACTTAAAATTTGGAATATCCTTCGCTGACATGAGTTTTATGCATTATTATTGTATGATTAAATATATTCCTAGCATCTCTACGAAGAAACTTGAGTTTTCTAACTTCAAAGTGAAATTCCGTAAACTTCCGTACACCGGCGAATTTTCATCAAATTTCCATCGTCGAAGTTAACTTCCTCGAATTAATTCTGAATTTTAAGTGAGCGAAGTCATAGGCGAAGTCGAAGTTTCAAACCTTGGTCGACACGCTACCTATGGCAAGCGATACATGGGTGCCTTTTGAAATCTTTTGCTTGTGTTCTAGTGCTCGACCCATGCTTATTGCAATTCCTAGATTTCCTGGTTGTTGCATCTTGATGTCTATCCGGAGGTCCTCAATCAAGCCCGCAATAAATAGATTCGCTTGTTGTCGAGGCTTCAAATCGAATGTCCAGGCCAACAATGACTAGAACTGGCGTTGACAATCTTCGACAGATTCGATTTACTTCAAATTAGTTAAATCCTCCGATCTCTTGTTGTGTCCTCCACATACACTACGATGTTCCTCGATATCACCACTGGTGGGTTTCTTTGATATCCCTCGAACTGCGATGGAGAGATCGACCATCTGTTTCTCCAATGCTTGTTGTCGGCTTGTCATGTGCTCCATGAAAGCATCGAGCTTCTTTGTCAAAGCCTCCGTGTCACTCAAGAAGATCGTTAGCTCTGATATCATATGTTATAAACCTTACAATAGGTTCTTCGATGAAGACTAGTCCATGACTAAGTCTTGTATAGAAGAATCCGTGACAAATAATCCTTAGACTAATTTTTTCACAAAGTAATAGCTTGTTTTATTATTTCATAATGATGGTCTTTTATAGACATTTCATACAATAGGAATGACTTGCAAAAATAGAAACTACTAACATTGAGTCCAACTAAGAAGGTAAACATTCTAACAAATGAATACGAAAATCTATCTAATTAGTAACGTTATAATAAGTAACTTTCTAATAAGTAAACCTTCTAATAAACTAATATCTTTAATAAGGAAACTTCTAATTATGCTATGTTGTCATTCTTTTGGTTGTCGGGCCCACACAAAGATTATATGATCATATCTTTTTGTCATCAACTAATGAACTAACTACTTCAATAACCATGAATAAACAGAACAACATCAATACATGACAACAGAAGACCCTCTTGAACATGTTTAGTCAACACGTCCACAACTAGTGCAGAAAAATAGAGGCTCGACGTTGACCCTTAAATAAACTAAATAAACCAAGGAATTCAGCAAGTCCTCCCTATAATCATTCCACCATGGTTAACGCTCCAACTGACCAATAATCTCCAAATTGGTGCGTTATGACTCATTTTTTTCTAAAAAGCATTTTAACATATCTTAGTGCTCCATAACAGCATCTCTTCAAATTAAAAAATAAAAATAAAAATAAAAAATATGTGAAGGACCTTCCTTCTCATCCTGTACACTGTACACAAAAAATTTCTAATGCTAACTTCCAAGACATACTTCAAAAGTGATTGCATAGCACCATAGTTTCCTGTCTTAATCCATCCTCAGTTACTTTCTTATTTTATTACCAAGAAACTCTTCAACTTGTTTAATTATTTAGACAAACTAAGAAAATCTCCTTTCTCACATTGATGTTGAAGTATATTTTCTCCAGCCAGCTGGCATTCTTTAAGTTGACAATTTGATAGAATTACTTCTTTCAAACATAAGGCTCGTATTCCACTATTACTTCCAAGTTCCAACCTAAGCAATACTCTTCAGCTCTCGCGCACGGCAAAAGAACATGATAACCACTTCCTGAATGGAAAAACCTAAGCTGATCCTTACAGGTTGAAAGGATAATGATCTGTACTATAGTAAACTCCAGCCACTTCTCTCGTGGTATCTATACCATTGCACATGAATGAAACAAAAGATTTCCATCCCCATTACCACATAGCAAAGGACGGGATAAACACTTCCCAGACCTAGGCCTAAGACCCTGATAAGGACTCTAGATCGGCCAAAAAAAATGGATCTCCTTACAGTTTGAAAGGATAATGATCCAAACTAGAGTAAACTTCAGCCACTTCTCCTGTAATCTCTATACCATCAAGCATGAAACAAAAAGTAATCTCTATACCATCGAGCATGAAACAAAAAATATTCCACTAATTTTGACTTTTTCTTGCAAAGAATACAACAATGGCTTTCACTATCAGTGATACAGTATATAGGACAATAGGAACATTGTAACCTGCTCCTTGATCTCTCGTTTCATTTCTCAGAAAGAATCGAACAAACATAAATAACAAATCAGAGAAAAATTAATGATAGGTAACAATCAGAACTTAATGTTGCAATTAAAAATGTTGGCCTTCTTTTTCTTTTTAAATGGCATAGGAGAATTTAAAATTCAAATAAATAGAGAATAATTAGGAAAGAAAAACTACAATTACAATCGACATACAGTAATATTTTATTATGAAATAAGTGAAAAGTATTTCAAATCTTCCTCCTGTTTTCATACTTTTTTTTGACAAGAAACCGACAACTTGACTCCAACATGAGTCGAACCCACAACCTCCCCCAACCATGCCTTTGGCAATTCATCTGAACAGAGATGCTTTGGCTACTGTTTTCATACATTTTCTGCACTACTACCTTATCTTCAAAATTAGAATACTTCAGATTTCTATTATTTTCGCATTTCAATACAGCTTCAAGAGCAAGATTACTTAACCCATTCAAGAATGAATGATAGGTAGACAAAACAATATGATGTCGATAGAACATGAAAATTGCTACAAGAAAAATATGTGATTCAATATGAGAATAAACTAACCAAATTTTTATGGTCAGCTGCAATCTTATTTGTACACAAGTAGACTGCAGGCAGTACATCATTGGGCGACAAAATGAGCAAGCTGTGGGATAAAGAAGAATTAAAATCATGCCCTCAGAAGCATCAGTAAAATTTGATCTTAGTGGAGTTCCTGAGGAGAGAAAGTAATGTACGGGAGAGATGATGCATACAACATAAACGACTATCATGGCTAACCTCCTGAACATGTTACAGAGTATGCCAGTTGCTTTAATCTTGCCCCTCTCCCTCTCAACCAGATCAAATGTCCTTGCGAGATGTAAATACGGAGCAGGCTCTCCAGCTCTCCAACAGGCTGTAAATGCAATTAATCATTTTTTTCATTTACTTTGGTACACGTTAAAAGGAAAATAGAACTATCATTTTGCATTTGCAAATGAATATGAAAAATAAAGGAAACTACATCATTTCCTTTTTCAGGATCCCAATAGAAAAGGTGAAGAACACCAACCATGCTCAACTGGAGAATTCTTCTCAATGGGCAGATTAGGCAGCAATACTAAAGAAGCACTCAAATTTTCTGTTGATACTCTCTGATCATACAAAGCAAAAACATTTGCTATTTCTGCAGGTTCTTGTCTTTTACTGCCAGTAGAAGTTTCGCCATTGCTGAGCGGAGTTTCAAGGATCACTTCCTTTTTGTTAACTTCGCCACAATTACTGTAGTAAAGATCCAGTGCCAGATTTACATCTCCCTTCGCCTTATCCAGTAACAATACAGCTTCCGACCTAGGCACCTTATCATCTAATACCTGAAGAAGCTGATCTAACTGCTCCACATAAGATTCAGCAGCATCTTGTTGTGGCAACTTTCCACCACTGTTAAAACATTCGGCAGCCTCAGCGTCAACAACTTTTGATGAATCTTGTACAACTCTATTGAAGAATTTTGTTATTGCAGACTGTTTGGACCCACTAGATTCCAAATTGGAATTCTGCCTTGCTTTCTTGTTTGTTGCCTTCTCAGATCCTGCTCTCCTTTTTTTAGGACTAGGAGAAGTCTTGCTCACGGGTGTACCACGTAGTTTCAAATTATTCTTGTATTGGTTTGAATTGCTCAGCATACTTCCAACAGAATCAGCTTTTGCAGATGCTAATTTTATGAGCGAAGTAGAATCATTTAGTGAACAAGTTTGAGACACTGCAACAGGTTGAGCACAAACTGGTACCTGCTCACGAAATTCTGTTTCATGTTCATAGAACTCAGAAACGGCCTCAACAATATTCCCACCTGATTTATTAAGCAGATCTAGCATCTGATCTTCAGTAACCCAATTGGGCAAACACTCGCGAAGCTCTTGAACATTTCCCTCGATATCTTTATTGTTTGGTGTAGTCAAATCCTGTGTATCAGGTTTTTGAAGAGAGCATGTTGGTTCCAACATAGACCCTGGATTAATGTTATCATCGGTTGCAGATAGACCTATCGACGGATCAGCTTCGTTTACACCATTAGGCCCCTCATTTAAATCAACACCAATATCACATTTCATGTCTCTGCTCCTGCTCCCTGATCCCCGATAGAATCCCTTCAAGAATTCTTGCTTGTTGGCCATCTCATCAACCAAACCTGCAAAATGCCTCCTCATTGCAGAGGCACGTTTACTATCAAGTTTCTCAACATCTAAGCCTACCGTGGGTACTACTTGTTTCGGTCTCAAGAACTTTATATACTCTCTAAGCTCATCATAGCTTGAATGTTCACTGTATGGCACTAGATGAATCTCTAACGAATCCTTGGTTCTCACGGCAAATCCATCCCTTTTGGCTTCATACATCCAGCCTGTTGGAACAAAACCTACAACCTTTGAATACCCTCGCTCAATCATAATCTCTTTCATTTTCCCAAAGTTAGGTCGAAAATACGGCCATGTCTCACCCAACACATTCCATCCCACCACACTCACATCACTAGCACAAGCATCCTCCGTAAATACCCCTCGCTCGCCGTACCCTAAAACACCTAAAGTTTTCATTTTCCTACCATCAACATGTACCATACAGCCACATCGATCCGAAACTTCAATCAAAATCCTCTCTTTCCCAACCACATAAGTAGCTATAAGAATCAACACAGACTTCAACACCCCACCATTTTCCGCCCTAATTCTCTCTATCGTCCTAACTATATAATCAACGGATTCTTCCTGCGACGGGAACAGAAACTTCGGATTACAATAAGTCGTATCCAAGAAAACGGCGTCGGCGCCCACACATTCCCCAATCAAAGAATCCGATTTCATCCCACAATTATACCGGAAATCGCCAGTATGCACATACCTCTCATCCACTCCTCTAACCAAAGGTACCCAGAACAAAAACTGAACCGCGCCGGGACAGTGATTCGCGTCCACCAGGGCGACCTTACACCCATCGATGCAGACTTTCTCGCCAAGCGGCAAGCCGACAACGAACCAATGCGGGACCTTTAGAATCTCGACGAGCAACCTAGCAGTGATTTGGGAGCAAAAAATGAGGCCCTTGGACCAATTAGGCGATAGGCCGGTGTAGTGGTCGGAGTGGAAGTGGGAGAGGAAGTAGGAGACGGAGTGGTTGCCAGCAAAGCGGAAGGCGTCGACGAGGAAGCGGGTTTTGGGGATGAGGGTGGTTGGGGAGGAGGGAAGGGAAGGAGGGGTGGGTGGGAGAGGGGAGTGGTGGGAGAGGAGAGTGAAGGAGAGAGGGGGAGTGAGGGGGAGAGGGGATTGCTGAGAAAAGGATTTGTAAGATTGGAGGTATTGGGAGGGGGAGTTGATTAGGGTTAGGGTTTCGGAGGGTGGGGGTGATCGTTCATCGGACATGGTGGAGGTTGAGAATCTTGAGATGATGAAAGTGAAACGGCGCGAGAGCTTTTTGGTGGTTTTGGAGGGAAGGGATGCCCGGACGGGCGTCTTACGCCACATGAGCCTCCACGTGTCCTCGTCCCACCCTTTTTTTTTTCAATTTTTTTTTTTTAATTAGAAGACTGTCGACCAAAACTCGAGAAAACCTCAAGAGTCGTGCCATGTGCATCCCAGACAATGATCCGGTCACAAAGAAATTTCGAATTGGTATTGACAATTTTAACTTTAATATAATGTACCATCCACCTAGTTCAAACCTTAACTATCTAATTCTTGCTTCATTATTCATCAAATCACCTTGTAGGAAAATTTTCGACGAAACTTCGACTACTAAAGAATAAAACTATCCAAAAGTAAGTCACGCTATCATCTTTTTCAATGAATTATATATTTTTCACAACTTTTTTTATCAAATTTTATTTGTTTGGTTTATGGCATAACAATTACTCGTTTTGGCATATGATGGAACTAAAATCTTGTTTTGAAGAAAGTTTGAAAACATGGAGATATTGTTTGTTTCGCTAAGATACAAATTTATGTTGCACATCTCTTTTTTTGTTCATCATTCGTAATAGACCTATGTGACTGGAAAACATGGAAGTATACTAGTTCGATCCAATCGAAACGCGAGCTTTGAAGTCCATTTATATTCAACCAGGTTCCTCGCTCGTAGTCCCAATTGGACCTAACTGGTAGTGCGAAGAGATTGAAAAGGCTTAGAGCTTGGGCAACACCAACGATTAGGGGGAGATCTAAGAAGAGATGAGAGATTTGTGAAGAGATAGAGTGCTAGACCGCGACATAAATGAATGGACGAAAGGGAGATGTTGAAAATGGGTGGACAAAACAAATAATCTGATGTGGGCGATTGCATTAATGAGGGTATTTTAAGAAACTAAAAGCTAAATTTATGGGTGAATTTAATACATATTCGGGTGAATCAAAGTATGGGTGCTAAAATTAGATAAATGGTTGGAAATAGTCGCCCTTATTCGAATTAAAAATTGGTTTCAAAAGGAAATATCCAATTTTCCCTCTCAACAACCGATTCATTCACATTGCCCATTTTGTTCACATTCTCGCGCACCCGCCTTGAAACTTCCAATTTTTTCACCAAATGCTATCGATTTGTCACTGACCAGACGTCGTCAATTCGAATTGATATAATCATTGATTAACGAGTTAGCATGATTATCGAGAAGCGCTGGCGTGGTGATGACGTTGGTAGGGCTGCGGGACTGTTAAGACCCGTCACAGTAAGTCCCGACCTAGCCTAATTACTCTAATTAGGCACCTAAACCATAAAATTAACTATATGCCTTAAAATACTTTCCATTTTAATATTTAGTAAATCTTTAATACTAATATCCTCAATGAAACTCAACACTTATTTTTCTTAATTGGAGCAAATTAAGAAATCATAGGGATTATCCTCCATATTTTTATAAAAATTTCAGTAGCACCTCCCCTAAAAATGGCTTTCTAGTGCCAAAAACCTAATAGACAACAACTTGGAGAGAATGCTTAGAAGGACTTACATCTCTCCGTAATTTATAATATGATACCATAATTAATTTTAAACCTTCAACCCGAGCAAATCCATAAATTTAAGTTATACAGTCCAAAAATGGAATTACAACTCTTCCACAACTAGATTTACTCTAAATCAAATCCTAACTCTCTAAAAAGCTTTCAAATAATTTAATTTAGCTTCATAACTCTTTCCATAAACGCTTCACGTCCTACACTCACCCTGAAACTCAAAATAATATATATAAAATGATTACAAATTAACAAGAACATTAAACCTTAAGAATTTAAAACATTCACCAAGGTCTTCGAGTCTTGCATGTTCTTTCCTGTCATCACCGAGAATCTGATATCATCAAAAATAACTCGAAGATGTCAAGTAAACTCCTACATTGATTTGTACTCCTGCAAATGTTAGTCTGAATACATGGAGACATGTAATTGCATTTTCAAATAACAAGAAATTTATATAACAATGTAGATCCTTCATTTCCCGTTCTAAGCTCATAACAAGCGGGCCACTAATGATGAACCTAGAAACAGTCATATGAGTTCAATGCATGCTACCCCAGAGTCGACATTACCTGCCTTAGACGCTTGTAGTACGCCTAGTCTGGAGTGAAACACCTCACGCTCTTACGACTGAAGCAGGGGCAACTCTATCCGGATGTCATGTATGCATGACCAAGAATGATGTGAAATGCAATGCAGAATGAACAAAAATGCAAGTACAAAGATAATTTTCATAAATAATAAAGACCATTGTAAGGTTTACTTATAGTCTAACTAACCCAAAGTTGGTTTGGAAGCCTCACATCTGAATCCCAGCTTTCATGTGTTTTCCACAAATTCTATTAAACATAAAAAATCATTATTTAAGATTTATAACTCAATCCTAACATTCACAAATCATTTTTAACTCACAATGGGATTTAAAATCTATTTTCAATCTCGTAACGGAGTTCAAACCACTTAATAACTATAACACCTCTTTTTAGAGTTCATTTCCATGTTTTTGAGCTCCCAATTAGAGTCCCAATTTAACTAATTGTATCACTAACAATGTCATTCATCTTCATTTGATCATCAATTCATTTCATTAACTAACTAATTTAGTTCATTTGTTTTGGCCATTTTCACGACTATTTTTCACCAACTTAAAAGTTGTACCAAAGTGCATGCTTAAGTGCTACTCAAAGAAAGATATATAGGGATTTCAAAAAGTCCAACCTTGGTTAACTTGGATAAAAAATACCCATTTAAATCATTACCCAAAGTTGTTATGTCGTAACAATCATAATTGGACAGTTTTGGATCATATCAACCTGCTATGTTCTACCTTGTTTTTCATTGATTAAACAAATCCCAATGACCACAATCTTTATTGATCATCAAAGTAAATTATACTAAGATTCAAACGAACCTATTCGTAATTCAATTGGACCTCATTTGATATCTCAAATCAATTCACCATCATGTATACTCAAAACAGTAAAAATAATGACATTTCAGTCCTAGTTATTAGCCTTATTTCCGGCCTTCAAAACATTACCAACCCTTCTCCAAACCAAAATCTGGTTCTCGCACTTCATAATCAATATACAAAGATAAAAAACTACAAAAAATCTCATCCAAAAAATCCATTTGATCGTTCAAAATCGCACCCAAAACAGCTCAAAACTAAGACTGCACTTTTTAATTTTCTACAAAAAATGCAACTAATTCGACCTCGATTGACCCTCGAAAATTCCACCAAACCCCAATCTGATTTTAGGGGACCTAATTTGATATATAATAATCAAAATCAATGTGAGAATTTGACCAAAATTGACCGTTTGATCCCTCAATACCATACCCGAACATGACAAGAAAATAAAACTGCTCAACATCAACAACAACATTTATCAATTAATTTATCAATTACCAAATCTCAAACTTTAATTGATTCAATTGAGGAACCACTACCCAATTTAAACACTCAACTTAATCAATGCCTCCACCGCTCCTTTATTTCCAACTGATGAGAGACGAGAGTGGTGAGTCGGGAGAGGGAGTTTGTGCAATCGAGAAAGACAGAGAGAAAGAGAGCTTGATGAGAGAGGTATCGAAGATGATGATGGAAAAGTGCACAGAGAGATAAGCTTAAAAATCATTGAAGAAGACAACGAAAGAGGGGGGTAAAGAAAGGTATTATAACGAAGAAGAAGGGAGAAAGGTTTTGGGTTTTAACTTAATTCTTCATTTCACATTTGATCAAGAGGGCCGCTAAGGGCACACCACCATTTAATGAAGGCACCCAGTTAATGTGGGCACAAATCGATTTACCTAGGGCACCCAAAAATTAGACCCGAAATACCTAAACTACCCTCGTGGAAATCCATCCGCACCCCACCACCCCCAAAGACCGTCTTCCCACTGGACTCCAAGAACCCGATTTGTGTGAACCGTGCGGTGGGTGGAATCTCCGAAATCGTGTCTCCCGTGTCTCGCCTTGTGTTTCTCCTCCGTTTGACGGTTTTTTTGCAGTTCGTAGGGTCGTGGTGTGAGCCGATTTCGTCTCGAAGTTAGGGTTCCGCCGAACATCTTCGAACACATAGTATTTGCGCGAAATCGGTCGATTGAAGGTACGTTTTTAGTGTAATTAAGTTACATTTGGTAGAGTAGTTGTGATTTACAGTGGTGGTTTGTTCATTAGTGTAAGAACTGGGAATTCGCGGTTCTCGGCCACACAGGCAAGAGAATGTGATTACTCTCTCGGACAAGCATGACCGAGAGAGAAGCTAAATTTTGGGGAATTCGAACTCTCGGCTACAAAGGCCGACAAATATCACAGAGTCTCGGCTACGCAAGGCCGAGAGGACTCTAGGTCTCTCGGATGAGCCGCGACGAGAGATAGAATTACTGCTAGGTAATGTGGTGGCGGTGGTGTGCAACCGAGAATTTGGTCATACTCTTGGTTGTACCATGCCGTGAGTGTAAGAGTAGGCTCGGTCGTGATTGGCCGAGAGCTAGTCGAATTGAAATGGTCAATACATCTCGGTGGCGCAAAACCGAGACCTTTTCATTGGACTCGGTTGTACACTGTCGATATATTTGAGGAATTGTCGGTCATGGGTGACCGACAATATATGTCGTTTCACCAACCTGCTTGACCGAGACATAAGAAATGGATGATTTGAACATTTTTGTTTTGTAAATTTAATTTGGGATCTGTTCCATGCGCTTATATGTTGTAATTTATTTAGGTATGGCTCGTCCGAAGCTACCGGTGACTAGGGAAGAGGCTGGAGCTGAGGTCCTGAGGCCTAACCGGGGGCGAGGTGGCGGAGACCCCGAACAAAGATCATCGTACGGAAAGAAAGAAAGAGAAGGAGAATGAGGATGGTAAGGGCGAGGCGAAGGTAGATGGCACTCGTGGAAGGTTACATTTGCACGATGAGGGTTCGACCCTCAATGCCGGGCGACCTGAGGATCTTGTTGTTGCGGAGGAGAAGAGGAGGGGCATGCATCGAAGTCCGTATGGTGACTCTTCGAGAGGCGGGGAACATGATAGAAACAGATCGTAATGTGGGGGGAGCAAGTAGAGGTGGAGTGGGCATGATGAAGGAGAGCCGTGAAGTGGCTCTTGAAGCGCGTGCTCCATTCCCCGGTGGTCCCTATAGACGGGCGTTCTTGAAGAGCTTCAAGGATCATGTGGCTTTATCGATATGGAGGAATGAGGTAATTTCAATTTCATTGATATGATTAACTTAACACTCATGGTCTTCACATAATGACGAGATGTTTTTACATTTGCGGGAGCGGCCCGTTCTTAAGTGTATCAATCACGGAGCTCAAATAGCGGAATGGGATTTGATCGTGTCACCCGGACACGGCGGGACTTCGAGAGGATTATTCGGCGTTCGGGTTGAATGCGCTGATAGACTGCTCATACCGCAAGGCCAACAAGGAGGTGATCTCTGCATTTGTGGAGCGGTGGCAGCCGGAGACGAACACATTTCACCTACCTTTTGGTGAAATGTCTATTTCATTAGAGGATGTCGAACTTCCTCCGAAGATCCTCATGACGGGCAAAGTTGTTGAAGTGGACAACTTTGCTAGGTACACGGAGGAATCTCGCTCGGACGCTATCAAGATGGTTTCCAACCTACTTGGGGTTAGCGCCGAGGAGGCGGAGGAGGAGGTGAATATCAGCAAGGGGCTCACAGTGCGCAAACATTGGTTGAAGAGTCGATGGTGCCCCAAAGCTGGTTCGAGACCCAGAAATTATCCTCTTGTGGAATGCACCGCCCGAGCGTACCTGCTGTACTTGTTGTCGTGCACTCGTTTTGCCGATAAGAGTGGGTCTCGGGTGTCGATCGCGCCGCTGAAGCTACTTGAGGACTTGGACGACGTAGGGAACTACGCATGGGGAGCGGCTGCGTTGGCCTACTTGTATCGACACTTGGGGTCCACCACGAGAGTCCTAGTGTCTCAGATTGCTGGCTATCTCACATTGCTTGAGGTTTGGTTTAAAATATACATAATTGGCATTCTGTTTTTCAATTAGCCCAAATTGCAATTGTGGACTAACTAACATTGTACGTATTTGCAGGGATGGGTGTACGACCATTTCAAACTTGGTCTGGCCACGCCCAATGCGAAGTACATGGACTACGTGCACACTCGTGTCTCCAGATGGATTCAAAAGCACGAGACGGTTGCGAATATTGACAAGCTCGGGGCCATTAGGAGAACCTTGGATAGGTTGCGACCAAGTGAGGTGAGCTGCCTATCCATGTCCTCTGATGTCCTATGATCAATGATTTTATTTGGTAATTTATTTTACACCCACTTGTTGTTGAATTATTTCTAGGTCACTTGGGACCCATATGTGAATTTAAGGGAAAATGGCGTTGTGCAAGCGATGGCCTTTTACAGTGGGAAGATCAAGTACATGGATGTGGTGGAGCCCTACCACCCGGAGAGGATTCTAAGACAGTTTGAGCATGTGCAATCTATACCAGATCCTCCGTACCGTCCATTGGAAGCACACGGAGGCCCATTTGTGAACAAGTACTCCGTCAAGTATGGGTTCGAACATGACAATTGGGAGCGATGGAGGAACCATGTGTTGGCTCCAGAAGTTCGGGGCGAGAAGGCAGTATTTGAGTTTTTGGCTACACCAGACTACCTCCCTTGGTTCGTCAAAGTGTCTCATCCTGTGATCACGAATCCGAGCTTTGAGGACGTTGTAATGGTCGCCTCAACCATCACAGACAACGAGATACTTGAGGTATTGGAATGGTTATACGTATTATGCATTTATAAGTAATTACGAAATGTTGAGTATTTGACCGTAACCCGATATTTTTCATCAGCGTAATAGGCGAGCGTTGGACGCGGAGTTGCGATGGATGGACCTCCCCCCAGAGATGTCTACTTTTGACTCGGCGAGGACCACTCTGACTGACATGGTCAACCTCCTTTCAGGAAGGAGTTTAAGTCCCACGCCCACGAGTACATTTCCCGCGACCGCAACCGGCACAACCCCGACAACCGGCCCTACCGAACCAGGCCCGAGGCACTCCCAGCATGGTAGCACTTCCACACCCTCAACCCAGGCCACAGCCCAGCCTGCCGAGGCCGATGGTGGCCCTCAGAAGAGAATGCATGGGAAGGAGTATCGAAGGAAGAACATGAAAAAACCCAAGCAATGATCAGCCGATCATGGAGGGAGAGACATTTGTACTACATTTTTATTACATTTTGAAATAGTTTATGTGTTCCCGTTGCCTGTTGAGTACATTATCATGACAATTTATAATGTTTCATTGTCCATTTTTTCTGGTTGGAATTTGTGTTTCGATCCTTCTGTTATCTCGGTCGACCAGCACCGACTTCCATGTGCAGCTTTCGTTAATGATCAGCCGAGACGATAAGGGCGATTTCGGTATTGCATGACGAAGCTTCTGCGTTAAGTCACGGAGGCGTACGATCGTTACTGGAACATACGTCTCGGTCATGCATGACCGAAACGAATGTTCCAGTAACCATTTTCCAACTACAAATACAAATAACTTTCATGCATGCCCGAAATATAGGGTAAATTCATTCATTCTATATCCTAAATTTCGAAACTACAAAATGTACAACCAAACAAATTTACAGGTACCAGTTGTAACACTACGGTGTACCTAAATCTACAACGGATATGGTGGCATCAAGTAGAGTTGCAATGGGCGCGATGTCTCGGAATACGAATCTATCTCGCCAACCTTTCGCACTATCCTGAACATACCGTACCCACGACGGGTATAAGGATGGAAATGGTGCATTCGTGCTCAGCAACACCTGTCAATTTCAACAGTCTGACATGACCATATTGTCGGGAAACAAACACACAATTCAACCAAATTCACGTCACTTACCCTAAGCCAATGTATATTCCTGTCATTAATCATGGCAATGACATGTCTTTTGTGCCCGGTGGATGGTGGAGCACTACGTAGAGGTAGAAATGTGGAGGCACTCCCACGCGAAAGGTTGACGAGAACCACATTGACTGCAGTGGCTACCAACAATCCCATGTCTGGAAGTGTCAACCATTCTTGGAAAGTTGCACCAACTTGATTATCTCGGTAATGCACCGCAATCTTGACACTCTCGTAACCCGAGCCTAGCAATTCGCGCCAAAGGTTTTCATGCCCGATAATCTCATCGTACATCCTTCTACGGACGATCCTCCACCCGTCGACATCGGCTAGTCCAAGCCCAGACGCAACACACCTATATCCACAATTCCCATCGGCAAGCACATCGATGATCCCCTCGACATGTAGCAACTAATCCGGTTCTACGCAATGACCGTAAGCCATGTTAGTTGCACTTTGCTTGCGTCGACTACCACGACGCAGTTTAGGAACAACTTTACTTTTCTTCTGCCTAGAACTTGAGGCCTCCTGAGTCGATAGCACGTACTCAAACTCACTCGGCAACCGTCTCGTAGATGAATCGTCACAATCGTGTTTTCTCTTCGAAGCCCTCGGTGTCCTCCCTTTTGTCTTAATTTTTCCCGGCGGCACAACACCTGGAGTAGACGAAGGTCGACTAATCTCCCTGAGCTGCTGAATAATCCTTAGTCGATCGTCCTCATTACTGCAAGCATGAAACTTTTCCAACACCCTTTCAATCTCATCGTGCACGTTGTACCCAGACGAGTCCACCGGACTCTCAGGTATCATACTCAACTTTCGCCAGTAAACATGAATGTCCTCGAGAGGGATGGGCATCCCAACAAATATGTGATGGTTCAGCTCATGTGCACAAGGAAGGCCATGTGTGGTGCGTATCGCGCAACCACAACGAGTGGAATCGTGACCAACATCCTCTCCACGTGTCAATTCATTTCTAATTAGCCTAAGCGCCCGTTGAGAGACATAACCGCGCAATCGTCGATACAACTCAGCAACGTATTCATGTTGGACGACATTCAAACTTAGCTCAAACGATGCCTTGATATTGTTGTGTTGGATTCTAAGGAGTCCATCAACCACATGCCATAGAGTCTCAAAATTGGACTTGTTCCCAAGGTGTACCTTTAGAGTAGAATGCGTGAGACTCCACCCTCTCGCGTTATCGTTTCCCCAAAGTGCATAAGTCTATTTGTCCAAGCCGAGACAAATTTCTCCTTGTAGTTCTTTAACCATGTGTTGTCCAAGTACTCCGTAAGACCCTTTACATGCCCAAACTCACAACGCAGGTCATTCGCCCTAACTTCGAATAAGGCCTCCGAGTTGGCATACATCACGCTCATCCAACTACCCATAAAACGCGCAAAACCATCGTTCTCCCCAAACATCTTCTTAGTCTTGGACAATACTACTTTGTTGATGTGCCAAGAGCACAAAAGGCGAGACGAGGCCGGAAAAACTTCTTCTATGGCACTAATAAGGGCTAAGTCCCTATCGGTAACAAGCACGTCAGGCTTAAGCCACCCATCCAATATGGATCTCAACTTCTCAAGTGTCCAAACATAATGCCCATGACTCTCTGATGATAAAAATGCGAACCCAACGGAGAACGTCAAGTGCGTAGAAGTGATGCCAACAATCTCCAACAAAGGCATTCGGTACCTATTTGTCTTGTACGTGCAATCCATCAAAATAACCGATGGAAAACACCTGACCAACTTTATTGAGTCGGGATGTGACCAAAATAACTCGGTGACAACATTCGTATCGGGATCCTTCCTATGCCATGACAGCCACTTATTCTTCTCCAAAATGTGCAACAGTTTTTGCATTTGAGTCCTCCCACCCGCATCCTCCTTTCGGGCTTTTTGTCTTGCATTATATATGGTCCTCATTGTTGATACGTTACTAATGTCTCTTTGCTTCAACGTATTTAGGATATCTCTTGGCTTCACATTCCCCTTGTCATTTGCACTACAACTTCCTGCTCCGCCTTATCCAATCTCCCGGCAAAAGAATGGCCGTCCAAGTTTTTTGCGGGCTCGTGATTGTGCCTCCCACATATAACAGTGATATACCACAACGAGTCAGCATTTTCCTTTACGTTGATAAGGAAATGGCATCCACATTTCTTGGTACCAGTTTGAGTCCTCCCCGTTTCGTCGTCTTCTTCATTTATTGGTTTCGAAGCAATTTTTGCCGCTTTACCCTTACCAACTCTTTGTGACATTCCCCTATAAGTCCCTGACCTCTCACAGGCAATTTTCACCCTTCCCCTGCGCTTAATGCCCCCGGCGTCAGAGTGCTTTGTCACTAGCACGAACATGTTCTCACGGCCTATCATTTGAAGCCATGAAACTGCTGCTTCTCTAGTTGGAAATGGCCTACAAGGTGTAAACGTGTCCGTGTAGTCTGGAAATAGGGCCGAAACTATCATTACCTGCAATACAAACAGTGTAACATTATAATCAACCGAAATGTACAGCACAATCGCAATAACATCCAAAAAAACCTGTTATCGGTAGTACAGGTCCGCAACTTGCTTCGTAGTCTCGCTCACGAACGACCGAGAGTTAATGAATACTCTCGATTTTACCGTTCCGTGAGAGACGTATACCAATCGGTCCTCTACGATCGAGACATTACATTACATCTCGGTCCTGCGAGGCCGAAACAATCGCGCACCAAGACAGAAACTTCGGATAACCGCAACGAATACACAAGAAATTTTAAAAATTACCTCAAGGACGACCTCATCTGCCACCGAAGCAGTACAATCCTCCATTATATAGTGGAGTCAAGTTTGGATTTGAATAAATTACCAAACCCTACGTTGACAAACAAATCATCATTTTCACAGTTATACACAACTCAACAGTTCTAAAAAACACGAATATGGTTGTCAAACATTGTTACCTCGCTGTCGAATGATGACAATCCGCAATAATCGATCAACGCCGCCAAATGCAATGTGGCTTTGCGGTTCAACCTTGTGGTGGGTGCCTTTTTTTCTTTGTCAAAATGATTTGTGGGGTTTGAATCACTATATATACAAGGGCAAAATAGTCTTTTCTACTTTTGCAGAATTTTTTACAAAAACCTTGGGTGTCTTCATTAAATGGTGGGGTGCCCTTAGCGGCCCTCTTTGATCAATTAGGATTTAAGTGAAAAATCACCCCTTTGCCCTTACTTACATAACCCTAAATTTAACAATATTACTGCCTTTTTGGGTAATTTTACAATTTTTCTTTTATTTTCATGATTATCTCTTATATTTTAAGCCCAAATTAAACTCCGAAAATACCCCAATTTTACCAAAAAGAGGTGAAAACACGAACGATCTCTGAAACTCATGGACACCACGTATACACTTTAACTTGTCTTTATTTCGTGTCGAAATAGTGTATAATACATCCACTAGGCATGCAACATACAAAAATAATATTTTATCTTATGATCTCCGATCCGAAACGAGTTGTTCCCACCTCAAATATTTCAATCCCAAATTAAATTCGAAATACATAATTAGTCACCTAATCAAGTTTATGAAATTCTCGAATTTCATACGGACACACTTAGTAGCTCACCCAGTGCCTCGAGGCGCGGGGTCGCCACATATTGGCTGTATGGGTAGGGTCAAGCTTGTGTGTGAGAAGTCAGGTAAATATAAGGGTCTGTACAAAGACTAGGGATATCCAAAGTAGCAAAACTTGAGAAAAAAACCACCAAAGTTGAAGACATGAGAGGAAGAGGAAGATAGGACAATGCCTCGTAGCAGTATCAAGAAATGCGAGTGCTCTTTTCTTATTTACATCAAGGAAGAGTCAAACTCTTTATGATATTTGATTGTGATATGCGGGCGACACAACCACTAGACTGCTAAGTAATTGAAAGGACACTCATATGTTGGACAAATGAATCTTGACAAAAAAGTTATAGTGAGGCAGATGACTAAAGGTAATATGATGCCACGACAGGTCCTCAACGTATTGAGGCAAATGGATTAAAACAATGCTTGCAGACTTGGAACGATATACAATGCACGTCAAAGGTAGCGAGACAGAGAAGTCGATGAGTGAATGCAAATCAACAACTGTTGCACTTATTGGAGACAAATAACTACTTCTCGTGGCATAAAAAGGATACCAATATGAATGTCATGACATATTTATTCTGAGCACATCCTAACTCCATCAACTTAGTGCGGTGTTTCCCTTTGATGCTTCTCATGGACTACAAATACAAGACCAATAGGTATCAGATTCCACTATTGGATATTATTGGGGCGATTTCGATTGACTTGACTTTCTTAGTTGGGTTTGTTGGGGCATGTGCCCTAGGTCAATCCATAAATGTCTTTATGAATACTTTTAGTTAATAAAATAGATGATTTCATTTGTTGTTTATTATAATTAATTTGCATGTTTACATTATAATAAGATCCATGGGTATTTACTGAAATATCCTAAATGTCCCTAGTCGATCATTATACTGGGAACTATAATGAGTTAAGACTAGTGCGAGTCTTGATTGATGATCATATGATGATTATACGTATAGGGATACGAATCAAGATCACGAGTACTTGTTAGGGAATAAAGTACTGGACCGACCCGCTATGAGAACATCACATGGATTAAGTCATAGTTGTTTCTCATGATAGGTATATTTCTCAGTCCTCTGACTTGAGATTACCAGAGACTTCAACATTAGGAACACAGTGATTTGACACTATCAAACGTTGTCTTTAATCGGACGATTATAAAGGTTATGATTGGTTACTGTGTGAGCAATGTGATGAAGTTGTGTAATCAAGATAGAATTTGTCCCTCTCATATAAAGAGAGATATCCAGTGGTTCCCTCGTTGTGTTAGACTGTTAAAAGGCCTAGTCTAAGTGAATTGATATTGATCAATGTCACTTGGATGTTTTCAGTCTACCTAAAGATCGAGACTAGTACGATTGAACATGTTGGATGACAATTCCATGTCTTATGTTTGATCAAAAGGATATTGTGTGACAAAAGGATGTTATATACACTATTGATTAGGTTGTATCGATTTGATATTCATACAACTTGGGTAGTCATAATGTCTTGCTAGAGGCCGCTTATGACTTGTATACCAAAATGTGTTTTGGTACACTGCCAACGTTGTATGAGCCTATTGGGTCGCACACTAAGAATGGTTTTGCGAGATTTTAAGATGGTTCAGAAAAATGAATTTTATATGATAAAATTCATGACGGAAACGTCCTTGTGGTGTATTACACTTATACTTCTTTAAGTAGGGGTATATGTGTAATTTACTTAACCGTCTATATACAAGGGTTGTATAAATAGACGCTTTAAGTTAGAATACACTAACGAAAGATCAAAAGGCCGAAACTCTATTTTCGTTTTAGAAACGACTTAGGGTTTTTGGTATGCTCTGGATCATTTTGGAGAGAAACAAAAGGTTTGACATTCTCTCGAAGCTAGCACTTCGAATCTCGGTCGCCATTCGTGTGTGGACTACTGGTAGAGGGCGTTCGTCATTGGCAGCGCCTTAGAGATCGATCAACCTTCAGAAAGGTATATTGCGATCGAGGTATGATTAAGTTTTCATGGTTTAAACATTTTTAATGGAATTAGATTCGGATCCTGTTGGGGTTTTTGTCAAAATTATTTTGTAATCTCCGCTGCGTATGAACCCCAAAACCCAACAGTGGTATCAGAGACTTTGAGTTCGATTCAATTAAATTCATTGCATGTTTACTTCTGATATATACATGATATATGATTGAAAACATGTTAATAGTTGATGTATATGTGATATACATAAGTTGTCTTTGAGATTTATTATCATGTTTTGTGTATATGATACACATATTCGTGATTTAATTAAAATCAATTTCGTAAATGCTAGTAACCATGTTAGGTTAATTCAAATAATTTTAATGAATTGAATTTCGTGTTCTGTGATCCATGACACCATTAGGTTCGATTGGGATAATAGTTCATGATTTAATTACATGTTTGTGATTATTTGGATGAGGACCGAAATTGCAAATAATTAATTTTCGAAATTATTTATTTATAAATAATTAATTTTCGAAATTATTTATTTATAAATAATTAATTTTCGAAATTATTTATTTATAATTAATTAATTTTCGAAATTATTTATTTATAATTAATTAATTTTCGAATTTATTTATTTATCTTGTTATATCTATTTTGTTATGAAGTTTCTATTTGATAAAGATAGATAACAAATTAGAATATGAGATAAATATCAAGAATCTTGTTAGTGGTGATATACTAGGATTCAAATATCTTAAATCCAAAATAAATAATTAATTTTCGAAATTATTTATTTATCTTTTTTATATCTATTTCGTTATGAAGTTTCTATTTAATAAAGATAGATAACAAATTAGAATAAGAGATAAATATCAAGAATCTTGTTATTGGTGATATACTAGGATTCAAATATCTTAAATCCAAAATAAATAATTAATTTTCGAAATTAATTATTTATCATGTTATATCTATTTTGTTATGAAGTTTCTATTTGATAAAGATAGATAACAAATTAGAATAGGAGATAAATATTAAGAATCTTGTTATTGGTGATATACTAGGATTCAAATATCTTAAATCCTAATTGGATTAGGATAAGATGATTAGTTAGATGTGGGCCCGGGTTAATTAAAATGTTTTAATTGACTTAATCTTGGATAAATTAAGGGGTTAATTTATGATAATAAAATCAGCGAAAATTATGATTTTCTATATTTTAATTTTAATTTTCGGAATTGAGATTCGTTTAGCGCACGAAAAAAAAAAAAAATTTCCAAATTGTTTAGTGATTGAACAAATCAATAAAATATATGATATTTCATTGTATACATAAAATCACTAAAACTGAATAAAATCCCTCTATTAAATTTTAAGTCCCGTGCCATCCATTTTAAACACTTGTCAAGGCCTCGATCACACTAATATAGTTTCAAGCCATAGTTGAGTGTATTGTGTTATCTTGGTGAGACAAGTTGGGTAAGAGTTACCTTAATGTTTAAAATGGTCCGACTTAATAAAGCCATCAAAATAGTTTTGAGATTTAGGCAAATGATGAGATAAAAACATGTTAAGACATAAGATGTCCCATATCTCATAAAAGGATCTAAAAATTACATAAGATGTAATTGGTAATCGTTACCTACCTAAATAATCTAGTTCTCGTGTTACATGCCATATTTGTCATAGAATTAGGTGAAATATGGATTTTAGTCCCCTAAATAAACAAGATGTTTTAGGAGGGTTGTTAATTTAGTGGGAGTCTATTCCTCTATACTAAAATAAACTTTGCATAATCTTTATTGTAGATCAATGGCCTCTTCAAGTAACAATAATCTCCTGTCATCTGCGATCCATCCTTGAGAAGGATAAGCTATCTGGGACTAACTTTCTTGATCGGTTCGAAACTCGAGAATTGTTCTTAAGCATGAACGCAAGTTGTATGTCCCTGGATGCTCCAATCCACGAGGACCCACCACCCAATGCTACGAAAGTGTGAAGGATGCGCATAGTAAGCATGTCAACGATTCTACTTATCTTGCATGTATTATGCTTTGGCAACTATGGTTCCTGAACTTGAGGAAGGACATGGAACTAATGGAAGCCTACGACATGGCTATAATGCGAAGGAAATGTTCCAACAAAGCAAGCTAGGCAAGAAAGGTTCGAGACAAAAAAACCTACATTCTTGCAAGATGACCGAGGGTGCGTCAGTTAGTCCTCATGTTCGAAGATGAAGGGCTATGTTGACCACTTGATAGACTCGAATTCCCCATAAGCCAAGAGTTGGCTACGGATTTGATCTTGAATTCATTACCAGAGAGTTACTAACAATTTGTGATGAACTACAATATGAATAATATGGAGAAATCAATTTCAGAGTTGCGTTTGATGCTCAAAACTGCTGAACAAAATATCAAGAAACCCTCTAGTAATGTGTCGATGGTCCAAAAGGGAAAGGGAATGAAGAAGAAAGGCAAAGGCAAGGCTAGAGTTGCTAAGGCTGTTGCTGCACCTGTCGCAAAGCCTATGGAACAAGTCAAGCCCCAGCCTGTTCCTGCTTCAAAACACCTAAAGGAAAAGGAAGAAAATTGTCATTTATGTAATCAAACATATATTTGGCATTGTCGTTTCGGATACATAAACGAGAAACACATAACGAAGCTCCATAAAGATGGGATTCTAGATTCATTTGATTTAGAAACTTATGAAACATGCGTATCTTGTTAACTAGGCAAGATGACTAAAAGTCCCTTTACTGGACACATTGAAAGGGCAAGTGATTTAGTGGGTCTAATACATACTAATGTATGCGGTCCTGTAAACACAATGGCTAGAGGAGGTTATCGGTACTTCATTACATTTACTGATGATTACAACAGATATGGTTATGTATATCTTATGAAACATAAAACTGAATCATTTGAGATGTTTCGAACGTTTCAAAATGAAGTGCAGAATCAACTTGGTAAAACTATCAAAACACTTCGATCAGATCGAGGCGGTGAATATTTAAGCCAAAAATTTGATGATCATCTTAAAAATTGTGGGATTGTCTCCCAATTGACTCCACCAGCAACTCCACAATGGAATGGAGTTTCTGAAATGAGAAATCGAACCTTATTAGATATGGTTCGATCTATGACGAGTCATGCAAATCTTCCATTATCCTTTTGGGGTTATGCATTACAAACTGCAGCTTTCACTCTAAATCGAGTTCATTCTAAAGCGGTCGATAAAACACCATATGAGATATGGTACGGGAAGAGACCTAGTTTGTCTTTCCTTAAGATTTAGGGTTATGAGGCTTACGTAAAACGATAAGTCTCAGAAAAACTAGCACCTAAATCTGACAAGTGTTTATTTGTGGGGTATCCTAAGGAAACAAAAGGATATTACTTTTATAATCCCGCTGAGAAAAAAGTGTTTGTTGCTCGGTATGGTGCCTTTATGGAAAAACAGTTTATTTCAAAAGACACTAGTGGGAGAGAAATAAATCTCGAAGAAGTTCAAGAATCACAGTAAACATCGAACCGCTATCGAAAGTTCAACAATGTTCGAACCAGTTGAACCTCCACAAGTGACACAAGGCCCACGTAAATCTAGTAGGGTAAGACATGAGCCGAGAGAGATTCGATTTCTCATTACCGATAGTCGTGATGTGTTGCTTATAGACCAAAATGAGCCCACCACTTATCAGAGGCTATGTCCTGGACCGGACTCGGATAAATGGCTAAGTGCCATGAACTATGAGATGCAATCCATGTATGATAACCAAGTTTGGAACTTGGTTGATTTACTGAAGGTGGTAAGACCATTGGATGTAAATGGGTTTTCGAGAAGAAAACCGACATGGATGGCAAAATGCATACTTTTAAAGCAAGACTTGTAGCAAAAGGTTTCAGCGGACTCAAGGTGTTGATTATGATGAAACTTTTTCGCCGTAGCCATGCTTAAATCCATAAGAATTTTAATTGCCATTCTTTGCATATTACGACTATGAAATATGGCAAATGAATGTAAAAATGACATTTCTTAATGGAAAGCTGCTTGAGGACGTGTATATGACACAACCTGAAGGTTTTGTACATCCTGAGAATTCTAGGAAGGTAAGCAAGCTTTAAAGATCCATTTATGGATTAAAGGAAGCTTCTCGGAGTTAGAATCTTTGTTTTGATGAAGCAATCAAGGATTTTGGTTTTATTAAGAACGAAGATGAGCCTTGTGTATACAAGAAGGTCAGTGGGAGTGTAGTTATTTTTCTGCGGTATCTTGTATGTTGATGATATATTACTCATTGAAAATGACATCCCAACATTGCAGAATGTCAAGTCTTGGTTAGGGAAGTGTTCCTCAATGAAAGACTTATGAGATGCAGCCTATATTCTAGGGATAAGGATCTATAGGGATAGATCTAAGAGGCTAATCGGCCTAAGTCGAGTGCTTACATAGACAAGGTCTTGAATAGGTTCGGTTGCAAGACTCTAAAAGAGGATTGTTGCCAATGTCTCATGGCATAAGTCTCAGCAAGAATCAATGTCCTAGGACAAATGATGAGCTAGGCCGTATGAATAAGATTCCATATGCATCGGTTATTGGATCTATCATGTATGCCATGCTATGCACTCGACTCGATGTATCATATGCTTTGAGCACTACAAGCGAGATATCGTCGGATCTTGGTGAGAGTCACTTTGGATAGCAAGATAAAGAACATCCTTAAGTACTTAAGAAGGACTAAGGAAGTGTTCTTGGTCTATGGAGGTTTTGAAAATGATCTAGTTGTTAATGGTTACACGGATGCAAGTTTTCAAACCGATATAGATGATTTTAGATCGCGATCTGGATATGTGTTTACTTTGAATGGGGGTGCGAAAAGTGGAAAAGTTCGAAGCAAGAGATCGTGGCGGATTCTCGCAATGAAGTTTGAGTATATTGCGGCGTCGTCGATGCAAAGAAAGGAGGCGGTTTGGATCAAAAAGTTCATTTCGAACTAGGTGTGGTTCCAAGTATTGCTAACCCTGTTTGTTTGTATTATGACAATAACGGGGCAATAGCACAGGCCAAGGAACCTAGATCACACCACAGATCCAAACATATACTCATGCGTTTTCATCTCATCAGAGAAATTATTGAGAGGGGAGACGTAAAGATTTGTAGAGTACCTACTGAAGACAACGTTGTGGATCCATTGACAAAAGCTCGTCCACAAGCAAAACATGATGATCATGTTAGATCATTAGGCATTAGATGCATGTATGATTGGCCCTAGTGCAAGTGGGAGATGTTGGGGCATGTGCCCTAGGTCAATCCATAAATGTCTTTATGAATACTTTTAGTTAATAAAATAGATGATTTCATTTGTTGTTTATTATAATTAATTTGCATGTTTACATTATAATAAGATCCATGGGTATTTACTGAAATATCCTAAATGTCCCTAGTCGATCATTATACTGGGAACTATAATGAGTTAAGACTAGTGCGAGTCTTGATTGATGATCATATGATGATTATACGTATAGGGATACGAATCAAGATCACAAGTACTTGTTAGGGAATAAAGTACTGGACCGACCCGCTATGAGAACATCACATGGATTAAGTCATAGTTGTTTCTCATGATAGGTATATTTCTCAGTCCTCTGACTTGAGATTACCAGAGACTTCAACATTAGGAACACAGTGATTTGACACTATCAAACGTTGTCTTTAACCGGACGATTATAAAGGTTGTGATTGGTTTCTGTGTGAGCAATGTGATGAAGTCGTGTAATCAAGATAGAATTTGTCCCTCTCATATAAAGAGAGATATCCAGTGGTTCCCTCGATGTGTTAGATCGTTAAAAGGCCTAGTCTAAGTGAATTGATATTGATCAATGTCACTTGGATGTTTTAGATCTACCTAAAGATCGAGACTAGTACGATTGAACATGTTGGATGACAATTCCATGCCTTATGTTTGATCAAAAGGATATCGTGTGACAAAAGGATGTTATATACACTGTTGATTAGGTTGTATCGATTTGATATTCGTACAACTTGGGTAGTCATAATGTCTTGCTAGAGGCCGCTTATGACTTGTATACCAAAATGTGTTTTGGTACACTGCCAACGTTGTATGAGCCGATTGGGTCGCACACTAAGAATGGTTTTGCGAGATTTTAAGATGGTTCAGAAAAATGAAGTTTATATGATAAAATTCATGACGGAAACGTCCTTGTGATGTATTACACTTATACTTCTTTAAGTAGGGGTATATGTGTAATTTACTTAACCGTCTATATACAAGGGTTGTATAAATAGACGCTTTAAGTTAGAATACACTAACGAAAGATCAAAAGGCCGAAACTCTATTTTCGTTTTAGAAACGACTTAGGGTTTTTGGTATGCTCTGGATCGTTTTGGAGAGAAACAAAAGGTTTGGTATTCTCTCGAAGCTAGCACTTCAAATCTTGGACGCCGTTCGTGTGTGGACTACTGGTAGAGGGCGTTCGTCATTGGCAGCGCCTTAGAGATCGATCAACCTTCAGAAAGGTATATTGCGACTGAGGAATGATTAAGTTTTCATGGTTTAAACATTTTTAATGGAATTAGATTCGGATCCTGTTGGGGTTTTTGTCAAAATTATTTTGTAATCTCCGCTGCGTATAAACCCCAAAACCCAACAGGGTTTGCTTTCATGCCATCAGAGACTAAAGACAACTACGTATGACTTTTGGAGATTTTGAAGCATATATTGGACGGGTGGTCTTCACCGGGTGTTTTTATCACTGAGAGAGGCTTGGGACTTATTAATGCAATCTAAGAAGTTTTCCCACAATCGTCCTACCTTCTTTGCACGTGGCACATAAATAGAAATGTCTTGACGTTGCACCAAGAAGATGTTTGCATGAAATGAAGACTTCACTATCTTTAATGATAAGTGGACGACATTTTTGTATGCAAAATATGAGGCATTGTTTAACCAGGTGGTCTACACCGGGTGTTTTTGTCATTGCGCATTCCACTCTTAAGAAACATGTCCGCCACAGTCAAGCAAAACTTTAAGGCGCTATGTGGTGTTAATGATGGCATGATAGACAACCAACACAATAAGATCAAGGATTCGTTTGAGTAGAGTTCGAATGTGGTGCAACACGATTTTGTAGGCTCTTAGTATCGTCGACTGTGGGGTGATGTTTCTTAAGCAACACTTACATCGACTCATTAAGAGGTTGATCGTACAGAGGATGTAGGTATATACAAGTTTCTTTGTGGTTGTGAGATACACACCACACACGACCTTCCTTGTACACACTAGCTTAATGCACATCTTTTGATTGGTTCACCTATACCACTTGAAGACATTCACACGCATTAGCATAATTTAAGTTTCGTGCTTGAGAAATATGTCGGTCGTCCTGACTTTAACTTCAATGATGAGATTTAGACAATCTTTGATAAGTTTGGAAGTTGCGTTGATGAGTAACCCGTCTCATGATCATTCAACAGTTAAAGGAGATTAATAATCATTCCTTAATGTCGGTGATTCCACCACCTGCAATAGTGAAGACAAGAAGGAGACCGAACCTGTAACGATACTTGGCACCGAGGCTGCAATGTATTATATATTTGTTTGGTGATTTTCGTGTGTGTGTATGAGTATGTGTAGATTATTAAATCACATTTATTTGGTATGTATAGGCGTCGTGACGCAAGTGGGGATACATATCATGATGTGTGTAGGCATGGGAATCGGTAGAGTGATTGATGAGTTTTAAATCAAGGTGCACACACATTAATGAAATCAAAACATGTGTATTAAAACATTTGAACAATGATTCACAAATCAAGTATTTCAAAGTACCTAAGTTTATGAAAATAAATATAAACCATAAATAAGCCTCGAGATATGTGTTGAAATGAAGTCCATAAGATTTGTGTTAGGGTGTGTATGTAATTGTAGATAATAGGGTGATTATGGCCGTTATATTTACATACAGATGAACCATCAAGTAGAGATGTAAGGTTGATATGTTAAGTTCTAACATATAAATACATGTCTTGTTTACAAACTATACAAAATCAAGCAATGAAAAGCTAAAATTCTAAAGTGAAGTCTCTGCTGGGATTTGAGAACTCAAGGGTTCAAGAGAGCTAAATTCATTAACATTAGGTTCTACAACAACAAGACTTGAAGATCAATAACCTAGGTGAGCAAACCTACTACTATGCCCCTATTTTCATTCATGCATGTGAAGTTTAAGTCATGAATCATAGGGTATTTGATAAGAAAAGAAAATTGAATTTATTTCATAATAGTTTTTATCAATTCAAAGACACAATTGAAGTTTCAAGTTTAAATTTTAAGCTTTTAAGATTTTGGTCAAAATTGGGGTTTCTAGCTGACTTGAAGATTTCAAATTCTGATCTAATTAAAGTCATTGTTTTCATAAAATAGTTTGATATTTAGATTCCTCATGAAATCTCACTCAATCTACTATATTGAATTTTTATTTTTGGTTAAGGAACTAATTTGTTACGAATTTTTAAAGTTAATGAAGTTCTTGAAAACAAAAGCTGAAATTTTGCATGTTCTTTTTCCGAACCAGTCTATGTAATTTGGTTATTACTTTCTCATTTTAAATCCAAATTGACTCATTCTGGTGGCATTGAAAAGCTTAGACATAATGCTAAAACTTTGGTCTCATGCACCATTTGAAGATTTAATTGACTCATTCCGATTCAAAAATGCTTTGTAACTTTGATGATGAATCTCGAATTTTTGGGTTTCATAGTTTGATAATATCCTGATATTTTGAGCATAACTCCCTCATTTCTTAGTGGCTTGAGCTACTCTTTTAGTATGACGTTCTGGGGTATGTTTATAGTCTTTAGTAAGAACATAGTGATTTTTGAAGTTATAGTTTAGGAGAAATGAATTTTTCAAGTTTGTTGGTCGAAATATAAAACTGTTTAGAGTTATTGTGGTAAAGTTTCCATATATCCTTCATTTTCTTATCTACATTGCTTAAACCTTATAATTTTGGAAAGTTAAGACATAACCCTAAAACTTCTCTTTGAACTATAATGCCTAATTTAAACGTTTTAGTAAATGAAATCAACTAAAAAATTGTTGCACCAAAATTGTCTTTATTTTAATAAAATAGATTTCAACATGAAAAAATTATTAAGGAGACTGATTTTAAAAAGTTAAGAATTCAAAACCACTTAACCAACCTGAAACACGTTAATATCATTTTTTTATGACAACTCATACTCTTATAGAGGACTTACGAGGTATGAAACGAGAGTTTTGGAGTGTCAAGAGCCGAATTAGGCTAGGAATTATGTGCATTTGAGGTAAGTAAACTTGTCGGGCATTCATTTCCATTTCAATTCCCTTTTATTATTGGAATACAATCACTTGGACTATTTTTACTGTTTTGAATCTCCCATTTCCATGACATGTGTGTACTGTCTATGTAGAATAAGTACTGAATTCATAGTTCTGAATTGTTTCATAGCGTTTCATTCCATTCGTTTTCTTATCGTAATTTGGACTCATTATTGTTGTTGATCTCCAGACTTATATGTTGTAAACTAGCATGTTATTGTTGTAATGGCCCTTTCCTTAATCTAGGGCACCGCCTGGTCTAATCCCGTCATTAAGCCCTAATCTCAACCACGTAGAACTTAACAACGTATTAGTCATCAGCTTTTTGTCCTATTCTCCATGTTATTTGTGTTCAGAACAAGCATTACACAATTCACATTATTATTATTTCAGGGTTAATTAAAATTTTTTATCATTTTAATGTTATTAACGGAAAACTTAATAAAATCCATGGAATAATTATAAAAACACTTACTGTAGAAGCCAGGTAAATAAACGATCACATGAACTCAAACAAAGAAATTCATGCATCTATCAGGAGTCTAATCTCTCAACCTATTATACAACCTAAAACCACACCGAAAAGAAGTAAATAATAAAAAGACAAAGTGATCACCTAATCTTGTGTAGGGCTTAAAGGTCGTCGATCTTTTCCTTGCTCGACTCGCTACTCAATAGATCTGCACCCACCGCCATAAAAATGGCGAGTACAGTAATGTAAAAAGTAACACTGAGAGACATTTCTCTTGTGACATCCGAAAATACTTAATTAACATCCTAATCAAGTTTATGAAATTAAATTATGACATTTGATAATTTCATCAACTTGATTAGGAGTCTAATTAAGTATTTTTCAAATTTTATTTGGAGTTTAAGTATCTAAGGTGGGACTCACACATTACCTCAATTGGTCACCCCTTATTCATTTCATCAACCTCATATAGTAGATCCGTGACACTAACTAGTCGGAATACCAACATCCTCGGGTCTCATACCCTGTGTGCCGCGTACACCCCAAATTAAATCATAAAACTTAAACACATATTGTAATTTAGCAATAATCATATAATGAGATAATGCATATAAATCATGAAACCAAGAATACAACAAGTATACCAATTCAATAAAACTGTAAACACAAAGCAATAACAAGAAATGAAATGGAGAGAAATATCTCAATCGGTTTACTTACAAGTTACAAGTCACGCAAATTTCCTAGCTTAACCGGGCTCTCGACACCTCAAAATGCATCCCCGAACTCCCAAAACTCTCATTTAAGTTCTTGAGGTTAATTATGGTGGTTTAAGACTTGTACAACTATTAAAATTGGTTTAAGTAATTGTAAATTCTAATTATTAAAATCAGCCACATTAATAATTTGTTTATGTCCAAATCTACTTTATTAAAAAAGAGACAATTTTGGTGCAACAACTTGTGAGTTGATTTCAATTACCAACACGTTAAAATTATGTATTGTAGTATAAAAAGAAGTCTTTAGATCCATGTCTTAGCTTTCCATAAATATAACGTTTGCACAATTTCGATAAGAAAAAGGGAGAAACGAAATTATACCACAATGACTTAAAACAATTTTATACTCCGACCAACAACTTTATAAAATTCAGTTCTCCTAAATCATAGCTTCAAAACTTGTGATTTTTTCACTAAAGCCTAAAAAATATATCTTAGAACATAATACTAAAAAATAAGCTCAATCAAATAAGAAATAAGGGAGTTATGCTCAAAATAGCAGGATATTAGCAAAATCGTGAACCCAAAAATTTCAGATTTATCATCAAAGTTGGAGAGAATTTTTAGACATGGAAACTTTTGAGTTTCAAAATATTTTAGCAGGCAAAAGTTCTCCCCCTTTGAGTTAGCTTTTCAATTCCACAAGAATGAGTCCATTTCGATTTAAAATGTGGAAGTTATGACCAAAATACAAAGACTGGTTCAAAATAACATGTAGAATTTCCAATTTTTGTCTTAGAACTTCATGAATTTCAAAAATTCATAATTTAATGAAAACAAATCCAAATCCATAACTTCTTTATATTAAAATTAGTGGAATTTCATAAGGAATCCAAATATGGAATTAGATTATGAAAACAAAGTCATTTGCATATTAAAATTGCTGGAAAATCAGAACTTAACCAAAACCTACATTTTTTGTTTGAATTTCACAAAGTGGTGATGGAGATTGATTTGCCTGGTTTTGAAGTTTCTTTAACTTGATCATTCATCCTCAACTTCTTAGAATATTCTCATAAAGTTGTTGAACTCTCTCGAGATCTTTTTCTCCTTCTCCGGCATGCAAATGAGATGATAAGGTTGAGTTTCCACTAACTCATTTATATATAGTGGCGAGACTAAATTGTGGCCTTTAATCTTGTGTAAACAAGCATCCATAGGATAATCTAATGACTTCTAGCCTAGTGCGACAACTCATTAAGTAATCAAGCTAACACACATCTAAACTTAAGTAACCTGCACTACAAAAAATGTTTCATTTAGTGACGGGCATTAGCTATAGGGCTAAGCTCGTCGCTAAATGGTGAGGGATTTGCGACAGGTGGCGTGGGATGACATTTTGACTAGATCGGTGAAGGGGGTAGTGATGGCCCCCATCTCTAATCTTTGGGTGGGAAAATTCTCGCCAGGATGCGCTACGTGGCTTTAGGCTTCGCCACGTGTTGGGTTAGCCACGGGTTTTGCCCCGTCAACCCCGTCGCTAACCCCGTCGCTAATTGTTGACCCAACTCGATCAAAAGACATTTTTCCTTTTCCCTTTCTCCATCCTCATTTCCCCCCTCATCTCTCTATGTTACCTTAGCCGAAACCCTAGCTGGCTTCGCCTCCCCTGCCCCCTCTCTCTCACCTCCGGCCACCGTTCCCCGCCCCTCCCTCGTCTGTCCCGAAACCCTATTCTCTCCTCTTTCCGTCCGAGCAGTACCCTCGTCTCCGCCAACTCCGCCTCCTCCCTCCGTTCAAGCGGTACCCCAAGCCGCCCCTGTTGGTGCCGTATTCCACAGGCCTTAGGTATAATTTTTTTTTTAATGTGATGTTTATTAAATTGGGGATTGATTTGAATATTTTTTTTTTATATAGATGTGTAATTTTGATAAAACTATTTGAATAAAATTTTTATAAAAAAATATTTTTTAGATGTATTTGTATATAACTTTTTTTGTTTAATATATGATTATTTAATTTTTGTGAGAAATAAAATGCATGTGCATGTGATGATTGTAATTTTTTTTATTGTGATTAAAATTTATAAAATTATGTGTGTGTGTGCTTGAAAGCGCTACCGTGTGTGAGTGCGAGTGCGATTTGTGTGTGCGCGCGCATGCATGTTTGTGTGTGTATATGTGTGTTTAGGAATGTGTAATTGTTTAAATTTATATGAAAAAATTGTAATTGAATCATTTTTTTTTGTGAGAATTAAATGTGTAATTTTGAAAAAAATTGTTTGAATAAAATATTGTAATAAATTTGTATGATTAATTATAATGGTTTGAATAATAAAATTGTTTTAAAAAAATTATTTGAATAAAATAGTTTGAATTAAATCTTATAATTGTGTAATTTTTTTGGTGAGCAATAGGTAGTTGTGATATTTTGTATGATTTCTTAATTATATTTGTGAAAAAAATGCACGTGTGACTGTAATTTAATTTTTTAATATTGATATACATTTTTTTATACGCCCTTTTTTTGTAATGTGTTATAATATAGTTTCGAAAAAGTATAAAATAATATCATGCATATGTTGAGTTGAATTAAAATTATTGTTTAAAAAGTAAAATGAGATATTAATGCACTTTAGTAATAAATTTTTATTTAAACGATAATATTTAATTAGACAAATTATATTTCAATCAAGACAAAAATAAAGGAGTAATTTATATTATAATATATATAGTATATATATAAAACTTAATTAAAACAACAAAATTTTTAAAACAAATTGAAGCACCTAAAAACTTATGTATACTATATGGATGTACGAATTATACTATATATATATATATAACTTCTGCTATACATTTGTAAAAGAAAACCATGCACTTAAAGATTAATAATTACTCTATATATATTGAAACAATATTATAATAATTTATACTATTAGTACAATTATATTAATGTACTTCAAAACTTTAATTAATGAAAAAAATAGTACTTACTGAAGAAAAAACATAATTAAGCAAAATAAATTTGAAGCAAATAAATTAATTGAAACAAAACAAAATAAATTTGAATAAAAAAATAGTACTTATCGTATATTGACTAATTACGGTTAACATTTGATTAAAATGTATAATATATATTACGCAAAGTATGTGCAAATGCAACCAATTTGACTAATTACGGTTAACATTCGACTAAGATTTATAATATATATTACGCAAAGTATGTGCAAATTAATGCAACCAATTCGACTAATTACGGCTAACATTCGACTAAAATGTATATAGTGTTTGGTGCGTAAGTTTGTTTAATTAAGGTTCTTTAGGTTTTTCGAGATATCTGTGTCTCGAGATTGGATGTACCACTGCATTGAAGGTTGTTATACCCGATTAGAATGTTTAGCTAGCGTGAAGGAGTTCATAAAATTTGTCATGCGACACTGCACCACTTTCGTAAACGAAGCGAAAACTTGATGTCCTTGCCGAAAATGTCGGAACAAGAAATACTACGATGTAAACATAGTAGAGCTTCCAATGAGTCAAAGATTTGTTCCCGAATATTATTGTTGGATCGAGCATGAGGAGTAAGAAGTGTTAGACGATTCGAACGATGAAGGCGATGATCCAATGGATGAATATTCGATATCATATCATCACATGATGCACGACCATGTGGGGCCGAGTTTTGATTGGAACCATGAGGAGGAGTTGAACCCTGAAGTCGAAAATTTATTCGAAATGATTGAAGCAGCAAATTAATCACTTTGGCCAAGTTGCGAGAATATGAAAAAACTCTCAACAATGGCGCATTTGCTGATAATAAAGTCGAATCACCATATTTCAGAGCGAGCATTCGACGAAATCTTGCAGGTCTGTAAAGACATGTTGCCTGAAGACAACATTTTGGTAGATGGCTTTTACAAATGTAAAAGTTTAATACACTAGTCGAGTCTGCTATATGAGCGAATTGATTGTTGTCCCAATTATGCATGCTTTTATTTGGGGTCCGATTCTGATTTTACGTCTTGCAAGTTTTACGGGAAAGTTAAGTTTAACTCCAACAAATGGTCGCACAAGAAAATGCTTTATTTTCCCTTGGAGCCTTGTTTACAATGTTTGTTTGCATCAAAAGCTACTGCGAAACACATGCGATGGCACGCGTAACACATTAAAGATAAGGACAATATGCATCATTGCTTCGATTCCATTGCATGGAACTACTTCAATCAAGTAAACCCTACCTTTAGCTCCAAGGCTCGTAACCTTCGACTTGGGTTATGCACTGATGGGTCTCGATCTTTTGAAATGACCGACAAATCGTACTCCTCGTGGTCGTTGATTTTAACCCTGTACAACTTGCCTCCTCGATGTGTATGAAGAAAGAAGTAATGTTCTTAATAGTGATCATACCTAGGTTGACTAATCCATCACAAAAAATTGACGTGTTTCTTCAACTGCCAGTGAAAGAACTGTAGGATCTATAGTATGACAGAGTGCCTACCTACGATGTATCGATTAAAATAAACTTTCGAATGCGTACCGCATTTATATGGACTGTGAGCGACTTTCCAGCCTACATCATGTTGGGATGGAGCACGTATGGGAGGACACCTTGCCCATATTGTATGGATGATACCGTGGCTTTTTAGTTGAGGTTCGATGGGAAAGCAATTTGGTTTGATTGTCACCAACGTTTCTTATCACGGTATTCAAAGGAGAGGAAAGATAAATCTAGTTTTAGTAAAGATAAAATTGTATCAGATAAACCACCGGCCAACAAATCAGGTGAACATATCTTGCGTGAAATCAAGGCTATAGGGCTGATGAAAGTTACTGAATTTGGATAAGATGTTATAAACAATAAAGTCTCGAAGACTAGTGGTTGGAGAAAGCAAAGCATACTGTGGGACTTGCCGTATTGAAAGACGAACCTTATCAGACACAACCTAGACATAATGCACATCGAGAAAATGCATTTGACAACATTTTCAACACAATTATGAGTGTGCCAGGGAAGACAAAAGATAATGCAAAGTTTAGAGATGACTTAATGGAGATTTGTTATCGGCCAGAGCTTCATTACGATCCAGTATCTAATAAATATTCAAAAGCACAATATGTGCTAGACAAGCAAAAAAACAAGTGTTCTATAAATAGATAAAGGAGTCGTGCTTCCCTGATAGTTATGCATCTAACATTGGCTGTTGTGCGGACTCTAAGAATTTGAAAATTCTTGGAATGAAAAGCCACGATTGCTTTGTATTCATACAACGGCTTTTGTCGATTGCATTTCGGAATCTCTCAGAGAATGACATATGGATATCAATCAACGAGTTGAACATTTTCTTTTGAGATTTAACTGCTATAAATCTAAATGTTGAGAATTTACAATGTTTACATAAAACATTCCTAAGATATTGAGTAAGATGGAAAAAATCTTTTGCCTAGTTTTTTCGACTCAATGGAGCATCTCCCTATCCATCTGGCGCACGAGGCTATCCTTACTAACCCAGTATAATTTTGGTAGATGTATCCTTTCGAGAGGTAGTAAATTATGCTTGTTGTCCGTACATCTAACTAATTTACCTCTATAAATGTTGGTGTTTGAAATATTTGAAAAATAATGTTAGGAATAAGGCAAAGGTTGATGGCTCCAAATGCAATGCTTATTTAGTGGAAGAAAACAATTACGTTTTGTTCCTATTATTTTTAAGAACACCTCCCCATATTGCACAACCACCCGCCCCAAAATTATGATGGTAGAGTCGGCCCAACTCAAAATTTTGATGACAACTTCTCAATTTTCATCCACCTAGGTCGGGCCTTTGGGAGATCCAAGAAGCGTTATCTTAATGACGATGAGTGGAATACCGCATACGTTTATGTATTGTTAAATTGTCCCGAAGTCGCTCGTTTCATGAGGTATACATAAATACGTACAACACACAGTTTTCATGTCAATTATGTTTAAATAATATTTTATTCAATGGTATTTTCAAATCTCTTTCATCTCCTTTGAGGATGTACGTATCGAAGTTGCGTTCCAAACAACCAAACATTACATAAAATGAAATCGATGGAAATTTTGAAAAACAATTTTCAACTTGGTCCCAACATTTTGTAAGTTATTAATAAATGAACATTAATACAATTCTTCTTGTTTTGTTATTTGATTAAAAATGAAGTTTATCATACAAAATTGTTTCAATTGAACACTTCTAATGCTTTCGTACAGTCCAAATCGACTTTGTACCATATTTCACGCGTATCTTGTTAATAATTATAAGTTTCACACAATGTCACATAGCACAAACCCCAATACACGTAGTATCGGGGTATGCGTTAGATGCACAAATTACAGAGAATGTTATAATGACTTCTACGAGTAATTGCAAGAAGTGATACAATTAGAATACGATGAATTTTTAAGTAACGTATTGTTCAAGTGTGAATCATTTGATGCCACACCAAACGCCGGGACAATAGTTCACTGCTCTTCAAAATTTGTCGATATACATCGAAATTTACGACTGAATAAGTACGAGCCTTTTATATTAGCCATGCAAGCTAGTCAAGTCTAATTTCTTTCCTACCTGAGTGTAAGGAATGCTTCAAACGATTAGTAAGCCACGCGCAGACTTCAGCAGAAGTTCATCGATGAACACAATTTAGTCCAGAACATTGGCAGTGCGCCTGCCCAAAAAGACATTTTCAAGAGCTGCTACCTGAGCATGATAGTGAAGTTAATATTGACAACAATATCTCAAGTTTGCTAGTTGATCCTAGTGGCGCACACATGTCATACGTTGACGAGGAAGATGATGAAATTGATAATCTTGACTTATCATCGGATGATAGAGACAGTGACAACGAACCATGATATATCCATTCCTGTAGGTAAAATAATGCGTAACTTATTCTTCTATTTATTGTTTTGCTACACAATATCTAAAATGTAGAACATTTATATGTAGCTGCTTCTAACTTAGTTTTAATTTTTTTTAATAAAGTCATGTCGGGCAGACGACATAGTCCATCACGATGTGAGAGATCCAGTGGACGGTTCGTTGGATGATCTAGTGGACAATTCGATGGCTATAGACATAACTGATCTCGCCATTCGGATAGTTCATACTTAATTACTATCTTCTAACAATGTTTATCTAGATTCTAATAAAGGGCAATAGCCTCACCATCCGCATCCTCAGCAACATTACCCTCGCAGGTGTGGCGACCCTCGCCGCCCCGGGGTGACGTGTCTCCGTGTACTCCTTGCTAGCTGGCCCAACTACACGTGTACGACACCTGCCTGTCCTTCCTCTGTCTCGAATTTTGTATCCACGTATGTGTATAGTGTATATATGACATATGCAGCAGAAATTGTACATAAATGCAGAAAAATATTAATCAATTTAAACAAATCCTACTGTGGAAAAACCCTAAGAAGTATTCTATCACTCCCCAATTCCCAAAAGAATCAAAATATCAAAATAATCACACACGTACAAGTAAACCTCAACTGTAGGCAGTCAGAGGTAGTTACATAAGATCCCCTTGCCTTTACTTGTATTCGGATCTGCACTCAATCATCACAGAAGAAATTGGATGACGATTCCAGTCAGTAAAATCCCAAATAACTCATCCGAGCATTAAAATAAATAAATGGAATTCAATGAGTACTGTTAAATAAACATGCGGAATGTAAACAAACAACTGTAAGTAGGGCATCGCAAGCGTAAATAACAATAAAGTGCAAATGCGTGTGTCTGTTCCAGTCAGACTAAACCATACTTCGGGATTTCCTTCCAGGATCGACTAGTGGGCGCACCCAACTAGCTATCACCTAATCCCTCTCGGTGGCCGGCGTAGACCTACGACGCACCGACACATGTAGCAGTTCCCTTGGGTCGTTATCCACCAAGCACTCTTGATACACATGCTATGGTCTAGAATGCATAGACACACAACGAAAAATCCGGTGGGAGTAACTAATCAACCGTGCAAACAATGACAAGATAAGATATATGAAAAATCAAAAGGAAATACTGGAATTGAATGTAATTACAAAGAAAAATAAATACTCAAGAGTTTTTCCGTGGGTTTTACAAACCTCACAACGCGCTCTACTACCCCGTAATCAATCCCCGGGTCCAAGTCCATTGGGTCCTTGGTCGCTAATTGATCACCCGTTTCAACCTATGTTCATTTATCAATAATTTAATTTAGCATGACAATCTTCTCAAATTTTTAGGCCAAATTGCCTATTTCGTGCTTTTCGAGGCAAAACCCCGCAAAAAGTCGCGTTCGAAATATTAAAATATGTTATTTTTCATAGAAATTCATAAATTTCTATTTATTTTATGGAAATATATTTTTTTCAGACTTTTTCCAATTTTTCCAATTTTTTTCCGGAATTTTCACAATTTTTTTTTTTTTTTTTTTTTTTTTTAAATTTGGTTTGGGTTGGGTCAGACCCGACCCGATCTTGGCCCGTTATGGGCCCAGGCCAGTAGGGGGTGCGCACGCGCGTGAATATGATCGAACCAGTTCGCTGGTTCGATTAGTTTTTTTTTTTCAATTTCTCGGTGGGTTGGGTTGGGGTTGCCCTCCACCGAATCTATGGCAGGGGAGACACCCCTGCCATCTCCACCTCGGCCCGGTTCGACCCCCATGGCCGAGCCCCACTTTCGGTCACCGTGGCCAACACACAAAAACCAACAATAACGACAATGACTCATCTCGATCGTGGCATCTCCACCATCTCTTCTCTCTTTCCTGGCTTCTCCTTCTCCTCCTCTCCGTTTCCTCTTCTACTTCCTCCCGATCGGTTTCGGTGTGTGTTTGTTTGAGTGAGAGAGATGTGATGAGGTGAGAGAAAAGGTGATGGTGAGGTATATATAAGGATAAATCTTCTTGACTTTGTGTCTTGACACCAAAGTGTGACACAGCTGGGACACACACCAGTTTTCGGGCGTTTCAACGCCTGATTTCGCGTCCGAACCGCGATATACGCGTACCGCCGCGTCACTAGTGACCTAATACCATTCCATGTTAGTTACTTTGTCAATTTTTATATAATTTATGTGTTTTAGTTTCCCCGACCTAATATTCGTCCCGTCAACTACCCGGTACCCGCGTGACACGCATATCGAGGTGAATACAGTTCTCACAATCCCGCATGTATTTTGATACAACATGCACACATGCGTTGTATCTCAATAAATTTACACCGCAAATAAGCAACCAACACATCATAACTACCATACCTAAGTAATCGTGTGTCCTAGCCTACCGCGGTTTCCATGTAGATCCGAGCTGGCGTCAACGTCGGTAAATTGAAGAGACATTTATAAAATGGGCCGTTATAGCAGACACCCTTGTATCATTCGTACCTATTTCTGCCCTCTCAGCTGGCCCCTTCTTCCATCAAACACCCCGTCTTATTTACATCCACCACCTCCCCTTTCAGCGTATGACATGTCTTTGCCATCTGTATTTGCCTATGACCCGACCTCTATGCAGATGTATTATATAGTCCTTTCTTCACTACCAACACCACCCGTCGCTGGTCATGTCACCACATGACCATACTATGGGCCTATTTTTTATCAGGGATCAGCATCTCCATCGCATCAGCCAAACCATCAAATGGTCGCACGATCAGGCTCATCTGATTTACATGCCTTAGAGTCGTCGAGTTCTTCGGCACACCATTCTAGCAACCCATCCATCAGCACAACCTCACACTGGCGATGACGAGGCTTTCAGGCTGCTAGAGCCCTTATTGGCAACACTGCTATCCAAGCCGGGGGCGAATATTCTTTGTTGCCGAGGATAAGAGGTAGTAAGTATACGTAATTTAATTACGAATATCTATGTTTCGCTAATTGACCAAAAGTTAGGTCTAACATAAATTTTTAATTTAGTGGATGAAAGTTGCACCCGTCAGACAGAGCTGCACGGGTGATGACCAGGGCATATAAGTACTCCTTATACAAGGATGACTATTCTTGGGAGCATGTTCCTCAACACATGTGAGACGTATACTGGAATTAGTGGAAGGTAAACAATTTTAAGTTCAAAGTTGTTTCTTTCGATCGAGATCCATCAGATGACGGGGCTATTAGAGAGGCGTATGATAGGCAGATCGCTACTCGGTACGTTGACTTTATTAACAAGATGTGTTCCAAAGTGAAAAAGTCGGGCCATATATCTTCTGAGATCTTCGAACACTATTAGAAGATGCGATCCACCTTTGAATTCAAAAAGAAATCAGAGCAAGCAAGCAAGAATCTGAGAATGGGGACAGAGGACCCGATACGGGTGTAGCTTTGCATACAGGTAGTTCCATATCCATCTATCAGCACGCAGAGAGGTTGGTAAGTTATGCTATAGTATGTACATATATAAATAAATACCGTATAATTAAGTCTCAAATTTAATCTTATTTGAACATATGTTTTGTAGGAGAAAAAATTAGGTCGACCCCTAGCTGCTTTAGAGTTATGTTTATACTTCCACATTAAAGATCATGATGGCGTTACCTTCTCGGATCAGAGAGTGGAGACAATTGTTGTAAGAAAATAGTTTTGTAGTGATTGTTTGTTTAGTTAATTATAGGTTTCAATGACTTATATATATGATTTGTTAATGTTTAAATTCTTAATTCAGACGGCGATACGCAACAAACGCAATGAGCTCACACAGTCGCAACCTGGTACGCCCATTAATGAGACTGAGTTGTATTTATCTGTCGTGGAGCGTAACGATAAAGGGCAAACATATGGACTTGGGTGGACACCATTAGGGTCGAGGTGTAGACGTACTGGAGCAGGATATTCTCGGCTTATGTTTGCTAGTGAACTTGGAATTTCATTCGCGCCTCCAACAGATCCTGTTGATGACTCGGAGACCGACCATGATTACGATGATCGGGCTAGCCTTTTCATGTATTTAGACTTACGTTTTTTTTCATTTTTTTTGTAGTCTTACATGTACATGTTTATATTTGTAAATTATATTTTGTTATATTTATTTCATTTATTTCTTTGTTTATAAATTATGCACATTTATGTTTATATTTATTTATTCTATTTTTTGTTGTTTTCACCAAATAAAAATACAAAATTGTTATTTGTAATTAAAACTTTTTTATCAAAAAAATTGTGTAATAAATAAAATGTTTTATAATGTTTTAAAATAAAAAAAATAATTTAAAAATTAAATTTTCGAAAATTTATTTTTAATAATAAAAATGTTTTATATAATAATTTTTGAAATCTCTTTTCAAAAAAATACTTAAAAAATAAGTTTAAATTATCGAAAAGAACAAATAAAATAAAAATTGTTTTATAAAATTTATTTTTTATTATTAAAATTGGTTTATTAAATTATTTTTTAAATTTAAAACAAAATATATTCTAAAATATATTTTCAAAAAAATTAAAAAAATAATATTTTTTTTAAAAATTAATTTTATTCGAATAACGACGGGTTTAGCGACGGTTTCCCGTCGTTATTTCTGTCCATGTGGCAGTCAGCCGAACCACGTGGCACCAAATGGCGACGGGCTTAGTGACGGGGGCACGTCGCTAATTGTGTTGATGTGGCCAAAAATAGGTTGATGTCTTCCACATGTCAGAAATTGGCGATGACCATTGGCGACGCGTTTAGGGACAGGGACCCGTCGCTAAAAGAAAATAGCGACGGGCAACCCCGTCGCTAAACCCGTCGCAAAGTCATTTTAGCGATGGGCCATACCTGTCGCTAACCCATTTAAGCGACGGGCCATACCAAAATAGCGGCGGAGTTAATCATCGCTGTTCTTGTACATTTTTGTAGTGCTAGTGATGGTGCCAACACGCATCCCGAGGCACATCAATGTTTATGGCTTTATTTTCTTAACTTAGGCAACATTTATGTAAATTCAACTATTTTCACATTAGATTAGTCATTTTTTAATCACATTAACTCAATTAGAACTTACCGCATCACTCTCTATCCCAATCTTTCGCTGGTAAGCATATCAAGGGGCATCTCCATTCGTCTCTCGACGTCTATATACAAGTAAAAGCGACTTAATAAGTCTACACATATACAATGCACTAAGCATCCATCATACCAAAAATAATATATTACTCGTCTTCATGCTGAATGGTTGGGATCGTGTACCCGCTCTCGAGCCATGTCACGGGTTGGCGACCTTTAATTACAAACTAATCCACTATTAGAAATTTAGGCCGTTACAATTGTAGTATTGGCTGGTATTGTTCACCTACTTGTTCATATGTTTGTGTGTTGATCTAATTTGGATTCTTGTTATAGGATGGTGCATAGTGTTTGTGAGGTAGTCTACAAGTTGTGTTGCCTGATTCTTTTACGAGTGAGCGCAACATACGGGGTTAGAGTCCCTGGGGTTGTCGATACTCCTTATTGGCTGATGTGACGTAGCTCACTACCAAATATATTGTTGGGTTTTGGGGTTCATACGCAGCGGAAATTACAAAACAATTTTGACAAAAACCCCAACAGGATCCGAATCTAATTCCATTAAAAACGTTTAAACCATGAAAAACTTAATCATACCTCAGTCGCAATATCCTTTCTGAAGGTTGATCGATCTCTAAGGCGCTGCCAACGACGAACGCCCTCTACTAGTAGTCCACACACGAACGACGACCGAGATTCGAAGTGCTAGTTTCAAGAGAATACCAAATCATTTTGTTTCTCTCCAAAACGATCCAGAGCATACCAAAAACCCTAAGTAGTTTCTAAAACGAAAATAGAGTTTCGGCCTATTAATCTTTCGTGCGTGTGTTCTAACTTAAAGCGTCTATTTATACAACCCTTGTATATAGACGGTTAAGTAAATTACACATATACCCTTACTTAAAGAAGTATAAGTGTAATATACCAGAATGACGTTTCTGTTATGAATTTTATCACATAAAATTCATTTTTCTGAATCATCTTAAAATCTCGCAAAACCATTCTTAGTGTGCGACCCAATAGGCTCATACAACGTTGGCAGTGTACCAAAACCCTTTTTGGTATACAAGTCATAAGCAGTCTCTAGCAAGACATTATGACTACCCAAGTTGTCCGAATATCAAATCGATATAACCTAATCGATAGTGTATATAACATCCTTTTGTCACACGATATCCTTTTGATCAAACATAAGGCATGAAATTGTCATCCAACATGTTGAATCGTACTAGTCTCGATCTCTAGGTAGACTGAAAACATCCAAGTGATATTGATCAATATCAATTTACTCAAACTAGGCCTTTTAACAGTCTAACACATCGAGGGATCCACTGGATATCTCTCTTTATATGAGAGGGACAAATTCTATCTTGATTACACAACTTCATCACATTGCTCACACAGTAACTAATCACAACCTTTATAATCGTCCGGTTAAAGACAACGTTTGATTGTGTCAAATCACTGTGTTCCTAATGTTGAAGTCTCTGGTAATCTCTAGTCAGAGGACTGGAATATATACCTATCATGAGAAACAACAATGACTTAATCCATGTGATGTTCTCATAGCGGGTCGGTCCAGTACTTTGTTCCCTAACAAGTACTCGTGATCTTGATTTGTACCCATATACGTATAATCATCATATGATCATCAATCAAGACTCACACTAGTCTTAATTCATTATAGTTCCCAGTATAATGATCGACTAGGGACATTTAGGATATTTCTGTAAATACCCATGGATCTTATTATAATGTAAACATGCAAATTAATTATAATAAACAACAAATGAAATCCTATATTTTATTAACTAAAAGTATTAATAAAGACAGTTAATGGATTGACCTAGGGCACATGCCCTATCATATATAAGCTTATGTGACAAGCTCACAGCTGACTGAGTCTTGATTTGTGTGACTATCCTGTCTATTCCTATTAGTGTATTTTAAACTTGTTTGCATAAATTCCTTTTGACTTTTCTTTCGTTGCTAATCATATGATTTCAGTTACCATTTCTTGTATATTTGGAAATGTGAATGAATGGCCGCATTATTTACTTACTGGGATTATCATCTTTGGTGACAATTATAGATCCGTCATACAGTAGACTGGGGAAAGAGAAGATCGACAACTACCTTTGAGTCCTTGGCAACTGTCTGCTAATCTTTTGTGTAGGTTTACTTATTCGTATTTACGATATGTCTCTTTGATACATTTTGGGTTGTATATTTGGGTTGAGAGACTAGACTCCTTGATTAATGCATCGTGTTAAACAACTTATCACCACTTTTGATATACATACTTGTGATCTTGTCAGGGCCTATCTCACTAAGTCCTGACTTAGCCTAATTTCCCATAATTAGCCACCTAATCCATTCGATTAACTTAACCTCAAAATAATTTATAATTCAATCCTTAATAATGCTCCAAAAGTAAATTTATATCCTAAATGAAACTCAGTTCATTAGTTGTTTGACTAGAACAAATTAGGAAATCATACAGATTGTTCTCCATATTTTTTAAAAATCTTGGCAACACCTCCCTAAAAGTGGTCAACCGAAAAACTCACCTAATAGACAGTAGAATGGAGAGAAGCTTGTGAGGACTCACAACCCCCCGTAATTCACAATATATATCAATTTAAAAAACTTAAACTAACTTAAAAGTTTCTGATACCTTATTTACAACTTATGATCCTAAAATAAATCAAAATTGAATCATAAACCGCTTAACTTACTTCAAACTAATTTATGAGACTTTCAGAACCTATTCAAAAGTATTTCATGTCCTATACTCACCCCAAAACCCAAAACAATATATATAAAGTGAATACAACAAGAAAATTAAACTTTAGGAATTTAAAACATTCACCAAGTTCTTTGAGTCTTGTCTGTTCTTCATTGTCTTCCAAGAGAAGCTGACATCATAAAAAATAACTCGAAGATGTCAGGTACGTAAACTCTAACACTGCTCTGTACTCTTACAAATGTTAGTCTGAATACATGGAGACATGTAATTATATTTCCAAATATAACAAAATTAAATAACAACGTGAAACCTTTTTATTACTATTCAAAGTTCCTAAACAGGTTGGCCGACCCAAGAATGAACCAAAAACATCAATACAAGTCCAATGCATATTCGCCGAAAAACTCGCGTGCCTTGGATCTTTCGTGTTCCAGTCTCTCTAGTCAGGAAACCTAGCCTCGACTCATTCTCTAGAGGCGTAGTGTGACAACCCAAAAATTCTAATTCGTGCCATATGTCAATTTCAGGATAATGACCCGGACGCGACTTGAAGTGGTGAGCATGGTCAAGCCTCAGGTGTCGACATTGAGGTATATTTTACTTTTGTGTGATATGTGTAGTATTTATTTATACCAATACACCAACTTGTAGTTAACTCATTTATGTTACCGATCTTTGAATGTGAGGTTCGCTTAGGAAAGCGTGCAGACACGGGTATGAAATAGGCCATGATGAAATAGAACATGAATGCTTAGGTGGATTGATGGAATCGAGTTAATTTACAACTTAGGCTTTTAAATTTATTCAATAAGGAGGATTCCCTAAGTTAATTCAAAAATTATTTAATTTAGATTTGCCTAAGTAAGCATTGATATAGTAATAAAATGTGTATATGGTTTGATTTTTAAATATAGTGAAACCCAAGAGCAACTATTAAGTTGGTGGAATTAGACTTGCATGTTATTATTCTAAAAGCTCATGGACAAAATGGAAAAAAATTCTATGTCTTGTGTAGGTCGACCAATAGAAAAGTGCGTGCATGCTAAGTGTCATACCAAAAATGACAAGTGGTTGTTAGTGATGATGTAATGGGTGTGCCGTCTTATTTAAAACCATAAAAGTGTAGAGTGATTCCTAGCCACATAACAATAAAAAGGATTGAAACACTAATAACCATGAGAAGTTTCTAGAAACACTCCCATGTAAGTCCAAGTGGGATAGTAACTTAAGTAACAAGTTTTTTTTTTCTTTTTGTCCCATTCGAACAAAAGAGAAGAGAAAGAACAATAGTACAATGGGGACAACAAGATGAAGAGAGTAGAATCGGTGGTGCAATGAGAGAAATTTGTGGGAGCTCTTGAAAATCAAATAGAAGTTGATGCTTGGTAGCATAGATCTAACTTGGAGGAAGCTAGAAGACAACACCATTGAATCTCTAAGTAAGTTCTTTCCCTAAATCTTTTAGATATTTGATTTAAATCCTTTTTTGTTGGACATTTTCTTTGTTATTTAGGCTTGAAGGGGAGTAGATTAACCCTTATCTATTAAATATTTCCATGGATAAGATTTAAATTTGTGATGATGTTACTTCATTGATTTGGGAAAAATAGACATGTATGGAAAATATCTTGGTTGAGAACGAGGTCTATAATGTTGTTGAGTTGGTGTTGAGTCTAAATGATGTGTGATTTATTTGTAGGAAACTAAACCAACTTTTAGGCATTCAATTAATGACTTCAAGATTTCTTGGAGGTTTGTTGATGTTTTTGAGGAACTAGAGTTCATTATAGAACTTCGTGATTCAAATGATGTTAGTGATGGGTTAACCTTACTTGGACCATTATAAATGTATTTGGGAAAGCTCTGATCACTTTTCTGGGTTTAATGAAGCTTTGGAACAAATTTGGGAAGTAGAGCCGAGAGTAAATTCGGTTCGAAGCATTTTCGACTACCCTACAACTTGAGCTTGCTCAAGTAGGTTTTTAAGCAAGCTCAGTAATAGCAAGTCAATTATAAGTATTAAGCTTGCTCAAAACTATTTTTGAGTTTGCTCAATAGTATTAAGCATGCTCTAATTTTTTTAAATTTACTCAATCAGTTTATGACAATTTTAATTAAGTTTTGAGTTTACGCAAAATCCAACTAATATCAAACAAGTGCATACCTAAAACAATAAATAAACCAAACTTAATAATCTCTAACATGTTTAAACTACTTCAAAATGATATCAGGGACCTAATTGACTATTGTTGAGTATCAGTGATTGGTTTTAAAGGTGTGTGAGAACCGCGAGAGCGTGTTTTTCCGTAGCTTAGAGGTAAATAAAACCAGATAGAGAATGCACAATAATCTATACATGTCTCTATATTTTTTTATTTGTTAATTACTTTCTTATGGACTTCCTATTCTTCTATGAGTGTTTAAGGACCAGGTGAATTGGGAAAGTGACTCTAGGGTGTGGTGTTTGATTAGCTGCCGACATCACACCCCTAGTTACCGGATTAAATGTAGATGAGTGTGAGTTGTTCGAGGTAAATCGTTGACACCCCTCATCTAGGATACTCCACATTCAGCTGGCTTTGCATCATTCCTGAGATATGAGTTAGCTTGGTTTTGCCGCAACTCAGGATTTTCTTGAGGCAGTTTCAGTCTCCAATGGGTTTGGGATTCACTTGGATTCCTCTTCTTTGACTCCGTAAACACTCATGTATCGTTGTATATTTCCCAGTCTCACTATCATGCATTTTCTTATTTTCAGCTCTATTTACTTTCCCGTATGATCTTTAGATTGTATTATTTCTATCATGAATTAGTATTTAGACCCTACTGGCTTTTACTTACTATACTCGTCATTATAATTTGAGTGTAGGTCCACAATTAAGCAAGGGTAAGGCGCCTGTGATTGGCGATCTTCTTTGAGGACGCCAGAACGACCCTACCTTCTCAACTTTTATAGGCTTTTGGCTTTTGTACGACATATTTATTTATTGTTTTTGATACACTAGGAACACTTCGGGTTTGAGAGAGGTACTGATACATGTATATTACACTTGCTTATCCACATCTCACTCGATATACATGATGTGTGTATATATATTGTTGGGTTCCACACTCTAAGTTGTCTTAATTCTTATCTAACTTAGTTATTTAAATTGCGGGGTTTAATTCCACTGCAAATTGTGAAACTTGCAAAAATTTACTAAATGACTGAAAAAATGGAGAGAATGGCTGACTAGGCTTACGTTGATATTTCGAGAGCTAACCCGGGGGATCCACGTAGGCTTAGGCTAAGCGAGACCCAGTTTGTGGGAATTGGGGCCGTCACAGTTGGTATCATAAACTAAGTTTTATACCCAGCTCTTAACTAACCCATAATAAGGATAATGGACAAACCGATAATAGAGTTAGGACACGATTGGAACTTAGAGTTGAACCCTATAATCTTGACTCAGAGTCTTAGTTTGGTAGATAGGATAATTGGGGAAATCAAAACTTGGATTTTATCTACTATTTGATGTGATGTATTATACTATATCGGTAGCTATATCCTGATCAACACTCGCTTCCTCTTGCAGGTCACGATGACTGATCAGCCTGGGCCTACGAATGATAGTGAGGCCAGAGGTCCACAATTTGTGAGTATTAAGGATGTTCGGACTTTGACATAAAGAGTCACATCCCAAAATCATAAATTAGACGAGATCTTGAGGATTCTCATATCATGGGTTACGACTACGCCGTCAATATCACCATCTACTTCAGCAGCAGCCCTTGCTCATGAAGGGAGTTAGCCTATTGTACAAGCCACTCCAACGGTTCCCATAGTACTGACAAGGCTAGTTATCATTGATATAGTGGTGGTATAGACATAGGCGTTATTACCCACGCCCCTATTATAATAAAGACAATGCCATCTATACCCGCTAAGACCAGGATAGGGGTTATCGCAGAGGTGAGACAGTCACGAGAGTTTTTGCAACATAGACCAATAGAGTTATGTGAAGGTTTGAATATCAAAGCTATCGCGAAGTACATGAAGAGCCATGAGAAGATTTATGAGACACTATCCACTTTTGAGCACATGAGAGCGAGTATTTCTTATGAGTTACTATTCAGGGAGGCAGATGCTTGGTGGTGCAGCATGGTAGCCACTAAATGGACACCCAAGGATTGGGCATAATTCAAGAAGAGGTTCAATAAAAAATATTTCTCACCTTCGTTCTTGAAGGTAAAGATAGCAAAGTTTTAGAATATCAGGCGGTATCTCGACGAAACAGTTATGTATTACACGGGACGATACTTACAACTAATTGAGTATGCCGGAGGGATAATAGACACTTATGCTAACCATGCACATTTCTCGTGGAGGGTTTGCTTCTAGACATTGGAGGTACTATAGTTACCACAGAACCAGAGTCACTATAGCTGGCTTATGAGCGTAGTTTAGCTAAGGAGACCTACCTTAATACTCATCCAGAAGAGGTCACAACAGTTCAGGTAAGGGATCAATCAGGCTAGAGGTCAAGGGGAAGGAGGACAAACAAATAGAGATAGTTTAGGCCTATAGACTTTAGAGAAGAGAGTGTTGGATCAGTAACACCATCATCCCAGCCAACATACTTAATGCCAGTACCAATTGCTTAAGCACGGAGTTACGCTAGTATACCACAACAACCAGCAGAATCAGTGTCGCATCAGCATTATCAACGAATTGAGGGCCGGGGTAGAGGTAGAGGTAGTGGTCACGGGCAAAAAATGGACGAGGACAGGGCCATGGACATAGGTCAGATTAGGGATTGAGACCTGAGCAGGGACAAAGGTTGACATCAGGGTTGGGGCTGTACAGGGCATGCTTTAAGTGTGGTCAGATAGGGCATCTCAAGTGTGATTGTATGATGCTAGGCAAAGCACAACCACCATAAATACACAAGTAGGCTTACGCCATCACTGCCGCAATAGATGCTGTTGTGTCCCATCATCTTATAAAGGGTATGATTTGCATTTTTCTTAGATTCATGCATATTATGTTTGATTCAGGTTCCACAGGGTCATTCATTTCCAGTCGCATGGTAGATGAGTTAAAATTGATACCCATTAGGCTAAAGAGACCTTGACCCTCAACACCTCTGCTGGGGACAAGATATACCATAACTTACTTTGTGTTGATTAAACTTTAGAGATAGAAGGACACGAGCTACCAGCCAACCTACGAGTGTTGGAGTTCCTAGAGTTTGATGCCTTGTTGGGCATGGATTGATTAGCCACATACCACACACAACTTGAGTGTTTCAGCAAGGCTATCATGTTTTAGCTTCCAGATTGGGCTGAGTTTAGATTTCCGGGGACTTCGAATAGACTATCGATTACTGGGGTAGGGTGGCATCAAGTATTGATGTTGAGGTGTTGGCCAGTGTACTAGGTACAACAGGGAGATCAGAGTCTAGGATTGAGGACGTACTAGTGGTTTGGGAGTTCCTAGATGTTTTTCTGGCAGATTTGCCATGGTTAACACCACCGAGAGAGATCAATTTTATTGTCGATTTGGTCTCGGGGACCAAACCTATTTCCATACAATGTACATGATGGCTCTAAGGGAATTGGAGGAACTAAGGACCCAGTTTGATGAGTTGTTGTAGTTAGGGTTCATTAACCCAAGTGTGTCACCATGTGGTGCACTTGTATTGTTCGTTAAGAAGAAGGATCGCAGTTTAAGGTTGTGCATTGACTATAAACAACTCAATCGGGCCACAGCGAAGAACAAGTATCCATTGCCATGCATATATGACCTGTTTGACCAGTTGAGAAACGCTCAGGGGTTCTCTAAGATTGATTTGAGGTCAGGCTATCATCAGTTGAGGATTAGAGCAGAGGATAGGGATAAGACTATTTTTTGAACTAAGCATGGACATTACCAGTTCATCGTCATGCCTTTTGGGTTGACGAATGCACCCGTCATGTTTATGGATCTTATGCACCGGGTGTTGAGAGCATTTTTGGACAAGTTCATGATCGTGTTTATCTACGATGTTCTCATATACTCCAGGACTCATGAGGATCACGAGGGACACATCAGGTCATTATAATAGACCTTGAGGGATCATAGATTGTTTGTCAAATTTAGTAAGTGCGAGTTTTGGCTTACTAAGGGCAGATTCCTTGGGCACATCGTTGGAGCAGACGGAGTGCCGATGGACCCTACTAGGGTCAAGGCAGTGATTGATTAGCTAGAATCAACGTCGGTGACATACATTTGCAGTTTCTTGGGATTGGCAGGATATTACAAGCGTTTTGTGCAAGACTTTTTTATGATTACTGTGCTGATGACCAGTTGACCAAGAAGGAGATCAGCTTCTAGTGGAATGAATAGTGCGATTGAGCTTTCATGACTTTGAAGGAACGACTGACCATCATACTAGTGTTAGTGCTATCCGAGATGGGTAAGCGATTTCACGTGAATACCGATGCTTCGAAAGTTTGTTTTTTTATGTTCTGATGTAAAATGGCAGGGTGATAGGTTTTACATCTCGACAGCTCAAGGTTCATGAGAAGAACTACTTGACACGTGAGTTAGAGCTAGCAATGATAATATTTGCATTGAAGATTTAGCTTAACTACTTCTACGCTGAGAGATTCACTCTGTACACAGACCACAAGAGTCTGAAATACCTATTCACTCATAGAGAACTAAACATGATACAAAGGAGATGGCTGGAGTTCTTGAAGGACTCTAATTTCTCATTAGAGTATCACCCCAGGAAGGCCAATGTCGTAATAGACGCATTGAGTCAGAAAGTACCAGATCTAGATGTTGTGAGATGCCATATGACACAAGAGTACGCGCTATTCGAGGCAACTAGCATGATATGTTCAATTGATATACCAGCTACTACTGAGGCAATAATTTGTGGACAAATGAAGACTCAGATTATTTCTACTCAGTTTGTGTTAGAGTCAAAGAGTAGATGAGTAGTTTTAGAGGTTTAGTGAGATGGCTCAAAATCCATATCATCCAAATTGGAGTCAAAAGACAAACTCATGTTTGAGATTTAAAGGACATCAGAGAATTCCATTAGTGGTTGAGATTCGTGACGAGATACTTAAGGAGGCTGACCAATCACGTTTTACGATTCATTCAGGTCAGACAAAAATGCACACGTATATGCGATGTCTTTTCTGGTGGTCGAGGATGAAGTCCGATGTGGCAGAGTATGTCAAAGTGTGTGAGATATGCTAGCGGGTTTAGGCTAAGCATCAGAAGCCTGAAGGGCTACTACATCCACTTCCCATTCCTTAATGGAAGTGGGAACATATAACCATAGACTTAGTCAACGGATTGCCTCGATTTCAGCGTGGGCATGATAGTATCTGGGTGAGTGTGGATTGATTGACCAAGTCTGCGCACTTCCTACCAATCTCTATTACACGTCGAATGGATAGGCTGACCAATTTATTTAAGTGAGAGATTGTCTTACTTGACAAGGTTCCATCATCGATTGTGTCAGACAAAGGGCCGCAGTTTGCATTACAGATTTGGCACAACATGTAGAGATAATTTGGCACACGGTTGGACATGAGCACCGCCTACCATCCACAGACAGATAGATAGTCGGAGCGACTTATCCAAGTACTCGAGGATATGTTGAGGATGTGTGTGTTAGACTATGGTGGTTCTTGGAAGGAATATCTTTATCTGAGTGAGTTTTCCTACGACAATAGTTATCAAGCCAGTATTGGGATGACACCGTTTGAGGCACTATATGGCAGGCCATGTATATCTCCATCGTGTTGGGCAGAACCCAAAGATGTAACAGCTATTGGGCCTAAGATTATGGTGGATCACACAGAGAATATCCAACAGATTATACTACATCTGAAGGGTGCGCAATAGAGACAAAAGAAGCATTACGATAAGTACCACGACCGGTTAAAGTATGACGAGGGGGCCTACGGTTATTTGAAGGTCTCGCATCTGAAAGGTCACAAGAGATTTGGAATCAAAGGAAAGCTCGTGTCGAGGTTTATTGGTCCATTCAGAGTGAAGAAGAGAATCGACAAAGTCGCGTATGAGTTGGAGTTATCGCCTCAGTTAGCTGGGATCCACCTAACTTTTCATATATCGATGCTCCAATTGGATAGGTCGAGATGGGATAGACGGGCGATAGTAGCTATGAGTCAGATAGACTTGAGAAACAACATCACTTATGAGGAGCAACCTATTCAAATATTGGATCGTCTGGTAAAAAGACTAAGAAACAAGGACATCCCGTCAGTCCTTGTCAAGTGGTAGTATCGCGGGGACGAGGAGTTGACCTGGGAACTAGAGTCCTACATGCGCGAGCACTTCCCACACTTATTCTAGATTCCAGTAAGTCATAACTTAAGTTTATTCAATTTCGAGGATGAAATTGTAATTAGTTGGGAAGGCTGTAATGACCCGAAAATTCTAACTCATGCTACGTGTAAATTTCATGATAGTGTACTGGACCCGACCTCATGTGATGAGCGCGCTCAAGCCTTAGGAGTTGATATCGAGGTATATTTTACTTTTGTGTAATATGTGTAGTATTTATTTGTACCGATACACCAACTTGTAGTTACAAACTCATTTATGTTGCCGACTTTCGAATGTGAGGCTCGCCTAGGAAAGCAAGCTGAGACAGGTATGAAGTAGGCCGTGATGAAATAGAACATGAATGCTTTGGTGGATTGATGGAATTGAGTTAATTTACAACTTAGGCTTTTAAATTTATTCAATAAGGAACCCCTAAGTTAATTAAAAAATTATTTAATTTAGATTTTCCTAAGTAAAGGTTGATATAGTAATAAAATGTGTCTATGATCTAATTTTTAACTATAGTGAAATCCAAAGGCAACCATTAAGTTGGTGGAATTAGTTGGTGAAATTAGACTTGCATGTAATTATTCTAAAAGTTTATGGACAAAATAGAAAAACAAATTTCTATGTCTTGTATAGGTTGACCAATAGAAAAGTGTGTGCATGCTAAGTGTCATACCAAAAATAACAAGTGGTTCTTAGTGATGATACAATGGGTGTGTTGTTTTATCTAAAACCACAGAAGTGTAGAATAATTCCTAGCCACATAACAATAAAAAAGGTTGAAGCAGTAATAACCATGAGAAATTTCTAGAAACACTCCCACGTAAGTCTAAGTGGGATATTAACTTAAGCACCAGTTTTCTTTTCTTTTGTCCCATTCGAATAAAAGAGAAGAGAGAGAACGAGAGTACAATGTGGAAAATGAGAAGAAGAGAGTAGAATCGGTGGTGCAAAGAGAGAAATTTGTGGGAGCTCTTGAAGATCAAAGAGAAGTTGATGCTTGGTAGCATAGATCTAACTTGGAGGAAGTTAGAAGACAACACCATTGAATCTCTAAGTAAGTTCTTTCCCCAAAATTTTTTAGATATTTAATTTAAATCCTTTTGGTTGGACATTTTCTTTGTTATTTAGGCTTGAAGGGGAGTAGATTAACCTTTATCTATTAAATATTTCCATGGTTGAGATTTTAATTTGTAATGATGTTACTTCTTTGATTTGGGAAAAATGGATATGTATGGAAAACATATTGGTTGAGATCGAGGTCTATAATGTTGTTGAGTTGGTGTTGAATCTAAATGATATGTGATTTATTTATAGGAAACTAAACCAACTTTTAGGCATTCAATTAATGAATTAAAGATTTCTTGGAGGTTTATTGATGTTTTTGAGGAACTAGAGTTCATTATAGAACTTCTTGATTCAAATGATGTTAGTGATAGGTTAACCTTACTTGGACCATTATAAATGTAATTGGGTCAGCTCTGATCACTTTTCTGGGTTTAATGAAGTTTTGAATGGATTTGGGAAGTATAGTCGAGAATAGATTCGGTTCGAAACATTTTCGACTACTAGCAAGCCAGTTATAAGTATTAAGCTTGCTCAAAACTAGTTTTGAGTTTGCTCAATAGTATTAAGCATGCTCTAATTTTTTTAAGTTTACTCAATTCGTTTAAGACTATTTTGATTAAGTTTTGAGTTTGCTCAAAATCTAACTAATATCAAACAAGAGCATACCTAAAACAATAAATAAACGAAACTTAATAATCTCTAACATGTTTAAACTACTTCAAAATGATATCAGGGACCTAGCTGACTAGTGTCGAGTATCAATGATTGGTTTTAAAGGCATGTGGGAACCTCACATTTTCACGTAGCTTGGAGATAAGTAAAACTAGATAGAGAATGCACAATTTATATATATCTGTACATTCTTTGATTCGTCAATTGCTTTCTTATGGACTTCCTATTCCTCTATAAGTGTTTGAGGAACATGTAAATTGGTATAGTAACTCTAGGGGTGTGGTGTTTGATTAGCTATCGACACCACACCCTGAGTCACTGGATTAAATGTAGATGAGAGTGTGATTTATCCGAGGTAAATCGTTGACAACCCTCATCGAGGATAGTCTAGGTTCAGCTAGCTTTACTGCGCTACTGAGATATGACTCAGCTTGGCTTTGCCTCGACTTAGGATTGTCGTGAGGCGGTTTCAGTCTCCGACGTGTTTTGGATTCACTTGGATTCCTCTTCTTTGACTCCGTAAACAATCATGTGTCGTTGTATATTTCCTAGTCTCACTATCATGCATTTTCTTATTTTCAGCTCTATTTACTTTCCCGCATGATCTTTATATTGTATTATTTCTATCATGAATTACTGTTTAGACCCTACTGGTTTTTACTTACTGGACTCATCATGTGACCTGAGTGCAGATCCGCAATCGAGCAAGTGTAAGGTACCGGTGATTGGCGATCTTCTTTGAGGACACCGAAACGATCTTACCTTCTCCACTTTTGTAGGTTTTTAGCTTTTTTATTACATATCTATATATCGTTTTTGATACCTTGGGAACATTTTAGGTTTGAGAGAGGTTCTGATACATGTATATTACACTTTTTATCCATATTTCACTTGGTATACATGATGTATACATATCTATATATTTTGCGGGGTTCCACATTCTAGGTTGTCTTAAATATTATCTAACTTAGTTATTTAAATTGTAAGGTTTAATTCCACTGCAAATTTGAAACTTGCAAAAATTTACTAAATGAGTGAAAATAATGGAGAGAAAGGATTAGTAGGCGTATGTTGACTTTTCGAGGGCTGACTCGGAGGTCCACATAGGCTTAGGCCGGGCGGGGCTTAGTTTGTGGGAACTAGGGCTGTCACACGTAGCACTAACAAGCCATCATTCGGAATGACACGAATGCATGATCAAGAATGATGCGAAATGTAATGCAGACTAAACATAGGTAAAAAGATAAAACTTCATAAGTATAAAGACCACTGTAAGGTTTACTTGCAACCAACCAACTTGAAATTGATAGCGAAGCCTCACACAACGTTCTTCGGCTTTCATGTACTTTGAACCTATTGTTCGAGCTTCATTCCGACTGGCTTCAAGATCTTCAACGTTTCCTAAAATCATTGAGACATTCAGATAAGTATCCTATTCGAATTTCTTAAGTTTCGATCAATTTCAGAGTTCTTTTGGTATTCTCGAGTCCTAAAAATTCGGAATAACTCTAAATCAACTCATCAAATTTTTGGATCCCAATTTCGACTGCAAATTGTGGTTCGAAATCGAAAATTTACCTTGACTAGACTTTTAAATAATTTTCTAAATTTTGGACATTTTTTAGTATCGTAACACGTATTACGAGGAAACCTTCGACATAAATCCTCAAGAAAAATCACAAATCCGTATTTTTCATAAAAATCTACAATTTCAATTTATTTAGTCCAAATACTATTTTTTCTGAACTTTTCTCATTATTTTAGATTTTTTTCAATTTTCCAGCAATTTCTTTTTACTTTTTCTTTTTAATTGTGGTTTGACCTATAACGGGCCAATATTTATTGACGTCGTTATTTAAACTATTTTCACACTCAAGCGGCGGCTTAAGCCCACTGGGACGACTTAAATAGGCTAGGACATGTCCGACTCTGTTGGTTGCTTATTTGCGATGTTAAGTATTATTTTATTCATTATTGCATCACATGTGTGCGTTTATATTGACATATTATTGAGGACGCGAGATAGGTATTTGCCTCAAAAAGCATGTCGACGTGAGCATCGAGTAGGTGAAGTACGGGTACACTAAGTTTAGATAAATGTTTAAAAGACTAATATGACAATAAAAAGGCAAATGTGACATTTAATGATAATAAAATCGTAGGCTAAGTAAAAATAATTTGGTACATCAAAGATTGGTGAGCCTCGAGTGCCGGGTAGTCGAAAGTGAGTGAGACCACAATTGGTTTAGTTATGCATCAAATATATTAACTATATTATTGTTGTACCTAAGTTGGCTAATTAAAAAGGAATTAATTTGATTTGCCTATAGTTTGGTCAAATAAAATAAAAGCCATTGATGGACACTAGGATGATCCTAGAATATGTAACATTAGCCTGTATAGTGTCTTAATGAAGTCATTAAGTGGTGTTTGACACCCTAATTAGTAGCCTTTATATCGTCCTCATGATATGTGCACTCAATTTGTTCTATCACAAACAATAAATACCTCACTTAGTGGGATTTCCATTAAAACCACTCACATTTCATGCAAAAACCAGAATTTTCAGCACACTTTAAAGAAATTTTGGAGTTCAAATTGAGATATAGGGTTGGATTTCTTGAAGATCAAGGGCTATAATCAAGCTAATGCACTCCCTCTTCATCAATTTCATCTTCTTCAATGTGTTTTTCCCATGAAAATGAGCTTAGAAATGAATTTGAGATTTAATGGTGATTTTAGTAGTTGTTATTGTAATCGTTGATGTTGTTGGAGTTGTTTGATGATTGAGAAAAGAAGTAGAAATAATTTTTTTGTTAAAAAAAAAGTGATTTGCTGATGTGCAGAGACTAATTGCATATTTTGCAATTCATTTCTACTTAAAGAAGGGGAGGAAAAGGGGTGTACGTGCGTGCGAGCCTGGGTCGAACCGGGCCCGGTTCAGGGTAGGCCCAACCCTATTAAATAAATTAAGAATTATTAAAAATACATAATAAATAAAATAAATTATAAAAATATATAAAAATTATAGAAAATTCCAGAAAATTACAAAACAAATTCAGAAAAAATATAAAAAATGGGGAAAAGGGTAGAACATTAGATTTTGAAAACATTTTAGGTGTTTGGAACCCCGGTGTAACTCGAAAAATATGTCACAACTAAAACTTTGAAATGAAATCCTAGTTTTTAATATAATATTAATAATTTAACTTAATGTGGCTATAAATCAATTAAAATGATGCATTTGGACTTCAGGGGACTAAATGGACCGTAGCTTGGGTACCGGGAGCTAGCGAAGTCGGATTCGAAAGTTCGGGGAAGTCAAAGCGCATATTGAGGTTTGTAAAACCTAATGGAACGTCACTTGAGTATTTACTTGCTTTCATCTCTATTTTACTCTATCCTATTCAATATATTCCTGTTATATTCTTTATTTACTTCGGTTATCTATGTTTGTGTCACTGTTTGAATAGTTGGTTGAGTTTACTCCCATTGGGTATTCCGTTGCGTGTCAATGACACGCTAAACCATAACATGTTTATCAGGAGTCCTCGGTGAATAATGACTCGAGCTACTTTATCGGTACATGTGTTGGTGCGTCGTGGGTTTACACCGTCCACCAAGAGGACCAGGTGATGAGCCAGTTGGGTGCACCTACTAGTGGGATCCTGAGGATGGTCTACTCTAACAGGGACGGGCACACACGTTTGTGCTTAATTATTATTTACGCATGCGATGATCCATTTACAGTTGCCTATTTTTATTCTGCTTGTTTATTTAACAGTATTTATTGGATTTCCTTTACTTTATCATATGAATGCTTAGTAAATTTCCTTAGGATTTTACTTACTGGACTCGTTATCTGTTTTGTTGTGATGGCTGAGTGCACGTCCTTCTACGAGTAAGGGTAATGAGATTCTTGGCCACTATTTATGAGCTCGTCCACTGTTCGGCACACTGCTCATAGGTGTTTATTTTGGTTGTTTGTTATATATTTTGGGTTTATGGGAGACTTTTGAAACTCCTGTACTTGTATACATTTATTTTTGTTGCCTTATATATAGTGTACTCTATTCCGGGTTTTCCACGGTAGGATTCATGCTTTATAAAACTTAAAAGTTAATGAAAATCCATGTTTATGCATTTTAAGACTTCTGCTGTAAATTTATTGGTTATCGACTTGCAACTCTGGAAAAAAAAAACACAAGCCATACCTGTAATTCAACATATATATCTCGAATAATTAGGAAATAATATAAGGAATACGATGAATAACATGCATGCTAAAGAGCATTGATGTGGCTATGGAAGTTGGTAGGGTTGCGGGTCCCGTGCAGCAGTTCATCGGTGGTCTCGGGGTGTGGGGCCGCCCTTTTCATTCCTGTCTGGGATCAAACCCCTCTTCTTCCCCTTAACTCATATGCTCTCTGTTTTACAAATCATCATTTTTATCTATTTTTCGATTGGTGTTGGGCTTGACCCAACCCTAAATCACGATTGGGAAGGGGAGACGATTCTCCTACCATAATCCTCGTTGGATGAATTAATTATAGCATCCCCTATCCCAATTCGATCTATACTCTATTTGAACTCCTAATTAATCCCCAGTAACCTGACCAAAATTTAACTAGAGCCAACAACCTATTCGTTTGAACCTTATAAACTCAACTTGTATATCGATATCGAATACATAATCCAAAATATACACAACAGAAATATTTTTTTTTTAGTAATTAAACGATATACATAAATACAGAGTTTATCCAAATCCAAAACTCGATTATTAACCTCCGAACCCTATTTATACAATAAAATAACTCAAAAAATGTATATATACATGAAGGCTCATTACATCATAGAGAAGATAATGAGGCTCTTAAATCTTTTCTTTTCCCTTCGCTAAAGCACTAGACTGTAAACCTGAAATACTAAATTTGGGATGAGTGCTTCAACTTTCTTAATAAGTAAGGATTCACAAACCTATCAACATTCCATATAATAATCAAGAACATTATGCAATAACAATATGCACCAATGTTAACTAATGGAATTATGAAAATCATATAATTTAATAAATAATAGAAGCAAGTCCCATTGTCAATGACTATTACATTGTGATTTCCATTTTGTTTGTAAAACTAGGGTTGATTATCCACTGACACCATTAATGCTATTGCTAAACCAACACATTGGCCGATGTGCTGTCTAGTCAATCTATTAATGTCAAATGGTTCTATCCAAAACCCTCTAATGAATATGTAATCTACACAACCTATCTAACTGAGTAGGAAGTTACATATAGGCCGAAAAAGTAACCCATCTCCTATATAACCTAATCGCAGTTCTAGGCAGTTACTCTCATGAATCACATTAAACACCACTTTCCCGTTTCCCAAAAACATCACATAGTATATAGTCTCCCTATTCAGTCCATAAACTACATGAGCTATATGTACTAAAATAGCCAGACAACATTGATAAATAAACAAATCCATACTTACCTCGGTTTAGGTTTCCGTTAAGAAATTCTCTAACTTTCTGAGTCACTCACGCTTTCTTGATGATCCAGCACCTATCACAAACTGTAACATCTGAAAGTCTTATAAACTTGATTAGACGACTAATTATGTATTTTCAGATTTAATTTGAGATTCAGGTATCTGAGGTGGTACAAAAGTTATGGATCAGATATCATAATTTTAATATTATTTTATGTGTCTTGCTCTACTTGATGTGTTATACATTATTTTGACACGAAATAAGGTCAAGTGGAGTGTATACGCTGTGTTCGTGAGTTTCAGAGCGCGTCAGGGGAATTTTCTCCAATTTTGGTGATTTTCATGTATTTCTTCAGAATTTAATTTGGACATAAATTGAAGAGATAATCACGAAATTAATTAATATAATTAATAAATTGGTAGGCACATAGTGACACGTGAGGTCGAGGGTCACACGTGTGATGTACAATAGTATACATGCCCGAGGATGGTCGTTGGCGTGCGTGGAGAATTTATAGCCGCGAAAATACATAGGTGCATCTATATTTATATATAAATATATAAAAACAAATCCTATAGTTTGAATTAAATAAATGTATACATTAAATTTGCCTCGAGATACTATAGCGTGATCAATGAAGAGTTGAAATGGTTGAACGTTGCTCTTGAAGAGTGTCTATGCCTCGAAATGCGTGTTGTCCAATCTCGAGGAGAATCAAGTAGTGCATGGTTGTAAAACCATTTGATTTACCTCAAGATACGCGATACGTATCTCGAAGAGATCAATATAATTGATGTTGAGTAAATTGATTAGATGGGGTGATTATCTTCTTAATAGCCACAAGATCGACATCGGGATACGTAACACGTATCTAGAGGAAAATTAAGTTAAATAATTAAAATGAATAATTAGGTTTGCCTCAAGATTTGTGCGATGCAAATCTTGTGGAAATCAAATATATATCTTCAACACAAACCAATAGAATCACACACCGTATTCAATGTTATTCGAACCAGATGAAGAGAGGAAATGATTGAACGAGAGATTCGACAGACGAGACAGAAAAGAAACTAAAATGAGTGATGGAACTATTGAGAGAGGGATCTCAGAACTAGATTGGGGGGAGCTGTGGGTTTGTTGTGGTTGGTGTTGTTGTTGATGACGTTGAGGTGAGCTTTAATGGAAATTTGAATTTTAAGTTTTGGGAGACTACTTTTGGGTTTCAAATTGAAGGGAGAGATGATGAGGGTGTGTTGTATGTTGTAGTTGTTGGCGGTGAAAGATGGAAAGAGGAGGTGAGGAAAAGGCTTTTGATTCAAATAAAAAAATGAAAAATTATCAAGACATAGGAATTTTGAGGGAGTGAGGAAGAAGATGAGGAAGCAGGAGGGGGGAGAGGGAAAACCCGTGGATTCCCTGCCCAAATCGCAGTAATTTAATATATATAAGAAAATAGAGGCACAACAGTTTCGTGAGGAAGAAGACGAAGAGGGAGGGGGGAGGTTTGACCCCCATATCGGATCGAACCAGGTCAGGTTCAAGGGTCAACCCCATCATTTAAAAATGGTTTTAAAAATAAAATAAAATAAAAAAAATCATTGAAAATTAGGAAAAACTCAAAAATAGGATTTTTGGACAAATTAATAGAAATTTGGGATTTTTATTAAACACGAGGAATTTGTGATTTTCTCGAGGATTTATACCAGGGTTTTTCTCGTAATGCGTATTATGATACCCGAAAATGCTCAAAATTTGAAAATTGTTTAAAAGCCTAGTTAATGGTAGTTTTTTTTATTGTAAATCATAATTTGGAGTCAAAATTGGGATACGGACATCCGATGATAAGATTTGAAGGTATTTTGGGGTTTTCGAGTCGTTGAAGGACCAATAAATATATATTAAATTGGGAAAATTATATTTATACCAAGACAACGTAATTTTCATTGCCGAACAATAAATTTGAGTCAAAAATAAAATTCGTGCATTGGAGAATTTATTTTGGACGTATTTTATGGATTTCGAGACGCGATTGAGTCAATTGAATGCATGGTTTATTGATGCATTTTTATTGATCATACATTCACAGACAAGAGAGGAAGGAAGTCATTGGGGGTCCTATTTTGTTCATTGGTTATATGTGTGGTAGGATGAACACCGTAATGCTCTTCGATCGGAGTCACTGATTGTTGTAGATATTTGTTTAAGATCGGTTGATTTTATGATGTTGGCCAGGATCAAACTCCACGGATAGTCGAGGGCGTGGCTTCTTGAGGGACTTCCTCTCAAATTCATGAATCTTTATTATTGTTTACCCACCATTTTTGGAAGACGTTGTCTGATTATGGTCGGTCAATAGAAATGAGATGGATTGCATACTTGCAGATTTATGATTCCTTGTGATATTATTGTTCATTTAAATTCTTGGAATACAGTGTACTAGATAATGTGAGATTTACTTATTTGATATTATCAAATTTTTATAATTAGATAATGGCAGGTTCTAGCAATAACATGAAAAGGGAAAGCTTTTCGACTGTTTGTGACTTGTTTGGGTCTTTTCTCTATGTATGTATTGGTTTTTGAATATGTTATATTGTATAAATGAGTTTTTGAGTTTGATTATGATTAAGATCTCTTTTGGAATGACTAGAACGATTTTGGGACTAATTGAGTTAATTTTTGAATTAAGATATTGTTAGTTTAAGGTTTTTAATACTTAAGACCTAGTTAGAAATAATATATAATTTTGTTAATGCAATATATAGTGTTATGGTTGAATTATGAGTCACTCGGCATTTCCACCAAACTAAACAGGTTTTGTTGAAGAATTTTTGAAGGCCGAGTTTTTTGGTGTAGGCTTAAAAATAGAGGAGGTGTTGTCAAAAACGTTTTATGAAATTTTGAAGATTATTTAATTCATCTAAATGAACTTTGAGGTTTAAGATTCACTTTAGAATCGTTTGTGGTTAATAAATTTTTATAATTGATGATTACAAGATTTTAATATTAATGGTTTATTGATGGAGAGGTTAAAACTGCTAGATTATCAAGGGATTAAGGTGATCTAGGCTGTCATATGTCGTAATTAAGTGAGGTCTAACACAAACCATTCGTGATCAATATAGGTCTAATACCCCATATTTAGAACCCCTAAGTCAGTTCCTAAGACCTTAGGAAATTCTAATTAAATTATAGCGGAGTTGCTATTTTTCGGGGTGGGAGCATGCTCCATCAATTTGTGGAGTATGCTCCATTAGCTGAGTTCATCCCAACTCGCAGTGGAGTGCGCTCCACTCTATATTGTCTCGACAGTAAACAAGGTAGCAACCACTGTTCCATTTACAAATCATCACAATAATAGTTAACACTCCCAAAATAAATTAGAGAAGACCTTTAGGGAGGTATAAATCCATTTATAATAAATAACAACAACAATTCATGGAGAAATTATCATCAACTATGAATTCAACTCAAAAACATCAAAATCGAACTTACTACAACAATGATCTTTGGATTTCTAGTTGTTCGATCTCCTCAATTAACACTGAATCCACTCCTGAATTGACCCTTCAATATCTCAAAACCCTCAGCTTCTCTCTTCCACTCTCATTCGATCAATTATGAAAATAAACTTGAAGGTTTTAGTTTGAAAATATGAATTTTCTCGAGATACACATCACATTATCTCTCGCCTGATCAAGTGATTGATGTGTTAACCTGACACCTCTTAAAGTGACACGCATGTTGACACCATAAACACTTACGCATATCTCGAGGTAATCCCACGATTCATTTAATTCAAACCAAACTTATAGTTTTAATATATATACAAATATACATAATTCGCGTATTTTTTGGCCAATAAATTCACCGGACATGCCTACGAGTATTCTCGGGTGTGTATACTCATTTCACAACCCCATCGTCGCACTTGGTGACCCGACTATTTATTGTTTAATTAGGTATTTTCCAATTATAAACTTGTATATAAATTCTACTTTTATACTACAACCTATAAATTCAATAAGCATTCCAAACAAACCCAAATCATCACACAAACGCATGCACACGCTAATCGATGTACACTGGACTTAACCATGAGCCTAACTTAGGTTAATTAGGATTTAAATTAACACTAATCACTATCTTAAGGTAACAGGTCATTACAATCTCCTTAATTTAAAGCAAGTCCGTCTTTGAAATTAAAGTAAACGTAAAATTACATGTAGTTTCGAAGAGGAATGGAAATTGCTCCTTCATATAAGATTCCCGCTCCCCGGTTAGTTCCTCATCTCCGTGAAATTGCCATTTCACCTTGACCAAAGGAATTTCTTTGGTTTTTAGCCTCTGAATCTTACGATCAAGTATCTGAATCGGTTGCTCATCGTAAGATAAGTCTTCCCGAAGATCAAATTCATTCCGATCAATCCTTGGAGTGAACTGAGTCTCTGTTTTGGGAAGCAGAGACACGTGGAAGATATTATGAACTCCAGCTAACTGAGGAGGTAACTCTAACCTATAAGCAACTGGACCAATCCTTTCCTGCACTCTAAACGACCTAATGTACTTTGGAGCTCGTTTACCTTGCAACACAAACCTATACAATTCTTTCATAGGTGCGGATTTTAAAAGAATGTAATCATTCTTTGAAAAACTTATGATGTTTATCGGCATATCTTTTTTATCTTAGCTATGCCGTAGTCAAACATTAGTGAATTTTTGAATTCTCTCAGTGTAGTCCTGAATAAACTCTGGCCCCAATAAAATTGTATCTCCGATCTTTGCCCAACACGTAGGTGAATGACAAGGCCGACCATACAGAGCTTCAAAAGGAGTCATTCCAATGTTAGCCTGATAGCTATTATTATAAGAGAAGTCACATAGAGGAATACATATTTCTCTCACTTACCACCAAACTCCAAGACACAAGCTCGAAGCCTTTCCTCTAACACTAATATCAACCGCTCAGTTTGTTCGTTAGTCTACGGATGGTATATCGTACTGAGGTTAAGTACACTTCTCAACTATCATCGCAATTAACTCCACAATTTGGACGTGAATCTTGGATCTCCATCTAAAGTAATCGATAATGAAATTCTATAATTTGAACACCTCACGTACGGACACCTAACATAATTAGTCAAGAGGATCTCGAATGGAAACTGGCAAAAAATGTGCAGACTTCATCAACTTGTCAACTACAACTCATAAAACATCGTGTATACGCTTAACCAGAGGTAGACCTGAAACAAAATCCATCGATATATATTCCCATTTCCACTAAGGAATAGGCAGTGAATGCAATAATCGTCCAAGTTTCCTATCCTTAGACTTAACTTGCTGATAAATCTCACATCTCTTTACAAACTCGACAATATCAGTCTTCATGCCAGGCCACCAATAAACACTCCTCATATCCCGATACAACTTAGTGTTACTTAAATGAATATAGTAAAGAGATCTATGAGATCCCCGTATCAACTCCCGCCCCACCTAATCCTGAGCTAAAATCCATAATCTATCCCCGTGAACTGCAATGCGCTATCATTACAAATTGACCAATCAGGGTGATTTACACTAGCCGCTAACCTCTAAAGAGCTATATAATCCCGATCAACTTTTTGACAATCAATCACCCGCTAAATCATCCCTGGTTCATCCTAGATCTAAACATAGAAAAACATATTAGTAGCTCTGGAACTAGCTCGCTGAGTTGATGATGTGGCAGCTGGACTTTCAAGAATCATCATTACTTACGTTTCCTAAAGAATTCTAAATCGAGAAGCTTTAGTAGTAGCTATGTTCTCTTTGCCTATTTTTCTCCTACTTAAGGCATCAACAGCCACATTTGCCTTGCCTAGATTGTACTCGAGAGTGAAATCATAATCCTTGAGGAAATCAAGCCATTTACGCTGCCTCATATTCAATTCACTCCGAGTAAACAAGTATTTTAGACTTTTATTATGTGAATACTGTAAATTTCTCACCGTACAAGTAGTGTCTCAAAATCTTTAAAGTAAAAACAAGTGCAGCTAGCTCAAGATCATGAACTGAATATTTTATTTCATAAATCTTGAGTTACCTTGAAGCGTAATTTACAACCCTGCCTTCTAGATCAACACACAGCCAAAGCCTGAATAAGAAGCATCTGAATAAATCACTAATTCCTTCCTGGAATCAGGTAATGTAAGAAGCGGTGTTGTAGTCAAACTATCCTTCAAATATTTAAAGGTAGCCTTGCATTCATCTGACCAAACAAAGTCAATGTTTTTATGTTAGCCGAGTCATTGGCAGAGCCATACGAGAGAACCCATCAAAAAATCTTCTGTAATCACCCACTAACCCCAGAAAACTCAGAACCTTTGACACTGTGGTAGGAGTAGGCCATGTCAAATACTGAAGTTTTTAATTCAATAACTTGATTAATTATGGATTAACGAATTTAAATTATGGTTTAGATCACGAGTTGGGAGCTAAGCACCGGTTAAATGAGGCTTACAGGTAATTTTACTTTTGTGTGATGTTTGCCTAGTGTTGTGTATTATATATTATTTTATTTTGCAAAATTTTGGTGATTGAGTAAATTTGGGATTCGTGAGGGTTCTGTCTCAAGATACATATCAAAACGAGTTCCGTGGTAATTTAAAGGACGACCCGCGCAATTGTTTCGAGTTTCGCGAAGAATAATGATTTTAAATTTGAAAATTCAAATTTTGAATTTTAAATGGACTTAACGAGTCTATGTGGGTCCTACACCTCGATTTGTTTGTGAAGATGGGTTGTCTTAGAGTTTCGAAATATTTTGATAAATTCTCCAATTTTTGGTCGAATTGGGGTATTTTTCGGGGTTTAATTTGAACAAAAATCAAATAGATAAATAAGAATATAAAAGATAAGTGGCTAATTACTCAAAGGAGCATTTGACTTGTATTATGTCGGATAAGATTTGAGGGGCAAAATGGTAATTTAACACCCCAATATAACAAATCAATGGCTTTGTTTGGCAAGGCTAGCTGATAATCTAGTTGATAACTGATAAACTAGCTAATAGCTGATAATCTAGTTGATAGCTGATAATCTACTAAGCTGGTAGAGAAAAGCTGATAATCTAGCTGATCAACTAAAAATTGTTTGGAATGATAGCTGATTGATTAGCTGATAACTGCAAAATGACAATAAAGGACATATGACACAATTAAGTATATTAATTATATAATTAATTGTTATAAATAACTATGTATTTTATTTACAAAATACAAATTAATACCATAAAATAATTTATATTATTTAGAAAACTAAATTATGTGTGTCCATAAATGCTTACATGAAGATAACTCTATATTAATTTATAAGAATTCACAAAAAATAAACACGTGTAAATAAAATATAATAAGCAACTTCGATAACTATACATATACCTAACGCATCATCCATAATTGAGAAGCAATGTTATTGTGAATATTCTTCATTTCTATAGAAGTATCTCTATAACTTGAAAAAATAGTAGATTAGTAAAAAAAAATTAAAAATATGTAGGATAGCCCACCACTCGAACACTACAATAAAAAATATTTTTATAACATCTAAAAATATTTTTATACTCGACGTTGTTAAAACTTATTTAATATGTAATAAATATCTAACAAGATTATCTATAATTAAGAAATTAATGTGTAATGATTTTTAATTTCGGTGAAATTCTCTATTTTATAATATTTTAGTTAATTATTAATCACTATTTTTTATTAACAATATTAAGCTATATGTTAATTTTAAATTCAATAAGTTTTAATAACGTATTATATAACTGTTGGTCTAGCATAGAAGAGCTTTCGCCTCTGCCAACTCTACCAGGTATAATCGCGGGGTACTAATATTAGCGGGGTTTGTTTAAGTATTTGCATATTTTGTTTTCACTAATTTGCAAGCTACAAACCAAACACCGCTTAACAAATAAATTAGCTTATCAGCTAGTAGTTTTTGCTTAACAAAAGAGCCAAAATCAAATAATCATCGTCTTCTCTCTTCCTTCCTTCTCCCATTTTCATTAATCCATTGTCTCTCTCACAAAGAGTGCTATCTCTCGTCTCTCTCAATCTTCTTTCTCTTCTTTGAGTCAAATTGATTGAGTCATGGTTGTTGTGGTGGATTGTGGTGACCTCGAAGGTAATGAAATTTTGAATTTTTCACTATAAATTGATTTTTGGACTATTTTTTTATGATCCAGGTTGAGGAGAAAGGATTTAGGTAGGTTGGTTTGACTGTGGGATTGAAGGAGAGAGGAAGAGATGAGGAGATGAAGTGGTTTGATGCAAACAACGAAAAAAAATAAAAAAAATAGAGAAAGAAGGGGACTGTGAAACCGTGAGAGGAAGAAGACGACGAAAACTCTGTTTCGTCTCCATGAAGACAATTGGGGGGGGGCGAAGCTTCGAGTTCCCCTGCACCCAAAAAAGAAGAAGAAGAGGGAGATCGAAATATAGACATTCTCTGTTTCGATCTCCATGGGAGGGAGATCGAAATACATACATTCTAATTCTAAAAAAAAACAAATGGTTTTAAATTAGAAATAAATTGAATAAAATCCCCGAAAATTAGCAAAATTATAAAAAATGAGATCTTTGGACAAATTAATGAAAATTGAGGGTTTTTATGAAAAATGAGTATTTTCTCGTAATGCGTGTTACGATACCCGAAAATATTCAAAATTTAAAAAATTGTTTTATAGCATATTCTAAGTTAATTTTTGATTTTGGACCACAATTTATAGTCAAAATTCGGATCCGGACGTCCGACGATATGGTTTTGGGCTGATTTTATGGTTTTTGAGTCGAGACGAGACTAATTAAAATAAATAAATTGAAAAAAAGTGTGGAACAATTGTGGAATCTCACCGGACATGTTAATGAATTGTATGACCGCAATTGAAACCCCGTGTGGACTATTTTATAGATACAACGCGTAAAAAGTGACGAAATTACGTTTATAAGGTTAAGCAAATCTCATAGTAACTTGTACATTGTATGAATATAATATTGTATATATTACATCGATCATTAATATTGCATTTTTATTGTACATGCATACACGGGTTGGGAGAATAAGGTGTTTCGAGTCTCCTTATAGTGTCTATCTGACTGTATTACAGGGTAAAACTATTTAGTGTCTACCTGACTGTGTGCGCAGGGTATATTAGCTACCTAACTGGGTATGACAAGGTAGAACTTATAGTGTCCATTTTTTTATGTACGGGGTAGAACAATATGTGCTTGAGGGGCTAGATTCACTGATACTTTGCATCACGTGATTATCATGAGATTGTGTTGAACAAGATCATACTTTGATAAACTCAAGGAATGAGAATTATTCTTCTTGCGCATGAGTCCTTATTACGTGATTATCATGAGATCACGTTGAACAAGATCATACTTTGATAAACTCAAGGAATGAGAATTGTTCAGTTATTCTTCCTGCGCATGAGTCTTTATTATTGTTTACTTACCACTTTCAGAGGATATCGACTGATTATGGTCGGATAACAAAAATGAGATGAATTCACTGTTGTATTTAAATTCATTGGATTATATTTCTTATTTAATTTTTTGGATTATTATGCATTTGATTATTGCAGGTGTATTGGACAGTGTGAGATTTACTTACTCGATATTATCGAATTTTATAATTGGGTAATGACAGGTTCGAGCTGTGACAAGGGAAAGGGGAAGCTATCAGATTATCTGTGACTTAATTGGTTCCTTTTTCTTTGTGTATGTATTGTTGTTTTTGAATATTATGTAATGTATAAATGAGTTTTGGGTTCGTGTATGATTATGAACTCTTTTGAAATTATTGAAATGGTTTCGGATGAAATGGAAGGTTGTGAAGTTAAAGTAAATAGTTTATGAATTTCGGAAACCAAAAATAGGTTAGATTGAATATATACTTTTTGATATTGCAGTATATATTGTTATTGGCGAATTGTGATTCCTTCAACATTTCAACCAAGTTGAGCAAGTTTGTTGAAGATTGTTGAAGACCGGGTTATCCGGTGTAGGTTTAAAAACATAAGAGGAACTGGCGAAATTTTGTTTACGGAACTTAGGATATAAACTAATCTATCTAAATGAATTTATGAAATTTGAGGTTAAAATTTACTTTTAGAATTTGTTGTGGTTGATAATAGTTTATCTTTGGTGATTCAAACGAATTAATTTTGTTTATTTATTAATGGCGAGATTAAGGCTGCTAAATTATCAGTGGATTAAGGTAATCTTGGCCGATCAGACGCTCTAATTGACAGACCAATCCCTGATTGCCTCAACCTTCGTTGTATCAACAGATATACCCACAACAGTAACATGTCCAAGAAATTTAACCTCAAAAGACCAGAATTCACCCTTACTAAACTTGCATATAACCGATTATCCTTTAGAGTTTGTAATGTAACTCGAAGTTCTCATAACGAGTATTGAAAACCATATTTGAATAGATCAAAATATCATTGATAAAAACGATGATAAACTGGTCAAGATGGGGTTTAGACACCTTATGCATCAATTCCATGAACATAAAAAGAGCATTAGTGAGCCCAAACGACATCACTGCAAACTCAAAGTGCTCATAACGAGTATTGAAAGCCGTCTTTGCGATATCTTCATCCCTGATCCTCTGTTGATGATAATTAGACCTCAAATCAATCTTCGATAAATGTCTGGCACCCTTCAACTGATCAAAAAAATCATCGATCCTAGGTAATGGGTATTTGTTCCTTAAAGTCACACGGTTAAGATGTTTATAATCAATGCACATATGTAGGGTTCCGTCATTTTTCTTCATAAAAAAATCGGTGCTCCTCACGGTGACATACTAAGATGGATAAACCTTTTTTGTAATAAATCTTCATGATAAGTCTGCAACTCACGTAATTCCTTCGGTGCCATACGATATGGAGGAATAGATATAGGTTTGGTACTATGAGTAAGATCAATGATGAAGTCAATGACACATGGCAGTGGAAGTCTAGGCAAGTCAAATGGAAAGACTTCCAAAAATTCACAAACCACAAGTATCTCATTAAACTTAAGTTCCTAAACAGGTTCTCACAATGTAACAACTCCCGCCATAACCTTTAAATTTCGAGAAGTAGCTTCCCTTCCACGAGTTGCAAGTCATTAGGGATTATATCTTTTATAAACTATAATTTCAAAAAGGTTAAGGATCTGAAAAACCACCCTCTTATGGAAAATAGTCAATACTGACATGGTATGTTGATAACTAATCCATCCCTAGTAGTGCATCGCGCTATCTCGAGGCTGATCAAATGATTGATGTGATAATATGACACCCCTAAAGTGACACACATGTTGACATCATCAACACTCACGATAATCCCAACGCGATCCGACTATCCATATAATTCAAACAAAACTTATAGTTCTTAATATATATATATATTTATATCAAATATATATAGACATATATACCTTGTTTATTTTCTCACCAATAAATTCACCGGACATGCATACGAGTATTCTCGGGTGTGCACATTCATTTCATGACATCCTAGTCATACTTAGTGTACCGACTATTTATTGTTTATTTACATATTTTTCGATTATATGCTTGTATATAAATTATCTTTTATACTACAACCTATAAAATTCATAAACATTCCAAACAAACACAAACCATCATACAAACCCACTCACACGCTAATCGAGGTACGCCGTACTCAGCTATGAGCCTAACTTGGGTTAATTAAGATTTGGATTAACACTGATTACTAGCTTAAGGTAACAGGTCATTACAGTCTACCCAATTTAAAGCAATTTCGTCCTCAAAATTAAAGTAAATGTAAAATTACATGTAGTTTCAAAGAGAAATGGAAACTGCTCCTTCATATATGACTTCGCTCCAAGGTTAGTTCCTCATCTCGGTAAAACTGCCATTTTACCTTAACTTAAGGATTCTCTTTATCTGAATCTTACAATCAAGTATCTGAATCAATTACTTGTCGTAAGATAAATCTTCGTAATTATTAAATTTATTCCAATCAATCTTTGGAGTGAACTAATTCTCCGTCTTGCGAAGCTTAGACACGTGGAAGACGTTATGAACTCCAGCTAGCTAAAGAGGCAACTATAACCAGTAAGTAATAGGACCAATTCTTTCCTAACTCTAAATGACCAAATGTACTTTGGAGCTCGTTTACCTCGCAACCCAAACCTATACAATTTTTTCATATGTGAGACTTTCAATAAGACAAGATCATCTTTTAAGAACTCCAAAAATGTATGATGTTTCTCAGTGTATCTCTTATGTCTTACTTGTGCTGCAGTCAAACATTATCGAATCTGCTGAATTCTCTCTGTATAGTCCTGAATCAACTCCGGCCCTAACAAATTGTATCTCCAACCACTGCCCAACACACAGGTAAACGACAAGGTCGACTATATAGAGCTTCAAAAGGAGCCATTCCAATGCTCACTTGATAGCTATTATTATAAGAGAACTCACACAGAGGAATGTATTTCTTTCAATTATCACCAAACTCCAAGACACAAGCTCGAATATATCCTCTAGCATTAATATCAACAGCTCAGTCTGTCCACCAGTCTGTAGATGGTATGTTGTATTGAGGTTAAGAACAATTCCTAGATGTCTCTGTAATTCACTCAACTGTGTGTACGTGAATCTCGGAACCCTATCCGAAGTAATCGACACTAGAACTCCATGAAATCTCAACACCTCACGTACGTACACCTTATATAATTGGTAAATAGGATCTTGCATGTAAACAACAAGAAATGCGCAGATTTCATCAACCTGTCAACTACGACCCATACTGCATCGTACTTACGTTGGCTCAGAGGTATACCAGAAATAAAATTCATCGATATATGTTTCCATTTCCACTTAGGAATAGGCGATGAATGCAATAACCTTCCAGGTTTCTTATGCTCAACTTTAACTTGCTGACACATCTCACATATCTTTACAAACTCATCAATATTAGTGTTCATCCTAGGAAACCAATAAATACGCCTCATATCACGATACATCTTAGCGTTACTGTGACATCCGAGAATTTTATAAACTTGATTAGGCGGCTAATTAAATATTTTTGGATTTACTTTGGGATTTTGGTATCCGAGGTGGGACCTAGGTGTTACAGATCAGAAATCATAAATTTTAATATTATTTTTGTCTGTCGTGTGCCTATTTAATGTATTATACACTATTTCAACATGAAATAGGGTCAAGTAGAGTGTGTACGCGATGTCCATGGGTTCTGGAGTGCATTAATGAATTTTCTCCAATTTTTGTTAATTTAAGGGAATTTTTCAGAATTTAATTTGGATATAAACTGAAAAGATAATCACAAAATAAAATAAAATAATTAATAAATTGGTGGGAGCCTAGTGACATGCAGGGTCTAGGGTCACACATGTGGGATGTACAATATTGTGCACTCTTGAGGTTACTTGTTGGAGTCCATGGCGAATTTATAGCCGTGAAAATACATAGCTATTCATATATTTATATATAATATAGCTTATATATAAATATAGAAATTAATCATATAGTTTAAATTAAATAAAAGTATACCTTGGATTCACCTCGAGACATGCGTAGCGTGAGTGTCAAGTAAGAGAATGGTGGAACGTGCTATTGGTGAGATGATTTATACATGCCTCGAGATGCGTGACATCAAGTCTCAAGGAAAATCAAAGGTATGGTGGTATTAAATCATAAAATCTACCTTGAGATGCGTGTTACATATCTTGAGGAGATTAAAATAATTAATCACAGTGAGTCCGTTAAGTGGTGGTAATTATCATGGCGATAGCTATAAGATTTACCTTGAGATACGTAGCACGTATCTCGAAGAAGATCAAAATGAGTAAATATAAATGTATCATTGTATTTTCCTAGAGATTTGTATGATACAAATCTCAAGTAAATCAAATACATATATCAATAGAACATACACCGCCTCGTTAATTTTTTTAAGTTAAAGATTGACCTCAAGATATGTAGTACGTATTTTGAGAAAAATAAAATGTATTTAATGATTATGGAATCATTATACTTGTCTCAAGATTTGCGTGATGCGAATCTCTAGGAAATCTAATATATATGTTCAAAATAGATCGCATCATATGTGTTTCAATTTCGATTTCAAAATCGAATGAGGGAGTTTGAAAATAGAGAAAACGAGAAAAGGAGACCTAAAGAGAGATCATGAGGTGATGAAGACAAATCGAAGGTGAGGTCGCGTGGTTAATTACTATTGTTGTCTTGGGTTGTTGTTGTTGTTGTTGTTTTGACAGTGGAGATGAGGGTTGGGGAGGACTCGGTTGTCCGAGGAAAGAGATGATCGAAAGGTCATCTCCCCTCCCTGAAGGTGCTCTAGCGCAAATAAAAGAATTCAAGGACAAAACAGGGGTTTCTGTTTCATCCCTCGGAAAAATAAAATGATCGGGGACCGAACCGATTCGGTTTAAAGGTTAAACCCATCCCTATTTAAGGAATCTTTTTTTTTAAATAAAAAAAACAAAATAAATGCCTAAAAATTAGGGAAAAATCATAAAAAGAAAATGTTTGGATAAATTAATGGAAATTGGATGTTTTTTTTTTTTATGAAAAATGGGATTTTGAGATTTTATCGATGATTTATATTGAGTATTTTTCTTGTAGTGCGTGTTACAATACCCTAGAATATTAGAAATTTGAAATATTATTTTAAAGCCTAGTCAACAGTAATTTTCAATTTCAAATCATAATTTGGAGTATATATTGGGATCTGGACATCTGCAGAGTTGAATTGAAGGAATTCCGAGGTTTTTGATACAAAGAGGACCAAATAAAATATAATAAATTGAAAAATTATATTTAAGCCTAAACAACGTAATTTTCGATGTCGAACAATAATCTTTAGTCAAAATCAAATATGGGCATCATAGAATTTATTTTGAAAGTATTTTATGGGTTTCGGGACGCGATTGGGTCAATTGAACTGCAAAATGAAAAAAATTGTGAAATCATTATGGAGACTTATTGAACTTATAAATGAATTGTAGGACTATAATTGGAGCCCCGTGTGGACTAGTTTACTGACTTGGAGCACAAGGGAGTTGTGATATCATGTTTGTAAGGTTAAGTAAATCCCATAGTAACCTTTACATTGTATGATTATAATTTTGTAAAAATTACATTGATCCTTGATATTGCATTTTTGTTGTACATACATACACAGATTGGGAGGGTAAGGCGATTCGAGTCTCTTTATAGTGTATACTATACCGTGGTTATAGAACACTATATTATGCTTGAGGGGTTGGAGTTACTGGTGATTTGCATCACGTGGTTATCATGAGATCACGTTGAACCATATTATACTCCCATAATCTAGAGGAGTGAGACTCATTTGATTATTCCCCCTGGGCATGAGTCCTCATTACCGTTTACTTATCACGTTCAGAGGATATCAACTGATTGTGGTAAGATTACAGAAATGAGATGGATTCACGGTTGTATTTAAATTCCTTAGATTATATTGTTCATTTCATCTCTTGGATTATTATGCATTTGATTATTACAGGTGTAATGGATAGTGTTGTATTTACTTATTTGACATTATCGAATTTTTATAATTGGATAATGATTGGTTCTAGCGGCGACAAGGAAAAGAGAAAGCTTTCCAACTGTTTGTGATTGACTTAGTTCTTTTCTTTATGTATGTATTAGTTTTTGAATATATTATATTGTATAAATAGGTTTTTAGGTTCAAGTATGATTAGGGTCTCCTTTAGAAAGGTTGGAACGATTTTAGGACGAATTGAGATAACTTTTGATTTAAGGTAACGCTAGTTTAAGAATTTTAATATTTTAAATCAAGTTAGAATGAATATATAATTGATTTGATGCAATATATTGTTATGGATGGATTGTGAGTCCTTTGGCTTTTCCACCAAAGCTAAGCAGGTTTTGTTGAAGATTTATGAATGTCGGGTATTTTGGTGTAAGCTTAGAAATAGAGGAGGTATAGCATCCCCCTATCCCATTTAGGGTGATACTCAGCCTAAAACCCTAATTAAGCCTCGTTAACCCAGACAGACTTAATTAGAGCCAACAGGCTCACCATCTGTACCTAATAAACTCAATTTGTATTTTAATATCAAATAAAACAATTCAAAGTATACGCAATGGAATATTAAAACTTTTTCGATGTATAAACAATACGCTGAAATACAGAGTTTATCAAAGCCAAAAACCTTGTTTATAAACCTCTTAACCCTATTTATATACATCAAAATATATCAAACAGTGTATATAAGTACAAGAAGGCTCATTACATCATAGGGAACATACAAGATACCTAAATCTTCTCATTTCCATTAGTTGAAGTGCTGGGTAGCGAACTTGAAATATTAAATTTGGGTGAGCGCTCCAACTTGCTCAGTAAGGATTCACAAAGCCATAAATATTCCATAAAATAATCAAGAACAATATGTAATAACAATATGCACCAATGTTAACTAACATGAATATGAAAAGCATATAAATCAGTACATAACAGATGCAAATCAATTTATCATTGGCTATTACACTGTGATTCCCATTCAAATTATAAAACTAGGGTCGATTACCCACTGATGCCATTAATGCGATTGCTATACCAACACATTGAGTGATGTTCTGTCTAGTCAATCCATTAATGCCCAATGGTTCTATTCGAAACCCTCTAGTGAATATGTAACCCCTGCAACCTATCTAATTGAGTAGGAGTTACGTATAGACCGTGAGATCATCCATGTGTCCTATACAACCTGGTCTCAGTCCTAAGAAGTTACTCTCATGGATCACATTATACGCTATTTTTCGTTTAATTTAAAACATCACGGTGTATATAGTCCCACATTTCAGTCCATAAACTACATGAACTATATATACTAAATAGCCAGACAACATTGATAAATAAGCGAATCTGTACTTACCTCGGTTTACGTTTTAGTTCCAAATTCCTAACTTTTCGAGTACTTAAGCTTTCCCGGGGATCCAACACCTATCATAAACCATTCGTAATGAATTTAGGTCCAATACCATATGATTAAAACCCTTTGTTCAATCCATACGTCCTCAAAAAAACTAATCGAAACTCAGCAATACTATTATTTTCTGGGGTGGGAGCGCGCTCCCTCAGTAGGTGGAGTAGGCTCGACCCTGTACTGTCTCGATAATAGACAGAGTAACAACCACTGTTCCATCCACAAATCAGTCAAACATTAGTATACATTCCCAAAATTCATCATGAAGGACCTCTAGTGAGGTAACAAACCATTTCCAATCATCAAATAGCACAATTCACAGAGATTCCATCATCACCATCAAATTTGAACTTCAACTAACACAAAAATACAACATACCGAAGTGATGATCTCAGGCTTTCGATTCATTTAAGCTCCTCAATCTACACTGAGTCGACTCCCTGAACAATTCCTAATGATTAGAAATCAAACCTATATCCTCATCTCTCATACTTTTGATTTGATCAAATGAGATAAGTATGAGTTTTAGTTTAAATATATGGATTTTCCTTGAGACATGCATTGCATTATCTCGAGACCGATCAAGTGGTTGATGTGTTAAAGTGGCACTCCTTAAAGTGACTCAAACTATAACACCATTAACACTTACGCTCCTTTCGAGCCAATCTGACGATCCATATAATTCAAACTAACTTTTAATTTCTAATATATATATATTTAATATATAAATATATAAATATATATCTCATGTATTTTTCTGCTAATAAATCCACTGGACATACCAACGAGTATTTTCGGGTACGCACATTCATTCCACGACCACTCATAGCACTTGGTGTATCGGTAATTAATCGTTTATTATGTATTTTCTATTTATAGGCTTGTATATAATTTTTTATTATACTACTACCTAAATAAATTTTCTAAACAATCCAAACAAACACAAATCATCATGCAAACATACATACGCTAATTAGGATTTGGATTAGTACAAATCGCAAGATTAAAGTAACAAGTTGTTATATGAAGTGCTGTCGAAAAAATTTTAGGGAGTTTTGAGGATTATTGAATTCATCTAAATGAACTTTGAGGTTTAAGATTCACTTTAGAATCCTATGTGGTTAATAAAATTTATAATTGATTATTACAAGATCTTAAACTTAGTTCTTTATTGATGGACACTGTGATTATTTTTTAATAAAATGAAAAATGGTATATGATGTGATATGCAAAAGTAAACCTTGGAGTTAAAAATAGGTTGTAAAAGATATGGGTTTGGTTACTTGCTTATATTTAAATCATACTCAGCTAAATAGGTTGTGTGGATTACGCATTCACTAGAGGGTTTATGATAGAACCATTGAACATTAATGAATTGGCTAGACATCACATCGACCTATGTGTTAGTCTAGCAACACATTAATGGTATCGGTGGGTAATCAACCCCTAGTTTTACAAATGAAATGAGAATCATAGTGTATAATCCATTGACTATTTGACTTGCATCAGTTTATTTATTGGATTATATGCTTTCCATGATCCCGTTAGCTATGCTTGGTTCATATTGTTATTGCATATCACTATAGATTATTATATGGAATGTTGACAGTATGTGAATCCTTACTTCCTAAGCAAGTTGGAGCGCTCACCCTAAATTAATATTTCATGTTCTCAACCCGACGCTTCGGTAAAAAGGAAATAGAAGATTTAGGAATTTTACTGATTTCTCTTCATGTAATGAACCTTCCTACATATATATACATACATATACATATTGTTTGAACATCATTGTTATAATATAACAGGGTTGGGAGGCTTTGTAAACTAGTTTTGGTTTGAGTAAACTCTGGATTGATGTATATCGTTTATATTATCGAAAATATTTTAATTTTCCATTATTTATACTTTGATTATTTCGATATCGATATACCGGTTGGGTTTATCAGGTTAAAAAGGAGAGGCTGTTGGCTCTAGTTAAGTTTGATTGATGTACCAGGGGCTTAATTAGGCTTTCAGGTCATGTATTGCCCTAACCAGGATAGGGGATGTTACACTAGTTATCGACCCCAGGTGACGGTAAAGGGAAGCCAAAGTGGATGCACCCCATACATAGGTTCCAACCTCATCCAAATTCTCCAAAACCTTAAGCCAAGTAATGGAGATTCGTGATTCACTTTTATCGACAAAAATAGTGCATGATAGCAAGTACAACCAGTATGCATGTGCGGTGCATTCCACTTTTAGATAAGTAGATGGCATGGCTTTCAGGCACCATCTACTCTTCAGCCAACACTTCCTCACAATGAGACCTCTAGAGATGTTAACCTTTTCCTCGGCGTCTTCGAGATTAATCTTGAGCAGCTTGGAAAATATGTGAATCGCCTCTGTACGAGACTCCTTGTTGCACCTTACAAAACTTTATACCACTGCCACATTGCCAGTCATCGAAATGTTCGATAGAATACTCACATCCTCCAAGGTGATAGAAATTCCACTGAACGGTAAGTGAAACTTATTCGTCTCCGGTTGCCACCTCTCAATAAAAGCGAAGATAAGTTCATTGTTGCCTTTCCAATACAAGCAATATATGAGAGGCATCAACCTGTGGCGACCCCAACCTCAAATCAGTGTACAAACCCTGCCTAATTCTATTATTAAGCCCTAATCTCAATCACGTAGGGCTTAACAATCAATTAGTCAGCCTTTTCCTTTTATTCTCTTATAACTTGTGTTCAGGATAAATATTTCTTATTTCTCGTTATTTGTAATTATCAGAGTTAATTAAGAAATTTTGTGCGTTTTAACAAATGAACGAAAGTCTTTATAATATTATAGAAGAATTCATAAAACACCTATATATGAAAACCAAGAAAATAGATCACATGTATGCATATTAAAAGTGGTGACAAAAATGTGACATCATGCATCAATTAGGGAGTCTAGTCTCTCGACCCAATATACAAACCTAAGAATTTATAGAAGATATATAAAATAAGTACAACCAAGTAAACCTACAAAAAGGTGGTAGCAAATAGTCGTCGAGGGCTTAGAGGTAGTCGTTGATCTTCCCCTTCCCTAGTTTGCTACTCGATGGATCTACAATTGTCAGAAAAGATGACAATTCTAGTGAGTAAATTCAGTGGCCATTAAATCACATTTCCGAATATACAAGAAACAATAACTGAAAGCATACGATAGATACAAAAGACAAGCTGAAAGGAATATATGCAAATAGGTACCTAGTATACCAAAAGGAATAGACATGGTAGTCACACAAATCGTGGTTCAGTCATCAGTGAGTTTCGTAACATGACCTTATATATTTAGCCATAAGCTACATCACATCAGCCAATAAGGAGCGCCGACATACTCAGGGACTCTAACCCCGTATGTCGCGCTCACTCATAAAACCAATATATCACGAACCCAAATATTACTAACATACAAACATGTGAACATAGAGGAGAACAACACCAGATGATAATACAATAGCATGCTAGTTCACAACAGACAAGTTAAGAGAACAACAACAATAAATAGTCCAAACTATGATAAGAAAACGAATTAAATGAAACACCATTAAACAATTCAAAACTACAAATTCAGTACTTATAATAAACATAAATAGTACACCAATACATGTCATGTCATTGGGAGACTCAAAATAGTAAAAACAGTCCAAGTGATTGTATTCCAACAATAAAAAGGGAATTGAAATGGAAATGAATGCCTAATAGGTTTACTTACCTTAAATGCACGCAATTCCTAGTTTAAATCAGCACTCGGCCACTCCAAACTTGCGTTCCTCACTCTGTAAGTCCTCTTTAAGCTCCTGAGGTTTCCTAACAAATTTAATTCAATGTGTTTTAGGTTGATTAAGTAGTTTTAAATTTCAATTTTTAAAATCAACCCCATTGATCATTTTTTATATTGAAACCCACTTTATTAAAATAAAGACAGTTTTGGTGCAACAATTTGTGAGTTGACTGCATTTACCAAAATATTTAAATTATGCATTATAGTCCTAAGAAAAGTTTTAAAGATATGTCTTAACTTTCCAAAACTGTAAGGTTTGGAAATTTCGATAAGAAACGAGGGAGATATTAAAATTTTACCACAATCACTTAAAACAGTTTGATATTCCAACCATCAAACTTGAAAAACTCATTTCTCCTAAACTATAGCTTCCAAAATCATGAATTTTTTAACTGAAGACTACAAACATACCCAAGAATGTCGTACTAAAAGATGAGCTCAATTCAATAAGAAATGAGAGAGTTATTCTCAAAACATCATGATATTATCAAAACTGTAAAATCCAAAAATTTCAAATTCAACATCAAAGTTATAGATCATTTTTGAATAGGAAGGAGTCCAAATCTTAAAAACTCATAGCAAAATTCTAGCATTATGGTTAAGCTTTCCAATGCCACCAAAATGAGTCAATTTGGATTTGAAATAAGAAAGTTATGGCAAAATTACAGAGACTGGTCCGGAATAAGAACATGCAATATTCCGGCTTTTGTTTTCAAGAACTTCATGAACTTTAAAAACTCATAGCAAATTCATTCCTTACCCAAAAATAAAATATCAATATAGTAGATCGAGTGAGATTTCATGAAGAATCTAAATATCAAATTAGTTTATGAAAATAAGGAATTTAATTAGATCAGAATTTCGTATCTTCAAATCATGTAGAAACCCTAATTTTAACCAAAATCTTAAAAGCTGATAATTTAGATTTGAAACTTCAATTGTGTCTTCAAATTGATTAAAAACTAACATCAAATGAATTTAATTTCCTTTTCTTATCAAAAGCCCTATGATTCATGACTTAAATCTCACATGTATGAATAAAAATAAGGGCATAGGAATGGGTTTGCTCACCTAGGTTCTTGATCTTCAAGTCATGTTGTTGTAGATCCTAATGTTGATGAATGTTGCTTTCTTGAGCCTTTGAATTCTCAAATCCCAACAAGTGTTTTAATCTCAGAATTTTGATTATCTCATTGCTTGATTTTGCATGGTTTTATAAACAAGGCATGTATTTATAGGTTTGAAGTTAACTTTTCAAGCTTACATCTTTACTTGATGGTTCATTTCTATGTGAATCTAAGGCCCAAAATCACCCCATTATCTCCATTTACACATACTCATACTAACACAAATCTTGACACAAATCTCATGGATTTCATTCTAAAACATATCTAGAGGCTTATCCATGATTTATGTTTATTTTCATAAACTTAGGTACTTTGATTTATCTGATCTATGAACTATAGTCCAAATGATTTAATACACATGTTTTGATTTCATTAATGTCTGTACACCTTAATTTAAAACTCATCAATCACTTTCTACTCGGTTCCCACGCCTGCACGCATCTTGAGGTGTGTCCCCATTTATGTCACGATGCCTATACATAACAAATAAATGTGATTTAATAATCTACACATACACACCCACTAGGAAGTCAACAAACAAATATATAATACATCTCGGCCTTCATGCTGAGTGACATATTGTGTACTCATCGTCGAGCCGCATCATAGGTCGGTGACACTTAATTAGGGCAAATTAACTATTAGTGTTTTAGGTCATTACACACTCGGGCCTCTAATGGTCCTCTACAGACCCTCCCTTTATAGAATCCCCTATAACAATTAGAGTCATACCCGACCTGAAATCTTAATTAAGCCCTGGTACACTAGCCAGACTTAAATAGCGCTAACAACCTCTACTTTTATACTTGATAAACTCAACTATTATATCAATATCGAAATAAAAGTAAAAGTATATGCATTGAAAAATTAAAACTTTTTTCGATAATCAAAAAGATGTACATAAATCCAAATGTTATAAAAACTAAAACACATTTACAAAACCCCCAACCCCATTGTATTACAATAATATAATCCAAACAATATATATCCTCAAAGAAGGTTCATTATATCGTTGAGAATACAAATAAACTCCTAAGTCTTTTCCTTGCCTTTAGTTGAAGCGTCCGCATGTGAACCTAAAATGTTAAGAAGAGCGAGCGCTCTAACTTGCTCAGTAAGTGATGCTCGTAAACACATCAATTATCAACTAATATCGATAAGTCTATGAATAGCAATATGAATCTAAAACATATATATTTAGGCAATCAAATTAATATAAACAATAAATAATTAAATGCATTTTGAATAGGTAACATGCAACTCTACTCGTGATTCGTAATTTGAATTTAATTATGGGGTCGTACTCTCCAGTCACTAAGAATACAACCACATAATTCACATGTTAGCCAATAAGAGATTTTGCTAGTTTATTCCAGCTTGACCGAGTCACCAACTCCAACTGGACAATGACAATTAAGGTAAAACTCCGGTTAACTGAGTATAAAAAGGCAAAATCCATTTTCAAGTAAACCTTTCCATTCATAGGACAAAAGGCGGAATTCAATTCCCCGCATACCTTTTCAATCCTCAGTCCTAAATTGCCTTATCGACCATTTTCAGGATTCTCCATATATAAAATAGTCGAATCACTGTACATTGCCCCAAACCTGATTTATAATGTTATATGAACTAAATATAACAATTTACGAAGCATAATCGATAAGAATATGAGTCTCACTTACCTCGATTGGGTTTCGTTACAACTTCCTAACTTTCTGGATCTCTCGATTGTCTTTCGCATTCGAGAACTTATAACAAACCATTTACGATCAATATAGGTCTAATACTATATATTTAGAACCCTTAAACCTTCAGAAAATTCCAAGTGAATATTAGCAGCATTGCTATTTTTGGGGTGGGAGCGCACTCCCTCACTTGGTGGGGAGTGCACCACCAACTAGGTTCATCATATTTTATGAAGGAGTGTGCTTCCGTGATATAGGGAGTGTGCTCTACCCTCGACTATCTCAACAAAGAACAGGGCAGCAACCTCTATTCAATCAACCACTTTTAACAACTACATCAAAACACTCCCTACAACATTAAGGAAGACCTTTAATAAGGTCTTAACTCATTTTCAATCATCAACAACAACGATTAACAGAGAAATCAATACCAACTTCTGAATTCAACCTGAAAACCAAACTTAAACTTACCAACAGTGATAATCATTGATTTATAGTAGTTTGATTCCTCTTGATCACACAGTAATTATAACGACTTAGAATTTACTAATAGTAATAAAGATTCATGAGTTAGAAAGGAAGCCCCTCGAGAAGCCACGACCTCGACTATCCGTGGAGTATGATCCTAGTAAGCATTACAATCCATTCTAAACAAGTGTTTGCAACGATCAGTGACTCAAGTCGTAGAGCACCACGGTGTTCATCCTACCACACATATAGCTAATGAACATAATAGGACCCCCAAAAGCATCCTTCCTCTCGTGTCCGTGAATGCATGACCAATAAATACGCAGCGATAAAACGTGCATGCAATTATATTTGAGAAATACATATACTATGTAAATGTTACTATGAGGTTTACTTAACCTTACAAACGCAATACCGAAATTCCCATGTGCTTCGAGTCAGTAAATTAATCCGTACAAGGTTCCAACTATGGTCCTACAATTAATTAGTAAGTCCGATAAGTTTTCATACCAATTATATATTTTTTCCAACTAGTTGCAGTTTAATTAGCCTAATCGAGTTCTGAAACCCCTAAAATACATCCAACATAAATTCTTCAATGCCTGGATTTCATTTTTGACTAAAGATTATTGTTCGACATCAAAACTTATGTCGTCTAGGCTTAAATATAATTTTTCGAATTTATTATATATTTATTGGTCATTCCGCAACTCGAAAACTCCATAATCCCTCCAAATCAACTCCTCAAATGTTCAAATCCTAATTTTGACTCCAAATTGTGATTTGAAATGGAATATTAATCTAGAATAGCTTTAAAGAAATTTTTTAAACTTTGAGCATTTTAGGGTACCATAACACGTTTTACGAGAAAAATCTCCGGTATAAATCCTTGAGAAAATTCCAAAATCCTTATTTTTTTTATAAAAATCCACAATTTCTATTTAATTAGTCCAAATAATTCTTTTCTAAATTTTTTCCTAAATTCCAAGATTTTTCTTTATTTTTATTTGAAACGGGATGGTTTGATCCCATGAACCGGACCCGGTTCAATCTAGTTTGGGGGATCAAACTCCCTCTTCTTCCTCAACTCCTCTACGTTCCAAACCCAAATCATGTTTAGGCAAGGGAGACGATTTCCCAGCCATCATCCTCTTCGGATGAGCCAAAACCTCCATCCAAACTCATCTCAACCTCCATTAACAACATCAGAACAACCTACAACAACAACCCAACAACAACATTCAATAGTAATGCATCCAACAGTCTCACTTTCTCCTTGAATTTCGACCCCTCTTCCTGGTTTGATCACTATCTCTTTCTCTCTCTCCCTCTCGACCCCTTTTCACTTTCGATTTCGAAAAATATGTGTAAGAGAGGCGGTTCTGTTGTTGAAGATAAGTGTTAAGATTTCCTCCATATTCGCATAGCACGAATCTTGAGATAAAACTAATAGTTTCATTTTCATTATATAATCTTGATCTTCTTCAAGATACATATTACGTATCTCGAGGTCAATCTTTATCTCAAAACGAAATTAAATGAAGTGGTGTGTTTGTTTGCACTATTTTGAGATATATATGAAGTTTTCTTAAGATTCATATGCACGTATCTCGAGGTAGATTTAAAGGTTGACAATCGTTTCTCATTATATGTTGATCTTCTTTGAGATATGTATTGCATATCTCGAGGTCAATTTCGGTGGTTATTAACAAACCGTCACCACTTACCAATTTAATCAAAATCAATTGTATTGATCTCTTCGTGATACAAATCAAGTATCTCGATGTCAATCAAATGGTTTTTTAATTAACCACTTAATCGCATCCATGCACCACTCGATTTTCCTTTAGATGGAATGACACACATCTCGAAGCTTAGACAAATCCTTTCCAGCATACAAAGATCAACACCATTTTTTTCCTTGATGTTCAAGCTATGCGTATCTCGAGGCGAATCCAATATATATTTTTATTTTATTTAAACTATAGGATTGATTTATATATTTATATATAAACTATATTATATATAAAAATATATATGCACATTTGTATTATCGCGACTATAAATTCGCCGCGCGCGCCAACGACCATCCTCGGGCGTAAACACTATTGTACATCCCACGTGTGTCACCCTCGACCCCACGTATCACTAGGCACCGACCAATTATTAATTATTCTGTTTGATTTCGTGATTGTCTCTTCTTCTTAAGTCCAAATTAAATTTCGAAAAATACACCAGAGAAATATAACCACCGTGTTTTGAAACTCGCGGACACCGCGTATACACTCCACTTGATTCTATTTCGCGTTGAAATTGTGTATAATACATCAAATAGGTACACGATACACAGAAATAATATTAAATTTATAATCTCTGATCCGTAACGCGTGGGTCTCACCTCGGATACCTAAATCTCAAATTAAATTTGAAAATACTTAATTAGCTACCTAATCAAATTTATAAAATTCTCGAATGTCACAATATTCCTAACTAATCAAGACTTTCGTCCTCAAAATTTAAACTTACGGATTACAGAACCAAAAGAGATGTGAGAAAAATGATCTTTAATATACAACTCTTTTAATACAAACCTGTAAAACCATTTCCAAAGTCAACCATTAAGTGGACCCAATCACTTTCGTTGTATTCAACAACTCGGTGGTAGAGATCATAATTATTTTAACTTTTCATTTTTCAAAATCTTGGTTTAATGAAAAGTTTATCTTCGTTACTTTCCTAATCTTGGCAATTTGTGAATTTCTGATGAGCTAAACAATCAACTTTGTGGAATATCCAATAACCTTACTTCATTTCTCATCTCATACCTTGAATTTCATTCGAGTATCAACACATAGCAAGGCCTAGCCTATTTTGTTTTTTTACAATACAATTCTCATTTTAATATTAATACTATTCCACAAACCGCTGATAATTCTTTCCATATCCACTCAAACTCTAGTACACATCCCAGTTTATTTTCTCATCACTACTCATCCATTTTTATTTGAATTATCAGCCGATTAATTCTAAGACTATCATTAGCCTAAAATTACATATTGATGCAAATAATATTTGTGCGTAACATTAAATACTAAGTAAAGTTGCGTGTCTATTTGATCCATCACCATTTCGGTGTTCCTCAACAGAAACTTGGAATTACACAAGTCATCCCATAACTATAGATCTCATAATACATCTGTCACCCCATGACAAGTGATCTCGAATTCCAATCCGATCAGAAATAGAAACCTGACACATCGTGTAACTTTCACTCATTCTCTAAATGTACGCTCACAATATTATTGAGATTGTGGACTAGAAAGCAATTACCAATTCCAACTTGTCGACCTATTCATTTCGCTTATTCTTTGATTGGTTAGAAAATTATCGACTTCTCTAAATTTGTTAAATCATTCTCTAACGATGAGTTCATCAAGAACCTTATTCCTTTTACTTCACTTTACTGAGATATCCCATAAACTTGCATCTTAATCATTTAATATTCACCTACTTCTCTCATTGCTTGAATAAAGACAATTATCCTTAACTTGAGTAGATATACATTTCTAAACAGAGAAATCAACATATCTAATGATTATACTCTCATAGTATAACTTTTAACTTGTATTTCATACAAGTTTATAAATATGTTATCTCTTTTTCATTTCTACTCAATTGCGAATGAAAAATATTCAATTCTTCAAACATATCAAGTCAGATACATTGTACTTTATTCAATATTTCCAACCTAACAGAGATAAAACTTACTAACTGAGCTGTAAGTTGTACGTAGCTTTTCACTTCATTTGTATCTTCACCGTCATCCGTATATCTTACATCAGCTAAAATTTACAATAACTAGTGAGTCAAATTTCACCACTGACTAGCATTACAATTGAACCAATGTACAATATATTCACTGATATTAGTTGTATACTACTTTGTTTCAAAACTTTCAACATTTGAGGTTTGACTCCTCGTTGTGAAAATATATTAAGTTATATCAAACTTATAGTTTGATATTTTAATTTGACCGAGATTCGTTAACATGAGATTTTCATTTTCATACTAACGTGAGAATATATTGACAATTTAGTTGCCTATACTTTAGCCTCCAATTAACTCCGACGAAACTTCATAGACTCTTGTACACTGATTGTCACTAGTTCATTCAATTATTCAAAGATGAGTGGACGCATCATACCGATCTTCTACGTTGTGAATGAATCATGATTATGAAACATAGTTACTTAGTCTTTTGGTCATGCACAACTACCCTAATGCCTTACCTTGACTAAAGGAGTTCGTTCGTGTCACTTCCAACATCATAATTCATCTCAACATCTCATTTTATTTAATATATTAAGTATATTCTATTCAGGTTTTGTCAATTTTAGCTACTTTCACATTGATCTTGCTCTTAGTTCCTTTACAAACTTATTACGACTTTTTTTCAACACCTAAATCATTTACATCTCCTTAGTTTTGGCTTAGAAAAGTAATTTATATCTCTTCTCTTTTTGAAAACTTAGCTAAGGGTAATATGACTTCATATGATCATTCAATCAATTGAAGTCTTCCTTGGCTAATATTTATTCGAAATAGAGAGATTTTGTGACTCAAACAGTTCTGTTGTTTGTTATTGCCTTAAATTATTTTCATTAGTCTCATATTTCTCAACTTTTCTTTTTCTCAAAAAGAAATTCGATACTTTTCAAGAGATTGTATAAGATAACTTTGTATCTTACTGTTCATCAAATCATTTTTGATGAATTCATGTTTTCATTATTATTCAATTGAAGAGATAGACGAATTTGAATTTTCAAACTCTGATCAACTTAATAACTAATCAAATTCTTAAAGGATGCTATTTCAATCCTTTAAGTCCTACAAATGGAAATTCTTGCAATATTCTCATACTAATGTTCTATACGACTTACTTATTGATACTCAATCAATACTTATATCTCTTCATTGGTTATATTTTAAGTTGTAGTGATAAACATCATTACTTAATTTGATTAGAAGTGACTATATGGTACTTTGAATCTCAAAACACAATCACTTGTATTGATGTTTAATAGCTAATCCAAGCTATTGTTAGACGACTTCCCCTAATATCTAAACTTCTTACACGATGATCTTATCACTACAATTTTCATTTTTAAGTTAGAAGTTTCACTGATCTTTATTTCATAACAACACCTAATTTGGTGTTAGTAAAGATCACTTATAACTTAATATTTTCCATTTGTTTTATTAGTTCCTTTATTCATCCCATAGAACCAATATAGTCAACATTGCTTATGAATAAGTAACTTGAGTAAACAACAATCAATATTTATGTACTTCTTTTTAGAAGTCGTTTGATTGTTTTAAACCATGGTTTTATTCTAATTTTACTTTTCGTTTTATTTCAGAAAAAAAAAAAGACAATACTTTATTTCAAAGTATTTTATTTTCATAGAAACTGATTTAGACAACTTGACTAATCCAATCACAATCTCATTGTGATTTTTCAGTCAAAACTCGGTTTGTCTAATCAATTTCCATTTTCGAGTACTCATGTCTCTTTTTTCTTTGTTGAGACTATTTTCAGAAGCAACCCTCAATTGGTTATGAATTAGATCAATATTTTATAAGATAGGTTTTCCCGAGTTAACCATGCAACTTGTACTAACCTTATTCTAAAACCCAAGATAATCCATATCTTATGCTTCCCACAAGTCTCAATATCATATTGACATTCATCCAAACGATTCTTAATCGCTTGAGACTTAATTTAAGTCTATTTAAATGTTTTCCCGATCGTATGGAAATTGTAATAGTTCGATACTTTCGATTTTCAAGAAATCCATTCAGTGTTTATGTACATGGATCATTTGGACTTCCCTTTCAACCAATTTCGTATTGGTTTCATAACTAACACTTTACTCAGTCATATCAGTATCAAACTACGTATAACACCTTTATGAATTCATACTTTACAAGTCTATTTCACATCAATTTACGCTCGGCTTTATTTCATTAGCCTATTCTCTCTTTTAATTATCCATTTCTACTCTTACTCATCCTATCTTACGAGTTAAGTATCAAACGAAAAAGAAGAATAAACTTCCTAATGCATATCTAATGATAATACACAAATATAACATAACAATTCAAATACCTCCATCTCACGGTCACTTCCCAACTAATCGCGTTCAGTCACTCTTTGGTTCTCAACCAAAGTTTATCTTTAATTGAGCCAAATGTAGGCTTTGATACTAACATTTTCAGACCCTACCTAATTAGGGCATCTGATTGGCCTAGATTACCTTAATCCCTTGATAATCTAGCAGCATTAACCTCTCCATCGATAAATAATTAAGATGAAGATCTTATAATCATCAATTATAAAACTATATTAACCACATAGGATTCTAAAGTGAACCTTAAATCTCAAAGTTTGTTTAGATGAATTAAATAATCCTCAAAGTTTTGTAAAAAAATTCCAACAGCACCTCCTATGTTTTAAAGCCTACACTGGAATACCCAGCCTTCAAAGTTTTTCAACAAAACATGCTCAGTTTGGTGGAAATGTCGAAGGACTCACAATCCATCCATAACAATATATTACATTAATAAAACTATATATTCATTCTAACCTGATCTGAAGTACTAAAAATCTGAAATTAACATTAACTTAACTCAAAAATTATCTCAATCCATCCCAAAATCGTTCCAGCCATTCCAAAGGAGATCCTAATCAAGCTTGAACCCAAAAACTCATTAATATAATATAATATATTCAAAAATAATACATAAATAGAGAGAGAAAAGAACTTAACATGTTACAAATAGTTGGAAAGTTTTCCCTTTCCCTTTCCCTTGTCGCCGCTAGATCCCATTATTATCCAATTATAAAATTAAATAATGTCATATTAGTAAATCCCACACTATCCAGTATACTTGTAATAATCCAATGCATTGTATTCCAAGAATTTCAACGAATCGCAAGGAATCATAAATATATAAGTATGCAATTTATCCCTTTTCTATTGACCGACCACAATTAGATGATGTCTTCCAAAAGTAGTGGGTAAACAATAATAAAGATTCATAAATTTGAGAGAAAGTCCATCGGGAAGCCACGCCCTCGACTATCCATGGAGTATAATATTGGCCAATATCATAACCCATCTTAAACAAATGACTACAACGATCAATGACTCTGTCGTAGAGCACCACGGTGTTCATCCTACCACACATATAGCTAATGAACAAAATGGGACCCCCAAAGGCCTCCTTCCTCTCATGTCCGTGATTGCATGACCGATAATTATACAACGATAAACTATGCACGCAATTATATTCGAGAAATGCTTATACAATGTAAATGTTACTATGGGATTTACTTAACCTTCCAAATGCGATATCAAAATTCATTTGCGCTCTTACAATTAATTTATAATTTCGATAATTTTTCATAACAATTATATAATTCTTTCCAATTAGTTGCAGTTTAATCGACCCAAACGCGTTTCGAAAACCCCTAAAATACTTCCAAAATAAATTCTCCAATGCCTAAATTTCATTTTTTACTCAAAATTATTTTTCAACATCGAGAATTACATTGTTTAGGCTTAAATATAGTTTTTCTAATTTATTATATATTTATTGGTCCTTCCACAGCTCGAAAACCTCATAATCCCTCCAAATCAATTCCTCGGATGTCCAAATCCCAATTTTGGCTCCAAAGTGTGGTTTGAAAACAAGAATTAATCTAGACTAAGCTTTAAAATAATTTTTTGAATTTCGAGTATTTTCGGGTATCGTGGCACGTTTTATGAGAAAATCTCTCGGCATAAATCCTTGAGAAAATCCCAAAATCTTCATTTTTTATAAAAATCCGCAATTTCTCCAAATAATATTTTTTGTTGAATTTTTTTCCTATTTTCCAAAAAAATTATTTTTATTTGAAATAGGATGGTTTGATCCCTTGAACCAGACCCGATTCAGTCCGGTCTGGGGGATCAAACCCCCTCTTATTCCTCTTCTCCTCCGCATTTCAACAGCCACCATTTATTTTTATTTTTTAATTTCTCAATTGGGGTCAGGTTAAGCCCAACCCCAAATCACGTTTAGGCAGGGGAGAAGAATCCCCTGCTACCATCCTCCTCGAATGAACTAAACCTCTATCCAAACTCATCTTAACCTCCATGAACACGACAACCTACAACAACCCAAAAACAACATTCAATAGTAACGCAACCAACACTCACCTTCTCTTTTGATTTTGACCCATCTTCATGGTACGATCTCTCTTTCCCTCTCAGTTTCCCTTCCACTTTCAATTTCGAAATAGAGGTGGTGGAGAGGCGATTCTTTTGTTAAAAATAAATGTTAATATTTCCTCGAGATTTACATAGCACAGATCTTGAGACGAAACTAATGTTCTATTTTCATTATATTATTTTGATCTTCCTAGATATACGTACTATGTATCTCAAGGTCAATCTTTGTCTCAAAATGAAATTAAGTGAGGTATGTGTTGTTTGCTTTATTTTGAGATATATATGAAATTTCCTCATGATTCATATACATGAATCTCGAGGTAGATCTAAAAGTTGACAATCACTTCTCATTATATGTTGATCTTCCTCGAGATATGTATTGTGTATCTTGAGGTCGGTCTTAATGGCTATTAACAAATCATCACAACTAACCAATTTAATCAAAATTAACTGTATTGACCTCCTCATGATACATATCACGTATCTGAAGGTTGATCAAATGGTTTTTAATGAGGGTCGCTATGTGCACCCCACCAATTAGTGAAGGCACACCACTGTTGAGGGCACCAAGTGGTTTACCAAAGGCACCCAAAAAGTTTGAATGAAATCTTGAAATTGCCCCCAAGTGTACCCCACCACCAATCCACCAATTTGATCAAACGCGCAAGGCAGAAGTGAAAAGATTTTCTAACCCTATATCACATTCTCAGTCCTTAGCAAGTGCAATCGCTTCATTCGTACGTTCTTATCTAATTCTCACTCTTTCAAGTGGTGGTTTTCTTCCAATTTAAAAGATCTCAAGTTGTATGGCACGTTTTAGGGCTTGGTTTTTGGGTACCAAGTCAGAGGAGGCGGTTATTCGACAAGTCATAGGTATGTATAAACTTGATTTTGATAGATTTTGGTTTGATTTTGGTTTTTTTATGTATTTCATCTGCTAGGTTTTTTATTTCGTCTGCTAGGTTGTTGAAACGTAGGTCTTTTGTAGTTATTGCAGTGTCTCGATTACTTACTACTGAGAGTCACCTTATATGCTCGGGGGTAATCTCCAAAATTTGTAGTATATGTGATCTTCGATTGTCTCGGTTAACAATAACCGAGATTTTGGTTAGGTAATATTATCCCATGTACACTGACACATGAATTACTCTCGAACACCACATACCGAGAGTAGTTCAAAATATGTAATTTGGTTAGTCTCAGGTTATGTACAAGCGAGATTGCTCCAACTATCTCGGTTATTGAATAATGAGACTAGGAACATTATCTGGGTTATAGACAACTGAGATTAGTGTTGTTTTCTCGAATTTGCTTGACCGGGACTATAAAAAATAGTATAATTTTATCTATTTTTTAAGTTCATTTGTTTTTCTATTATAGGTGCTGACATGTTATTGTCTTATTAGGTATGGCTCGTTCCAAGCCCATAGTGAGTATGGAGGAGGCTAGCATTGCTGCTTCGAGATGTAACCGCTGGCGAGGCAGCCGAAGACCCCCGACTACGTCTTATCGGAAAGAGAAACAAAACGTCAATGTCAAGGGAAAGAGAAAGAGTACTGCTGATCAGGTAAAGATCTTGTCATTGCCTGAGGTGAAGTTGAGGATCATGCATCAGAGTCTAGTAGCAGTGAGTCCTTTGCACCAGCTGACACAATAGACATCGTTGTAATGTGGGGGGAGTACTAATGGTGGAGGTAGTCGGAATGAAGGGGAGTCACAAGAGCAATCGAAGATCTGTACACCTTTCTCGGCGGTCCTTCAGATGGACCATTGTTGAAGAGCTTTAAAGATCATGTCACATTAACGATTTAGAGCAATGATGTATGTATAGTTTCATTGAATATAGTACTTACAAAATTAAGGTTTTCATATAACTGATGAAATTTTTCTTTTCTTGTTGTAGGATCACCTAATACTCGAGTGTATCAATCACGATGCTCAGATCCAAGAATGGGACTTACAGTCATGCCACCCTGACACTGAGGGCCTTCAAAGGATTGTCCAACAGTCCGGGTCGAATACACTGATAGACTGCTCATACCGCAAGGCTAACAAGGAGATTATATCTGCCTTTATAGAGCGATAGAGACCGGAGATGAACACATTTCACTTACCATTCGGTGAAATGTCGATCTCCTTAGAGGATGTGAGCATTCTCCTGAAGACTCCTATCACATGCAAAGTGGTTGCAATTGAGAACTTCGCGAGGTACGTCGAGGAATCAAATTTGGATGTGATTAATTTGGTGTCCAAACTACTTGGGTTAGCATTGAAGATGTTGAGGAGGAAGTGAACATCAGCAAGGGGCTCACAGTGTGAAAGTGTTGGTTGAAGAGTCGATGGTGCCCCAAAGCTAGTTCGACTAACACAACTTATCCTCCCGTGGAATGCGCTGCTCGGGCATACTTGTTGTACCTACTCTCTGGCACCCATTTTTCAAAAAAGAGTGGATCTCCGGTATCTATCGCATTGTTGAAGCTTCTAGAAGATTTGGATGAAGTGGGCAAGTATGAATGGGGTGCAGCTGCATTAGCGTACGTGTATCGACAATTGGGGCTGCCATCGGAGCACACGTTTCTCAGATTGTCGGCTACCTCACATTACTCGAGGTATATTAGTAAATCTATGTACTTGAATAATTAGAATTAGGTTTTGCATTTTCCTAATAACTAATGTTGTATGTATTTGCAGGGATGGGTGTACGACCACTTCAAACTCAGGCTCGCCATACTCGATGCAAAGTATATGGACTATGTGCAACCTCGTGTCTGTACATGGATTCAGAAGCACGAAACGGTGATAAATCTTAACAAGCTTGGGTCCATCAGGAAAATGTTGGACAGTTTGCAGCCAAGCGAGGTGAGTTAGTTAGCCAATCGTGTTGGTAAATGTTAAAGTTAGTTTATGTTTATTAATTACGATTGTTTATGTTTGATTAGGTCACTTGGGACCTTTGTGTTAATTACATGGATAATAGAGTTGTGCACCCGATGGCCTTCTATAGTGGCACATTGAAGTACATGGATGTGGTGGAGCTCTGCCATCTAGAGAGGATTCTGAGACAGCTTGGCCACGTGAAATATATATTAGATCCTCTGTACTGCCCATTGGAAGCACATCGAGGCCCATCTGCACTCAAATATTCTGACAAATATGGGTCCTAACAAGACAATTGGGAACACTGGCATAACTATTTTTAGCCCTCGAAGTTCGCGGTGAGAAGGCATAGTTTGAGCTTTTAGCAACATCAGACTATCTACCTTGGTTCCTCAAAGTGTCACACCCAGTGATCGAAAACTCGATCCTCGAAGATGAAACCTTGTTACCACAACTATCGCGGACAATGAGCTATTGGAGGTATTGAATGTATTTTCTAGATGTGCTTTAAATTTATTGAAAACCAGTAATTTTTAACATTAACTTATTTCTTTTATTTTCATCAATGTAATAGGCGAGCGTTGGATGTAGCACTACGATGGATGGACACCCTGTCGGAGTTGTGTACGTTAGAGTCTGCGAGGAAAATGGCAAGTGACGTCGTTAATTTCCTGTCTGGGAGGATTCTCGATCCTACCACCACCACTAACACTACCACTACCACCATGGTCGCCACCACCACCACCGCAACTGACACATCAGCACCTACCAAACCAGGCCTATGTAGTCCTAGCATGATAATACTTTTACACATTCCACCCCGTCTAATGCTCCACCACCACCGATCGATGCTTGTCCCCAAAGAGAATGATTGACAAGGAATACACTAGGAAGAACTTGAAGAAGCCAAAGCAATGAGGGAGTGTAGTTGTTTTGTTTTACATTATTATTGGGTTTATGGAATTTGATTATTGTTTAATTGTTGAAGTTTACTTTGGTGATGCGAATGAAGGCATGAAGGCACTAATTGTTCATGAGATGTTTTGTAATGAAGTTTATGAGGCCACTAACTTGTGATTCGAGTCTTTAATGTTGAATGTATGGTTAATATTACTTATTGTTTGAATTTTGGTGATGTGAATGTTTTGTGATGAATGTGACTTAAGGAAGGCCGAGATTGTTAGGCTAGTTTAAGTGATCAGAACACAGTCTCAGTTAAATCGGCTAGTTTAAGTGATCAGAACACAGTCTCGATTACTCAGGTTCGAGACTGTTAGGCTAGTATCGTTCCCTTGGGACTGAGAATGGTGCGTTTATGCCTACATATTACCGAGTTTTGTGTTGACCAAATTTTTTTATCATGTTTCGGTTAGCTCTTTCCGGCATTTAGAACAAGTCTCACTCAAAGAAGGCCGAGATTACTGGGTTAATCTTGTAAGCCATTGATCGGGAGTTGTGTATAGTACTCAATTAAGTATTGTCTAAACGAAACATTATAATGAATCTCGATGCCTGTGTACCGTGACATAACCTATAATTAAAAAATAAGAACGGTCTCGATATGTAGTAACCGAGATGAAGAGGATACATTTGGTTACTGCATGGCGAGATAAGGGTATCAATCTCAGAGTTGTAGTACCGAGATTACGTTCAGTTACAAAAATTTAGAACCTTTGTGGTAACCGAGAAGGTTATGTTAACCTCGATTATAGTATGGCGAGATATTTGTTAGATCTCGGACCTGTGGTATCAGATTAAGGTCTGCCACAATTGAAATTAAAAAATAGCACACCTTATGAAACCTTGAAAACCTTCTCGATATGCACCAATGCTCGTAAATAGATCAACAAATAACACATGTTCTATGAAAAATTAATTTAATGTAGTAACTAATGAAATAAACAAATTAATCCTCCGTATACTGAAACATTCTTTTTACAATGAATGTTCTTAAGGCAAACCTAAGTATACTACGGAAGGAGTGCCTAGCTGAGAAGTCACCACCAGCATGATTTCTCGAATTATGATTCCTTCACGCCAACCTTTAATGCACTCCTCAGCATACCTTTCCCACAATGGATATAATGGTAGAAGCAGTGCATTCACAATCAACTTCACCTGTAAAACACAAAGTACAACAAAGAATACATTATCAAATAAGTCAAAATTAAATAATACATCATGTGAACTACAAATTAATATACGAACGTACCCTAATCCAATGGATGCTCTTATCATTAATCATGCCAATGATAAGATGACTATCGAATGATGGCAGTAGGACACTGCGCAGAGGAAGAAATGTGGAGCAACTATCATGTGAGAGGTTAACCAGAATGACGTTAAAGGCCGTTGATATTAACAACCCCATGTCCAGAAGTGCAAGCCATTCGTGAAAAGAGGCACCAACCTGATCGGCAGTCTTCACATTCTCGTAACTCATTCCAACTATTTCTCTCCAAAAAGATTCATACTCCATTATCTCTTCAAATATCGTTCTACGTACTAACCTCCAACCATCTACGTCGGAGAGTCCGAGCCCGGATGCAACACATCGATATCCACAATTACCATCGCCCATTACATCAATAGTGCTCTTAACATATGGCAACCAATATGGTTGTATGCAATGAGAATAACCAACCTTAGATACACCTTGGGTCACCCGACGCGTCCGATGTATTTTAGGCCCTACTTTATTTTGCTTCTTCCTCGAACTAGATGCCTCTTCTTTCGATAGTACATACTCAAACTCTCTTGGCAATCCTGTCGTCATAGTATCTTCTTCATCGTGTTTCCTCTTTGATCCTTCCTTCTTTCTTTTATTCAGTGAACTTCTAACTGTAGACCCCTGTGTCCTTCTCTTTGTCTTTATTTTTGGAGGTGGGATATCCAGGTGTAGATGAAGACCGACTAATCTCTCTAAGCTGTTGAATAATCCTAATGTGACCATCCTCATCAGTGCAAGCATGAAACTTTTCCAACACTCTTTGAATCTCATTGTTGACATTGTACCTGACCCAATCCATAAGATTCCTTGGTACCATACTCAACTTTCGCCAGTCTACATGAATTTCCTCGAGTGGGATGGGTAAACCAACAAATTTATGGAAGTTTATCTCGTATGCGCAAGGAATACCATGCGTAGTATGTATCTCACAACCACAATGAGTAGAGTCATGCCCAACATCCTCTCCATGTTCTAATTCATCTATAATTAAATTAAGTTTCCTTTGGGAGACATATCCACGCAACCAACAATACAAAGTTTCAACATATTCATATTGCGCCACATTCAAACTGAGCTCAAATAATGCCTTGAAATTATTATATTAGATCCTAAGAAGACCATCAACCACACTCCATAAAGTATCAAAATTTGTTTGACTGTTGCCAAGATGTAGCTTCTGAGTGGAATGCGCAGACTCAACCTTCTGCGTCATTGTTTCCCCAAAGTGCATAATTCGATATGTCCATGCCGGTATAGATTTTTCCTTGTAAATCTTCACCCATGTGTTATCCAAGTAATCATTAAGACCCATCACATAACCGAACTCACAATGTAAGTCATTCGTCCTAAGTTCAAATAAGGCCTCCGACTTAGCATACAACACGCTTGTCCACCTATCCATGAAAAGTGCGAAGCCTCGTTATCTCCAAATATCTTCTTAGTCTTAACCAATACTACTTTGTTAATGTGCTAAGAGCAAATAATGTGAGATGATGATGGAAATACTTCTTCGATGGCACTAATAAATCCTAACTCCCAATTCATAACAAACACGTCAGGTTTAGGCCACCCGTCCAAAATGGATCTCAAGTTCTCAAGTGCCCAAACACAATTTGCATGAATCTCCGATGATATGAAAGCAAACCCAATTGAGAACACCAAATGAGTCGAAGTGATGCCAACAATCTCCAATAACGGCATCCGATACTTATTTGTTTTGTAAGTGCAATCCATCAAAAGAACCGACGGGAAACACCGTAGCAACTTAATTGAATCAAGATGTGACCAAAATAAATCAGAGACGACATTCGTATTAGGATGCTTCCTATGCCACGACATCCACTTATTCTTCTCCAATATGTGCAATAGTTGTTGCATTTGAGTCCTCCCACCCGCATCCTCAATTCAGGATTTTTGTCGTGCGTTATATATTGTCGACATAGTCAAAACATTATTTCCATCCCTTTGCTTCAACATGTTGAGTGTATCTCTTGGCTTCACATTCCCCTTACTAATCTGCACCACCACCACCACCTGCTCACCTGTATCCAATCTTCCTACAAATGAGTGGCCATCCAAATTTTTTGCGGGGTCGCGATTGTGCCTCCCACACACCACAGTGACGTACCATAAAGAATCCGCATTTTCATTGATATTAATAAGGAAATGGCACCCACATTTCTATGTACCAATTTGAGTCCTATTAGTTTCCTCTTCCTCTTCAGTTCTTGGTGTCAAATCAAGTTTTGCAGCTTTGGTTTTCCCTACTCTTTTTGACATTCCCCTAAATGTATCGGACCTCTCACATGTAAGTTTGACCTTTCCCCTGCGCTTAATCCCTTCGGCATAAGAATGTTTCATTACTAACACAATCGTTTTTGCACGAACAATCATTTGAAGCATGAAATAGCCAATTCTCTCGATGGGAATGGCCTACAAGGAGTGAAAGCATCCTTGTAGTTTGGAAATAACGTCGAAACCGGCATTACATGCGACACAAACATTGAATTACTCAACACTAATACACAACAGATTCACAAAAAAAGCTAAAAAACATTGTCTCAGTAGTACAACGCCGCCACCTAACACAAAGTGTCAGTTGTTGGGTACCGAGACCTATCTTATGTCTCGGTAGTGGGAGTTGAGATGCCCGAATATGTCTCAATGTCAGAATGATCGTGACCTCTCAATAAGTCTCGGCTCCTACATACCGTGACTTTATTGAATTTCTCGATCCTGTGAGGCCAAAATAATCAAGACCGAACACATTAATAAAAAAACAAAAAATAGCAACAAATACCTCTTCTTGTACCTCATCTTGCACCATTGCGGTAGATTCATCCATTGTACGTTGAAAACAAATTTAAAAAGGTCAAATATTTGAAGCCCTACAATGAAAAATCAAATCATCAATGTCACTATTTCCAACACCAAAAAAAGTTGATTTGAGCTTTGATATGGTATTAATCGAGTGGTACATTGCTATCGGATGGTGTGAAAGCGCAATAATCGCTAAACGCCCGCCAAAAAAATGTAGGTTTAGGTTAGAGATGATATACAAAGAAGGTGGGGTGCCCCAAAATGGTTTAAAAGTGTGTTGTGTGATTGTTAAGGGTTTATATGAAGGGACAATATTTTCTTTTACATCAAAGTCAAATTTAGAGGAGAGAATACACAAAAAATGGGTGCCTTTGTAAATTGGCTGGGTGCACATAGTGATCTTTTTAATTAACCACTCAATCACATCCATGGCCCACTTGATTTTTCTTAAGATGGAATGGCATGCATCTCGAGGCTTAGACAAGTCCTCTTAACATACAAAGATCGACACCATTTTTCCTTGATGCTCATGCTACGCGTATCTTGAGGCAAATTCAACATATACTTTTATTTGGTTTAAACTATAGTACAGATTTAAATATAATTATATATAAACTATATTATATATATAAATATATACAACTATATATTATCGCGACTATAAACTCGCCACGCACTCCAACGACCATCCTCGGGCATGCGCACTATTGTACATCCCACGCGTGTCACTCACGACCTCGCGTATCACTAGACGCTCACCAGTTTATTAGTTATTCTATTTAATTTAATGATCATCTCTTCTTTTTTAAGTCCAAATTAGATTCCAAAAGTACCCCAATTAGACCAAAATATAAAAAAAATATTCCCACTGCGCTTTAAATCTCACGAACACCGCGTATACACTCCATTTGACCCTATTAGTGTTGAGATAATGTATAATACATCAAATAGGCAGACAACACACAAAAATAATATTAAATTCATGATCTTCAATTCGTAACGCGTTGGTTCCACCTCGGATACCTAAGTCTCAAATTAAATTCGAAAATACTAATTAGTCGCCTAATCGAGTTTATAAAATTCTCAGATGTCACATGTGATGTGACCCGATAGCGGGTACACAGTCATTATACTCGACGTGAGAACTGAGAAATATATTACTTTTGAGTGGTGGATGCCTCGCGTGATGTATATATGTAGACTTATTAAGAATGAGGCATGCTTCGGGATGCGTGCCAACGCGGGACCAGGGTAAAGAATGAGGTGTAAAGCCTTAAATTAGTTAATGTACGTGAAAATAGTTAATTCAATGTGCCTATAGTTCAATTTACATAAATGTGGCTTGAGTTAGAAAAAATAAAACTGTCGGGGCATGTGCCCTAGGTCATTCCATTAACTGTCTTTATGAATACTTTTAGTTAATAAAATAGAGGATTTCATTTGCTGTTTATTATAATTAATTTACATGTTTACATTATAATAAGATCCATGGGTATTTGCAAAAATATCTTAAATGTCCCTAGTCGATCATTATATTGGGAACTATAATGAATTAAGACTAGTGTGAGTCTTGATTGATGATCATACGATGATTATTTGTATAGGGATATGAATCAAGATCACGAGTACTTGTTAGGGAACAAAGTATTGGAATGACCCGCTATGAGAACATCACATGGATTAAGTCATAGTTGTTTCTCGTGATAGGTATATTTTTCAGTCCTCTGACTTGAGATTACCAGAGACTTCAACATTAGGAACACGGTGATTTGACACAATCAAACGTTGTCTTTAGCCGGACGATTATAAAGGTTGTGATTGGTTATTGTGTGAGCAATGTGATGAAGTTGTGTAATCGAGATAGAATTTGTCCCTCTCATATAAAGAGAGATATCAAGTGGATCCCTTGATGTGTTAGACTGTTAAAAGGCCTAGTCTAAGTGAATTGATATTGATCAATGTCACTTGGATGTTTTCAGTCTACCCAGAGATCGAGACTAGTATGATTGAACATGTTGGATGACAATTCCATGCCTAATGTTTGATCAAAAGGATATCGTGTGACAAAAGGATGTCGCATATACTATTAATTAGGTTATATCGATTTGATATTCATATAACTTGGGTAGTCATAATGTCTTGCTAGAGGCCACTTATGACTTGTATACCAAAATGTGTTTTCGTACACTGCCAACGTTGTATGTGCCTATTGGGTTGCACACTAAGAATGGTTTTGCGAGATTTTAAGATGGTTCGAAAAAACGAATTTTATATCATAAAATTCATGACAGAAACATCATTGTCATGTATTACACTTATACTTCTTTAAGTATGGGTATATCTGTAATTTACTTAACCGTCTATATATAAGGGTTGTATAAATATACGCTTTAAGTTAGAACACACGGATGAGATTTTAGGGCCGAAACTCTATTTTCGCTTAGAAATGAATTAGGTTTTTCTGGTACGTTCTGAATCGTTTTGGAGAGAAACAAAAATGTTTGGTATTCTCTTGAAGCTAGCACTTCGAATCTCGGTCGTTCGTGTGTGGACTGCTGGTAGAGGGCGTTCGTCGTTGGCAACACCTTAAAGATCGACCAACCTTTACAAAGGTATTTTGCGATCGGGGTATGATTACGTTTTCTTGGTTTAAACGTTTTAATAGAGTTAGATTCAGATCATGTTGGGGTTTTTGTCAAAATTGTTTTATAATCTCCGCTGCGTATGAACCTCAAAACCCAACAGTGGTATCAGAGCCTTCGAGTTCGATTCCATTAAAAGCATTGCATGTTTTCTTCTGATATATACATGATATATGATTGAAAGCATGTTAATAGTTGATGTTTATGTGATATACATAAGTTTTCTGTGAGATTTATTATCATGTTTTGTGTATATGATACATATATTCGTGATTTAATTAAAATCAGTTTCGTACATCCTATTAACCATGTTAGGTTAATTCGAATAATTTTAATGAATTGAATTTCGTGTTCTGTGATCCATGACACCATTAGGTATAATCTTTATTTTTCATGTATTGATGCATGGATGAAATCTTTGTAATTCAGTTTGCACATTTAGGTTACATTGTTTTACGTTTCTTAAATTATATAAGTCTGAATATTAATTCGAAACTAATATGATTAGGTTCGATTGGGATAGTAGTTATGAAATAATTAATCTTCAAAATTGTTTATTTATCTCTTTATATCTATTTTGTTATGAAATATTTATTTGATAAGAGATAGATAACAAATTAGATTAATATATATTAGCAAAATCGATTTCGTTATTCCTATTGGATAGGAGATAAATATGGAGAATTTCGTTATTGGTGATATGCTAGGATTTAAATATCTTAAGTCCTAATTGGATTAGGATAAGATGATTAGTTAGATGTGGGCCCGGGTTAATTAAAATTATTTTAATTGACTTAATTTTGGATAAATTAAGGGGTGAATTTAGGATAATAAAATCAGCAAAAAATATGATTTTCTATAGCGAATTTTAATTTTCTGAATTAAAATTCGTCTTCTAAAAAAAAAAAAAAAAAAGGGCGCTACCCCCTGTACCCCGTCCATTGATTGGCCGGTCATGTGGAACATCACCACCCATTGACCCGGCCAATGAGGCAGTCGTCTAACTAATCCTAGCGCACTTAAATTCTTTTATTAGTGAACAATATAAAAATCTCCAAATTTTTAGTGATTTAACAAATCAATAAAATATATGATATTTCATTGTTTACATAAAATCACTAAAACTGAATAAAATCCCTCTATTAAATTTTAAGTCTCATGTCATCCATTTTAAACACTTGTAAAGGCCTCGATCACACTAATACAGTTTCAGCCATAGCTGGGTGTATTGTGTTATCTTGGTGAGACAAGTTGGATAAGAGTTACCGAAATGTTTAAAATGGTCCGACTTAATAAAGCTATCAAAATAGTTTTGAACTTTAGGCACATGATGAGATAAAAACATGATAAGACATAAGATGTCCCGTATCTCATAAAAGTATCTAAAATTACATAAGATGTAATTGGTAACTGTTACCTACCTAAATAATCTAGTTTTGTGTTTCATACCATAGCTGTCATAGAATTAGGTGAAATATGGATTTTAGTCCCCTAAATAAATAGTATGTTTTAGGAGGGTGGTTAATTTAGCGGGAGTCTATTCTTCTATACTAAAATAAACTTTGCATAATCTTTATTGTAGATCAATGGCCTCTTCAAGTAACAATAATCCCCAGTCACTGCGATCCATCCTTGAGAAAGATAAGCTATCTGGGTCTAACTTTCTTGACGGGTTCAGAAACTTGAGAATTGTTCTTAAGCATGAACGCAAGTTGTATGTCCTAGATGCTCCAATCCCTAAGGACCCACAAGCCAATGCTACGAAAGCTGTGAAGGATGCGTATAATAAGCAAGTCAACGATTCTACTGATGTTGCATGTATTATGCTGGCAACTATGGTTCTTGAACTTTAGAAGGACATGGAACTAATGGAAGCCTACAACATGGCTATGACGCTGAAGGAAATGTTCTAATAACAAGCTAGGCAAGAAAGGTTCGAGACAATAAAAAACATACATTCTTGCAAGATGACTGAGGGCGCGTCAGTTAGTCCTCATGTTCTGAAGATGAAGGGCTATGGTGACCAGCTTGATAAACTCGGATTTTCCATAAGCCAAGAGTTGGCTACGAATTTGATCCTGAATTCATTACCAGAAAGTTAGTCACAATTTGTTATGAACTACAATATGAATAATATGGAGAAATCAATTTCAGAGTTGCATTTAATGCTCAAAACTGCTGAACAAAATATCAAGAAACCCTAGAGTAATGTGTTGATGGTCCAAAAAGGAAAAGGAATGAAGAAGAAAGGCAAAGGCAAGGCTAAAGTTGTCAAGGCTGCTGATGCACCTGTCGCAAAGCCTATGGAACAAGTTAAGCCCCAGCCTGTTCCTGCTTCGAAACACCCAAAAGAAAAGGAAGGAAATTGTCATTTCTATCATGCACCTGGACATTGGTTCAGAAATTGCAAACTCTGTCTGGAATATCTAAATAAGAAAAAGGTAGCGCGGCTACTACTCCAGGTATTTATGTTATTGAAGTTAATTTATCTACTAGTTATTCTTGAGTATTAGATATCGAATGTGGATCTCACATTTGTATAAATATGCGGGGACTCACCAGAAGTAGAAAATTGAAGAAATGAGAAGTCATCCTCCGCGTAGGGAATGGAGCAAGAGTCGCTACCCTGGCTGTTGGATCATATGATTTAGTCTTTCGTAGTGGACTTATTTTATCTTTAAATAATTGTTATTTTGTGCCTGCCTTGAGCAGAAACATCATTTATGTTTCATGCTTGGGTATGGATGGTTTTAATTTTATTATTGCGGGTAATAGATGTTCCATTTCTCGTAAAGGTATATTTGATGCAAATGCTGATTTGTGTGATGGTTTTTATATTCTAAGCATGAAAAGGCCCACTGATACTCCAGTCTTTAACATAAATACAAAGAAGTTCAAGTCAAATGATTTGAATCAAACCTATCTTTGACATTGTCGTCTCGGGCACATAAATGAGAAACGCATAACGAAGCTTCATAAAGATGGACTTCTAGATTCATTTGATTTAGAAACATATGAAACATGCGTATCTTGTTTACTAGGCAAGATGACTAAAAGTCCCTTTACTAGACACAGTGAAAGGGCAAGTGATTTATTGGGTCTAATACATACTGATGTATGCGGTCCTATAAACACAATGGCTAGAGGAGGTTATCAGTACTTCATTACATTTACTGATGATTTCAACAGATATGGTTATGTATATCTAATGAAACATAAAGCTGAATCATTTGAGTGTTTCGAATGTTTCAAAATGAAGTGCAGAATCAACTTGGTAAAACTATCAAAACACTTCGGTCAGATCAATGTGGTGAATATTTGAGCCAAGAATTTGATGATCATCTTAGATATTGTGGGATTGTCTCCCAATTGACTCCACCAGCAACTCCATAGTGGAATGGAGTTTCTGAATGAGAAATCGAACCTTATTAGATATGGTTCGATCTATGATGTGTCATGCAGATCTTCCATTATCCTTTTAGGGTTATGCATTACAAACTGCAGCTTTCACTCTAAATCGAGTTCCTTCTAAAGTGGTTGAAAAACACGATATGAGATATGGTACGGGAAGATACCTAGTTTGTCTTTCCTTAAGATTTGAGGTTGTGAGGCTTACGTAAAATGACAAGTCTCAGAAAAACTAGCACCTAAATCTGACAAGTGTTTAATTGTGGGGTATCCTAAGGAAACAAAAGGATATTACTTTTATAATCCCGACGAGAACAAAGTGTATGTTGCTCGATATGGTGCCTTTATGGAAAAATTGTTTATTTCAAAAGACACTAGTGGGAGAGAAATAAATCTTGAAGAAGTTCAAGAATCACGAGATAAACCCCTGAACCGCATCGGAAGTTCAACAACGTTCGAACCGATTGAACCTCAAGTGACACAAGGCCAACGTAAATCTGGTAGGGTAAGACATGAGCCAGAGAGATTCTGATTTCTCATTACCGATAGTCGTGATATGTTGCTTATGGATCAAAATGAGCACACCACTTATCAGGAGGTTATGTCTGGACCAGACTCATATAAATGGCTAAGTGCCATGAACACTGAGATGCAATCCATGTATGATAACCAAGTTTGGAACTTTGTTGATTTACCTGAAAGTGGTAAGACCATTGGATGTAAATGGGTTTTCAAGAAAAAAACTGACATTGATGGCAAAGTGCATACTTTTAAAGCAAGACTTGTAGCAAAAGGTTTCAAGCAGACTCAAGGTGTTGATTATGATGAAGCTTTTTCGCCAGTAGCCATGCTTAAATCCATAAGAATTTTAATTGTCATTGCTGCATATTATGGCTATGAGATATGGCAAATGGATGTAAAAACATCATTTCTTAATGGAAAGTCGCTTGAGGACGTGTATATGACACAACTTTGAAGGTTTTGTACATCCTGAGAATTCTAAGAAGGTATGCAAGCTTCAAAGATCCATTTATGGATTAAAGCAAGCTTCTCGGAGTTGGAATCTTCGTTTTGATGAAGCAATCAAGGATTTTGGTTTTATTAAGAACAAAAATGAGCCTTATGTATAAAAGAAGGTCAGTGGGAGTGTAGTTGTTTTCTGGTACTGTATGTTGATGATATATTACTCATTGGAAATGACATCCCAACATTGCATAATGTCAAGTCTCGGTTAGGGAAATGTTTCTTAATGAAGACTTGGGAGATGCAGCCTATATCCTATGGATAAGGATCTATAGGGATAGATCTAAGAGGCTACTCGGTCTAAGTTAGAGTGCTTACATAGACAAGGTGCTGAATAGGTTCAGTTTGCAAGACTCTAAAAGAGGATTGTTGCCAATGTCTCATGGCATAAGTCTCAACAAGATTCAATGTCCTAAGACAAATGATGAACGAGACCGTATGAATAAGATTCCATATGCATCAGCTATTGGATCTATCATGTATGTCATGCTATGTACTCGACCTGATGTATCATATGCTTTGAGCACTACAAGCGAGATATCGATCGAGATCTGGTGAGAGTCCTTTGGATAGCGATAAAGAACATTCTTAAATACTTAAGAAGGACTAAGGAAGTGTTCTTGGTCCATGGAGGTTTTGAAATGATCTAGTTGTAAATGGTTACACATATGCAAGTTTTGAAACTAATATAGATGATTTTAGATTGCAGTCTGGATATGTAATTACTTTGAATGGGGGTGCGGTAAGCTGGAAAGTTCGAAGCAAGTGGATCGTGGCGAGATTCTACAATGAAAGTGAGCATATTGCAGCGTCCGATGAAGCAAAGGAGGCAGTTTGGATCAAAAATTTCATTTCTAAACTAGGTGTGGTTCCAAGTATTGCTAACCATGTTTGTTTGTATTGTGAAAATAACGGGGCAATAGCACAGGCTAAGGAGCCTAGATCACACCACAGATCCAAACATATACTCGGGCGTTTTCATCTCATTAGAGAAATTATTGAGAGGGGAGACGTGAAGATTTGCAGAGTACCTACTGAAGACAACGTTGCGGACCCATTGACAAAAGCTCTTCCATAAGCCAAACATGATGGTCATGTTAGATCATTAGGCATTAGATGCATGTATGATTGGCCCTAGTGCAAGTGGGAGATGTTGGGGCATGTGCCCTAGGTCAATCCATTAACTGTCTTTATGAATACTTTTAGTTAATAAAATAGAGGATTTCATTTGCTATTTATTATTATTAATTTACTTGTTTACATTATAATAAGATCCATGAGTATTTGCAGAAATATCATAAATGTCCCTAGTACTGGGAACTATAATGAATTAAGACTAGTGTAAGTCTTGATTGATGATCATATGATGATTATACGTACAGGGATACAAATTAAGATCACGAGTATTTGTTAGGGAATAAAGTACTGGAATGACCCGCTATGAGAACATCACATGGATTAAGTCATAGTTGTTTCTCATGATATGTATATTTTTCAGTCATCTGACTTGAGATTACCAGAGACTTCAACATTAGGAACACAGTGATTTGACACAATCAAACGTTGTCTTTAACCGGACGATTATAAACGTTATGATTGGTTATTGTGTGAGCAATGTGATGAAGTTGCGTAACCGAGATAGGATTTGTCCCTCTCATATAAAGAGAGATATCCAGTGGATCCCTCGATGTGTTAGACTGTTAAAAGGCATAGTCTAAGTGAATTGATATTGATCAATGTCACTTAGATGTTCTCATTCTACCTAGAGATCGAGACTAGTACGATTGAACATGTTGGATGACAATTCCGTGCCTTATGTTTGATCAAAAGGATATCGTGTGACAAAAGGATGTTGTATACACTATTGATTAGGTTGTATCGATTTGATATTCGTACAACTTGGGTAGTCATAATGTCTTGCTAGATGCCGCTTATGACTTGTATACTAAAATGTGTTTTGGTACACAGCCAACGTTGTATGAGCCAATTGGATCACACACTAAGAATGGTTTTGCGAGATTTTAAGATGGTTCAGAAAAAAGAATTTTATACGATAAAATTCATGACAGAAACATCATTTTCGTGTATTACACTTATATTTCTTTAAGTAGGGGTATATGTGTAATTCACTTAACCGTCTATATACAAGGGTTGTATAAATAGACGCTTTAAGTTAGAACACACGGATGAAATTTTAGGGTCGAAACTCTATTTTCGTTTAGAAATGAATTGGTACGCTCTGGATCGTTTTCGAGAGAAACAAAAAGGTTTGGTATTCTCTTGAAGCTAGCACTTCGAATCTCGGGCGTCGTTCGTGTGTGGACTGTTGGTAGAGGGCGTTCGTCGTTGGCAGCGCCTTAGACATCGTAACAAGGCGAATTGAGTTAAAATGTGTGTTAAGAAGGATGAGTTAGTGGATTGTCAATGGTTTGTAGGATATATATATATATATATATATATGTATAAGTCATTGGATTTTCCTAGAGATGAGTAGATAAATCAAGATCAATGATTACAAATTCATTTCACTTAAGGGTATAAATGGAGATTTCATGCAAATTCATCTTCATTTGTAATCAAAAATGGGAGAGAGAGAGAGAGAGAGAGAGAGAGAGAGAGAGTATTGGAAAGTGAGATCAACATATGATGAGGAAATTATGGTGAATTGGAGGAGATTGATCAAGATTGAGGTGTTCTACTACTAGGTAATCCAACCTTCATCTTTATTTTTGTGAAATTCGACCAAAATTATAGGTTTCGAATTACTTCTAGTTTTTCAGCGATTTTAGTAGGAAAATAACTTTGTTTTCAAAATTTAATTTCATATTTGAATTCCATGTGAGATTTCACTAATTCTACTATAAAGAAGTTCTAGATTCGGATTTGTTTTCATTAAGTTATAGATTTTTAAATTTGAACAATAAAATTGGGAATTTTGCATGTTGTTGTTATGAGCTGATAAGTCGGTATTTATAGGTTTTTAGTAGTTTATTTTAATATATTTAATATATAAAGTCTCTAAAATATATATTTAATTATATTTATTGGTCATTTTCAGGTAAAACGGAGTGTACGGTTGAATTCGTGGCGAAAAATACTCAAAATGGAGTATTTAAATTAAGTGATCAGACACCGGACAGTTTGCCTCGAGTTACGCATTGCGTTATGGGTAGAATAAAGGATCAGTAGACCAATAAACGCATGGCAGCATTCTATTGGTCCAGCTCGCCTCAACGTGCCACATGTCAGCCGTACATTGGCCTAGCTCGCCAAGCATTCCATGCGTTTCCAGTAACGTGCCATGTGTTGATTCTCTATTGGCCCAGCTCGTTTCCACATGCCACATGGCTCCAATCAGGATCGACCATTTCATCACTCAGCGCCACGTGTCGCACATCAATTTGTCCACGGCTTCATACTCCAGCTCTCCTTCAATAGGAAGCTGCCACGTAGCGTCTCACCAACACACATCACACCAGCATTTCTTCTCCTCGTTCAACAGCTCTTCGATTTCCTTGGGATACGCATCAGCACAGTCTCCCAGATCTTCGCCGATTCTATGCGAATTCTTCTCTGCCTTTTGCCCACCACGTGTCGAGCTCCACGCCTAACACCACGTCATGGCAGCAGTTATCCTCCAATCAGACGACGCCATGTCAACGGTCTCTAGCAACTCCACCAACGAAACGCTGCCACGTGTCCCGAAGCCATGCAGAAAATGCCCAGCAGCTCTTGAATGCTCCTCAGCGCACGTGTCACTTCACCAACCCCTAAAATTAGTAAATTAGTTTCTTTCGCCTTCGAAGACCAATTTTGAGTAGTTTTATATATAATGGACTTAGGGTATTATTAGAGAACACCGACTATCTTATTTTTAGCATCGACTTTTCTCGACGATGGCCTAGGTCGGTGGGGAAATAAGTCAGGATTATGGATTCATGGCATATTATGTGAGATCTTTTATTTTATTATTTAATTTAGTTTAAATTCTCTTATTTCATTGTTGTTGATTTTAATGAATATGGTTTAGATCTAGCGTATGTATGTGGTCATTGCATGCTTTTATATGGACAACCTATAGTTATTTGAACCAATAGTATCCGTGTAATTATGCTTTTGGACCAATAAAGTGACAAACACTCACCCGATTGCCGTAAAACCCTTTCAGTTCTTAAGTGTGCAACAATTGAATCTTGGTTAAATCGAAAGCGGATGTGATCCGGTTATTTAGGATTAGTGTTCTCACCTACCCATATTACCGCGATTAGTGTGTTAAACTTGATTGATGGATGTCTAGGGCTATGCATTAATTAGGGAAGTAGTTAGTGGCGGATGTCCAAGCTATCGAGATTAAGGGAATGAGAAATTTTCAGCGGAAGTTGATTTTCTATAGCTAATCTACGATAAATTAAATTAATGACTTTTTGGGAAAGATTGAAGACCATGATTGTCATTGAATCTTGATCTTGATTTGTGGAACCGTAAACCTAGGTGTTACTTAGGTTTTCATTAATTACTTTCAAAGCTATTTTAGTTATTTTATTTATTTAGTTTAGTTAGATTAGTTAGTTAAGTTATTTATTTTAAAACACCTGATTTTTTCTTTTTGTTGTTTTTAACCTTAGAAAGACCACCAATCTCTGTGGGATCGACCCTTTGTCACTATTCTACAAAATAGTTGGTTTAGAAAATTTTATTTTATTGACGCGTTCGGTGCGCGTCATGAACCAGTTTATGTATCTTACTCATAACTTCCTCATTTTAAATCAAAATAGATTCATTTTGGTGGCATTTAAATGCCAACGTAAAGGAGAATGACTTTTGCCCATTGAAATATTTTGAAATTCGAATGTTTTCATGTCTAAAAATCCCTTCTTTGATAATGAATCTGAAATTTTTGGGTTCACAGTTTTGCTAATGCCAAGCTATTTTAAGCATAACTCTCTCATTTCTTATCAAATTGAGCTCATGTTTTAGTATGATGTTCTAGGATATGTTTTTAGGGTTCAATACAAAAATCATGAGTTTTGATGTTGTAGTTTAGGACAAATGAAATTTACGAAATTGTTGGTCAGAATCTAAAACTATTTTAAGTCATTGTGATAAAACTTTCATATCTCCTTCGATTCTTATTGAAACTGCACAACTTATTGTTCTTAAAAGCTAATATGTAGCTCTAAGAACTTCCCTTTCTACTACAATACGTAATTTTAATAGTTTGGTAATTGAAATCAACTCACAAGTTGTTGCACCAAAACTGTGTTTGTTTATTAAAGTAGATTTCAACATTAAGAAAATGTTAAGTTGGATGATTAAGGAACAATAGAATTTAAAACCACTTAACCAACCTAAAACAAGTTAAATTAAATTTGTTATGACACCTCAAGAGCTTAGAGAGGACTTATGGGGTGTGGAACACGAGTTTGGAGTGGTCGAGAACCATTATAGCCTAGAAATTGCGCACATTTGAGGTAAGTAAACCTAATGAGGTTCCATTTCATTCCATTATTGAGTTGATATTCAGTCATTTGGACTCTTTTATTTTTGATATTATACTCTTAATGTCATGCCTTGTATATACTTTTGTGTCTGTGGTTTCTTTGGTTATAATCGTCGTATAATTATTTGTCGCTTGACATTCCTTGTTTTGTTTTGTTCTGTGATTGGATTCATTTAAAGTTGTTGATCTCCAAGCTATTGAAATATTTTTTAAATAGCACGTTATGATTTGTTTAACTCTCTTATTGGTGTATGCACACACCTATGTCATTATACTTATTTTGTGATACTCATTTATACAATCTACAACATGAACATTACGATAGGCATGACCTGAAGAACCCATCTTTGTAGGTGCATGGTTTTATGATATGCACGACACACGAAGTTAGAGTCCCTGGGATGTCGACACTCAACACAGCTGATATAGTTTCATTTTATGATATGCGCGGCTCACGAGGTTAAAGTCCTTGGGGTGTTGTCATTCCTCACATCGGATATTATTAACGCGGCACACGAAGTTAGAGTCCATGGTGGTGTCGGCTGACATAAACCTAGATTTGAATGTTTTACTTGTTTATTATTCATTGGAGAAGCTTGGCAACTATTTGCATACTTTCCTCTCAACTTATCTTTCTTCATAGCTATTGTATGTGTTCAGTTACAGTTTTTCGTATATCTTGGAAATGTAAATGAAAAGCGTTCAGGTTTTACTTTCTATTTTACTCTACTCATCGTCTTTTTTATGACAGTGAGTGTAGATACTTCGAGTAGCAGACCAGGGAAGGAGAAGATCGGTGACTAATTCTGAACCGTCGGTGAATAGTTCTTGCTACTTTTATAGGTGATCATTTTGTGTTTTTATTACTTACGTCTTTTTGTATAACTCTGAGTTGTATATTGGGCTGAGAGATTAGACTTATCTACTTGTGCATGTATTACTTTGGTTAATTTTATGTGATCGTCTATTAACCTAGTTTCCACAGTATGTGTATTTATAAATGCTTTCACTAATCTTATTAAGTCTTTCGCTGATAATATTAAAATTATTAAATGACTTTTTTAATTAACACTAAAAATCATAATTAATGACAAATGAATAATACCTATGTTGAACACATGCAACGAGATGAATCAAACAAAAAAAAATGACTAATACGCTGTTATGTCATACGTAGCGTAGATTAGGGCTTAATGATTGGATTAGGTCGGGTGGTACTCAATTTGGGAAACCCATCCGTCGCAGTAATCCTCTCCTAATCAATTCCTTTTTGGGATCAAACCCTCAGTTGTTTTCTCTCTCTTTCACTTGATCAAACAATGAACTTAGCGATAAGTTTGAAACTTTTGATTTATATATCGAGACACACATCGCGCTATCTCAAGGCTAATCAAGTGAATAATGTGTTAAAGTGATACAGCCTATCGTGACACACATCTTAACACAATGGACACTCAAGCTTATCTCGAGGCGATCCAACGATCCATAATAATCAAATCAAACCTATAGTTTTATTTATATACATTTATATATCGATTATATATAAATATATATCGTATATTTTATCACTAATAAATTCACCGAATACGCCAATGACCATTCTTGGGCGTGCACATTCATTTCACGACTCTCTCGTCGCACTTAGTGTACCGACGATTTGTTAATTAATTATTTATTTTTCAATTATATGCTTGTATATAAATTTCCTTTTTATACTATAACCTACAAATTCATTTGAACATGTCACACAAACACAAATCATTACACAAACTCACACACATGCTAATCAAGGTATGTCATACTTAACCACGAGCCTAACATGGGTTAATTAGGATTTGGATTAACACTAATCACTAATTTAAGGTAACTGGTCATTACACCCTCGGTGTCGGGGTGGCAAGACTGCAAGTCCCTCTCAAATAATTGAGCCCTATGGTTTATGCGCTGAAGCAAAAGGCGATGCTACAAGATGAAAATAAACATCATAATACATTGTCACAACTTGGAATGGTGTGTAACATGCATAATTATTTGGAACAAACTAGCTAGAAAAAAAACAAAAATCATACTTCATTGTTCCAAATTGCCGTCGCGATATGATTTTGGAAGCTCTTCCACAAGGAGCGATCGATAAGATCGCCGGAGAAAGGAGCGGATAGGTCATCTTCATGCTCTTGTACATTCCGACTGGCTACACCACCACTACTCCCGCTCACGTAACATTTGGCTGTGGTTTTTTTTTTTTAATTTCTTCTTTTCCTGGAACTCATCACTAGACTCAGATGATTGAGATATTGCGCCCCACTCTCAGCACGACCAACATGTAGGTCTCGCTCATGAACATGCGATGTCTCATCCTACATAATCTCCCATTGGGTGGTGTGCACGTGCACCCTTTTGATTAGTAACCTTTTGTTTCTCCTTCTAATAAGAGATTATTTGTGCTTTTCGCCCTTCACAAGTATCCGAAGAACCAGGTCAGTCGTTCTGCTCTCGATGGCTTACCATAAACTTGTTGCTTGAGAACGGTAGTGTTCTTTTGGGCCATATGTGTTAAGTAAATGTCAGAATAGCGCATTGGAATCATGTCAAGAAACCCTTAAAGTGACATAATATTAAGTTTCAAGACTAAATAACCAAGAAATATCTATGTGTCCTGGTGACACAACACCGAAACCTTGCAAGGGGTCTGAAAAAACTTACCATTAAGCCCTTGCAAGAGGTCTCGAAAACTAACCTCCATATCCTCTCCCAATCATTCATTGCACCAGTTGGCCTAAACCTAGATAAAACTTAATATATTTGTATTTAGCACCGAGACCAAACGAGTTATCTTGGTGGTCTACAATCACATGGGTTTGGGTCCCATACATTTTAGTTTCGATGGGGTTTGACTGATATTTCCTGAATTGCTTTAGCAATGAAAGACAAAAACGATAACACGAGTCACCGACCTGAGTGACCGACCATTATGGGGATAAGAAATTAACCATAAATGGGTACATCAACGTGAAGGGCAACCAAAACCAAGCAAATGAATGATAAATTCATGAAATATATACATTAACCTTCATGTGAATGTCGAACCCACAACACCAACAAAGTCCACGACCTTCTCCGAGACCTTTCGCACCATGAACCATTTTCCCAGACGAAAATGCTATCCAAACCAGAGGAACATCACAAACAACAAAATCGAGGAGAATGTGTGGATCCTAGGCTATGTAGACGAGAGAAGGGCCAGGGGTTACAAGATTTTCAACTCGCTTTAAGTGTTTCGGCGGTAGGGTGCTCGTGTTTGAAACAAATGACATTTTGGGAAACCCTAGGGGTGCCCCGAAATATTACTTGGATGCCCATATCATCGGGGTACCTTGAGAAATAGCTGAGGCTCACATAGCACGACTCAACCTGAATACTTAAAATTTAACTGACTTTATTTAATATAAGTTATGCTTTTTATTAGCTACATGAAACTCAAAAACCTAGTCTAAAAAAATAATATAATAATAGTTTTTGCAATAAATAAAATTAGCCTATTTTCTAGTTTTCGAAAAATACATAATGGATATTGATGTGACAACACTTTACGTTATCAGGAAATTATGTGCTTTAACAACGTAATTACATAAAACACATTTTTATCCCATTTTCTAGCCGCAAAGTATGTGTTAATCTGGAACAGCCATTGAACTCTTTGATCTTTATATTGGATCGTATCAATCGATGTTCAAGATACTACCAGAGACGAATGTCCTTTATTAGTAATCTACAAACAAACGTCGAACGAGATTCTTGAGTGGTAGCCCGAAAGAAAATATAGAAATAATTTTCTGCTCTCCCTAAAACTCAATAACAGCTAGTAAACTTTGTTCATTTTCTAAAAACGAAAATTAGATTTCAACCCTAATTTCTCTCGTGATGTAAGTTCCCTTACAACAACAACAACATAGCCTCAGTCCCAAATTAACTGAGGTCGACTACATGGATCAAACTTTTTCATTGTCCTCGATTAAGTGCAATTGATGGTGAGCTTTGCAAACCATTCAAATCCCTCCTAATTAATGCGTCCCATGTTAACTTTGGTATGACCCTACCTCGTCGAATTTCTACAGTTTCTATTGAGTCAAGTTTTCTAGTTGGGGCATTTGTAGGCCGTCTTTGCAGGTGACCAAACCATCGCAACCGCCCTTCCCTAATCTTTGTATCAATTGGTGCTACTCCTACTTGTCTTTGAATTTCTATATTTCTTATTCTATCTTTACGAGTTTTACCACACATCCACCTAAGCATCCTCATTTCTGCTACGTTCACTTTATGTAATTGTTGTTGCTTTACCGCCCAACATTCACTTCCATAGAGCATAGCTCGCCTAATTGCGGTCCTATAAAATTTTCCTTTTAACTTAGTAGGAACATGTCGATCATAAATTACCCCTGTTGCACTCCGCCATTTCTTCCATCCAGCTTGAATTCTATGTGTGACATCATTTTCAATGTTACCATCATTTTGTATGATTGATCCTAGGTATCTAAAGTGGTTTACCTTAGGAACTTCTACTTCCCCTAATTTTACCACTCCGTCATCTCGATGTCTAGTGTTTCCAAACTCACAGTGCATGTATTCAGTTTTTGTCCTACTCAACTTAAAGCCTTTAAAGTCTAATGTATTCCTCCAGAGTTCTAATTTCCTATTCACTCCATCTTTAGTTTCATCCACTAAGACAATATCATATGCAAATAGCATACACCATGGTATATCCTCTTGAATATGCCTAGTTAGTTCATCCATAACTAAAGTAAATAGATATGGGCTTAAAGCTGATCCTTGATGTAGTCCTATCGTAATGGAAAATTCTTTTGTAGCTCCTCCAAATGTTTTTGAAGATTGGCACAAGCGTGCTTCTTCTCCAATCCATTGGCATCCGTTTTGATTTTAAAATTTTATTGAAAAGTTTTGTTAACCAAGTCAATCCGATTTCTCCTAAGCATTTCCAAACCTCTATGGGTATTTCATGTGGGCCACATGCTTTCCCTATTTTCATTCTTTTCAATGTCTCTTTAACTTTTACAATTCTAATATTACGTGTATAGTTTACATTTCTTTCTTGGTGTGGGTTTTCATCTATTATAATATTAGCTTGGCCATCATTAAATAAACTATCGAAGTAACTTTTCAATCTCTCCTTAATATCCTCCTCGCGTGTTAAAACATTTTGATTTTCGTCCTTAATACATCTTACATGACTTAGGTCTTGTTTCTTTTTATCTCTTAATTTGGATAGCCTATATATATATGTATATTTTTCGCAATCTCTATTACCTAACCTTGTATATAGATCTTCCATGAAATTTGATTTAGCTTGACTAACTACTTTTTTAGCTTGTTTTTTAGCTTCTCTATATTGATTGTACGCATCTTCATCTTGACACTTAGGTATTTTCCTATACATCTATCTTTTAGTCTTAATTGCTCGTTGGACATCCTCGTTCCACCACCATATTTCCTTCTTTGGAGGTCCCAAGCCCTTAGATATACCTAATATGTTTGATCCCACCCTCCTTATGCAACTACTCATTTCTAGCCACATTGTATTAGCATCTAAGTCAAGATTCCAAACATTTTCCTTTAGTAGTTTTTCTCTAAACTCTACTTGTTTGCTATGTTTTAGGTTCCACCACTTTATTCTAGGGTCGCTAACTCTTTTATTCATATTATTCCGTTATGTTAGCTTAATATCAAGTACTACTAACTTATGTTGGGTAGTAAGTGCTTCACCAGGTATTACTTTGCAGTCTCTACATAGTTTTCTATCTATTTTTCTTGTTAAAAGAAAATTCCGCTGTGAGTTCCCTTAACACCCACTTATATACAACCCTTGTATAAAGGCAGGTAAGTGAATTACCATCATACCCTTACTTAAAGTTGTATTACTATGACATATCTGAAGGGCTTTTATGTTAGGGAAGATTGTGACGGTTTGCCTATATATATTTCATTGTTTAATTTCATATTGGGACCTAGCTTAAACCCATGTGGACGTCACGGATTAGTCTAGACCACACTTATTGATGTATAAATTGTAATTGTTTTTATATGATGCATGTTAAATTGTTTGTATTTTAATTAAAAATAGCACTGCACTATTATTTTTTACCGCGTATTTATGTAGATTACGAGTAATGCGTGTAGCACGCGTAAGTGATTTCCAAGTATCTTAGTTAAATTAAATGATTTGGTTGAGCAATCAAGTCCTTACAAGTTCCTAAGTTATAAAAATCTAATTTGATTAATTGACTGGTCCTAAGCTAAGTATGAAATTAATCAAGTCCCTGAACAAATTAGCTAGACTTAATTTGTTCCCAAACTATACTTCTAAATTGGTTCGTGTGAATTGAATCTCTTTAAATGGACTTGGCTATTTGATTTTAAATGTATGCCTAGGTACTTATGATAGGCTAAGTATGCTAATAAAGTTCAAGCATAAATGAGGAAATTGTATGTATAATTTTTTCATAAAAATGCAATGAAATGAGCTCAAAGTAATGCTGAAATGACAGATCACATACCTTTTTATATACTTATCTGAATTTTCCAATTTCCGAATATGTTGTTGATCAATATGTTAGGTAGCTTTCCACTGGAAATAATGATTTTTGGATGTCTATTTTGGGAGTTATGATTTTTCTAAGTTGTTGTCGTGAATTTGCTATCAATTGAGAGCTGGTTGAGTATCTTGCACATTGCTCCTTCATTTCTCATCGAAATCAAGCAAACCTTACCTTTTTGGAAATCTAAAAAGTAGAGCTTCAAGTTTTACGTATGGAGTATTCTTCAAATTCTAATGTTTAAATGCTCAAAAATAGCTTGCAATTTTTCAACTAGAAAATAATCTTTACAAGCATCTTTTACTTAGAGAAAATAATGGAAAAAGGGAGTTTGGGTCACAGGAATTGGACGGGACTTGGTATAGGATTCTAAGGTGATACTATAACTATTCTAAGACTATAATTGATTAAGATAACTTAATGTTTGAATAGATTTACCCGGTGAATCCTTAAGAGGTTTGAGATACCCAAAAAGGTTAGGAAGCTGCAATCGAGGTGAGCGAGACTCACTTATATTATCAATTGTTCTACAAAAAATAATAAATTTAGTTCATATAACTTATGGATTGAGAAATTGGAGCACTGTACTATGACAAGCATATAACTTAATTTATTACTCGGAAGCGAGTCAGACTGAGTTAGCTAGATATGAAGTGGTTATGAGGTCGCTAAGGATTAGCCTTACTCCCCTACCTTCATAGTCTAAGGCTTGATACTATTGTTTTGAAGTATGTGGAAGCTCGGCTAGTATCGAATACACTGATGAAATCACACATCGTCCAATATGTGGATTTCATTAGTGTTATTCCAGAGTAAGACTGGGTTAGCTAGATATGAAGTGGTTATGAAGTCGCTAAGGATTAGCCTTACTCCCCTACCTTCATAGTCTATGGCTTGATACTATTGTTTTGAAGTGTGTGGAAGCTCGGCTAGTATCGAATACACTGATGAAATCACACATCGTCCAATATGTGGATTTCATTAGTGTTATTCCAGAGTAAGTAAGAGTCAACTCTTATAATTAAATTGAAGACTAACGTCACTAGTAGAGTTGTTGAACTATTGAATTCCATCCGTTATCTATTGTTATATTATTTTCATGCACTAATTAAACATTGTTTAGATTCATATTTTTATTCATTGATCCTTGATTATTAATAAATCTTTGATATTAGACTATGTGACACCACGCACGTCCTTTAGTGGTTTAAAGGCTTCACTGATGTATGTCACGGGCGACGTGATCTAGATCATAACTATTTAGCCTTATGTTAGTTTCACTTGCTTAACTTTGGTATTTCTTAGCATAATTGTGGTACTAGTCTTTCTTTATTTAACTTATGCTTTTAACTACCATTTAGTTTGTTTTGGAAATGTAAATGAATTTGTCAACGGGAGTTACTATTACTTTTTGTACTCATTGTCTTTTTTATGATGGTGGGTGCCGAGCTGTCGACAAGCGGGCCAGGCAAAGTGAAGATTGACGAGTACCTCTAAGCCAGCGACATACTTTTGCATCGTCATTTTGTAGGTTTGGATATTTGGTGTATTATTTAGTTATGTTTTTTATACATTTTGGAGTTGTATATGGGATGAATGTTTAATTCTCTGACTTATAATGACCATCACACTGTTTATATTCACCATTTTATTAAATATGATGTGATCGTTGTTTCCTGGTTTTTACGCACTTATGATATATAATAATTACTTCCGCATATTATGTTAAGTTTTCTGCTATAATTCTATAACTTATAAAAAGTTTTAATTGACTCTAAAATTCAATTTTGAAATGAGAAGTGTGTTATTTATCATGAACACTAGTATGGAGTAGATTTGGATATAAAGGTTGACTAATACGTAGTTAAGTCATGTGTAGCTAGGATTTAGGCTTAATTATTGGATTAAGTCGGGCGATGCCCTAGATTAGGGAAGGGGCTATCACAGTTGGTATCAAAGACAATGTTTTTGATAAATAAAATACAAATCGTAGATCTGGAAACCAGATGATCCTTGCCTAGAAACTATTAGTTGGAAAGTGAGTGAAAGTAAGGTAGGGATTTCTTATATGTACATGATATTTTCTATACGTACATAAATACAAGTTACGCCACATAGTAGCTGATTCACATTCGCTACCTATCTACAGACATCGATGGTAGACGTACGCGATAGTAGAGACACTGGAGCTAGCGGCAATCAGCTTCCTACTACCTCGGCGGACAGGTTTCAGAGGTCGTATGATCGTGTAGCGGCTCAAGGGCAGTAGTTAGCTGGCTTCATTACTTTTGTGAGAGTGCATGTGGCGATTATCATACTAGCTCTCCTCGCCACTCGGACTACTACAGCGACGCCCCAGATTGTCAAGATTGAGACTGCACCCAGACACTACTACTTCAGGACCTCGAGCACCTGCACCGCTAGTACCACAACCAGGTGTAGACCCTACAGCACCTTATCCACTAAAGTTACTGATAGTGACTATACAGGAGACGGCTACAGCTAGGGACACACCTTCTCTTACACCTACTCCTTCTAAGGCAGCACGACTATCGAGGGATGCCAAGCGAGGAAATGAGTGAATCAGGCTTAGGCCAGTATTCTTTGCTCGAGAGCGAGACTATGAGAAGATCGAGTGATGGATTTTCTCACATGAAAAGTTACATCTACTGTTAGGCATTGAGGAGAGATTACAACCCATTCTCTCTTACTACACCCTAGAGAATGGTGCAGATGTCTGGTGGAGGACCATAATAGTGAGTAGAGGCAATTTTACCTCGTGGGATGACTTTAAGAAGGAGTTTTTCAAGCAATACTTTCTAGCGTCGATGGCGAAGAGAATGAAGAAGAAGTTTATGGCACTGAGGCAGGTTAAGGGTGAGACAATGATGAGTTATAGGGACATATATGGCTACCTTAAACAGTTTTCCAGGGACTTAGTTACTGATGATGTTAATGTCGCTTTCTATTTTGGCGATGATTTGAGGCGGGATATTGCACGATTAGTTATGAGCACCGGTGCCAGATCTCTTCAAGAGATGTATAAGCGGGCTCTCTCCCATGAGATATATGAGTTAGGTCTAGAGGAGGATGGACGTAGTGAGTTACTAGAGAGAGAGGAGATGATTGTGAGCAAAGGAGATAAAAGAGATGAGAAGGGAAATTTTAGAGAGGTATAGCATAGGACGCGTATGTACATCTAGTAGCACGTGCACCACTGTCTACCTCCACGCATGACACATATGGCATAACTCCCTTACCCCCTCCGCTAAGCAGGCATTACTAGCACCATCAGTACCTCTACAACAACAACGGGTTAAATGCTGAGGTAGAGGCTAAGATCTTAAACAGGGGCAAAGGTAGGCACTGGGACAGTTCCAGTATGATTAGGGACAGAGACAACAGTTTGGTCAATATGGGCCCCTTACATGTTGGAGATACGATCAGGTGGGGCACATGTCTAGATAATGCAAACAATCAATGATAGCATATTTATAGCAGGACAGGGAGGGAGCTCATGCGGTAGCGTTGCTAGATCCTGGGGCGACACAAGATTTTATTGAAGGTACGATTTACATTTCTAGTATAGATACTTATGTATTATTTGATTCTGGTTTTACTATTTCATTTATTGTTGGTTGCAGGATAGACATTTAGGGTTGACACCTATTAGGCTTAGTGTACATTTGATTTTAAGTACCACAGCTGGGGATAGGGTTTACCCTAGTGTTATTGAGGGATGTCTAGTTGAGATAGGTGGGGTAGAGTTACCAATGGACATTAGAGTCCTCTGGTTTCTAGAGTTCGAGGTGATTTTAAGGATGGACTAGTTATCAGCATACCATGCTCGTATCGATCGTTTCAGTAAGATAGTGATATTTGATATCCCAGGGCATCCGATATTCACCTATAGAGGTAGTTCAGCGTGGATAGTAGGCACGAGAGGTCGACCTGCGACTAGAGAGGATATGGAGGCATTGATTACACTATACACAGTACCAAAGAGTCAAGGACCTAGAGTTGAGGATATAACGGTCGTTAAAGAGTTTCTAGATGTGTTCCCGGAGGATTTACCTGGACTACCGCCACTTCGAGAAGTTGATTTTATTACTGAGTTGATACCAGGCACCAAATCGATTTCCATACCGTCATACCGTATGGCACCGCGAGAGTTAGAGGAGTTAAAGATGCAGCTTCAAGACTTGGGACATAAGGGATTCAACACACCCTCTATGTCACTATAGGGAGTACCCATCGTTTTTGTAAAAAAGAAGGATGGTACTTTTAGACTTTGTATCAACTATAGATAGTTGAACAAAGTCACAATCAAGAACAAATATCCACTGCCAAGAATCGACAGTTTATTTGATCAACTGATAGGAGCACGATTTTTCTTCGAGATAGACCTATGATCAGGGTATCATTAACTTAGGATCATAGATGAGGATAGGTCCAAGAAAGCTTTTAGCACGAGATATGGAAATTTTTAGTTGACAGTCATGCCATTTGGGCTGACCAATGCTCCCACAGTGTTTATGGATTTGATGCATCGGGTGTTTAGACCGTTTCTTGACCACTTTGTGATAGTATTCATCGATGATATACTAATATATTAGAGGACCAGAGAGGATCACGAACAGCACCTTAGGGAGACGTTGCAAACTTTGAGGGAAAATAGACTTTATGCCAAGTTCAGCGAATGTGAATGTTGGCTTTCAGAGGTCAAGTTTCTGAGGCATGTTGTTAAAGCAGTAAGGATAGCAGTGGATCTGGCCAAGATTCAGGCAATGATGAATTAGCAAGCACCGACGTCAGTGATAGAGATCAAGTGTTTTTTGGGTTTGGTTGGGTACTATCACAAGTTTGTAAAGGATTTCTCGAATATTGCTTCTCCGATTACTAGGTTGACCCAGAAGGAAGTCAGATTTGATTGGTTCGAAGAATGCGGCATTTACTCAATAGAAGAAATTGTTGACTACTGCACTAGTGTTGATATTGCCCGAGTCTGGATAGGGATTCTTGGCTTACACAAATGTTTCTTAAATGGGTATGGGTTATGTGTTGATACATGATAGTGGTACGGTAGCTTACGCCTTCGGATAGTTGAAAGTACATGAGAAGAATTACCCACACATGATTTAGAGTTAGCAGGAGTACTACTTGCACTGGAGATATGGAGTCATTATTTGTATGGAGAGAGATCCACACTCTTTACTGATGATAACAAACTGAAGAATCTCTTCAAACAGAAGGATCTGAATATGAGACAGCACAGATGGTTAGAGTTTCTGAAGGATTACGAATTTTTTGTAGAGTATCATCCAAGAAAAGCCAATGTAGTTGCAGATGCACTGTGTAGGATATCGGTTAGAGATGTTGAGGTTGTCAGATGCCACACGACGCATAAGTATGGGTTACTTAAGGCAACAACAACAATATATTCATCAGAGGTCCATACAGGTACTCTAATTGAGATTTGCGCATATATGAGAGTACATACTGTATCTCTACAGAGAGTGTCAGAGGGTACCGACAAGTTGTACCCGAAGTTTAGTGAGTTAGCAAAGAGTATCGATTATGCTGACTCGACGGAGACACCTGACTAGTGTTTGAGATTTAGAAACAAACTATGGATATCGTCAGTGCCAGAGCTGAGAGATGAGATTTTTCAAAAGTGACATTGTTCCCGATTCACCATTCATACAGGCAGGACCAAAATGTACCATGATATGAATAGATATTTATGGTGGCCTAGGATGAAGGTGGATGTGTCTGACTTCATCGGGAACTATTGGATGGCTTAGCAAGTGAAGGTTGAACATCACAAATCTAGAGGGTTGCTACAGCCTCTTCCTATTCCACGGTGAAAGTAGGAGGACATTTCTATGGATTTTGTGAGGGGATTGTCGAGGACCGCCAGGAGACATGATTCTATTCGGGTTATCGTAGATAGACTACAGAAGTCTGCTCATTTTCTACCAGTAGCTCCGCATTACACGTTTGATCAGCTGAGTATATTGTTCGAGCGAGAGATTATCAGGCTGCACAATTAATTATCACATCTGGCCAAGATGTTATGTATACGTCCAGCATGTGGCGGAGTATCCAGGAGTAGTATGGTACATGCCAATAGTTCGGCACAACTTTTCATCCTTAAACTAACGGACAAATTGACAGATTGATTCAGGCTCTCGAAGGTATGTTGCGGGCTTATGTATTGGAGTTTGGCGGATCTGAAGAGGAGTACATGCTGTTGTGTGAGTTTGATTACAACAAAAGTTATTATACTAGTATTGAGATGGCGCCTTTCGAGGATATATATGGTAGATCGTGTCGCTTGCCATCATGTTGGGCTAAGCCAGAAGACCGGGACATTTTAGGGCCTGAGATTGTTGTTAACTACGCGGAGAAGGTCTGTCAGAAAATCAAGGGAGCTTAGGATAGACAGATTTCTTGGTGATCTCACGTACACCGAATGATAGGAGTGGGCATCAATTTTTGAAAAATTGCCCAAACCGCTCAAACCATCTAAATCGCATGGTCTGGTCTGGTTTTAGAACTTACGGTTTGGGGGTGGTTTGAAAAAATTAAAAATCGCAGAATCGCGGTTTGGTCACGGTTTTCATTTTTAAAAAACCACGGTTCACCAAACTGAGGGTATTTTAGTAAATACCTTACATTTACAACTCAAAACCCTAAAACTTAAAAGAAAAATTTTTTTTTGCTTTGCTCGATCTCGTCCTCACTCCTCAACATCTCATCGTCGACGCCTAACCATTTGCCCTCCCCTGCTAGCTCCCACCACCACCTATCGTCGTCGTTTCTTACCAATAGTTGCCACCTCCCACCTCGCCAACCATCAAAGCCTCCACTGCTGCACCACCGATGCCTCCCACCACCTCCTCCCACCAATCCCACCTCCACTACTGCCTCACATCGCCTCCTCCCATCGGTCCCGCCTCCACCGCCGATTCGCACCAGTCACACCTCAATCACTGCGAGTCCCACCACCGCTTCCTACTAATAGTGGCCCCCTTTTACGCCACGTCCTACCACTAGTGACCAATAGCATTGCAAGAGAGGCAATTACCTCTAATGTTCTGGCTTTGAATACCAAATAATTGGTCTCACTTGTCAAAGTTTTGGGTTTGGCTTTGAATGTTGAATTTTCTAGCTTTGAATGGTTAAAATGTTTTTTGATGTATTTTGAATGTTTTGGCTTTGAATGTTGAATGTTCTGTCTATAGCCTTCCTCTTAAGTTCCATAATCTTCTCCTCTGTTTTTTTTGGCGTTTGAATGGGGAAGTACTATGTGCAATATTATTTTATGGTATGCAATATGTATGATTGTTTTCTTTTTTCATTTGTTGTTTTTTTTAAAAAAATGGGCCACAGGAAAACCACAAAATCAAACCGATTAAACCACGCAAACCACGCGCGGTTTGGGTGCGGTTTTGATGGTTCACGGTTTGGTGGTGGTTTGCAAATCGGCCAAACTGTAAACCCTCAATTTGGTCGTGGTTTGATGGTTGTCACCACCAAACCACAGTTTGCCCACCCTACTGAATGAGCCTTTGTATATTTGAAAATTTCCCCTCAAAACGTTCTTCGGAGGTTTTAAGTGAAAGGTAAACTTGCACCGAGATTCATTGGGCCTTTCATGATTAAGAAACGGGTCGAGAAAGTTGCGTATGAACTTGAGTTGTCTCCACATATATAAAAAATTCATCCAATCTTTCATATTTTGATGCTTCGATTAGCTGAGTCGAGAGTAGGTGTTCGATCGACTATAGATTTGAGTCAAATAGAACTGAGTGATGATGTTACTTATGGGGAGCAGCCTATTCAGATCCTAGATCGAAGGGTACAGTAGTTGAGGAACAAGTCCATCGCGAAAGTTCTCGTTAAGTGGCAATTCTATGATGATACTGAACTCATTTGGGAGCGGGAAAACTATATGATGGATAGGTTTTCCATACCTCTTCGAGTCAAGTATTAATCCTAAGCTAAATTTTAATTTCGAGGACGAAATTTCCATTAGTTGGGAAGATCTATCACGACCCAAATTTTTAATCCCGCTTATTATCCGTAATCAAGATCACCGACCTGTAACGTGGGACCCACACCGTGATATGTGCGTTGACCGATGCAAGATGGTTGAGGTATATGTTAGATTTTTGTGATGTATGCCTATTTTATTATATATGTGTAGACTATTAAGTCACTCCTACTCATGTAGAGGTGTCGAGACGTGAATGTGAACGTGCCTCGAGATGCATGCTGACATGGGACCGGGGTAGAGAGTGATGTGGTAAGTCTATTTTAAGATTTGTGTACATTATATAGTGGCTTTAATGGGGCTATGGTTGATTTAGAATTAAATGTAACCAAAGTTTTCATTTTAAAACAATAGTCATGTGATGATCATCGAGACACGTACTATCACATCTAAAAACCAATTAAGTTACACATTGGTGTTACTTAGGTTTAGTTAGTGGACGTAAGTGGGAAATGTATCTAAGTATGGGCCATTAGATAGGTCTCGAGGTAAGTGGGAAATGTGTCTAAGTGGGAAATGCCTAACACTCGCCATTATTGTAACATCCCATATCCTGATTAGGGCAATGCCTGACCTGAAACCCTAATTAAGTCTTGGTACACCAGTCGGATTCAATTAAAGTACAGTATAGTCGTCCTTCATACCTCATAATCACAATACAATATATCGTGTATCAAATAAATAATTGGAAACGATTGAAAACACAGTGGAATAATATTTTTTTAATAATACCAATGATATACTAAACTATACTAATCGGAGTTCAAAACCAGTATCAACCTCGGTTATAAAAATCACATCCCAACACTGTTTATTACAAAACAATAATTCGATACAATATATAAAACAATATGGAAATCAGTTCACCGTAGAGAAGACTATAAACTCCTAATCTTCTCCATTCCCGAGTCGAAACGCACATCGGTATTCCTGAAATGTTAATTGGGATGAGCATTCCAACTTGCTCAGTAAGTGATTCACAATTACAATATCAAGAGTCTACATAATAATTAAGGAATATGAATCCAACAATATCTATCAAGGCATGATAAATAATAAAGACAATATATAAACCGATGCAAAGCCATCGTTCCATAACCCCTACACAAGCAACTTTAATTACATTTCGATATATAAAGGTCTTATCTCAATTGTCCAAAAATTCCACTACCGAAATCCACACACTGGCCGAATGTGTGATTTTGTCAGTGTATTCGAGAATAACTGAGTCTCTGCACTCTTAGGACAATAAGTAGTATATATATCGGTCGCCAACCATATGAGGAGACAGGGAAGGCATGGCCCAGCTACCACCTATTGTCACAGGGAGAGGTTCCATCCTGGGTCACCTGTCGCGTCGACCTATACCCGGAGACATAAATCTACTCATTTACTCATTTGTCTTTAGTATGTTATACTTGTCACTGTGCAGTGCTCTCATTCCAAGTCCATAACTACGTGAACTAGATATAGTACGATATATAGCATAAATGATAAATGTAATTGAGTCCCATTTACTTGTACCAAGCTTTCCTAACTTTATACTGACTTAAACAACTCCCAAAATCTATACACCTTTCCCGTTGATCAAAAATCGTAAATAGATTGATCATCATCAATTCGAGTCTAATACTCATTGGTTAGAACCCTTAAACTAGTCCCATTTGAATTCGGAATCCCAGGACCACATAAAAACTGCTACCAAAGTACGTTCAAAAGCTATTTACAAAAATCATACTTTATAACAATTTCAAAGTGCAATTAACTAGCCACCTAGGGTTAACCTTTAACCTTGGAAACCTTAATATTTGTCATGATGACCAAAAAGGAAGTTGTAGTACTCATGTCGTACTTTCGATAAACTCAAAGAACACTCAAATCGGATCACAAATGAAGAAATTATGAATTTTTCAATACAGCCTATTGAATAGGCAAACTTTATTAATTTAGAACTAACAAAACTGCTGCAAATCAACATTTTTGCAATTATATCATCACAACTCGACATCAAATACCAAGAAATGGATTAATACCATATTCAAAATATTTTTACAGCATGTGGAGTTAATTTAGATAAAAACCAAGAATTCAATTTATCCAAAATCCCAATGTAAATCAGTATCAACTATAAAAACATCTTCAAAATAGTTATCAACTGAGTCGCATCAATTTAACTCACAAAAACCCTAACCCATGATGGTGAAATTTATCCCAAATTAGTGTAAATCAACTCAATACATCAATTCACAACAAATTCTACCAATTTCTATTAAACCCCCTCGAAAGAAATCAAGAAATCGTGAGAATTCAAATAAAGTTGAGGAAAATGCCCTGAATTGAGTATTTACCAAATTGCGGGTCGAATACTTTGTTTCCACTGCAAAAACGTAGCTCGAACTGACAGTCTTGAGATGCTTTACAATTTTGCGAAAAGAAATCAGGCAAAAATCAGATGTCAGGAGCTCGCGAAGTGAAAGGCTGAATTGAGAGGTTTAGGGAACGAAGAAATGAAACATTCTATTGAGCGTTTATAAATGAAACTTGATTTCATTTATTTTTTATATTTATATATAAACCCTCAGCTGCTTGTCGAGATGTGAGTGGAAACGTGCCTCGGGATGCATGCCGACGCGGGATCGAGGTACTAAGTGATTAGGTAAGTTTAGTTTAAGTTAATATGACTTAAAAAGCTAATTAAATATGGTTGTAGTTTGATTTAAATTAATTAAGCCTAAGTTAGAAAAAAAATAAAACATTAGTCATTGATGTTCTTCGAGATACATATGGACAAATCACAAGACCAATTGAGTTATGAATTATGTTATAAAGAGAGAGTTAGTGGAGAGTTAGAGGATTGTAGGTCACAATTAAGGCCATTAGATTAGTTTAGAGATTGGTGACGTGAATGAGATCAAGGGCTAAAAATTCAACTTACTTTATACATATATATATATATATATATAAGATGAAAATGATATCAACATAAATTCATTTCATTTTATCAAAATAAGGAGGAAAGGAGATCTGGAGAAGGAGATCAAAGATTGTGAAGGATTTTGGTAAATTTGTAAGGGGTTAATCAAGATCGAAGTGATCTACAACTAAGTAAGCTAGTGTACATTATCATTTTGTAAAAGTTTGGTTATAAACTCTTAGAGTTTTACTTCAGTTCTAGTTTTTGCTTAATTTCATATGGTAAATGAAATCATTTTTGAAATTTGTTGATTAGATGTTGATTCCTCGCGAAAAACCAATAAATTTGCTATCGAGAAAATCCGGATTTCGATTGGAATTGACTGAGTTATGGTATTTTGAAGTTGTAGGTGTTTTGATGGATTTTTAGGAAAAATTATGATTTTAGGTTTCAACATCTAAGTCCTGCAAATTTTAGGTAAATTGGTGATGATCAAGCTTGATTTAGGTGTATTTGAGGTGCATGGATCATTAGAATGCAAGGTTGACCTTTAAGTAAGGTGCACAAGTTTGACGTCGTGGCAATGCTCTGGGTGCATAATGCACAGTGCCACCACAACACCAAGACCTAAGTTGGTGACAGAGGTTCAGTGGACACAGTGCTGTCATGGTGTTATACCGCTGAACACATGGCGCCACCACAACGCCAAACACTGGGAACTTGGTAAATTTTCTAATAAAAGTTCGAGGTTTTTTTAGATAATTTAATCCAACTTTAATAGTTTGTATAAGTCCTAAAACACCCTAATAAACCTCAAGAAACTAAATAGGGGTTTCGAGAGGTTGTTGGTGATATACAAGGGAGGCCAGATTAGCCTAGGAACTTTGCATAGATTGTAAGTAAACTGATCGAGATATTTATTTTCATTTTTTCCTATTATGCATTTCATTTACAGTCATTTGGACTGATTTACCTATTGTACTTTAGATGGCATGACTTTGTCGTTCTTTCTCATTTTCAAGAGTTTGTTATCATGGCATCGTCTGTTGTTTAATTGGTTTCATTGATTCCAAATCATGTGCTATGTCATTTTCTATTGTTGTAGAATTTAGTCAAATGAAATAGCATATTATTAGGTAGGTGATCTACGATATTGCAAATCCATTTCCTTTATGCGTTACTTGTACATTTACATTGTTGGATTCCTAAACTGTGTCATTCCTTGAATTATAAAAATAGCTCTTATATCTAGTACCATGATATGATAGAGATGAACGCAGCATATGGGGTCATTAGATTTATGGAGTTGTCGGGATCTCACCACTAGCTTGTCCATCACACGGGGTATGGGACTCGAGGTTGTTGATAAGTATACATCACATGTGAGGGCACTTGTGAGTATTTATTTAAATGATGGAAATTTGTGAAGATGTGAAGGCGTTCGTGAGATTGTTAACGCCATAAATAGTAGAATAAGGCTGACGTAATGTAACTCACGGCCGACCGGCCCTAGATAATTACTGCTTAGCCCGAGTGTCAATTATATATTGTTTAACTAAAGTAACTTATAGCATGATTCTTTTTCAGCATAGTTGTTATTGCTATGCTTTCATATACTTGTTATATATTTGAAAATTTGGATAATTGTTTCTCAGTGTTACTTTCTACTTTCCTGTACTCACTATCCTTTTTATGACGGTGGGTGCAGGTCCATCAAATAGCAAACCGGGCAAGGAGAAGATCGACGACTACCTTTGAGTCATTGAAGGGCTGCTACATCTGGCATTATAGGTTGAGATTTTGTTGTATGACTTATATATGCCTTTTATATAATTTTGTGGTTGTATATATGGATTGAAAGCTAGTATCCTGACCAGACACTTGATGATATATTATTATCACTATTTTATTATATATATATATATATATATATGTGTGTGTGCATGTGATCTTTGGTTCCTAGTTTTCCACATACATTGGATTTAAATTAATGGCTTTCGTTAATTTGTTAAGACTTCCGCTGAATAATCTTTAAACTGTATAAATTTTAACTAACTCTGAATTATTAATTGACAAGAAGAGAAAAAAAAATATAATGCTTATTTGAAAAGTTAACTAGTGAGGAAAAGAAATTTGAAAATGTTGACTAATATATTGTTAAGTCATGCATGTTCAGATTAGAGTTTAATGGGGATAGCTCTGGCAGTGCCTAGTTTTGGAAGGGGTTGTCACTATTGTAAATATGTGGACGACTATTCACATTGGACATGTAACATCAAATATGTATTTACTTGCACTTCATTATGTAGCTTGTTTCACTATGTGTACTTTTTTATGTATCTTGTACACTATGTATTTCTTATAAGGCTTAAGATTTTGGTATAACTTGTACACATTGTATTGCTTCTAATCTTTGTTCAAGGCACATATAGTCATCATGATCAAAGGCCTATAAAAGGGGCGCATTCTCTTGTAAACACACACTAATGTATGAATGAAATCTCTACATTTTCATCTCTACCTCTCTTCTCTTTTGTCTCATCTTCTCTACTTATTTTAGTAGTTCTTAATTTATGTCTTCCATGCTTAAGTCTCTAGCAAGTTCAACTTATTTTAGAACACGTTATCAGCAAGTGCTTGCTCTAGTATAAAGGAGATCTTGAAGTTCAAGAAGGCTTGCTAAGAAAACAAAGCTAGGAAGGTATAACTTTTGTTCATTTAAACAAGTTCAATTTCATTTCCATGTTATCATGGCTGCTTTCTTTTATTACCTGCATCACTTATATATGTATACTTTATTCATACACTATGCATTATAACGTCACCAACTGCAAAAGTATGCTCTGTAGTTGCGTCTTGTATGATCTTCTATATCAGAAACCAAAGGTCAATATGTGACATAACTAGTTTTCTCGTTATACTATAAACGATTAGTTATGCTACATCATTGATTTTACAATACAAATAGTACTATAAATTTTAGTTTATAGTGGATAAGCCTTGTCCCCTATAAAGTTAAACATTGAAAGAGAGACGGGTTATCCCGTTCGATGGGGCATGGTATTAAGTAAACTATCTCATCATTCAACCTGGAGGTTGTCCCACCAACTCATACAAATAGTACATTTTGTTTATTAATGAATCAAGTTGTGAACATATATTTAATTATATGTTATGTTTTTTTACATAAAAAAAAAGAAAATTATTTTATCGTACATTTACTTTCAAAATATTAGTCAACCATAGTTGAATTTGTTGCCTTATGATATTACCAACAAGAATTACTTGTCATGACAATTAGATACTACAATTTGCGAATAAAGCGTATATGCAAAACTGTGCGTTATACACAATCATTCACCAATTTCTCTTTAGAGATTTGAAAAGTGAATATTTCACTTTATATATCTTTTCACCTTATGGAGTTATATATATACTCTTAAAACCTCAAAATGAGCGGCTGGGTCTCAAGCTACAAAATTTAATCAATCAAATATTAATTGTAATTCCACAATTTTAATTATCTCTATGTTGAGGCTTTGTGAAAATATGACTGATGAGACAATAAAAAGGTCACGTGACCTGCCTCAATTTATTGCTGCAACAAATATCGAGTGCGCACGTCAATCCAATAAATATTAAGGATTAATTTTTTTGTCTCATGGTAGCTGAGTAAAATAATGAGATAAAATATAATATCGCTCATGTTCAATTAGTTCAACTTCAAATTAAGAAGCATATGTTGCATATTATGATCATGATCGGACTAACAAATTTATGGACGTGGAGAATATTAAAAGATCTAGTAAAGGTCGTATTGACAATTCCACTAAAAGTATAAATAAAAGTGGTGCACCATAGAAAGGGCAAATAATTATTGACAATGTGCGCTCATCATTGTGATATTTTTTTGCACATATGAAAGGCTATTTTGCCAAAAGATTATCGTATATATACCCGAGTATTTTTATGACATTTACCATGTTTTCAAAATCAAAGGCAAAATTATGAATTTTATCATTGAAAATGGCTCGATAAAATAGGCACATCGAGATGTGTTCAAATCATGAGCTAAATATAGGCGAAGAGTTTATTGCTTGTGTATTATGCTACATGTATATATATTATAATATAAAAGATAATATTTCTCGAATTTGAACTTACCATTCAGGAAATATATGGTATAATTGTTAATGCCTTGTTCAGAAGAAGTTTACTCAAAATAATAAAAAGATTTCTCTATATGATTATGATTTAATCTGAGTATAAAATTCTCGGCTTTCACTTTTGGAATAAATAAGGCACATTAAAACGAATTTCGTCATAAATCAAATGACATTCATAATGTGGAAAGATCTATGTGATCGTCCATAATCATCAATAATGTGAAAATATCGTAAATTCGCACGGTTTTCCTTTATCGAACTGAATTTTTTTATCAAGTGGAGATTATCTCAAGGCAAATCAATAGGAGACTCCATCAATCATATTCTTAGATGTCTTGGGTCCCTAACACATAATTTATTTATAGCAAGTTTTATTAATTGTCACTTTGATGAAGAAAATTTCTCACCATTAAAGGAGATATAAGCCAAATCCAAATGAATGGCGTGAAATTGCTTGAAAAACATTAAATTGCATCAAATATGTTGTATTATATATGATCCATGTATAAATTAATACAAACTTGAAGTTCAAAGTATCATTCATTAGTAACAAGTTATGAATCAATTACTTAATGCAAGTACTATATATAAAAAAAAGTGACAATCGTATGTTTCAGCATTAAAAGTTCATAATAAAATGATTTTCATGTGCAACTAAATGTACAAGAACCAACAAAACGCTTAAGGCGTAAAAGACAAGCTGGTTCAAATGACACAAACCCTTGAAAAATAAGGTAGGAGTAAAAATAAATAAAATACTTATGATATAAGGATTCTTTTGGTAAGGATTCAATGTATCTTTTGGGTTTATGTCTTCATTATAATATTATTGTATATTTATGATTTAAATATTATGAGAAATCACGCTACATCGTTATATCGTTCGAATCCATGAAAAATGAATTCAATATGGAAGATTTTGGGAAAAATAAGATTTATCCTTGATTTGGAAATCAAATATTTTCCAAGTAAAATAGTTGTCTATCATATAATTTATTTTACTAAAAAAAAAAACTAGGTTTACAAAGATTTGTTGCAAAATAATAAGATGTTTCACTCATGTCAAAATGAGGGGGAGAATCAAAACGAGTTATTGATTAGTGCATTGCTCTCTTTTTCCCTTAGCTATGGTTTGATCCTACTGGGTTTTCCTAGCAAGGTTTTTAATGAGGCAATCCTAACATTATTATACTCCCTATAAAAAGAAAAATTATGAAAGTAAGTAATGCACTCTTTTTCCTATGCTAGATTTTTTTCCCACGTGGTTTTTCTAGTATAAGTTTTAAGGAGGCATATATATATTCTCTCAAAGTGTATCAATGTGTTTCCTTAGCTATGGTTTTATCCCACTAGATTTTCCTAGCAAGGTTTTTAATGAGACAATCAACAATAGTATACTACACAACAAGATTGACAAGAACATTGTACTCTTTTCCTATACAAGATTTTTTTTCCCACAGGATTTTTCTAGTATAGGTTTTGACAAAGCATATTCTCTCAGCAAGTATCATCCAAGAGGGAGTGTTGTAAATATGTGGATGACTATTCACATTGGACATGTAACATCAAATATGTATTTACTTGCACTTACCTTGTGTTCTCTGTGTGTACTATTTTATGTATCTTGTACACTATGTATTTTTTATAAGACTTAAGATTTTGGTGTAACTTGTACACGTTATTGTATTGCTTCTAATCTTTGTTCAAGGTGCATATAGTCATCATGATCAATGACCTATAAAAGGGGCTCATTCTCTTGTAAACACACACCAATGCATGAATGAAATCTCTACATTTTCATCTCTACCTCTCTTCTCTCATGTCTCCTCTTTTCTACTTATTTTAATAGTTTTTAGTTTATGTCTTTCGTGTTTAAGTCTCTAGCAAGTTCAAACTTAGTTTACAACAGTCACATTTTAATATCTAACTCACTTTTTATCGCACAAGAAGAAACGAGCACCTACCCGAGGTTAGGAAGAAACGTCTCCTACGATTCTGACCATCGGATGGTTTATTGTACGAAGCATCTCGTCACAAGCCGAATATCCAACAGCCCAAGATCAACGTACCACCCATCTTATTTGTCCCCCAATCGTAAACCCTAGAACCAGAGAACAAAACAGGAATTCATCCCTCCCACTCTCCAATCTAATCTCTCCTGAATTTCCAATCGCAGCTCAAATCCGTCCTCAGTTTTCTCAAATCTCCCGATTTCGATGTCAAAGAGGTAATCTTGATTCTGTTCTTCAATCAAACGCAATTTATAAAGATGAAAACTTGTTCAAATCTTGATTGATTTCTACCTTAATTGAATAATTGGTGAATCACACGTTAGGTTTTCTATAAAATTGAGCTGTTCGTGAATCGAAATCATGTAAAAACATGTCTTTCTTGTGTTACATGAATTGGGTTTGGTTGGTTTTTGTTAATTTTGATTGCTTTAATGGTGTTTAGGGTTCTTTGCAAATTCTTTATGCATGGAGCATGTCTGAAAGGGGATCACTGTGAGTTTTCTCATGATTGGAGGGACCAAGCGAATAACGTAAAGAATTATCTGTTATTTGCAATCTTTGTTTATCGCATTATGGGGTGTCGAGGATTGTGTTTTGTTCTCAATTTGGTGTTTCTTGTGTTTGATGATTAATCATGGCAGATATGCACCTTTTATCAGAAGGGAGTTTGTGCTTATGGTAGTCGATGCAGATACGATCACGTAAAAGCTTCACGCCCGCAATTTTCTATCCCTTCGTCATCTACGAATTCTCAGTGTAATGGAGCTTTAGATTTTGTTAAAGTGGCCCAACCACCAAGAACTGTGTCTAATGGGATTGATATCAATCATGGGTTGAGTATTCCTACGGAATTATCGGCTCTAAGTAGATCTTTCATACCTACGGATACCGCGGTAGGGAATCAAGCTTCCCTCGAATGTAATATATCAGAAGATGAAAATGGTTGGGATCCTGCTGTTAGTAGCCTTGTTGACCGGCCTTTATGTTCATTTGCTGCTGCTGGCAACTGTCCTCGTGGAGAAAGCTGTCCACATATTCATGGGAATCTGTGTACTATTTGCGAAAAATATTGCTTGCACCCGTTTAGACCTGATGAAAGGGACGAGCACATCAATGCGTGTGAGAGGAATAAAAGACACCTTGAGGCTCTTAAACATAGTCAAGAGATTGAGTGCAGCGTGTGCCTGGATCGTGTACTTTCAAAGCCCATTCCATCTGAGCGGAAGTTTGGATTGCTTTCGGAATGTGATCATCCATTTTGCATCTCATGCATCAGGAATTGGCGTTGTAATTCCCCAAGTTCTGGAATGGATGTCAATGCTGCATTGAGGGCCTGCCCAATTTGCAGAAAGCTATCTTACTTTGTTGTTCCAAGTGTAATTTGGTATTCCACCCCGGAAGAGAAACAAGAGATAGTTGGAGGATATAAAACAAAACTCAAGTAAGTAATCTTTGTGCTTACATTTAAATGACATTGAGGTGAGTTTAAACGTGCCCTTTTTCCCTTGCTTCAACACCATAATTTGTCAATTCGATTAAAGAAAAGCCTAATGATAAAAAATATCCTAACCTTTGTAAGTTGTATCACTTTTGTTATAACCTTTTTATTTAGTTTCAATTCTATCCTCAACTAAGGATTTATTCATACATATGCATTAGAGTTCAATATTCACGATAAATATGTATTCAATGTTAATACACATAGTTGTGTGTACATATGGCTACTCAGTCGCATACACAATCTAGTTACATAGTTCTTTTGTCAAATTAAACAACTATGAATAACCTTCTAATAAGTTTTATGTCATTTTCATATTTATACACACATAATTTTCAACTTACTATTAGTGATTTATGAATAACTAAATTTGAATTAGAGTATTAATGCAACATTGATTTATAAATTATTATTTTTGTGCGTCTTCATAAACTTAATTTTAACATGGGGCTTAAAAGATTTTGATGTAAATTGATTAATGTGGATGGTCATGAAAGAAAAAGTTAGAAGATTAAGTTGGTTTCAAAGAAAAGGTGCCACAAATTAATTGAGGATAGAATTGATGCTAAATTGAAAGTGTTAGGATATAATTGATAAATCTCAAAGCTTAGGATATAATTGATACAACTTATAAAGGTTAGGATATTTTTTATCATTATTCCTCCCCTTCCATAAAAAAAAAGCATAATATGTCAGTAGGTATTCATGTTGAAAATCTGCTCAAAAAATCCCTCTCTTACTCTGAATATTAGTCTTGAGTTGAACATCTGTATCCTATATTGAGATTTTCGGTGAAAGAAAATCAGTTTTCTGACAATAAATATTGATGTTGAGAATTTGCTTTAAGTGTTCTCTTCTTCTTTTTTTTCTTTCTTACTCTGGATTTCAATCTAGCATCTTTGTGTTCTATATTGGCATTGTTGGTGCCAAAAGTTTGAGCATTTCCATTTTCAGGCTAAAGTCTCGGCTATAGAGAAATTTCAATGAGTAATTTCAATGAGCAATTGATTTTTAAAACCTCCATTTTAAGGAGCAAGCTGAAATATTAAACCATCAGTTGAAATGATAAATAGATCATATTTCGAGCAATAGTATTAGTTGGATGATGAAACTTAGAAGAACTTTCTCAAGGATATTTCAAGCATTTATGTTGTGTAGACCAATTCAGTTAGAAAGGAATGGTAAAGGATAAAAAGGAAAATAAAACCTAATTAGCCTTGACGTCATGTGCGTTCCAAGTATAAAGAGGGAAAGGTCACTTTGCAGTACCCATGCCTGGAATATTTGAAAGGAACATAACTAGTGAAGCTCAATTTTTCTTATTGTTATACTGCTCTTAACCTTTTTAATTTATTTCACTTTAACACATATCTATAGATCTGGTTACTGATGCTAATTAGTCACTGTATTTTCTTCGAACTGTTGGAACTTGTTTTGGTAAATGATGGAGATACTATTAGTCAGCATGTTGTATGTTAAATTGTTATATGTTCTCTTCTTTCGATTACTCATATGGGCAAGAATGTGTTGGAGGTATAACAATTTAATGTTTCACTGATTGAGAAATTAGGATTCGTTACTTTTATTTTGTTAATGCAGTTTTTGTTGCAGGTCTATTGATTGTAGGTACTTTGATTTTGGAAATGGGTCATGTCCCTTTGGGACAAGTTGTTTCTACAAGGTATATGGACCTTTTTTTTTCCTTTTTTCTTTCCCTCTTCTGGAAAGTCAACTGATAAGCTGAAGCATAATCTGTAGAATTGGGGTCTTTGTTTTTCATATTGGATTTATGTTTTGCTTTGATCCGAAGTTCATGTTATGGAAGACATGCATTCATGGGCCCCTTGGAGTCAGTTTTGGTTCAAAACGTTGACTAAACATTTAATCTAGGGTTTATGAAGAAGGGTACAGGGGAGACATTCATCTTACCCCTCTAATCTTTATCGTACGCATGTTACTCAGACTCTTCACTCGAACCGAAATTGCTAATGTTGGGCCCTTCAGGTGTGTTTAAAGAAAACTTGACACTCACTTCATAAAAAAAAAAAAAAAGAGAAAGACGAATTTTTAAGGAAGTATAGGTATAGTAGATAAATAAATGCATAAGGATCAAGGGAAAAAAAAAGAACAATAGGTGTGTGCAGTGTGTTTGTTAAGAAAAAGAGAGGAAATCAAGGAAGAAAAAGGAAAAAGGAAAGAGAAAACACAAACTTCAAAATATGCGGGAAGAGAGAAAGAATGTGAAGGATATGGACATAGGAATGAGCATTGCCTCTCTCTAGTTCCTAGATTTTAAAATTTGGATCCCTTTTGATTATCGTTTCTTATAATTAACAAATGAGCGATTTAGACCTCTAGAGCTCACCTTGGCTTGAGAGTTTGAATCTAGTTTAATTTGGTATAACATGGCTTTTGGGGGACATGTTATGTGCCATGTAGTGTACTTAAGTCTTAAGGCCAGCCATTGCTCATATAGGGAAGAGATTTTAGTGGACTAGAACTATAAATATTTAAATAGTAAGCAAATCGTGATCAAAATTCTATTTATTGCATGAAACCACATTAACTAAAAGTCGGATGAATATAATTAATTTCTTGAGAGTTGAGACTGTGTGGACCCTCCATTCCGTATATTAGGAAACTAGGGATTAAGTACTTATGATACTATTATGGTAAGTTGATGCTATTTTTTTTTGCTATGCTAAGTGGATGTCTTTTAGTTAGAGGGAAGAACTTGAGAATTCATTCTGGTGGTTTAGATACATCCGAAGACAACTTGCAAATGGCCAATTAAAAAACTCGACTCAATAGAAGTTGAAGAAATTTGATGATATATGGATAAATCTAAGATAACTTGGGACACATTGATTAGGAATGATTTAAAGGATTTTGAAAATATGTCCAAGCGCATTAAATCATGCAGAGTGGAAGAGTTTTATCTGTGTAGATGAGCCAACTAATTTGTAATTGAGGCTTTATTATTGTTGTTGGATTTTGATTTGGATGTTTTCATTGCATTTGGGAGTTTAGCGTTAGACGGATTTATTATTTTATTTGTGGAACAATATCTGTGTTAGACGGTGGCTCAAACTTGGTGTTAGAGTTGGAGTTGAAGTCCAAGATTGTGTTTGAGTTGGACGATGACTCAAGGATTATGAAGTCGGTTAACTTTGTGTTAAAGTTACATGTGTGTATTCAATTGATATTTTAATATACTTTTGGTTACTTTTATAAGTGGATGACATTTATGAAGTTTGTAAATTTTCGTAGACTTTTATAAAGTTTGATAACCTTTTATGTAGACTTCATTTTGATGACTTTTATTAACATTTAAGATTTTTAGTGACTTTTGTGAACTTGTTAAACATGATTTTGATTGATACTAGTAGATTTTTGTGATTTTTATTACGAAAGAAATATTTTGCACTTTATTATAAAAAAATAGATAACTAATTATATTTTTTTCTTAATAACTATTACTAATTTTTTAAAAAGCATTTTCATATTTTAATAAAAAATCATATAAACATATTAACGAATTGATTACTATCAAGGTAGTATCATAACAAATAAGTAAATAAATATTAACAGAATAAATAGGTGAATAAATTATCTTATAGTGGCAGAAAAGAACCAAGTTAGATTATTGCAAATGTTAGTGCAAAAACTTTGCACTTTATTTTTTGACTTTAGTAAAAAAAATTTATATTTTTTCCTTAAGAATGATAGTTTAAATTTTTAAAAATGCACTTCTTGCATTTTTTTTTAAAATATACAATTATTTTCTCCAAAAATAATAATAGTAAACTTTTTGAGATTATGATAATAATACATTTTATAAACGAAATTTTTTTGTCAAAAAAAATTCTTATAAAAAATGTATGGTGGTGCAAGAATGAGATCTTGTTTATAATGACATCATTTTCATTTTCATCAACGTAGACATCAGAGTATAATGGGTGAGCAATGAAATCCATGAGTTGTGGAGTGATTGGAGAAGTTGATAAGAACAATTGATAAGAAAAGACCTTGTGAACAATGAAGTCTTTGTTGAAGAAGGGAGCCAACAAAAATTAGAAATCTCTAAAAGTTTTTGAGTCGAGTTGAGTTGAAGATTTCTTTATATGTATTTTTATACTAAAAGTCTATAAACGTTGAGATTTGTAACCAATCCACAAAAGTCACCAAGAAATTAAATACACCTTACTTTTATAAACTCTCTAAAAGTTTAAATTGAATACCCCAAAACTTTTTTAGTCATTAAAAGTAACCAAAAAGTCTATTAAAATCTCACTTGAATACACCCTTGTTAGTTGTCGATTCAAACACCAAGGCAACATAACACGTTGAACATAAATCTTGTCAGACATGATTAATATGTGTTGGTGTAGGAGTAGGACACGGTTATTAAGCTATTGGATTTCTAATAGAAATTAAGCTACACATTTTATATATATATATATATATATATATATATATATATATATATATATATATTGGTGTGTGTGTACGGCTAAGTTTTATATTGTTGCGGGAGGTGCTTGTTTGATAGCGAAGTGTGTCATAGCGTACGGGCCTGCAAGTGAGTACGCGACACTATGAAATTGAATCTTGTCTTGGAGTTTTCTATCTGGAGGTTTAGATAGAGGAGGGTTTTCCTTTGTGCACTAAATTATTGATAGTGGATTCCCTTCTTTTTTGCCCGTGGTTTTTTCCCTAATTTTTTTGGGTTTTCCGCGTAAATTCGCGTGTTCTTATTTTCTCTGTGTTTGTTTACTTTTGGGTGTCTTCATGTGACTGCGATCTTGGGACTTCCGCGGTGATTTGTCACAACAGTCTGACGTCATGCTTATTTGTTTTACAGCATGCTTACCGTGATGGCAGGCTGGAAGAAGTAGTCTTGCGGCACCTTGGAACCGAAGATGGGGACACAGTGATTGTCAAAGATATAAGGTTTTTATCTACTATCTCAGTTTTTTACGAGCATCATTAAACTTGCTTTGTTATTTGAAAATTCATATATTTGATATTCTTTCAGGCTTTCCGACTTTCTCAGTAATTTGCGTTTGAGATGAAATAGAAAATATCTGAAAAGCTTCGAACTGTAAGTTCTTCCCAGCCCTTTGCTTCTATTCTCTGCAAAATTAATATGATGTGATGTCATTAACCTTGGTATCCTTTTTGTGAAGAGGAAGGGTGTCCTTACATCATAATAAACCTACTGCAAACAAGAACCTTGGTTTAGTTTAATGGGTTACTCATTTGAGGCCTGGCCTTTATCTGCCTTCAGATCAACAACTTAATTTCGGTTCTTTATCGAACTTTTAAATTGACCCGATTGTAATAGGTATTGGTGTTAATACCTTTGAAAAATTCTTGGATTTGTTATTGTATTAGAATGTTTATCCACATTACCATGGCTATACGCCCATTTTCCTTGTACAGATAGTAACTCTTTGATTAACAAATCCTAATTTTGCAGGGTGTTATTATTTACAGATTACGTATGCCATATGAAGTGCCAAGTATATATGTTTCTTGCCTATGTTGCGCTTGACCTGTGATTAAGGTGATTTGTTTGAATTCTTATCCCGCTCTTGTGGTTGCATGTTACCACTTCACTGACCTGCTTCGTATTGGAAATGCCAAACACCTTTGAGAAGTACAATTTTTTGTATTCAATTGGTTAATATCTGTGGTTGGTGGTTGAGTAATGATAAAATTGTTATTTTTTTTAGAACGGATAAAAAAATGTTTTTTGCCATTAGCAATTATATGATTTTCCTTGAGCAGTTTTGTTTTGTTTTTGTTTTTTTTTTTTTTTTTTTTTTTTTTTTTTTTTTTTTTTTTTTTTTTTACCCTCCTAAATGTATGTATGGTTATCTTAGGCTTTTTTTCTAGTATCCTCTCAGTATCTGTCCTGCTGAAAGAATTTCCATTAACTTGTTTAAGAATTTTTATCGGGCCTATCAAATTTTTTTTCCCACAGATGAAATTTCCATCAACTTTACATGCCTTGGTGTTATTTTAGCCATCCAAGTTGGTCATGCATCAATTAAAGCCGTAGCGGATTATTAGATATTTGTAGAAGAATAGTTAAAATTCAGGTTATTTAGATCCCAACTGATAGTTATTTTGAAAAAAAAAAGTCGAGTTATCTCCTGTGTGGTATGTGACATTCTGACAACACGAAGCACTTGATAGATGCACTAGTTATTATATTTTTGAATTCTCATTGCTCTGATGATGCAATACCGACGTTTTCGCTTTTAAGCTAAGCAAAAATTTCTCACTAGTTCTAGATTAATAATCCTCTTGTCGAATGAAAACTTACCTTATGGGTATTCCCTGCATTTTGTGTGTTAATAGTTGTTGCTTTTCTGTCACTTACCTATTATGTTTCGTTATTTGAACTGCTTCTTCTCATACTGATACACCTATATTGTGTGATGCAGAACTTCCTTGCAGGGAAATCGAACATGGATGGGCTCACTCAAGAGAAGGCGCATTTTACTTGTGTTGAATTTGATAATAAACATAAGGTTAAAAGGATTGTCCCAGTTTCGAAATTCTGTAATATGGGTTTGAGGCCCCAATCTCTTCCCTCATCACTTAGCTTTCAATTTGTGGAACAGTCCAATAATATGAGGGAAGAAACAGTAGATCGAGAGTCTGCGAGGATATCTGTTTCGCAGGTATTCCTGGCGCTGCAACATCACCTATGTATGTGCATGTGCAAACCTGGGTGATAAAACAATATTTGCCTATTCAGCAGCCACGAAATAATGTGGCTGAGATATCTTATCAGAACAAAATAAGCAAAAAAGTGATGGCGAGATCGATCAGTTATTGCAACATTTTGTGACTATTCAATGTATTCATCATAGTATAGATTAATAGAAAAAAAAAAGGAGACATTACGTTTTGTGTACTTGATAATAATGTGGTTATTGAAATGTGTGTGTGTGTGTGTGTGTGTATGTTTGTGTTTTTTTTTTTTTTTTTTTGGCATTTAAGGGTTATTGAAATATGGTTATAGAAATACTAGAAAATTTGTTGCTACTTGTAGGTGTTTACTTTTATTAGAGGGTTTTGCTGTTTTTTTGGCAGCAATGACATTGTTCTTCACTTGTGTATAACTATGGAAAGGAGAGATGATTGATTGATCAACTAAAACCCTTGCGTGCTTCACGGCATTCATGTCTGTGTGCAAATCGTGAAGTTCATTTGCTCTGAATGATTTGCGACAAGGTTACAGCGATAAAAGTAACAATATCAACATCAAGTTTTCCATCTCTCACTCCTGTTTGGGCCTCTTTGGACTCACTGGGAAGTGAAAACAAGGTCTACAATTCTAAGGTCAACCAACTGTCTGAAATTGAATTTCATCTTCAGTCTGAGATCATAATTCACCAAAATAGTTCTCTATTGGACATGTCATAACCACAATGATTTGAGAATATACATCACCATCGCACCATGTAAATAGTCAATAATCGGCCTCCTTTGGCCAAGTCTGCAATACAAGATTTTTTTATTTTTATTTTTTATTTTTTTTGAGGACAAGTCTGCAACACAAGACTTAAATTCATTGTTTGGTAAGTAAAACATCTCGTTAGAGCTTCAAGTAGATCACTTGTTGAAAAACCAATTAAAGACAATGTATGGTTGGGGGAAGTGCACTTCTCATCAAGTGTTAAGGATGAGAGAAGTGTACTCCTCTGGAAGTGACGATTTCTCTCGATTGGTTATTAATTTTAGCCAAGCTTTTGGGAAATTGACGTACGAACTGCTCCTTTAGAGGGAAAGTGTGCCTCCCATAAAGTCCACTTCTAGGAAAATTAAACCAAAGGGTTAAAAAGATTGAAAATGCTCAAATGATTGAGATAAGACAATTCTAAGCCGGCGGGAGAGGATTTGCTGAAGTTGAAAGTGTGATGTTGGTAACATCTATCAATAGCAAAGCGTCACGTATACAAAAGAGTAAAAGTGGAAAGGCAAAAATATAAAAGTACATCATATATCATACATGTGGTGATTTGCTATTGGTAGACATTACCAATATTATGGACTTTTTCCTTGATTAATACATATGGTGGTAGTATTTATCAACCTAGTACACCCACATAAATAATTTCCGAAGTAACACATTTCTGGCCATGTCACTCCCACATCGCGCGTGATGTGGCGGTTTAGAACAAAAACGTGACCCTAGGTCACGTTTTCAGCTTTTTAATTTTTTTTCTTTTTAAATAAGCGAAATCGTGACCCGAGGTCACGATTTCAGTTTCACTAACCTAACCACATCGATGCCATTTCCACCCCGTCGACCGCCTCCGCATCCGTCTCCCCGTCCAACGCAACCAGGGTCCACCGTCCGTCGGCCTCCGTGGTCCATATCCTGCCGGTAGCGGCAAGTTTGACCCGAGATAACCTCTTGGTAGTGGTCGATTGCAATACCGCCGCCGCAGGTCGCATCCCGTCGCTGTTGGTCGCATCCCGCCGTCGCTGCTCGGTTCCTGTTGGCGATGCTGCTCGCCTCCTGCCGGTGCTACTCGCGTCCCGCCGGTCATTCCTCGCCTCCTGTCGGCGCTGCTCGTCTCCTGCTGGCCAGTCCTCACCTCCCGCCGACGCTGCTCACCTCATGCTAGTCGGTCATTGCCTCCTGCCGTCGCTGATCGCCATCCTACCGGTCTCTTTTGTATTGGTAAAAATCTTCTTTCGATTTTGTTAATTGAGGAATTAATTCCCCAATGTATTTTTTGAGCCACCGCTATTTACTTAAAGCTTGCTTAATCCCATAGCCATAAGAATCAGACGGTGCCACATTATTCTAATTTAGAAATAACAGACATATCCAAAGTTAGATGATAAAGTTTGTATATAAATTTATATTGTTGTTTACATGTGTGGGTTTAGAAGCATTTAATGAAGAAGAGAAGGCCAGTGTCACGATCGGTCCAAGCATCCACACAATATAAACAAGTGATGCATGTATAATAGTAAAAACTGATGAACACAAACCTCTCTGTTGGGGTATGTGCCCCAGGTCAATCCATTAACTGTCTTTATGAATACTTTTAGTTAATAAAATAGAGGATTTTTATTTGCTGTTTATTATAATTAATTTGCATGTTTACATTATAATAAGATCCATGGGTATTTACAAAAATATCCTAAATGTCCCTAGTCGATCATTATACTGGGAACTATAATGAATTAAGACTAGTGTGAGTCTTGATTGATGAACATATGATGATTATACGTATAGGGATACGAATCAAGATCACGAGTACTTGTTAGGGAACAAAGTACTGGACCGACCCGCTATGAGAACATCACATGGATTAAGTCATAGTTGTTTCTCATGATAGGTATATTTTTAAGTCCTATGACTTGAGATTACCAGACTTCAACATTAGGAACACAGTGATTTGACACTATCAAACGTTATCTTTAACCGGACGATTATGAAGGTTGTGATTGGTTACTGTGTGAGCAATGTGATGAAGTTGTGTAATCGAGATAGAATTTGTCCCTCTCATATAAAGAGAGATATCTAGTGGATCCCTCGATGTGTTAGACTGTTAAAAGGCCTAGTCTAAGTGAATTGATATTGATCGATGTCACTTGGATGTTTTTAGTCTACCTAGAGATTGAGACTAGTACGATTGAACATGTTGGATGACAATTCCATGTCTTATGTTTGATCAAAAGGATATCGTGTGACAAAAGGATGTTATATACACTATTATTAGGTTGTATCGATTTGATATTCATACGACTTGGGTAGTCATAATGTCTTGCTAGAGGCCGCTTATGACTTGTATACCAAAATGTATTTTGGTACACCGCCAACGTTGTATGAGCCTATTGGGTCGCACACTAAGAATGGTTTTGTGAGATTTTAAGATGGTTCAGAAAAACGAATTTTATATGATAAAATTCATGACAGAAACGTCTTTGTGGTGTATTACACTTATACTTCTTTAAGTAAGGGTATATGTGTTATTTTTCTTAACCGTCTATATACAAAGGTTGTATAAATAGACACTTTAAGTTAGAACACATAGACAAAAGGATTAAAAGGCCGAAACTCTATTTTCGTTTAAGAAACGACTTAGGATTTTTGGTATGCTCTGGATCGTTTTGGAAAGAAACAAAAAGATTTGGTATTCTCTCGAAGCTAGCACTTTGAATCTCGGCCGTCGTTCGTGTGTGGACTACCGGTAGAGGGCGTTCGTCGTTGGCAGCGCCTTAGAGATCGATCAACCTTCAGAAAGGTATATTGCGACTGAGGTATGATTAAGTTTTTCATGGTTTAAACGTTTTAATGGAATTAGATTCGGATCATGTTGGGGTTTTTGTCAAAATTGTTTTGTAATCTCCGCTGCGTATAAACCCCAAAACCCAACACTCTCTCTATTGAGCTCCCTACACTTTTTTATATAAAGCTAGTTACTAGTACATAGGCATCTCTCTATATAAATGTGTGTGTGTGTCTATATATATATATATATTACGGTTTGATTTATATAATTAGGTTGCTATTGAAAGCAGAAGATTATTGTCAAGCTAGTAAGGTAGTAAGAGTCTTTCATTTCTAAAATTATTAGGTCAGGTCAACAATGGTTGGTTTTGAATTTGTGCATTTCAATCATCTAAGACAGAATGTGTTCAAATGCCTTTTTCAACGTCTATAGAATAAGAATGATTTGCTTTTCTTCTTCCCTTTTTTCTTCTATTAACTTTGACAAAGGGGTTTGTACTTCCTTACATCTTTTTATTAATTTATATTATCATCATGATGTTTGATTTTAACTTGAAATGAAGTACAATAAAGAATTGTGCCTTAAAACTGCAAGAATATTAAAAGATGGGTGAGTCCTTCATTTTTGGTACTCTAAAATGTTACCAACTTATTTCGATAACGTCGGTTAAAAAATCATGACTCAAACTAAAGTACACAAGTGTTTTTTTTTCCTACCTAAATAATATTAGTTGAGACTTTTGCGGTCAATTGTGTAATTTCTTGTTTGATTGACATTGTGGTTTGATTGACAAACATTGAATGGCTCCTTGTTATATTGTTTGTGGTAAGTGAGTGTATTAATTAAATTAAAGTATTAAAACACGATAAAGCTTGTTAAGTTTATTTGTGCTAAGTGAGTGTATTAATTATTACTTCTATTGATTAACAATTATATTTTACATATATAGATTCAATAATGGTTGATCGAAGAGTAACTTTGGTGTGCTATATGAATGGTGTCATGGTCGATGGACCATCAGGGATTTCGTACACGAAACCGCCTATTCGACATCTCATATCGAAAATGGGTTTAGGGTACGAGGAACTTGTGAGTTTTATCTGTAATTCCTTGGAGATAGACACTGAATAAATGATATTAAACATGACATATCGATATCCTGTGCACATTGGAGCTGGAACGTTCAACTATGTCCCTTTGCGAATAGATGATGAATCGACTCTGAAAGATGCTTGGGAGATTGTGGCAGAATTTCCACCACCAAATTGCATGGAGCTATTTTTAGATTTAGTTCTGAGGCAATCGTATAATAGTTACAATTGTAATATAGTGGTAGATTCTGGAGCTGGACCTAGTACTCAACCAATTTTTGAACATACTCATTGTGCATCGCCTTTGATGACCGAAAATCCCGAAATGGACGAGGATGCTCGTTCCTGTGATGATATGAATACTGAGGAAGATGATGACTATTGTGGTAGTGACGGAGATACTAGTGAAGAGAGTAGCGACGATGATGTAGATTATGAAGGGGTTGATGCTCATCATGTTGATGATGACATGATTCGATATACATTAAATCGAGTCATAACTGATTATGGCTTATTATCTTGTCCTCCAATTTCGAACGAATATGGGAACGATGATTTTTTCGATGAAGAGCTTGTTGGAATTGATGGTGCGAACATGGGTGTAAGTGAATTTGCCGTACCTTCATCTGTATTTATGGAATTGAGTAGTGAGGCAATGCAACCCATCCATGAGAATGTAATGATCCCTTCTAGGTCTTTATGGAATGAGGCATCAGAATTTGAGAAAGGCATGCGGTTCATGTGTAAAGTAGATATCCAACATGACGTGAAATTGTATAGCATCAAAGGACACAGGCAATTTGTGGTAACTCATTCTACACCCTGGTATATTGTTAGCAATGAACAATCCTCAAAATGGATGGACCCATGAAAGAGCTCAACGCAGATTTTGCCTCCGTCACATATGCGGTAATTTCAACATGAGATTCGGGAGCAAAGAATTAAAGGATATGGTGTACTTAGACGGTGCACGACATCAACCGCAGAAATTTAAGGCATCTATGAAAGAACTTCAACAAATGAATGTGGAATGTATTGTGTGGTTTAATGACCTTGATCGAGCACAATTGACTAACGCATATGACAAAGGATATCGATACGGATGGATGACTACAAATCTAGCAGGTATTCATTGTGTCTATATTTTGTTACTATTATTTATTTAATGTGTTTGATTTATTACGTTTAGATGCTAATACATATATGGATTTTTTTTGTCAAAAATGTAGAATGCTTTAACGGGGTCCTTAAAGGCGTGCGATTTTACTCCATCACCGCTTTAGTGCAACTGACGTTTTATCGTGTCATGACGTACTTTAACAAAAGACGGGACGAAATAGGTGCAGCTCTAGGAAGGGGCGAAATGTACACAAGGTACGCACTGAATAAGTTGTCACATTGGGGAAAGGCGGCTGGAGGGCACAATGTTACATTAGTGAATCGTGAGAATGGTACATTTGAAGTCATCACTGCACCACGTGGCTATCATTTGAGAAAAGGGTCTAACAAGCAAGTAGTGAAATTGGAGGCTCGTAGATGCACTTGTATGAAGTGGCAGTGTTTTGGCATTCCATGTTCCCATGTTCAAGCAGTTTGCGCCAATGTTGCCATAGATCACTGTCAGTACATTGAGTCATACTACAGATTGTCTGTGTACAGTCAATGTTATGCTGCGAATTTCCAACCCATTCCTCACGAAGATTATTGGCCTAACGCTAGAGTTCCACACACGTTGCTGGCTGATCCATCTCGAAGGCGCGTAAAAAAAGGTCGTCCTCAAACAAGACGTTTGCGAACTGAGATGGATTGGAGAGGCAATCAGAAACAGCCATGTCATATGCAGCGAGAGAAGGAATGGAGAGAAACCCCAACAACGCTGCGATGTAGTAAGTGTAAGCAGGATGTACACAATAGACGCACTTGCTCTCGTTGTCAGCAAGAACAACCGCCTAATGCTTCATAGTGAAAGGCTCTTTCAAGTCTTATGTTTCGCATCCACTTATATTTTCCTTATATTTAATCACTATCTTATGAATATTTGGTACCTGAACTTAGTTTCAATTAAACCATGTTTTCATATTATTCGCACACTTTTGTTTTAACTTTATTGTTTCTTGAATGGAATGTGTCGCTATTTGTATTGTTTCTTCATTGGTTTATGGAATTAATGACAACATTGTTAATGATTTGGGGTTCTAGCGCGATATGGATCCTGGCCCTATAGATGATTCGGTGTTAACTATGCAAGCTCTACATAGATCTACTCGCGTTTTGAATGGACCGGTAGTACTTATTTTCACCTGTTTGCATAATTTTATAGCTTCGTAGCTACAGTTTAACTAATGTAACTTAAATCTCATTTTTCATTGGAGCCTGGTATATTGACTATCAGGCGTAATTCAGCTGCGCTACATCGATTGGTCCCACTTGATCAACGAATAGTTGGGCATCTTCAGGAATCTGGGTTTTATGGGACGGCATATCAATTGATTGACATCTCATTACTGCTCTTGTAGAGAGGTGGAGGCCAGAAACTCACATGTTTCATTTTCCAGTTGGCAAGATGACTATTACCCTACAAGATGTATAAATCATTTTAGGGTTACATGTCGATGGATTACCAATCACTGGTCGTGTAGAGCAAGATTACGATGTCTTATGTATGACACAACTAGGCTTCCCATTCCCTGAAAATAACATGACTGGAGGTCGGATCCAAATTCGCCAACTACCAAGATGATTTCCAAACCTTCCAAATAATGGTGATGATGTGGAAGTGCAACGTTATGCAAGAGCGTACATCTTACAACTTCTTGGAGGAACTTTATTTGCATACAAGTCTAACAATCTTGTTCACATCACGTATTTGCAATTTTTTGGGGATTTTGAGGCGGCAGGACAATACAGTTGGGGTAGTGCAACTCTTGCTTACCTATATAAAAAATTGTGTCTTGCAGCCGACGTTGATGGAGCAGAGATTGCAGGTTCGGCCATATTATTGCAATTATGGGCATGGGATAGGTTGCCTTTTCTTGCACCAATAATGAGAGGGCATATTCGAGACGACATCATACCAAACGAAGAATTATTTCCACCTCCTCTATTTGGTCATAGGTAATTAATATTTTTTAACATAGTAATTTCAATTTGAGTATATTTATCTACATGTACATTCATGCATGCTTTGTGTTTTTTTGTACATTTCTATAGGTGGAGACATGCCTTGGAGACCACAGGAACATCAATGCATGTGCTGACAAAATACAGAGAAATGATTGACATGCAAGCACCCGACGAAGTAAGAAATATACTTAATCATTTTTTCCAAATACCCTATTCTACAATGGTGAAATGCAAATTTATTCATTTCAAGTTATTTTTTTATAACTTCAGGTAATTTGAGAACCGTATCCTGAGACAGTTATAAGGGACCTGCCTGCATATTGTAGCAGTGGTCGTGCTATTTAGCAAACGATGACACCTTTGCTTTTCTTCTGTGTTGTCGAAATATATAATCCTGATAGAGTCATGCGACAATTCGGTTTGAAACAAATGATAGCATGGAGCTACATAAGATTGACTTGAGAGGGAAAATGGATAAGGATTGGAGTGCAGAACATAGTGCTTATGTCTGCCTGTGGAACGAACGTGCTTCCAATATTGCAACTGATGAAATATTGGAGGAGCCATTAGAATTTTATGACCCGTATATGCTATGGTATCGTCGCATTACACGACGATTCATGTCTCGTCGTGGAGCTATTGTTGAGCTATTGGTAAGTACAATTTCATTTTTTTCAGTCATGAAGTCTTTCAAATAGTTGTTTTGATTTTACTTTCGCATAAAACTTCATAAGTTTTTTTATATGTAGGCACATGGAATGACATCAATTCATCGGTTAACATTGGGTGATGATGTGTCTATTGCACGTATTAGAGATGTAGCTGCATCGACTTTGACTGCAGTACATGCAGATTATCGCATGCATAATATGCCCACTTCATTTGAAGCTTCTCATCAATCTTGTCATGATGATACACGTTCGAGGCATGACACTCCAGTGTATACTCCATCAGTACCTCTCAACCAGTTCGAGACTCTATATACTCCATCAGTACCTCTCGACGAGTGTGAGACTCCACATACTCCATCAGTTCCTCCCAACATGGCATTCGAGGCTACATAAGCCTTTCCATTTGACAGGGCACCTACATCTTTGCGCAATTTTAATGCAACTCCAATAATGATGAATTTATCTTGGAGTACAAGTACTTATGATGGTGGAATGCGTGATATCGACGATATTCAAATAGAATATGCTCAAAATCCTGCTGATGTGGGTTATTCGAATGTGTCATTAGCTTTAAATCGTAATGTCCGAGTCGTAAAGAGAACACGTTGTGGGACTGGAAGTCATTATTAGGGGTTAGACTAGGACTTTTTTTTACTTTCACATGACATGTTTTTTGGTTTATATAATGCTTTGTAGTTCTTCCACTTCAATTTCCAACTTCTTCATTTATATCAAATGAGATTTTTGGCATCACTGACATTACTTTTATGAATTTTGTAAATTACTTGTAACTTCATATTTTATACTAGGTTGTATTAACAAAATAATCAAAACAATGACACACGACTTCCATCGCAAGAAAATATCGGGACTTCAAAAGCACAAGAAAAAAAATGAACTTCGAAAAAAACAAGTCACGACTTGCTGCTGGCTTGCTGTTTTGAAGCAAGTCGTGACTGCAAGTCGCGTTTTCCGCACCTACTCAAAACGTGATCTCAAATCACGTTTTCAGTTCCACGAAAAAAAATTTGGACATGGCAGTGAGGTGGCAGTGACATGACATGAAATGTGTTAGATTTGTAAATATTTCTTTGGGTGTGTTAATGGGATATATATTGTCGTCAAATGTGTCAATCAAGCAAAAACTCCCAATATCACTATAACAGCCCAAAATTTACTAATAGTAAATTAGTCCATAATCAAGGTTACCGACTCGTGACTTGACCCAAAAGGGGGTACATAGTCCCAAAATTCGGTGTGAGGTCCGAGAAATATATTACTTTTGAGTGATGGATGTCTAGTGTGATGTATGTGTGTACACTTTACCCGAGAATATATATTTAGTGTTGTATTTTATAAGTTTGGCGAGCGAGTGGAGACACGCCTCGAGACGTATGCCAACGTGGGACCGAAGTAGAGAGTAATATGGTAGGACATAATTTAGTTAATTGTGATTAATATAATTTGCATATAGTTGAGTTTATGCAAATATGACCTAAGTTAGGAAAATTAAACTATAAGCATTAATATGCCTCGGGATACGTGTTGTCATCGTCACAAAGTAAATTAAGTTAAAGTGTGTGTTAGCATGGATAAGTTAGTGGGCTATATGACCAATTTATGAGCTAGTAGATTGTCCTAAAGATGCTTGTGTAAACAAGATCAATGGTCACAAATAAGCCTCATCACTATATAAATGAAATTATTGGAGATTTCATGCAAAATCAACTCATTTTCATTACAAGATGAGAGAATAGAAAAATCTGGAGTGAAAGTTCAACAAATTTGTTGAAAAATTATGGTAAATTGAAGGGTGGTTGATCAAATTAAAGAAGATTTACAACTACGTAAGCCAATCTTCATCACCACTTTATTAAAATCAACAAAGAATTGTAAGTTTTGGTTCACTTCTATTTTCAGCAATTTCAGTGGGAAAATGATGTTTTTGAAATCTAATTTCATATTAAGATTCCTTGTAGAATTCCACTAATTCTACTATAAAAAGAAAATTCTGGATTTGGATTTGTTTTCATTAAGTTATGAATTTTTGTTGTAAAACAACACTAAAAATTATGCATGTTGTTATTGTGAACCGCTGTCTGTAATTTAGTCATAACTTCTTCATTTTAAATCGAAATGGACCTATTCTAGTGGCACTTGAAAGCTAACTAAAAAATGAACAACTTTTATGTACATAAATATTTTGAAATTCGAATGTTTTCATGTCTAAAAATCCTTTATAACTTTGATGATGATTCTGAAATGTCTGGGTTCACATTTTTGCTAATGTTTTGTTATTTTGAGCATAACTCTCTCATTTCTAATTGGATTGAGCGCATATTTTTTAGCATGATGTCCTAGAATATGTTTTTAGGCTCCAGTAAAAAAAATCATAAGTTTTGAAGCTATTGTTTAGGAGAAATAAAATTTATAAAGTTGCTGGTTGGAATCTAAAACTGTTTTGAGTCATTGTGGTAAAACTTCCATATATCCTTTGATTCTTATCAAAATTGTACAAACCTTATAGTTCTGGAAAGCTAAGTTAAAGCACTTAAGACTTCCTTTTGTACTACAATACGTTATTTTAACATTTTGATAATTGAAATCAACTCGTAAACTGTTGCACCAAAACAATATTTATTAACTAAAGTAGATTTCAATATAAACAAAGTATTAAGGGGGCTGATTATGAACATTATAATTTAAGACCACTTAACCAACCTCAAACAAGTTAAATTAAATTTGTTAGGACATCTCATGAGCTTATAGAGGACTTACAGGGTGTGGAATGCGAGTTTGGAGTAATCGAGAACTGATATAGGCTAGGAATTGCGTGCATTTGAAGTAAGTAACATGCTAAGGCAATTCTCTCCATTTCATTCCATTATTGACTTAATATATAGTCATTTGGACTGTTTTAGTGTTGATCTTATATTCCTAATGTCATGCCTTATATATACTTTTGTGTCTATGATTGTTTTGGCTATAATCCTCGTGTAATAACTTGTCCCATGACATTCCTTGTTTTAGTTTTGTTTTATGATTGGATTCCTTTATTGTTGTTGATCTAGAAGCTATTGAAATGTCTTCGTAATAGCATGTTATGATTTGTTTGACTATATTATTGGTGTATGTATACACCTATGTTAATATGTTTGTTGTGTGATCATGTTTGTACAATCTTCAACACGAACTTTTTTTAGGTGCCCTGACTTTATGAGTTGCACGATACATGGGGTTAGGGTCCCTAGAGATGTTGACACTCCACAAAGTTGATATTTTTCCATTATACGAGATGTGTGGCTCACGAGTTTATAGTCCATGGGGATGTCGGCACTCCAAACAGCTGATGTTATTAATGCGACACACGAGATTAGAGTCCCTGGGTTTGTCGGGTGACCAAACCTAGACTTGCATGATCATTTTGTCTATCATTCTTTGTAGAAGCTTGGCAACTGTTTGCATACTTTTCTTTTAACTTTTCATTATTCATATATATGTATATATATATTGTATGCTTTCAGTTAGCATTCTTTGTATATTTTGGAAATGTGGATAAATAGCTTTTAGGTTTTACTTTCTACTTTACCGTACTTACCGTCCTTTTTATGACGGTGTGTGCAGATACTTCGAGTAGCAGACCAAGGAATTAGAAGATCAACGACTGCATCTGAGTCATGGACGAGTGGTTTATACTACTTTTGTAGGTGATTGTTTTGTGTATTAAATATTTATTTTTTATATATACTTTTTGGGTTATATATTGGGACGAGAGACTTGAGTCCCCGACTAATGCAGGTATTACTAGGTATGACTACATGTGATCGTCTATTTACCTAGTTTCCACAGTAGGTGTTTCTATAATGCTTTTGCAAATTTTATTAAGTCTTCTGCTGATAATATTAAAATAATAAAAAGTTTTAATTAATTATGAAAATCACAATTAACGAGAAATGAATAATACTTATCCTGAACAAGAATAACAAGATAAATGAGACAAAAGGCTGATTAATACGTTGGTGAATCCCGCGTTGCATGGATCATGGCTTAATGATAGGATTAGTGTAACGTTTCACTTTCCAAATGGATCGCCACGGGGGCCGATGCGAGCCCACAATCTATGTCCCACATGCCAACTCATCCACCATTTAATCATTATTAACCTCAAATGACAACAATTTACTATTTACATTGTTACTAAACTTAAGTCATCTGTTAAGATCATGTTAAACCCGAATAAATTAAAGTGAAAGTCTTTAGCATGACAAAATATATATAACAGTAAAGTCATGCAATTAATTTTGATACCTAGTGTAGAAAACTCATATATCATCATAGATAAAAAAAATTGTACTTTAATGTAACAAAATATCAACAGTATAGAGTCCTAGTGTATCACTCATAATCCCAAATCCTAAAATAGAACAAAACATGTATATACAAACATACAAGCCTGGCTAAAAGTCTTTGTATTCCGGTAGCTTGCCCTTGCCCCGGCTTGTACTAGGATCTGCACTCAAGCCATCACAAAAAGACAGATGACGAGTCCAAAGTGAGTATTCTTAAGGAAATTAAGCGAGCAATAAAGAAAGTAAATAATGAAATTTAAACAAAACTATTGAATAAACATACAGAAATAAAAACATGCAGCAATGCTCATCGCATGTATATGTAATAGTGAAAGCTCAAAGTGTGTGTTCCTAGCCCTCAGGATCGACTAGCGTCATACTTCGAACTCCCAACAGACTACTGCCGGCGAGTAGCACTCAAGCAAGGCCAGTGTAACGGCCCAAATTTTAATTTCGCCGTTATTATGGATTATTTTCAGACTTGGACGACAGCTAAGATCCACGTGGATACTGCAAATAGGGCGGGGCATGCTGACTAGGTAAATAGTAATTTTGTATGATTGTTTGCCTATTCGCGATGCTATATATTGAGTTATTTTCTTAACATCGCATGTGTGTATTTCTATCATTTAATCGAGCGAGATAGTGTAACGGGTGTTCGCCTCGAAAAACGTGTCGAGACGGGTACTAAAGAGCGAACTATGGGTACACTAGGTCGGGGAAACTAAAACACACAAATTAAATAAATAAATAAATAATGGTCAAATAATTACTATGGAATAGATATTGGGTGGTTAGTGATGCGGCGGTACGCGTATATCGCGATTCAAACGTGAAACTCGGGCGTCGAAACGCTCGAAAACACAGGCGAGTGTCTCAGCTGTGTCACGCTTGGGAGTCAATGACACAAAGTCGATTAACTTACCCTCATATACATTCCACCTCACTCCCTCATCATTCTCACCTCTCCCTCACGTCACTCTCTCACCTCACCTACACCTCACTCTCTCACATACACACCCACACTCACACACGTTCACACAGTAGGGAGGCCGAGAGGAAGAAGAAGGAAATGAGAGGAGGAGGAGAGGGAGGAACACGCCGGGAAGGAGAAGAGGAGGTGGAGACGTCAACGGCCGATGTAAGTCGTTGCTTTTGTTGTGTTTTCGGTGTGTCGGCCATGGTGGCCACGAAGGGGTTCGGCCATGGAGGTCGAACCAGTCGAGGTGGAGATGGTAAGGGTGTCTCCCCTGCCATCGAGTCCACCGGGGTTGGGGTGGACAGCAACCCCAACCCAAACCAGAGAAGAAGAAAAAAAAAAAAAAAAAAACACCAGTAACGTTCTCTGTGAGGAAGAAGAAAAAGATGGGGTGGGGGTGGAACGGTTGGGTCGGTCCGGGCCCAACCGGACCCGACCCGGGTGGGTCCGAACCGAGTCGGGCCGACCCGGTCCAGGGACCCATCCATATATTAAAATAATATAATATAAAATTTTAATTTAAAAATAATTTTAAATTAAAATAAATTACAGAAAAGCCTCGAAAATTATGTGGAAAATTGTGGAAAAAATCTAGAAAATCAGGAAAAATTATAAAAGATGAGAAAAAGGTAGAAAAAAATAGTATTCGAGAATTTTTCGGCCGTTGACACCCCGATATAACTCTAAAAGGGTGTCAAACCAAAACTTTTTGAAATGAAAATTTTCATAATTTGGCAACACATTATAAATTCACTTAATTTGACTCTAAACTAGTTAAAATGGTTTAATGGGACACCAGGAACTTAGGAGACCACAATCGGGAGTCAGGCACGTATCTCGAGACGTGAGTGAGACTTTGGAGTGCGTTTTTGAGGTACGTAAGATTTCATCTGAAAGTCACTGAGGGTTTATTTTTCCATCGTTGATTTCCTATTCCTTGTTATTGTACTTTATTCCGTGATACATTTGGGTTGGTGGTCGAGTTACTCCCACCTGATATTCATTGTGTACTTATGGCATACTATGCTGTAGCACGTGTGATCAGGCATTCGGTGAATTGCAACCCGAGTTGTAAGGGTACACGTGTCGGGCAAGCCCCGCGAGGAACCAGGTGAAAGGAAGTGGGGGCACCCACCGAAAGGATCCTGGGGGTCCGAAGTACAGTTTAGTCTGACTGGGACGAGTACACACTTTGTTTCTCTCGTGTTATGTATTCATGTGATGATCTTAGCACAGTTGCATGTTTAGTTTATGCATGATTATTTGACATGTTTATTGGTATTTGTTTATTTTCTTGTAAATGCTCGGTGTACTTCGTTGGAATCTTACTAACTGTACTCTCCATCTTGTTTTTTTGTGATGTTCGAGTGCAAATCCTAGTACTAGTAAGGGCAAGGGGATTTTGTGCGACTTTATCTGATTGCCCGCGGTCGAGGACCTACTAGTACGTGCGATTTTGATATTTTGTTTTACTTTTGGGTATTGGGGGACTGGATAGACACTGTACTTGTATATATTACTGCTTAGTATTGTCGTCTATATACAGAGTACTTTCCCGGGTTTTTCCACAATAGGCGTTGCTCTTAAAATGATGCTTATTACGATTATAAATTTAATTGTTTTACTTATTTTTAAACTTAAGACTTCCGCTGTTTTGTTTTTTATGCTATAAAAATGATTAAACTGTCGAACTAAATTGATTACGAAATGAGCTTAACATGCAGAATGAGTAATTATGATGTAACAAGGGATGTTAGTGGCGCATGGGACCCAGTAGGTCAAGGATCTGACAGGACCGTGGGACCGCGCCTCCCCACGTGGCGACCTCGGGATTTGGGGCCGCCACAGCCAGTATCCGGATCCGCTAGGTGGTCGGAGTGGAGCCTATGACGCACTCACACATGCCCGTCACTCTCTCGGGTAGCCCTATTTACCAAGATGGTACACGTGTTATGGCCTAATGGACGTACATACAGAAATGACACAGAAGGAGAGCCTCAACGTCCGTCCATTACAACATACCAGGAATAGAGTAATAAAAGACCGAAAATGAATTCAAAAGAAAAAATAAATACCGCTCAAGAAATTTCAGTTGGGATAGTACACACCTCACACCGCACTTCGTGTCCTGTCACTAACCTCCGGTCCGGCTCCGCCTATTCTCGGATATCCCAAATTATAGCCCGTACTGACTTATTTCCATGTATAAGTGATATTTAGTCATTTGTATGTATGTTAACCATTTCACACAAATAATGTCAAAACAGGGGTGCATTAGCGTGCTAGGTCTGGGCATTAACGCGCTAGATGCCCAGACAGTTATGCGTTCTTAGCCCAGACGAACATTAACACGCTAAATTCTGGCCTAGCGCGTTAGATTATGTGATTAGCGCGCTAATCGCGTTCTGGACATCAACATTGCTGCAAATTTTGGGGTTTTCTACCGCCCTACCAACTAACCACACAACACCAACAACACTTCAAAACACTAGAAACCCGTCATAACAATAACTCACCAAACTCCAAAACATCATCAACATCTACAAAATTATGATAAAAAAAGAAAAAAAATGTGATGTAAGTGATTCTCACATTAGATTTGATGTTTCTCCTCCTTGAATCTCCAAGAAAAATCACTAAAACCCTGGTTTTGCTCTTCAATTTTTTAGATGGAAAGGATAAGAGAGAGAAAAGGTGGTGGAAATAAGTCAAACTTGACTTACATAGGTTGAATTTGCATCTCAACTCACTACCTCGTCTCTAGGCCATCCAAGGCACCTCATTTGCTCATATTCTAACCCCTCGTGACTCCAATTAGGACACATTTGGCCCACTCACCCTTGTTTTCACCTCAAAAAGTTCATTTTCAGGTGTTCCGACGCTCGATTTCGCGTCTCGAACCACGACATACGCGCATTACCATGTTCCTAACCACACATTCCATATTAATTATTTAACCAATTTTATTCATTTTGTGTGTATTATTTTTCCCCGGCCTAGTGTTAAGTTGATAAACTATCTGGTACCCGCGTCGACAAGCATATTGAGGCGACTACTTAACACACGGTCTCGCACGTCAAATGGAATATAATAACACACATTGCGATGCCATTTGCACTATTTTGATATAAATATCGCAAATTAACAATTCAGCACACAAAAATAATCATACTTTTAGCTCCAGACCCGCTCAAGCCTAACTGCGGGTCCCACTAGTGTCTGAGCTGTCAGCCATGTCTGCAACCACGTCAAAAATAATGGCGAATTAAATTCAGGCCCCTACGGTTCTTCCCAACTAGGTGAAATCTCGTCCTGAAATTTAAATTAAACTGAAACTACTTACTGGCAAATAAGTGGGGATACCGTCGTCGAATAGTAGACTCAAGCTCCCAAAGGAGTCCATCGGTTCCGTGATGCTGCCAACGTACCAAAACCTTCGGGATCTCCTTATTTCTCAAAATCCGAGTCCTCTTATCCATGATTTCCACATGTTGTTCTTCGTATGACACGTCAGATCGCACCTCAATCTAACGTACATCAACCATAGGCCTCGATCTCGACCTAGCCAGCCTCGACATGGAAATATGAAACACTAGGTGTACTGTAACGGCCCATTTTATAAATTTCTCTTCACTTGGCATACGTGGACGCCAGCTCAGATCCACAGGAACATCGCAATAGGCTAGGACGCAGGGGGACTAGGGTATGCTAGGTAATTGTGTGTTGGATGCTTATTTGCGGTGAAATTTATTGAAATACATCGCATGTGTGTATGTTGCATCAAAATACGTGCGAGATTGTGTGAACTGTATTCGCCTCGATATACGTGTCGACGCGGGTACCGGGTAGTTGACAGGACCGAATATTAGGTCGGGGACACTAAACTACACAAATTATAAAATAAAAATGGCCAAATTACTAATATGGAATGGGTATTAGGCGGCTAGTGACGCGACGGTACGCGTATATCGCGATTCGGACACAAAAACGGGCGTCGAAACGGCCGAAAAATGAGCGAGTGTCCCAGTTGTGTCAAGATTTTGTGTCAAGGACACAAAGTCAACATCCCTTATCCATACATCACCATCACCTTTTCTCTCACCTCACCTACACCTCTCTCAAACCTCACACACACACACACACCCGTACACACACCGATCGGGAGGCCGAGAGAGGGAAGGAGGAACGCGGCGAGGAGGAGGAGAAGCCGGGAAGGAGAGAAGAGGGAGGAAGCGTCACGATCGAGGTGCGTTTTGTGATTTTTGTTGAGTTTCGGTGGTTTGCCGTGGTGGCGAGACGGGGGTTCGGCCATGGAGGCCGAACCGGGTCGCGGTGGTGATGGCAGGGGTGTCTCCCCTGCCATCAAGTCCACCGGGGGTTGGGGTGGAGAGCAACAAACCAGAAAAAGAAAAAAAAAAAAAATTCTGATCGAACCAAATTCTGATCGAACCAGTGAAAACTGGTTCGATCAGAGGATGAAGATGCACACGCGCGAGCGTGCGCGCGTGTGCATCCCCTCATGGGCCGAGCCCAGAATGGGCCAGGCTCGGCCCGTGGGCCGGGTCGGGTCCGACCCGGTTGGGTCGACCCGACCCAAATCATACCCGAACTGTGCGCGGGTTGGGTCCAACCCGTTGGGCCGACCCGACCCGACCCAAACAGTAAAAAAAAAACGAGAAAAAGAGAAGAAAAATGGAAGAAAGAAATTTGGGAAATTTTTGGAAAATTCCGAAAAAATTGGAAAAATTCTGAAAAATATATATCTCCATAAAATAAATAGAAATTTATGAATTTCCATGAAAAATAAAATAGTTGGATATTTCGGACGCGACTTTTTGCGGGGTTTTGCCTCGAAAAGCGCAAAATAGGCAATTTGACCTAAAAATGTTAGAAATTTGTTGAAAATTGTCATGATAAATTAAATTATTGATAAATTGACATAGGTTGACACGGGTGATCAATTGGCGGCCAAGGACCCAGTGGACTTGGACCCGGGGATTGATTACGGGATAGAAGAGCGCGTTGTGAGGTTTGTAAAACCCAATGGAAAAACTCTTGAGTATTTATTTTGCTTTCGTATTTCCATTCCTTTCCATTATTCCTTGTGATTTTTCCTATATCTATATCTTGTCGTTGTTTGCACGGTTGGTTCGTTACTTCCACCGAATTTTTCGTTGTGTGTTTATGCATTCTAGACCATAGCATGTGTATCAGGAGTGCTCGGTGGATAACAACCCGAGGGAACTACTACATGTGTCGGTGCGTCGTAGGTCTACGCCGGCCACCGAGAGGGATCAAGCGATGGCTAGTTGGGTGCGCCCACTAGTGGGATCCTGGAAGGAAATCCCGAAGTATGGTTTAGTCTGATTGGAACAGACACGCACATTTGCACTTTATCGTTATTTACGCATGCGATGCCCTACTTACAGTTGCCTGTTTACATTCCGCATGTTTATTTAACAGTATTCATTGAATTCCATTTATTTATTGAATGCTCGGAGGAGTTCCTTGGGATTTTACTGATTGGACTCGTCATCCAATTTCTTCTGTGATGATTGAGTGCAGATCCTAGTACAAGTAAGGGCAAGGGGATCTTAGGCGACTATTTCGACTTGCCTACCTCTTGAGGACTACTTGTACGTGTGATTATTTTGATATTTTGATTCTTTTGGGAACTGGGGAGTGACATGACATTGTATAGTTACTTTACATGGTACAGTTATCTACCGTTATTTTCAGTACTTTTCAGGGTTTTTTTTCCACAGTAGGATTTGTTGCATTAATTAATATTTTTGCATTTACGTACAACTTCCGCTGCATATGTTATATATACACTGTACACACACACAAGTGGATGCGAATCTCGAGACAGAGAAAGGACGGGCAGGTGCCGTACACGTGTAGTTGGGCCAGCTGGCAAGGAGTACACGGAGACAAGTCACCCCGGGGCGGCGAGGGCCGCCACATGTACCCCTGCCAACTGCGGTGGAAATTCCAAACGATATGCCGATGTGTTCCTCAACTCTGAAAGGCCCAACGTATCTTGGTGCTAGTTTCCCTTAATGTCAAACCTTTGATGACCATTCTAGGGCGAAACTTTCATATACACCAAGTTTCCACGCCGACCACCTAGCGGATCCAAATACTGGCCTTGCTTGAGTGCTACTTGTCGGCAGTAGTTTGTTGGGAGTCCAAAGTATGACGCTAGTCTGACCCTAGGGGCTAGGAATACACATTTTCAACTTTCAATGTTACATATAGATGCGATAAGCAAAGTTGTATGTTTTTATTTCTGCATGTTTATTTAATAGTTTTGTTTAAATTTCAATATTTGCTTTCTTTATTGCTCACTTAATTTCCTTGGGAATACTCACTCTGGACTCGTCATTTATCTTTTCGTGATGACTTGAGTGCAGATCTTAGTATGAACCGACGCAAGGGCAAGCTACCAGAATACAAAGACGTAAAGTCAGGCTTCTACGTTTGTATATACATTGTTTGTTTTATTTTCGGATTTGGAATTGTGAGTAATACACTATGACTCTATATTGTTGATATTGTGTTATATTGATGTCCATTTTTTATTTATGATGATATATGGGTTATCCACACAAGGTATAAGAGTTAATTGCATGACTTTAATGTTATATATATTTTGTCATGCTAAAGACTTTCGCTGTGATTTATTTGGATTTAAAATAATCTTAACAGATGACTAGAGTTCAGTAACAATTTAAATAGTAAATTGTTGTCATTTGAGGTTAATAATGATTAAATGGTGGATGAGATGGCATATGAGACACAGTTGGCGTTGGTAGGCCAGGTTGTGGGCCCGCATCAACCCTCGTGTCTGTCCATTTGGCAAATGGGTCGTTGCAATTAGGCCGGACAATACTGCGTTTGGGGAAACAAGCCATCATAATCACATTCCCAACTTCATCAAATCCTTCCCCAAAAAAAGGCAACTTCAAGATTTCATCCTAATGTGGCGTGGTCCTTTAATATTGCATTGCCTCATGAATTGTTATAACTAGACCTTAAAAAAAATAGTAGTATAAAATATCCTTTCCTAATATGATAAAATATGATAATAGGATAAAATATCCTTTTAAAAAAAGGTCGGGAACCTTGCTCTTTATAAGGTTTAATATGATAAAACATCCTTTCCTAATTACTTTCTGCATCATTTGAATTGTATTTTAAGTAACTTTTAAACTCTAAATTTGATAATGGAACACTTCAATAATAAACTTAATTATTATGGGTGATGAAGTAACATTTTTAAATTTTTTATTTAGATAACACCGCATCAAATTTGGAATTCACGAGTGTTATATGATACAAATCAAACAATCTAAAAAAGTTAAGATATAATAACAACTCGTGAAAGAGTTAGAATATGATAACAAAATTTGTAAAAGGTTGGTGTATTTCAACTAATTTAGCCCGACTAGAAATTACAACTTATAAACAATTGATTGAACTTAATTCCTCTTTAGCAAGTTCTGAACTTGGGTAAATAAAAAAATTGAATTGAAGAAGCCGTCTTCCGTGTGATGCCCAATAGTGCGGGAACGTAAATGAGTTGATCTGATCGGCATCCAAAACCACACGTAAACATGCCCTCCATCCCAAATTACAACTTGAAAAAGGAAAAAAGGGAGAAAAAGTAAAAAAAAACTCGGAGAATAGTCCGTGTAGCTCTTTTGCAATTGCACCGCTATTTACTTCGAGGGTCGCTAAGGGCACCCCACCATTTGATGAAGGCACCCAGTTAATGTGGGCACAAACCGATTTACCTAGGGCACCCAAAAATTAGACCCGAAATACCTAAACTACCCCTCGTGGAAATCCATCTGCACCCCACCACCCTCGTGCGAACCCCTGAGCACCCCACCACCCCCACCACCACCACCACCTTCACCGAACTCCTTGTGGAAGAATCCATTCGTTTTGAACCGACCAGTGAGAGGAATCCCCGAAATCGTGTTCTTCGTCCCTCGTCGTGTGTTTCTCCTTCGTTGTTCGAGTTTTCTGCATTTTGTAGGGTCCAGTGTGTGAGCCGATTTCGTCTCCAAATTAGGACTCGGTTGAAGATCGTCGAATTAAGTTACATTTGGTAGAGTAGTTGTAATGTGTGTGTGGCGGTTACGCATGTCCGAGACAGAAGCTAATATTTTTGGGAACTTGCAGTCTCGGCCACGTAGATCGGAAGAGTTGACAGAGTATCGGTTACGCATGTCCGAGAATACTGCCGTTATCTCGGCCGTGACATGACGAGAGCTACAATTAGTGATAGGTAATGTGGCGTCGGTGGTGTACAACCGAGAATTTTGTCATACACTCGGTTGTCCACTTCCGAGAGGGTCTTAGTAGGCTCGGTCGTCATAGGACGAGAGTAAGGCGAATTGAAATGGTCAATCCATCTCGGTGGTGTATAACCGAGAACTTGCTATTGGACTCGGTTGTAAACGACCGATATATTGGACTACTTGTCGGTCATGGGTGACCGAAAATATGGGTTGTTTCACGAACCTGCTTGACCGAGACATCAGAAATGGATGAGTTTGAACATTACTTTTGGTAAAAAAAATTTGTGGTATGTCAAACTAACAATACAAGATTGAAAATCCAGCACGACAATTTGCACCGAAACTTAATTAATTATAAATCTCCGTAACATTCAAATCTCCGTAACATTCAAACTGACTCTAAAAAAGGTCCATCCATAAGTAAACAACAATCAAAATACAGTACAACATTTGCATATACATAGAACATTCGGAGGAATTGGCAAAATTTCTAAATGTTTAGCCATCAAGGTTTCTAGGTACAAGTTTTAACCTAAGGTGTATCTAAATCTACAACAGGTATGGTGGCTTCATCATCAGCAGTTGCAATGGGCGCGATGTCTCGAAAAACGAATCCATCTCGCCAACCTTTGGCGCAGTCCTCAACGTACCGATCCCACGATGGATATAAGGATGGCAGCGGTGCATTCATACGCAACTGCACCTATCAAAGTGAACAGTAGAACATAGAAGATATTGTCACAACCCCGATTAAGGGGGAAACAAACCAATTCACAAAAAATCATAGAACTTACCCTAACCCAATGGATATTCATTTCATTTGCCATTGCAATGATAAGTCTGTTGTGCAATGACGACGGTGGAGTACTACGTAGAGGTAGGAATGTGGAGGCACTCCCATGCGAGAGGTTGACGAGAATGACATTGAATGCGGTGGATACTAACAATCTCGTGTCTGGAAGTGTCAACCATTCTTTGAAAGATGCTCCCTCTTGCTTCTCTGGGCAATGCACCGCATTCTTGACAGTCTCGAAACTCGAGCCAAACACTTCCCGCTAAAGGTCTTCATACCCGATAATCTCATCGTACATTCTTCTACGCACAATCGTCCACCCGTCTACGTCGGTAAGTCCAAGCCCATAGGCTATACACCGATATCCACAATTTCCATCGGAAACCACATCGATAATGGCCTCAACATGTGGCAACCAATTCGGTTCTAAGCAATGACCATAAGCCATGTTAGATCCACTTTGCGTGCATCGACTGGCACGACGCATTTGTGGAACAACCTTGCCTTTCTTCTGCCTAGAAGTGGAGGCCTCTTTTGTGGAGTGGGAGGACTCAAATCCGCTCTCCACCCGTCTCGTCGAAGAATCGTCATCATCGTGTTTTATCTTCGACATTGGGGTGCCTCCGATTGGAGACCCCGGTGTCCTCCCACCCGCATCCTCAACTTCCCGCTCGCACTCCACAAAAGACGAAGGTGGACTAATCTCCCTGAGCTGCTCACTTTCAGTCCTCACCCCGCATCCTCAACTTCCTCCTCCCCTTTATTCAATCTTCCTGCGGTGTCGTGATTGTGCCTCCCACAAATCACAGTGACATACCATAAGGATTCAACATTTTCCTTGACGTTAATTTGGAAAGGGCATCCACATTTCTTCGTACCAGTGTGAGTCCTCGCATTTTCATCATTCCTTGATTTCTTTAAAATTTTTGCCGCTTTCCCCTTCCCTACTCTCTGAGCCAGTCCCCTATATGTCACATACCTCTCACAGGCAATTTTCACCCTTCCCCTGCGCTTAATGCCCCCGGCATCCGAGCGTTTCGTTACTAACATAAACTTGTTCTCACCACCAATCATTTGAAGTCATGAAATAGCCGCTTCTCGAAAGGGGAATGGCTTAGAAGGTGTAAAAGTGTCCTTGTAGTCTGGAAAATTACTAGATAACGGCATTACCTGCAATACAAACAGTGTAACATTATAATCAACCAAAATGTACAGCACAATCACAAAAAAATCCAAAAAATAGGTTCTCGGTTGTACAGGTCCGAAACTTTCTTCAGAGTCTCGCTCATGTACTACCGAGAGTTACTCAGTACTCTCAGTCGTACCAGTATGTGACCTACGTAAAACCTCTCGGTCCTCTATGACCGAGACATTACTATACATCTCGGTCCTGCAAGGCCGAAACAATCGCGCATCCAGACAGAAACTTCGGATAACCGCATAAAAAACACGAAAAATTTGCAAAATTACCTCAAGGACGACCTCCTCTGGTACCGAAGCATTACAATCCTCAATTATATAGTGGAAACAACTTCGGATTTGAAGAAATTACCAAACCCTACGTTGACAAATAAATCATCATTTTCACAGTTATACACAACTAAACAGTTCTAAAAAACCCGAATATGGTTGTCAAACATTGTTACCTCGCTGTCGGATGATGTCAATCCGCAAGAATCGATCAGCTCTTCGCCAAACGCAATGTGGCTGTGGTTCAAGCTTGGTGGTGGGGTGCCCTAACTCCTTGTCAAAATGGTTTGAGGGGTTTGAACCATTATATATACAGGGGCAAAATGATCTTTTCCATTTTTGTTGGAATTTTTACAAATAAATTAGGTGCGTTCATGAAAAGGTGGGGTGCCCTTAGCGGCCCTCTTTACTTCACTCTCTCTCTTCTCTCTTCGTCAATGAGGACTCATCTCCTCATTTCCTCCAACTGAAGAAACCCTAACCCTAGTCATGGCGTCGCGGAAGCTCCTATCATCTCTCCTCCGATCCCCTCTCCGCCGCGCCGCTTCGATCTCCACCCCTAAAACCCCATCTCCATGTCCCCTCCGCCGCTCATCCCCAGCTGGATTCATCCTCAATCGCGTCGTCGACTTCTCCACGTCCGCCGCAGCGGCAGCGGCAGCTCCCGCGCCTTCGTCTGCTCCGCCTCCACCGCAGCAGACTAAGCTTTCTGGTAAGATAACGGATGAGTTCACCGGCGCCGGAGCGGTCGGGCAGGTGTGCCAGGTGATCGGTGCCGTTGTCGATGTGAGGTTCGATGAGGGGTTGCCGCCCATCCTGACTGCGCTTGAGGTTTTGGATAATTCGATCCGGTTGGTGCTGGAAGTGGCGCAGCATTTGGGGGAGAACATGGTGAGGACGATTGCGATGGACGGGACTGAAGGCTTAGTGCGCGGGCAGCGAGTGCTCAATACTGGTTCTCCAATTACGGTACCGCGTTTTCTTCTTCTCCTTCTTCTGTTGTTCGTTTAGCCTAGATATGGTGTTTCTCTGGATGGGTAATCTGGAAATCTTTCATTGGGATGTTTTGTGTGTAAATCTTGTGTTTTCTTCATATCTGACCTGCTGAATGTGGTTTGATTGTATTGATTATAGAAGATGATTAGACAATATGAGTACTTTGTGTTGAATTATAATGCTGGAAATGAAATGATGATTTGAATTGATTGACCAGTGTGTTGCTGGTGCAGTGGCTAAGTGATGGAAGGGCTTAGTGGAGTCAGGAGCGTAATAAATGAATGATTTGGATTGTTGGGTTCATCAAGACCGTCGCTTGGTTTATTAATTTCAGCTTTACTAGTCAAAGTTAGTTACATTTCATCATAGAAAAGATTTCATGGTGGGGTATTTTGTTGTAATTACACCATGTAGAGTTTGATGTTGGCCCCTAGAACCCAAATGAGACCAAGTATATAAATCCTGAAATGTAACGACTAACGAGTAGCGGGTCTTTTGCATATTGATAATTTGAAGAATGCGCCCTACTTTAGTAGCTCAATTGTGGATTTGTGTATTTATCTCTTCGATTTTACGAGTCTTTGTGATTTTCTTTTTCAATCTCTGTTAGTTGTAAAGGTCGGCAGGTAGATGAGAAGTTGGAAAGTCGTATTCGATTAATATTTGGAACTATTTTTGCCAATAATATTTTGGAACTGAGCACAAATGGATATCTATATCTTTTATGATAGACTACGATCAGCTTTTCACTCTCGAAAGATTGATGTGCTGTCTTTTCGTTCTTCTTGTTTATCAATATAATGCGGTTTGGACTGCTATGCAGTCATCTTCTTTGCTTTTAAATGTTATTTTTGTTGTTGCAACGTATACCAGTTATGTTTTGTTGATTATGCTATCTTTGGATACTTGTGCAATTCATTAGGTTCCAGTTGGTAGGGCCACACTTGGCCGGATCATAAATGTCATTGGGGAACCTATTGATGAGAAGGGAGATATCAGTAAGAACTCATGAAGGCGATTGCTCAATTTTCTGGTTATTTTAGTTATCTTTTGGGCATTATCATTTTTTTCTTACTTTATTATTTTCCCCTCAGAAACCGAACACTATTTGCCCATCCATCGAGAAGCTCCAGCTTTTGTTGAACAGGCCACTGAGCAACAGATCCTTGTGACTGGTATTAAGGTACGGCAAGTTTCTGATTTCTGCTGCCTCATTTCCTTTCCTCTTACTTAAGACATTGTTTAAGTCATACTCTGCATCCCTCTTCTTTTAATTTCTATTTTTCTGAATTTAAATTTTATTTATTAACCTTTTTTTTCTTCATATTTTTGCTGGTTGAAATCATTATTAATTTATTATAATTATTTCCTAAAATGATAATCTGTACACCTCCTTTTTTTTGTTTTGTATGATCTATGCTAGATGTAACAACCCTTTTTTTTGTTTTGGATATCCATGTAGGTCGTTGATCTCCTTGCACCATATCAAAGAGGTGGGAAGATTGGGTTATTTGGTGGTGCCGGTGTTGGAAAGACTGTGCTTATTATGGAGCTGATTAACAATGTTGCCAAAGCTCATGGTTTGCATAACTTGCAATAACTGTTACAAACATTCCTCTTCTATTTTATACATTTATGTACTAAAAGTTTCTTTTTCTAGGTGGTTTCTCTGTCTTTGCTGGTGTTGGGGAGAGGACACGTGAAGGGAATGATCTGTACAGGGAAATGATTGAAAGTGGTGTCATTAAGCTGGGGGAAAAGCAGGTTTGTGCTATCATTCTTCTTAATTTTTCTGAAATACGCGTATTTTGTAGAGTTTATAAGGGTAAGAATGTATGCTCATATCATAACTTCACTCATTAGCGATACTCTTTATAGTTCCAAGGTTTGAAACTGTTAACAGCATTTCTGAATTAGCATCATTTTATTAAATATTTCTTTCCTTTCACGTTTTAGAGCGAAAGCAAGTGCGCACTTGTCTATGGCCAAATGAATGAGCCTCCTGGTGCTCGTGCACGTGTTGGACTTACTGGGCTCACTGTGGCTGAACACTTCCGAGATGCTGAAGGACAAGATGTGCTGCTTTTTATTGACAACATTTTCCGTTTCACTCAAGTAAGCTTTTTGTGTGGTAGCTTGTAAACAGCTAGTCATTCCACTGCATGGTGTCTAATTTATTCTCCCCCATCTTGTAGGCTAACTCTGAGGTGTCGGCTTTGCTTGGTCGTATTCCATCTGCTGTTGGTTATCAACCAACTTTGGCTACTGATCTTGGTGGCCTGCAAGAGCGTATCACCACCACAAAGAAGGGTTCTATTACATCTGTACAAGCTATTTATGTGCCTGCTGATGACTTGACTGATCCTGCTCCTGCTACTACTTTTGCCCATCTGGATGCCACTACTGTGTTGTCTCGTCAGGTGATGTTTTGATACTAATTTGTCGATAACGAGAATTACATCTTTTTTTTTTCTGGCTGTTAGGCTGTTAATGATGTGTCTGTCATATTGTGATCAGATCTCTGAGCTGGGTATCTATCCTGCTGTTGATCCTCTTGATTCTACATCTCGTATGCTTTCCCCGCATATTTTAGGAGAAGAACACTACAATACTGCTCGTGGTGTGCAGAAGGTGCTTCAGAACTATAAGAATCTGCAAGATATTATTGCCATTTTGGGAATGGATGAGCTTAGTGAAGATGACAAATTGACTGTTGCTCGTGCACGTAAAATTCAAAGGTTCCTAAGTCAGCCTTTCCATGTTGCTGAAGTGTTCACTGGTGCACCTGGCAAGTATGTTGAACTGAAAGAGAGCATTACTAGCTTCCAGGTAATAAAAATTTCTATTACCATATGTAGCCACGGTCTATCTTGTTCTAATATATTTTGAATAGCAAATTGTTTATAAATCAATATAATTATAAAAATGTATCTGTGTGAAACGTTAATATTACTCATGCATTTAAGGTGCGCTAGAATTCTTTCTGAAGGTAAGAATATTAATATATGCATTATTCTTTTCTGGTAAACAGTAAATACATGCAAAATTTGTGAAACTCCTCATCATTTGTTTCTATATTCATGTTGGAATCTTTGAAAGGTACAACACGTGTATTCAATTTGTAATTCTCTATCTGGTAGTTGTCTAATCAACAATATACATTTGAAGAAACTGCGATAACTGTGTTAACATTGCTCATAGGGTAGGCTGCTGAAATCAGCTGTTTTCTTTTCTCATCATTGCATTTCATCTGGATCAGGAATTGTTGACTCGAGTTTATAAAATGATATTGGCATTCAACCAGAACATATGCTTGGAATTTGCTGCAACTTTGAAACAAACTGCAGTCCTAAAAATTTTAACAATCTTTTGTGACGAGGCATTTACTTGAACAATCTTGAACGTTGCGAGATGCGTTACAGGACAAAGTTATAAAGATGATTTATTATTATTATTATTATTATCATTATTACGGAAATTATATGATGTTGTAAAGCAATTTCGACTGTAAAACTGTTGAAATAGTAACCTTGATAAAAAAAAAAACTTGAGAAAGAAGTAGTTGGTCTTGGTTCTGAAGGGTGTTGACGCAGTAGAATATAACTGTGTTAGGTTGATTTCGGGCATTTGCTTCAATGTTCCTTTTTATAATAAGTAACTAGAGGGGGAGTTGATAAGATCTCGGCGACACGATATTAATCCGTGGACTTACTATTGGGAGGGGTTCTGTGCATCTTTTGCAGGGTGTTTTGGATGGCAAGTATGATGATCTTTCAGAGCAATCATTCTACATGGTGGGAGGAATTGAAGAGGTCATTGCCAAGGCAGAGAAGATTGCAAGGGAGTCTGCTGCTTAGTGCTGCTTCTGCCTCCCTCACATGATGATGAAATTCAATAATTTGGTTGGCGGACTTCTTCCATGCCTCTTATCTGAAGTTGAAATTTTGTGGTCAACGAAACAATGTCACTACCCGCCACTTTTAATTTTATTTATTTTGCAGGATTATTGTAGGTACAGAATGAGCTTGTGGGCCCAGGGCCCAATTTTCCGTTTCCCTTTCTTGTTTAATAAGGAAAGAAAATTGCGGATTTGTTTGATATCCCTATCTTTGCTTTCAGTTTAATGTTTGTTGCAATGGGAAAGCCCTTGTTACTTTTGACATAAAAATTTTTGAACTTATTGAGACCATGTTGTGCATTATTTTTGCATGGGATCTTATGCATTGTGTGAAGTTATCATCTGTTAATTTTGATTAATTACTTGAATTATCTTGATATGCTTGCTATAACATGAGTTGATTCCCTTTCTTTAATTTGGAATTGTCTATATCCATTTCCTCTGCCTTGTGCTTTTGGCAGTAGCAATAGAAACTCGGAATTGAGGTTGTATGCTGCTTCTCAGGCCTGTTCTTTTAAATTTCATTTTTGTTTAACCAGGGGAAGATAATCTTGAAGGTGTTTTCATCCCTTGTGTCCAGGAATGTTTTGAACTGTGAATGTATTGTAACATTCGCCAATTTCTTTACGTCTTCAAGTAAGTAATACTAAAATAATGTTAGCATTCTTTATTTTGTTCTCGGTTGGTGCATGATGGACACGTGATTGTTTTGTCTCAAATTAGTAGGGTGGGCAGCGGTTTTCGAAAAATCGCCCAAACCGATCAAACCGCGCGGTTTGGTTTGGTTTTTAAAACTCGCGGTTTGGTCGCGGTTTGGAAAATGACCAAACCGCGATTCTGCGGTTTGGTCGCGGTTTTTGTTTGAGAAAACCGCGGTTTAACCAAATCGATGGCATTTTGGTAATATAAACCAAAAACCCTAAAAGTTAACTATAAAACCAAATCTTCTTCACTCTCCCACTGACGCACAACCCTCTCCGCACAACCCTCACAACCCTCTCCCTCTCCCTCTCCCACACGCCGCACAACCCTCTCCCTCTCACTCCCGCCGTCGCCACCTCCCTCGCTCTCGCATCACCTCCTCACTCTCGCCGCCATCACCTCCCGCTCACATCTCGCTCACGCGCCGCTCTTCGATCTCGCCTGCGCCGTCACCTCACCTCTCTCTCCGCTCACAGCCGCGCCATCGTCGCCGCTTCCACCGCGCGAACGTTCACTGCCGCGCCGCCCCATTGCCTCGCCGTTGCTCACACGCAAAACCGCAACCAAACCGACCAAACCGCGCAAACCGCGGTTCGATTTGGTTGCAGTTTTGGTGGTTCGCGGTTTGGTGGTGGTTTGATAAATCACTAAACCGCAGCCCTTCGGTTTGGTCGCGGTTTGGTGGTGAAATTTCCCACCCCTACAAATTAGCGCCCAAGTCTTTTTTACGTGTCAGTAAAAAAAAAAAAAAAAAAAAAAAAAAAAAACGAACAGAACCCAGATCCTTTACTTGGAACTAAACTGAATTTCTGGAAAGTGCTACCTTTGTTTTTCTTGACTTGTATATTCAGTGCTCCTCATCTCCTCGTTTTTGGCCACAGGCAGTGTTTCTTGGGAAATTTTAGCATGTTGAAATCCAATAGGTTCCGGGTTGCAAGCGGGGCGGGCGGGGTGGGGATCGTGATTACCGTCCCCATCCCCGCGGGGTACGAGGCGGGAATTTATTCCTACAAATTTTTCACAGGGCGAACTTTGTCGCCCCACCCCGTGGAGATCTTCGCAGGGTTGGGAGTCTCCGCAGTGCCCATCAATTTTGTAAAAAATATCTATTTTGATATTCATTCCTTGATTATTTTCGCACTTAAGTACTAGTTTCTCAATTTTTTAAGGAAACTATTTTTCTCAAATTGGAGGATTAACGTGGATTTGTTTTGTTGATTGGGTTACAAGTAGGGCTAGCAATTTGGGTCATGAAACGATTAACACGACACGTAATAAACATGTCGTGGGTTTGGCTTGGGTATGGGTCATAAACATGTTAACACGTTTATACACGGTTAATAAACGAGTCATTAACATGTCAACATGCTAAACTCGTTTATGACTCGCTTAACACGACTAAAGAATAATGTATAAATAATAAATATGGTATAATACATAGATTGGTACAAAATTCACTCATTTGAATGCATGTTAATAGCATAATTTATTAAATTTATTTATAGACATCTTTTATCATATCATATTTTATATTTGAGAGGAAATATTCATTTTACTTTTAATATATTATTTATGTTTTAGATTTTATTAATAATTATTTATTAAAAAAAATTCACCAAAGTAAATTTTAAATATTTTTTTTAGATAATTTTTATAATTTTGTTTATGTTATTATTACGAGTCATTTTTGTTTTATTATTAAGAGTAATAAAGAATTGAATGAATAAGTTGTTGGGTTTTGGGGTTCATACGCAGCGGAGATTACAAAACAGTTTTGACAAAAACCCCAACAGGATCCGAATATAATTCCATTAAAAGCGTTTAAACTAGGAAAAACTTAATCATACCTCAATCGCAATATACATTTCTGAAGGTTGATCGATCTCTAAGGCGCTGCCAACAGCGAACGCCTTCTATCAGCAATCCACACACGAACGACGGCCGAGATTTGAAGTGCTAGCTTCGAGAGAATACCAAACCTTTTTGTTTCTCTCCAAAACGATCCAGAGCATACCAAAAACCCTAAGTCGTTTCTAAAAACGAAAATAGAGTTTCAGCCTTTTTCTTTCGTACCTGTGTTCTAACTTAAAGCGTCTATTTATACAACATTTGTATATAGACGGTTAAGTAAATTACACATATACCCTTACTTAAAGAAGTATAAGTGTAATACACCACAAGGACGTTTCTGTCATGAATTTTATCACATAAAATTCATTTTTTTGAATCATCTTAAAATCTCGCAAAACCATTCTTAGTGTGCGGCCCAATAGGCTCGTACAACGTTGGCAGTGTACCAAAACACATTTTGGTATACAAGTCATAAGCAATCTCTAGCAAGACATTATGACTACCCAAGTTGTACGAATATCAAATCGATACAACCTAATCAATAGTGTATATAACATCCTTTTGTCACACGATATCCTTTTGATCAAACATAAGGCATAGAATTGTCATCCAACATATTCAATCGTACTAGTCTCGATCTCTAGGTAGACTGAAAACATCCAAGTGACATTGATCAATATCAATTCACTTAGACTAGGCCTTTTAACAGTCTAACACATCGAGGGATCCACTAGATATCTCTCTTTATATGAGAGGGACAAATTCTATCTCGATTACACAACTTCATCACATTGTTCACACAATAACCAATCACGACCTTTATAATCGTCCGGTTAAAGACAACGTTTGATTGTGTCAAATTACTGTGTTCCTAATGTTGAAGTCTCTGGCAATCTCAAGTCAGAGGACTGAAAAACATACCTATCATAAGAAACAACTATGACTTAATCCATGTGATGTTCTCATAGCGGGTCGGTCCAGTACTTTGCTCCCTAACAAGTACTCGTGATCTTGATTCGTATCCATATATGTATAATCATCATATGATCATCAATCAAGACTCACACTAGTCTTAATTCATTATAATTCCCAGTATAATGATCGACTAGGGACATTTATGATATTTCTGTAAATACCCATGGATCTTATTATAATGTAAACATGCAAATTAATTATAATAAACAACAAACGAAATCATCTATTTTATTAACTAAAAGTATTCATAAAGACAGTTAATAGATTGACCTATGGCACATGCCCCAACATCTCCCACTTGCACTAGGGCCAATCATACATGCATCTAATGCCCAATGATCTAACATGACCATCATGTTTTGCTTGTGGAAGAGCTTTTGTCAATGGATCCGCAGCGTTGTCTTCAGTGGGTACTCTGCAAATCTTTACGTCTCCCCTCTCAATAATTTCTCTGATGAGATGAAAACGCCTGAGTATATGTTTGGATATGTGGTGTGATCTAGGTTCCTTGGCCTGTGCTATTGCCCCGTTATTGTAACAATACAAACAAACAGGGTTAGCAATACTTGGAACCACACCTAGTTCGAGAAATGAACTTTTTGATCCAAACCGCATCCTTTCTTTGCATCGGACGCCGCAATATACTCGCTACTGTTGTAGAATCGCCACACGATCTCTTGCTTCGAACTTTTTCAACTTCATCGCACCCCCATTCAAAGTAAACACATATCCATACTACGATCTAAAATCATCTATATTAGTTTGAAAACTTGCATCTGTGTAACCATTTACAACTAGATCATTTTCAAAACCTCCGTAGACTAAGAACACTTCCTTAGTCCTTCTTAAGTACTTAAGGATGTTCTTTATGCTATCCAGTGACTCTCACCTGGATCCGACCGATATCTCGCTTGTAGTGCTCAAAGCATATGATACATCGGTCGAGTGCATAACATGGCATACATGATAGATCCAATAGCCGATGCATATGGAATCTTATTCATACGGTCTCGCTCATCATTTGTCTTAGGACATTGAGTCTTCCCGAGACTTATGCCATGAGACATTGGCAACAATCCTCTTTTAGAGTCTTGCAAACCGAACCTATTCAAGACCTTGTCTATGTAAGCCCTCGACTTAGACCGATTAGCCTCTTAGATCTATCCCTATAGATCTTTATCCCTAGGATATAGGTTTGCATCTCCTAAGTCTTTCATTGAGAAACACTTCCCTAACCAAGACTTGACATTCTCGCAATGTTGGGATGTCATTTCCAATGAGTAATATATCATCAACATACAAGCACGAGAAAAATAACTACATTCCCACTGACCTTCTTGTATACACAAGGCTCATCTTTGTTCTTAATAAAACCAAAATCCTTGATTGCTTCATCAAAACGAAGATTCCAACTCCGAGAAGCTTGCTTTAATCCATAAATGGATCTTTGAAGCTCGTATACCTTCCTAGAATTCTCAGGACGTACAAAACCTTCAGTTGTGTCATATACACGTCCTCAAACAGCTTTCCATTAAGAAATGTTGTTTTTACATCCATTTGCCATATTTCATATTCATAATATGCAGCAATGGCAATTAAAATTCTTATGGATTTAAGCATGGCTACTGGCGAAAAAAGTTTCATCATAATCAACACCTTGAGTCTGCCTGAAACCTTTTGCTACAAGTCTTGCTTTAAAAGTATGCACTTTGCCATCCATGTCAGTTTTCTTCTTGAAAACCCATTTACATCCAATGGTCTTACCACCTTGGGTAAATCAACCAAGTTCCAAACTTGGTTATCGTACATGGATTGCATCTCGAGTTCATGGCACTTAGCCATTTATCCGAGTCTGGTCCGTACATAGCCTCCGATAAGTGGTGGGCTCATTTTGGTCTATAAGCAACACATCACGACTATCAGTAATGAGAAATCTGAATCTCTCTGGCTCATGTCTTACCCTACTAGATTTACGTGGGCCTTGTGTCACTTGCGGAGGTTCAACTGGTTCAGAACGTTGTTGAACTTCCAGTAGCGGTTCAGTGTTTATCTGTGATTCTTGAACTTCTTCAAGATTTATTTCTCTCCTACTAGTGTCTTTTGAAATAAACTATTTTTCCATAAAGGCACCATACCGAACAACAAACACTTTGTTCTCAACGGGATTATAAAAGCAATATCCTTTTATTTTCTTAGGATACCCCAAAAATAAACACTTGTCAGATTTAGGTGCTAGTTTTTCCGAGACTTGTCGTTTTACGTAAGCCTCACAACCTCAAATCTTAAGGAAAGACAAACTAGGTCTCTTCCCATACCATATCTCATATGGTGTTTTATCAACCGCTTTAGAAGAAACTCGATTTAGAGTGAAAGTTGCAGTTTGTAATGCATAACCCTAAAAGGATAATGGAAGATCCGCATGACTCATCATAGATCGAACCATATCTAATAAGGTTCGATTTCTCCTTTCAGAAACTACATTCCATTGTGGAGTTGCTGGTGGAGTCAATTGGAAGACAATCCCACAATTTTTAAGATGATCATCAAATTCTTGGCTTAAATATTTACCACCTCGATCTGATCAAAGTGTTTTGATAATTTTACCAAGTTGATTATGCACTTCATTTTGAAACGTTCGAAACATCTCAAATGATTCAGCTTTATGTTTCATAAGATATACATAACCATATCTCACTTGAAATCATCATAAATGTAATGAAGTACCGATAACCTCCTCTAGCCATTGTGTTTATAGGACCGCATACATCAAGTATGTATTAGACCCAATAAATCACTTGCCCTTTCACTGTGTCCAGTAAAGGGACTTTTAGTCATCTTGCCTAGTAAACAAGATACACATGTTTCATATGTTTGTAAATCAATTGAATCTAGAAGCCCATCTTTATGGAGCTTCGTTATGCGTTTCTCGTTTATGTGTCCGAGACGACAATGCCAAAGATAGGTTTGATTACAGAAATGACAATTTTCTTCCTTTTCTTTTGGGTGTTTTGAAGCAGGAACATGCCGGGGCTTGACTTTTGCGACAGGTGCAGCAACAGCCTTGGCAACTCTAGCCTCGCCTTTGCCTTTCTTCTTCATTCCCTTTCCCTTTTAGACCATCAACATATTACTAGAGGGTTTCTTGATATTTTGTTCAGCAGTTTTGAGCATCAAATGCAACTCCGAAATTGATTTTTCCATATTATTCATATTGTAGTTCATCACAAATTGTGAGTAACTTTCTGATAATGAATTCAGGATCAAATCCGTAGCCAACTCTTGGCTTATAGAAAATCCGAGTCTATCAAGTTGGTCAACATAGCCCTTCATACTCAAAACATGAGGACTAACTAACGCACCCTCAGTCATCTTGCAAGAATGTAGGTTCTTGACTGTCTAGAACCTTCCTTGCCTAGCTTGCTGTTGGAACATTTCCTTCAGCGTTACGACCATGTCGTAGGCTTCCATTAGTTATATGTCCTTCTGAAATTCAGGAACCATAGTTGCTAGCATAATACATGCAACATCAGTAGAATCGTTGACATGCTTATTATGCGCATCCTTCACAGCTTTCGTAGCATTGGCTGGTGGGTCCTCAAGGATTGAAGCATCCAGGACATACAACTTGCGTTCATGCGTAAGAACAATTCTCAAGTTTTTGAACCAGTCAAGAAAGTTAGTCCCAGATAGCTTATCCTTCTCAAGGATGGATCGCAGTGACAGGGGATTATTGTTACTTGAAGAGGCCATTGATCTACAATAAAGATTATGCAAAGTTTATTTTAGTATAGAGGAATAGACTCCCACTAAATTAACAACCCTCATAAAACGTACTGTATATTTAGGGGACTAAAATCCATATTTCACCTAATTCTGTGACAGCTATGGCATGCAACACAGAACTAGATTATTTAGGTAGGTAACAGTTACCAATTACATCTTATGTAATTTTTAGATCATTTTATGAGATATGGGACATCTTATGTCTTAGCATGTTTTTATCTCATCATTTGCCTAAAGCTCAAAACTATTTTGATGACTTTATTAAGTCGGACCATTTTAAACATTAAGGTAACTCTTACCCGACTTGTCTCACCAAGATAACACAATACACCCAACTATGGCTGAAACTATATTAGTGTGATCGAGGCCTTGACAAGTGTTTAAAATGGATGGCACGAGACTTAAAATTTAATAGAGGGATTTTATTCAGTTTTAGTGATTTTATGTAAACAATGAAATATCATATATTTTATTGATTTGTTCAATCACTAAACAATTTGGAAAAAAAAAAAAATTTTAGAAGACGAATTTCAATTCCGAAAATTAAAATTCGCTATATAAAATCATAATTTTCGCTGATTTTATTATCGTAAATTAACCCCTAATTTATCCGAAATTAAGTCAATTAAAATATTTTAATTAACTCAGGCCCACATCTAACTAATCATCTTATCCTAATCCAATTAGGATTTAAGATATTTGAATCCTAGTATATCACCAATAACAAGATTCTTGATATTTATCTCCTATTCTAATTTGTTATCTATCTTTATCAAATAGAAACTTCATAACAAAATAGATATAACAAGATAAATAATTAATTTCAAAAATTAATTATTTATTTTGGATTTAAGATATTTGAATCCTAGTATATCACCAATAACAAGATTCTTGATATTTATCTCTTATTCTAATTTGTTGTCTATTTTTATCAAATAGAAACTTCATAACAAAATAGATATAACAAGATAAATAAATAATTTCGAAAATTAATTATTTATTTTGGATTTAAGATATTTGAATTCTAGTATATCACCAATAACAAGATTCTTGATATTTATCTCATATTCTAATTTGTTATCTATCTTTATCAAATAGAAACTTCATAACAAAATAGATATAACAAGATAAATAAATAATTTCGAAAATTAATTATTTATAATTTCGGTCCTCATCCAAATAATCACAAACATGTAATTGAATCATTAACTACTATCCCAATCGAACCTAATGGTGTCATGGATCACAGAACACGAAATTCAATTCATTAAAATTATTTGAGTTAACCTAACATGGTTACTAGCATGTACGAAACTGATTTTAATTAAATCACGAATATGTGTATCATATACACAAAACATAATAATAAATCTCAAAGATAACTTATGTATAACACATATACATCAACTATTAACATGCTTTCAATCATATATCATGTATATATCAAAAGAAAAGATGCAATGAATTTAATGGAATCAAACTCGATGGCTCTGATACCACTGTTGGGTTTTGGGGTTCATACGCAACGGAGATTACAAAACAGTTTTGACAAAAACTCCAACAGGATCCGAATCTAATTCCATTAAAAACGTTTAAACCATGAAAAACTTAATAATACCTCAATCGCAATATACATTTCTGAAGGTTGATCGATCTCTAAGGCGCTGCCAACGACGAACACCCTCTATCAGCAGTCCACACACGAACGGCGGCCGAGATTTGAAGTGCTAGCTTCGAGAGAATACCAAACCTTTTGTTTCTCTCCAAAACGATCCAGAGCATACCAAAAACCCTAAGTCGTTTCTAAAAACGAAAATAGAGTTTCGGCATTTTTCTTTCGTACCTGTGTTCTAACTTAAAGCGCCTATTTATACAACCTTTGTATATAGACGATTAAGTAAATTACACATATACCCTTACTTAAAGAAGTATAAGTGTAATACACCACAAGGACGTTTCTGTCATGAATTTTATCACATAAAATTCATTTTTCTGAATCATCTTAAAATCTCGCAAACCATTCTTAGTGTGCGACCCAATAGGCTCGTACAACGTTGGCAGTGTACCAAAACACATTTTGGTATACAAGTCATAAGCAGTCTCTAGCAAGACATTATGACTACCCAAGTTGTACGAATATCAAATCGATACAACCTAATCAATAGTGTATATAACATCCTTTTGTCACACGATATCCTTTTGATCAAACATAAGGCATAGAATTGTCATCCAACATGTTCAATCGTACTAGTCTCGATCTCTAGGTAGATGAAAACATCCAAGTGACATTGATCAATATCAATTCACTTAGACTAGGCCTTTTAACAGCCTAACACATCGAGGGATCCACTAGATATCTCTCTTTATATGAGAGGGACAAATTCTATCTCGATTACACAACTTCATCACATTGTTCACACAAGATAACCAATCACAACCTTTATAATCGTCCTAGGTTAAAGACAACGTTTGATTGTGTCAAATTATTGTGTTCCTAATGTTGAAGTCTCTCGGCAATCTCAAGTCGATGATCTGAAAAATATACCTATCATGAGAAACAACTATGACTTAATCCATGTGATGTTCTCATAATGGTCGGTCCAGTACTTTGTTCCCTAACAAGTACTCGTGATCTTGATTCGTATCCATATACGTATAATCATCATATGATCATCAATCAAGACTCACACTAGTTTTAATTCATTATAATTCATAGTATAATGATCGACTAGGGACATTTATGATATTTCTATAAATACCCATGGATCTTATTATAATGTAAACATGCAAATTAATTATAATAAACAACAAATGAAATCATCTATTTTATTAACTAAAAGTATTCATAAAGACAGTTAATAGATTGACCTAGGGCACATGCCCCAACATAAGTAACACTACAAAAAAACAGCAAATCAGAAACGGAATTAGAAACGGAAATAAAATCCGTTTCTAAATCTGAAACAGAATAATTTCCGTTTCTAAATTAAAAAGTTAGCGACGGAATTGAGACGGAAACATTCAGAGACGGATTTGAGACGGCTCAGAGACGGAATTAGAGACGGAATTAAATTCCGTCTCTGAAAAATGGCGCCAACATTCCCACCAAAACTTTATTTTGTTATACCCGTTCATCAAATCTCGAGATTCGTGACAACAAATCTCGAGATTTCTCTTTACCCCCTCCAAAACCCCCCTCGTCTCGTCCTCCCCACCACCGAAAGCCCTAACCAAGCAACGAAATCGCGCGATTCGATCTCATCGTCTTCGTCGTCTCTCCTCTATACTCTCGTCTCTCCTCTCTGGTCGCGCCGTCTCTCCGGTCACCGGCCCCCAAATCTCGAACCCCCAACAAATCTGGCGTCTCTGTTCCGTTGCTCTCAACTCTCTCTCTCTGGTCTCTCCGTCTCTCTCCAGTCACCGCCCCCCAAATCCCCAACCCCCAACAAGTCGTCCTCGCACTACATTGCTCCCTGGTAGCGCTGCCCTGCTCTGGTCCTGTTCGGTTGTCTCTCTGTTCCGTTGCTCTCAACTCTCTCTCTCGGTCTCTCCGTCTCTCTCCAGTCACCGCCCCCCAAATCCCCAACCCCCAACAAGTCGTCCTCGCACTACATTGCTCCCTGGTAGCGCTGCCCTGCTCTGGTCCTGTTCGGTTGTCTTGCGCCATTTCAGTCCGCGCCTCTGCTCCTCTCGGGTCTCACTTCGTGCTCTCATTCAGTCCCCTCTTCGATCTCTGTTCGGTGGTATTGTGCTCTCATTCATTCCGCGCCTCGTTGTGCTTGATTGGTGAATTCTCCATCTTTCCTCTCGAACCATTATTTTTGGTGAATTGGCAGTGACATGTTATGTAGGTGTTCCTTGCTATTTTATCATATCTTGATGTTGGTTTACCTATTTAAATGTATAATTTAAATAAATTTGATTTGGTTGTAACTTTACCAGTATGTCTCCCTTGCTATTGTATGATATCTTGATGTGTATAACTATTCAGCTATCATAAGTGATATATTGATGTCTTTGTTATATGTTCGGTGTCTCTCTTGATGTGTTATGTAGGTGTTCAACTAACATTTAGAAAAAGAACAAGTTTCCACTTCCTTTCAGTCTAATGAAATCAAGAATTTTCGTTCAGTATTTTTGTTCAAATTTATCATGTTAGGCATTGTTTTTTATTCTTTGCTATTTTATTATGTTTGGTTATGCTATTATGAAATGCCAAAAAATTGATAATAGGTGCAATGATCTGAAATATGAAAATCTAATTCTGAATATACTAGGTATTACTTTGATCATAGTTCTTTGCATGAATCTTGATCTCATTCAATAGCTTAGTGAACGAAGTGATGGTTGTGGCTATGTCTTCATCGGAGCCAACTCTGAAAGTCTCATAATGCCCCTCGATTATCAACTTTTTTCTTCACTTGATGTTTACCTTTATAATGTACCCTAAGCTTATCCTTCACTTCCTTAGTTGTTTGACAAGCCCTAACTCTGTTAAATTTGTTCTCATAAAGCGAGGAAAAAAATTATTCATGCCTTGATCATTGGAGAGCTCAATCTTGGTCTCCTCAATGATGTATTCTCTCATGGCCCTGTTCGGTGGACTGTACCTATTCTCAATTGACTCCCACAAAAGTCTAATTTTTGCCCTAATGTAGAACTTCATCCTTACTTTCCAATGAGCATAGTTGGTACAGATAAAAAACACTTTGAATTTTCAACTCCCTATCCTTAGTTCAATGAAAAGTTAAAACAATTACTTTCTAATCCAGGCATCTTACATATTTATGATGAGGTAAATAATCCAGTTAGATGAATATCGAATAAATGTTGTTGTACTTTGCATTTCGTGCCTTGAATTGCATTCAAACATTAATACTTAGCAAGATAATAATTAAGGACAACATTAGATATTAAAGTAAATTTGATCTATCACCATTCTAGCATTTCTTAATAAAACCTATAATTATATAAGTCATTCCATGACAAGAGTGATCTAATTACATCTATCATCATATGAAAAGAGACATTACATTACAATACGATCACAAATGAAACCTGAGACATCGTGTAACGCTGACTAGTTAGAAAATTAATGACTTTGTAAATTTGTCAATTTATTCTCTATTCATGAGTTCAACAAGAACCTCGTTCTTTCACTTAGCTATCAATTTCTTCTAGTTTGTCTTGATCGCTATTCCGATTTACACTATTCTCTAATTAGTGAGATTTCCTATCATCTTAATCATTATGGTTTCATTACTTGAATAGACAACCGGCTCGACAACGGTTACGTTCGAATAAGAATGTCGTCTACAAGTAGAGACTGGATGTACAACCGGCTCGACAACGGTTACGTTCGAATTGAATTCGCGGCGAAGGTTAAAGAATTCATATCATTTGCCAAACAACATTGTCCTACATACCAAAGTGAAAGGAATATTAGATGTCCGTGCAATTTTAAGAAATGTCGACTTGTACCGTACCTGGACGTCGAAACGGTTGAGTACCACATATGTAGGTATGGATTTGTCCCGGGATATCACAGTTGGTACGAACATGGTGAGAACGGAGATGAAGGCCCGCAAAACTTTTACGAAATGGATAGCCATATTGATGATGCTGATGTGGGAGGATACGATCCGACACCTTACCGCGAGATGCTACACAACGTGGCAGGTCCAAGTTTCAATTGGAATGACGTGGAAGAATCTCCAAACCCCTAAGCACGCCAACTATATGACATGATTGATGCAAGTAGGGAACAATTGTGGCCTGGTTGCGAAACCATGACAACGTTGTCCGCAATGGCAAGATTACTTGCGATCAAGTCTGAACATCATATATCTGAACGATGGTATAATGAAATCATTAAACTCATGAAGGATTGTTTGCCGAATGACAACTCATTGGTTGAAAATTTTTATGCCACTAAAAGACTAATGCGAGGTCTAGGTCTACCTATTGAGAAAATAGATTGTTGTGAGGACCAATGTATGATTTATTGGGGACTGGACTCTGAGTTGACGTCATGTAAATTTTGTGGGAAATCACGATACATTGCACATCGACGAGGTCGTGGTCGGAACACAAAAAACCACCATTGCAAAAGAATGTACTACTTCCCTTTGGGCCCTCGGTTGCAACGATTGTATGCGTCTGAGTCAACCGCAAAACATATGCGATGGCATGGAGATCATTCATCGCCAGAAGATGTTATGCAACACTGTTCTGATTCGATTGCTTGGAGACATTTTAATGACGTCAATAGAGACTTCGCCGCCGAGGTTCGGAATGTTCGTTTAGGATTGTGCACTGATGGTTTTCAAGTATTTGGGCTTTCTGGGAAATCGTACTCTTCGTGGCCCGTGATTTTGACTCCTTACAACCTTCCACCGTCGATGTGCATGAAATCTGAGTTTATGTTCTTAACGGTTATCGTTCCTGGACCGACCAGCCCAAAGCATAAAATCGACGTGTTCCTTCCGCCGCTTGTGAAAGAGTTGCAAGATTTATGGAACAATGGGGTGATTATATACGACGTCTCCACCAAGACAAATTTTCTCATGCGAGTTGCCCTTTTATGGACTGTTAGTGATTTCCCTGCATATAGCATGTTGTCCGGTTGGAGCACACACGGTAAGTACGCTTGTCCATATTGTATGGAGGATACAAATGCATTTCAATTGCGAAATGGTGGTAAGACATCGTGGTTCGACTGTCATCGTCGTTTCTTGGCGAAGTCATCACCATTAAGGAAAGACAAAAAAAACTTCATTAGAGGCAAAATGGTCATAAATGATGATCCGCCCGCTTTGCGTTCTGGTGAAGAAATTTTGGCATAAATTGATTCGTTTGGCTTGATGAAGGTGACAGAAATCGGAGCTGAATCTGTGAATGGGCGGATAGCTAAGAATTCGGGATGGAGGAAGAAAAGCATATTCTGGGACTTGCCGTATTGGAAGACAAACTTGATCCGCCCCAACTTAGATGTCACGCACATTGAGAAAAATGTTTTTGACAACATATTCAGCACTATTATGTGTGTACCGGGCAAGAGTAATGACAATGCAAAATCGAGGCAAGATATTCGTGAATATTGTCACCGACCTTCTCTACACATTGATTCGGCGACAAATACTTACGTCCTTGGGTGTTATGCTCTTGATACATCAAAAAAACAAAAATTGTGCGAGTGGGTTGAAAAGTTGCGTTTTCCTGATGGTTACGCATCAAATCTTGGTCGATGTGTAGATCCGAAGAAACTGCGAATGTTCGGCATGAAGAGCCATGATTGTCATATATTCATGCAACGGTTGATACCAATTGCATTCAGAGAACTCCTCCCAAACCCGGTTTGGGTTGCAATTAGCGAATTAAGCCTTTTTCCGATCCCTAAGCTGCGCGAAATGTGTCAAGTATCCAAGATATGGAGGTCTTAGAGTCTCGAAATACCAAAAATCATTTGCAAGTTGGAAAAAATATTCCCTCCAAGCTTATTTGACTCTATGGAACACCTACCAATCCACTTGGCCTACGAGGCCCCCGTCGGCGGTCCCGTTCAATTTCGATGGATGTATCCATTTGAGAGGTACTATCTTGAGCCCTTGAAATTATTTTCCCATTCAATAGGTTTTATATCAACATTTCCTATAACATTCATACAGGTACCTTAAACATTTGAAGAACAATGTGCGAAACAAAGCGAAGGTTGAGGGCTCCATGTGTAATGCTTATTTGGTCGAAGAGGTCACATCCTTTTGCTCTTACTACTTCGAAGATCACGTCTTTACGTTGCATGAAAAAGTGCCACGTAACGACGATGGCGGTCTCGGGCCGACACCAAACTTCGTCGGCAATTTCTCAATTTTCACTTATCCTGGTCGACCAATGGGCAAGTCGAAGGAGCGGTACTTAACAGAGCAGGAGTATAATGCCGCTCATTCATACATACTGCTCAATTGTCCAGAGATCGCTCCTTACGTTCAGTATGTCCGTCACTTTCATTCAATAATGCAGTACATTCATTGTTCATATTTTAGTAAGACAACCTACTTACATGTTTGTTTCTTCTAGGATATTCGTCGATGAAATCACTCAAGCAATGGGGGAGTCGGAAGTTGATAGTAGTCTAGAGCACAACTTCCCCATTTGGTTTCAAAGATATGTAAGGTCATTAGTTTTGTACGTTATAGATTCAAATGTTTCATCCATAAGTAATGTGTCATATTGCATTTCTAATTTTTTTGAATAGGCTCGGAATTCTATAGTTGACGAGACGCTCGTTGATCTTTCTGTTGGTCCTAGTCGATCATGTACTGTCTACCCTGGTTACCTTGTTAATGGGTATAAGTTCCACTCCGCAACATATGAAGTTAATAGATCGACGCAGAGCAGCGGTGTTTTGGTGAAGGGTTCAAACTACGCCGATGTTTCCCATAACTATTATGGAGTACTGCAAGAGGTTGTGGAGATTGAGTATACCGGCCTCAAGCGTGTGGTCTTGTTTAAGTGTGAATGGTATGACCCTACAGCGAATCATGGTGTGAGGACTCACCCGACACTTCAATTGGTAGAGGTTCATCGAAGTCGACGATATAACAACTACGAGCCATTTGTACTAGCAATGCAAGCCACTCAAGTCTACTACCTTTCGTACCCTTCTATGAGGAACGACCGACAAGAATGGCTAGCAGTTTGTTGCTGTCAGCCAAAATTCGCTGACGAGGAAACTAGCAAAGACGATAATGACCAGGGCTCGGCGGAGATTGCTTTCCAAGATGGGATACCCACCACGTGCGTAGTCGATGATGCAATCGCCGATATCAACAATCTGGATGATCCGACTGGGACTCGATTCATTGTTGAAGCGGGTCCAAGATAAGAAGTTTATAGTAGAGATGATTCAGAAGAAGAATCCTCACCTTCTACTCAAGAGAGTGAATTTGAAACGGATGATAGCGAATAATGTATGTATATGATATGTCAACGTCCAATAATGTAGTTATTTTTATTAGCATGGATCCTGTGTTATTAAGTCCAATCATTTAGACTTAATTTCTAATTTTTGTATGCCCTCCTTCACTGATGTTTTATTGCTATTTAGTTAGGTTTCATGGCCGGAGGTGGTCATCCCCCACGTCGAGGTTTCCCATTAGGAGGCCATCGACCAGGCGGAAGAGGTGCAAAGACCGAGGCCTCGGCGACGAAATACAAGCGTGCCTCATGGTCAGGCCACACGAGGGGTCCATAGAGGTCGTGGCGGTCGAGGTCGTGGGTCGATACTTGCATTATCGATTCCGACTTCTCGGTCTCTCGAGCACGATACAGCCGCAGCGTCACCTTCCCCTTCCATACCGTCGGCGTCGTCTGTACCATCATCGTCGTCCTCAAGGACTATACCAAATATACACTTCCCCTCACCATCTCCGACATCAAGGACTCCTTTACCCACGAGGCCTGCACCCCCAGCCACAGCATCACCGGCAGCCTCCCCACGAGAAGACGTAAGAGCAGGGTTGGAGGTGACAGGCCCTCCGCGGCCACCTCAGAGGACAGGGATGTCGCGTGCAGGGGATCCCTATCAGACTGATTGCCAATGATACATAAGTTTGTGTTTGACTCTTATATGTCGTTTTAAATATGGATGTCAATTATTGAAGAAGTAGTTAAGGCGATATGCATGTTCATGAAACACAGGGAGTTGCATCCTTCCCATTTTTGTGCACGGAGGATGACAAAAGTTTTCAAACGATGGATGATTCCTGAAGGGTATTGTTGGAAGTCGGTACCGCCTCATCATAAAGACCAATACTGGCGCCAATGGAAGGTAAACAAGACTACTAAATGCCTTATGATTTATACTATTTTCTCAATGTCTTGTAACAATAGCAATCGCCAATTTGTAGCTATTTTTTAGATGGGATGGCGCGATTCCCGAGGATCTCGTGCGAGCGGTGTACGACAGGCTTGCAGGCACGAGGTACACCGCGTTGATGCACAAGTTAAAGAAGAGTCGTGTGCAGCCAGTTTTTGTTACAGATGAGGCATGGAGGAGATACTTGCGATCGGGAGAGCGAGGACTTCCAGGTCTAGGCAAGCGACGGAGAATAGGAACACTGAGGTCGAAGGCCCTGGGACTGGACCCTCGAAGCACGGTGGTGGTTCCGTGTCTTTTGTGACTACCTAAGAAAGATTGGTAAGTTTTTTGTAACATCTTGGATATTTTTTACATTTATACACTTGTTCACTATGCTTGGTCCTGCACGCAGACTGATTCATCCGAGACGCCACCGACTGTGAATGACTTGTATTTGCATCTCCACACCGTCAATCACGACAGGATGACATTCATCGATACTAAATCAGAGCGGTTCTATGTAAGTATAGAAATTATATGTAAACTTTGTATTAAGTTTACTTTAACCCATATCATGTATTTTGTTTGTTGTTCATATCTGCAGGATAGGCTCCAGAGCAGACGTCAGGAGCGACCCAGGATACACCGGACCAATCGGTGGATGATGAGGCGGTGTACCTCAATGTGGCAGGTGAGTGTTCCAAAGGACGTGTCTATGGACTCGGGTCCGTAAGGAGAAAGAAGAGGAGATACGGAGATCCTGGTGCTAGCACGTCGGAGATGCCGGATGTGGTGTCGCGGGCAGAGTTCAATGTCGTTGCAGAGCAATTACGAAAGGTTATGGAGTTCATGCAGCAGCATCTCGGGATAAACATGGACGAACAAGGCCTAGCTTAGCAACAACCACCACCACCACCACCGCCACCTCATGACCAGCAACAGCTGCCGCAAATAGATCCGGTCGATCCACCACAACAAGGGGACAATGTTGAGCGTGAGACGTAAGCGTGGCTCTCGAGAGATGAGCAGGTTGGTGATACATAGGTATTTCACTTGTTGTTTGTGTAAATTCTTAGATTAAATGTTTGTCTTTGTAGACAACTTTAGCAACTCTTCGAATTACTTTATGATTGACACTTCTTTTTGTGCATATTTAGATTGATGTTCCATATTTTATCGTGGATTTTAATTTTTTGACATTTTCCTCCCCAAATTTTTTTTTTATGTCAAGTAAAATATACTATAACTACAGAATGTTTGCATAATCCATGGGAGAAGAAAACATGCTGGTTGTTGTGTGCAAGTCTTATGGCGTTGCAGGTTATCTCGAGTGCTATGATGAAGAAAGTGGTAGAATTGACAGGGAGCAACATCTTCATGCAATAGCAAATGAATTTGGGAAATTGATAAAGGCGTTTTTCGTTCATCCGTGTTGAGAACATGTAGGCTCTTGTTCTTCTATTATCGCATGTCCCTAGAAGAACAAGAGCCTACATGTTCTCAACACAGATGACCGAAAAACGACCCTTTATCGATTTCCCAAATTCATTTGCTATGGCATGAAGATGTTGCTCCCTGTCAATTCTACCACTTTCTTCATCATAGCACTCGAGAGAACCTGCAACGGCATAAGATTTGCACATAACAGCTAGCATGTTTTCTTCTCCTATGGATTAATTCTGCAAACATTCTGTAGTTATAGTATATATTACTTAACATAAAAAAAAATTTGGGTAGGAAAAGGTATAAAAAATAAAATCCATGATAATTTATGCATGAACTGGGCTTCCAAGGCAACTAAGATATACAGAGGATAAAGGAACAACACATTTACCTGCAATTCATGGTGGTTTGTTGAAGCCTGATGTAGTGGAGGGTACTGATGATGAAGTTCCTTATTTCATTTTTTGCAGTTTTCAACATGTTGCTATTTGTTAGTTGTTGCCCAAAATTTACCCTTTGTCTCGGCCATGCTTAGCCGAGACGTAAACACACTAACTGGCCTGTGTTGCCGAGAACCGCGATTTTCCAATCTGGAACCATTGGACACACCACCACACACACATCTCAACTACTCTACCAAATGTAACTTATTTATACTATAAACGTACCTTCAAACGATCGATTTCGCGCCATATGTGTGTGTTCGACGAACTTCAATCGAGCCCTAATTTGGAGACGAAATGGCCCAACACCCGGAGCCTACAAACTGGAAAAACCTCCTACAACGAAGGAGAAACACACGAAAAAGGACGGAAAACACGATTTCCGGGAATCCTCACAATGGTCGATCCTCAACGAATGAGTTCTTCCACAAGGAGTTCACTGGTGGTGGTGGTGGTGGTGGTGGTGGGGGTGGTGGGGTGCGGGAGTTTTGAACGAGGGGTATTTTAGGTATTTCGGGTCCAATTTTTGGATGCCCCGGGTAAATTAGTTAGTGCCCTCATTAACTGGGTGCCTTCATGAAAAGGTGGGGTGCCCTTAGTGGCCCTCTCACGATCTAGATGTGTGTATCTAATGGTCTCCAATACAGAAAACTTAAAACGTTATTTAAAAAAAACCCCATCGATTCACCCGCCCAATCCCAAGTTCCCAACCCAATCAAACTCTGGACGTCAAAACCAAAACCCCTCCTCAAATGCTTCGTTGCCTCTCTTAGAATCCCTTTTTTGGATCGTCAAATCTAAGCTACCATGAACCGATCGGCTGATTTCGAGATGCAAGTGATCGGGAGTTTTCTGAGTTACGCATCCAGAGGAGACAAGGTTGGCCTGAACCAGATGCTCTTGAAAGGAACCTCTCCCGACGTCCAAGACTACGACAGGAGGACCGCTCTACATCTCGCCGCCAGCGAAGGCCACGCTTCCATCGTCGAGCTTCTGCTTCACTACAACGCCAATGTTAATCTCCAGGATCGATGGCAGAGGACTGTAAGTCTATGTTGAATCAATTGATCTAGATATGATAGTGATCTTCGCTTTAATTTCGAAGCTGTTTTCGCGATTTAGGTTGAGAAGAATTGTGTGAACAAGGTTTATGCATTCACTTACTGAATCATCATTGGTAAAGCTTGCATTTTTTCTTTTTTTTTTCCAGAAATTATTGCTGGATATGATGAATTCCGGAACTAGTTTGTTATCGATTTTTTTTTAATGCTTTATGCGCATTGTTGTAGAGTTGAAACTTTCGGCTTCTGCTTCTAATACAATCTTGTGACCGCGGAAATATCAAGCCATTGACAGATGCTAGGCTGTACAGACATCGGGATATATGTAGGATTCTTGAAGTAAATGGCGGAAAGGATTCATTGGATGATGACAACTCCTTGGTAAGTGAGTTCCTTCAGCCTCGTTTTCCACTTTAGCTTAACAAGAAGTTCTAACATATAAGACGGTATTGGTTATTTGAAAGACTGGCCCGCTGTTCTTGTCTCAGTTTAGCCGAAAAAAACTAAAATTCACTTAACGAGATGCCTTATCTGCAGAAAACCATTAGTTTATGATGACAAATGATACAATGCAAAGAAGCTCCAATGGAATCCAAAAAGTACTGAAACTGTAATGTCTCTGTTCTCACAGAATGTCTATGTAGGCACAGACAACAACTTAGTATATATGGGTGCTGTGGGCATAGATATAAGTTTCTGACTTTGCATGCTGAACACAACTGCAAGTAAAAACAGTTTTGTAGTGAAGTAAATAACATGCACAAATTGTTTACGCAGTTCGGACTTTTGTCCTACGTTTGCGGGGCCCAGGTGTAAGATCCACTAAGTAGTAAAGAATGATTACAACTTAAACAACATGACTCCTCACTTGTTTTCTCTCAAGTTGGTGATTCTTCACCAAGTCCTACTGTATAATCACTCCCCCTATCTCTTAGCTCTTACACAAGCATCTCCAAGATCCCCTTGGAGTTCGAGATGGTCCGAGATCCCCTCAGAGTGTAGGCTAAGTCCCCTTAGCCGGTGTGTATGTGAATACAACTCGTGAGATGGTGCTCTTATGCTCTCTTTTGCTCTTACAATGATAACTCGACAAAACTGAGTAATTAAATCGATATAATGGCTGATGAGCATAGAACAATATATAGAGAAGGCTTGTGGACGTTTTTTGACTTCGTTCCTTCTCATTCAATGAATTGGCACCAAGGTCTTTTAGGAAACTTCTTTGATTGGAATCTCGAGTTTCCTTGTTCTTAGATTTGATTGCGATACAACGGGCTGTCCTTCCTTGTTTGCAGATTTTTGCCTTCCCATAAGGATACTTAGAATATTTAAAGATCTTGCACATATGATGATTGCTTATGTGGCGGCACATGTGGCAGAACTACATAAGGAACGTCTCAATTGTTTGTTAGTAGCATAGGATAATTCGATGGCTCGTGACACATGGAGTGTGACACACAATAACGATGATCAGGGACAATATATTTTCAACAAGTACCTAGGAATCTCTTGATTCTATTATGGTACTTTTACGGCTTCAGAATGCTTGAACCAGCTTCATTTTTGTAAGCTTAGAAAATGACCTGGAGGATTATGCCGTGCATGTTATGCAAAACAATACTTATTTATATATTTGTGTTCTTTTTGAAACTTTCATTAGTGTAATGATGATTTTGGATTAGCACACTTAGTTTCCCACCTTGGAAGTTTACTTTTCTGATTATCTGTACATGCAGACTTTCACTCATGAACAAAGTTCAGTTGAAGTAAGTATCGATCTTTCGGAGCTAAATTTGAAGCAGTCGTCAACCATTGAACAGGTTTGTTTGCAAGGGCGATTGTGCTTGAAACTCTATTCCCCTAGGAACACTCTTAAGATTCTATTTGATACAAATGTATGTAAAAATAAAAATATGGTTTTCACTTCCAAGTTATTCTAAGACATGCCAGGACTTGACCTTTTGTTGGACAAACAACTGTGCTTTGGAATTCCGAATCTGCTTTTTTGTAAGGATGCAAAATATCCTATAATTCATAATTGAACGAGCATTTGCTCTTGGATTAGTTGGTTGAATTAGGGCTAACCTATCAAATAAAAGGGCAATCATGGCTTAGCCTAATTGTTATGTTTTACTCGGTGCTTCTATTTCTTTTTAACTTAATTGTGCCCCCTCAATTGGGTTTAGAGCTAAAATGCATTCAGCACCTAAAACTATCTATTTGTCAAGACTCATGCTATGCTTATTTTCTTCTAGTGAGCGAATTTTAATATTGTTGCATTCTATTTTGTATTTTGATGTAATTTTCTTTGATGTGAAATTCGAGGCATATATCATTCAAAAAACATTGTTGGTTGTTCCCCTGTGTATGATTATTAAGATATTACAATTAACATGTCTTTATTCAAAATGATCTATGGACGATTTACAAACCATTTTATGATTTAATCTTGATTTTCATAACTTCTCAAGGGCGATCCTATTAAATTCTTCTTCCAATTATTTCATGTTAAGATATAGCCATATGAAATTGATTGATGTAATTTGAAGGCCTGGAGTAGCCGTTACCTTAGCAAGTCAACTCAATACTTGAATCGCTTTAGTTTTGCTAGTCTTAATGATTTTCTTTTCACACTTTTGCATGCTCACTGACGATAGTTCTATAATGATTTTAGGCAATTGAATGCATCTTTTCAAACTCCACCTCCAATTCAGTTCACTGTTCTCTTGTTTATAATTTTTATTTGGATTCATGGTCTACTTCAACATTTTTTTTTATTAGGGGTGGGCTTCATCTATCCTTTTTTTCCAATTTACACTTGAACAGAAAAAAAAAATTGTACCCGTTGTATTTTTCAGGGACTTTTTGGCGAATCCATCAAGGTCAAATGGCGTGGTACATGGGTTGTCAAAACAATAATACAAAGACAAATTGATAAGCCTGTTAAAATGTATGGGACTTGATTTTTTGTTTGTTTCTTTCAAATTTATTTCACAAAAGTTTCAAGGGATAATACTAGGATAGTTTCAAATTCAGATTATCAATTTGTTTTTTACTCTTCTTTTGCGGCAGGATTTTGTCTGCCAAGGATAATACCCTTTTAAGGGAACTTCGACACCCAAATATTCTGCAGTTTCTAGGGTCGATTGTGCAAGGAGAAGAAATGATCCTCATTACAGAATATTTATCCCAAGTATGTTCTTTAAATAACTTATCATGCTTAACACCAAAAATAAGAACTTATTATGCTATACTCCCTAGTAAAGCATGTTGATCTGTTTTTATTCACAATGATAATTGGTGTAGTTTTCAAAGGATCATTTTTTTGAGTTTTTAAGGTATAATTTTTGTTGCTCAATGTTCTTCACATATTTACTTATTTTGCTATAGTTGCAAGTTTGGAATACTGATAGCAAATGTAAAAAGTAAGCATTTTAGATTAGTTGGGTTATGTGTCCCTTGATTGGATGGAGATGTGAGTCATGTAACATTCAAAACTATGGCTTAATTCCACTATTTTAATGTCTTGGGACTAATTGAAGATAACATGTTGGGATGAACAGCCTATGGCTCTCAGGAGATTGCTTCCAGGAATTTGTTGCAAATAAGGGTACTTTTACTGTATTTACCATTTGACTAGTGTGTCTTGTGCTAGGACTATTAAAAACCAACTGTACTCCCCGTCCATTGTATAAAGTCTACATGCGATAATTCTACTGCCTAGGTAGCTTGGGGAGTTGAACCTCTCTCGTTACTCCTATAGAGTGCAAGGAAATTCTTCATCAAACTTGTTGGATAGATATAGTGGGGATGATGGTGAAAATCTCATCCTCACAATTGTCAAATTATTTGGTTCATTTGTTTGCAAAGAAGAAATATCTGGTTCTTTTCGGTTGAAACTTGAGAGAATGTTAAGATCTTTGAGGAAATGGAGCTTGGCACCTTTTCCATTTGGAGGCTGATCCATTTAAGGTCTCTCTATGGTTTCTTTTCACCTACTCATTCCTATACTCAGCATCAACAGCTAGGTAACTAAAGTAATTGAAGTTTTGTGCTTTCACAATCCTCTAGATCATTATGGGAAGTCTGATGTACTTTGATTTTCTACAAAATCTAATGTTGTTTCCTACCCCACGGCATTTGAATATATGTTCAATGAGCAATTTATGTTAGTGTGACGATATGGTAAGCGTAAACTAAAAGCTTGGCATATTTCAAGTTAGTAGCTTTTCTTTGTTCCATTTTACTTGTAGCCATCTTTTATTCATCTACATATTTTTTGTTATCCCTATTAATTTAATCCATTGCTGAATTCAGGGAAATTTAGATCTGATTTTGACCTCAAAAAGTCGGCTTGGCTTGCCTAGTTCTGTGCGCTATGCACTTGACATTGCTCGGTAAAATGCTTTAACTGTTATTCATAGGTTTTGTTTGCAAAATTTGCTTATGGTTAAGTGGAGAGTGGTATGCATACTTTCATTTATTCTTCTATAGTTGGTCGTTCATAAATGCTATAATTTTTTTTAACCGTAAAAAGGCCATAAATGCTATAATTGATTAATTCTTTATTCTTTGGTCTTCTTCAAAAGCTTACTTCACATTGCTTATATAATTGTTACCAATCGTGTATATTGGTTACTTTCTAGATATGGAACCACATTCTACTGATGATGGGAGTTTTTTGCAATATTTGTTCCACATGTCTAACTCCAAGTATCAGTCTGATTTATTTATATTTTGAGTATATCGTAACTTTCTTATTTATTTCTTTGTAATAGGAATTTAACTCATTTTGAAACAAAAACTAAAAAACAATTTCATTTATGAGGATGAGCTGCTTTCAAGTCTCATTGCTGCTTCATTGTCTGAACGCCACAAGGCACATATTCGGTGGTTTTTTTTTGTGAGATTTACTTGTCTTAAAATTTCGCCTTGAAGGTTTCTCTCATTTGCCGAGTCCAACTAATTTGGGATTGAGGCTATGTTGAAGGTTTTCTTATTTGAGTCCTCTGTAAGTTGTATTGAAGAGGTGAACTCAGAGGACTATGTGTCTTCTGAAATAAAAGAACTACAAGTTAGTTTTGATTGATAACGTTGTATCATAGTAAGGGTAGGGGAAAATTACACACACTCGCGCTATTACAAGTGTTACTAGAATGGGGATAAGGAAAGATCTCCATGCTGTCGTGATTTGTGATTGCTTTTATAACCACTGCGCAAGGTTGAGGCCTATCCATTTTAATTTTGTTGTTGTCAATTCTCATAGCCTGTTTAATTGTGTAGTGCAGGGGAATGAATTATCTTCATGAGAATAAACCAAATCCAATAGTCCACAAATTTTTGAGTCCGAGGTGAGTGTTATATATTTTGGCATAATGTTATATTATTTTTTGTTATTCTTCGTATTTACTATAGCTGGCCTCAATTATTTTGGGACTAAGGATATGTTGATGTTGTCGTTGTCGTCTTTGTATTTACTATGATAAATTTATAAATTGATCTGTTCTCATTGCTCTTTGACATCTTTGTCCTTTTTGCTAAACTTTAAATAGAGCATAAATATATTCTTTTCAGTTGATTATTTTAAGTGAATGCCACACTTCCACTGAAAATAGAGTGTAGAGATGTAATACACGCATGTACCGTTGTTGTATGAACTGATGAGACTTGAAAGAACGCTTTGAAATACCTTGTTCAAGATCCACACACTTGGAAGTGCTTTAATTATAGCCAATGGGGAAATAACCTGATCCCTTCCATTAACTTCCATTCCACCATTTTTCAATTGTTTGGACTTTCCATGTAGATTTACAAATGACTTTGTTGACCTTCTTTAGATGTGGTTAAACCATTCTGTTGAATTAAGTAGCTCAAACTTGTTATTTGAGTTGGACTCAAATTAGTGTCCTACATGAATTAATGCATACACGGTGATTACACATTGGATTAATTAGTATTTGGATACAAACTACGTTAATGTATTGTATTCCAATTAGGAGTTAATTTTTGTGTTGGTTTATGTGTACATCAGTACATGTATGTAACACTTATAAATAGGTGAGTACGGTTAAGTGGAAGAACATAGGGTTAGGCAAGGTAGTCAAGATCGGGATCCGTATCATAGGATCGTACGATCCAACATTTAAGTACCGATCCGGATCTCATAGGGATCGACCCATTCATGTGGATCGCTTAGGATCCCAATCCGATTGTATGGGATCGAGATCCTGAAGCGACTCACACGGTTGCCTTTTTTTTATGAAATTTGGCATAGTCTTGAGTTTATTGACCTTGGAATGTTAAATTTGATTTACAATTATTTATGTTTATATATTTTATCACATTGATTATGATTGTGAGCTAGTAATGCTCATAAAGTAATATATTGATCGAATGTAATACGTGTTATTAGTTATTTCAATTCTTTGAATACATTACATGATAAGTATATATATACACATTATATCATATAATGTACGATTTATTTAAAATCTAGGATCTTTCGATCCATGATTCGATCCACGATCCGATCCTACGATCTCGATCCTTAAAATCTCTTAATCGATCCTAGATGGGATTCCGATCTTGACAACCTTGGGGTTAGGGCGTTGAGCGTACCGGCTTTGTTATGCGGTTATGTAACACATAGTGTTGAGGTGTTTGAGACCTGAGTGTGTCGTAGCGTACGGGCCTGTGAGTGGGTACGGGACACTTTGAGGTTGAATCTTGTTGGGGTTTCTATCTGGGGTTTAGATAGAAGAGGTTTTTCTTTTGTGTACTAAACTATTGATAGTGGATTGTCTTGTTTCTTGCCCGTGGTGTTTTTCCCTGATTTTCGTGTTTTCTACGTAAATTTTTGTGTTCACATTTTCTCTGTGGTTTGTTTATCTTTGAGTGTATTCGTGTGACTGCCATCTTGGGTATTCTGTGGTGATTCATCACAACAAATTGGTGTTAGAGCCAAGATTCAAATATGAGGGGTTACACAAATAATGTGAAGTTTTCAGAGATGTCGAAGTGCACAAGGGCGAATTCGATGTGGAGAAGTTCGACGGGAAGATAAATTTTAGTTTGTGGAATTCAAGTCAAATATTTGTTGATTCAATCTGGGCTACGTCAAGCGTCGAAGAGTCGTGGGTAGGAAAGTGATGAGAATTGGGAAGAGTTGGATTTGAGGTCGGCGAGCGTCATAAAACTCAATTTGGCAAAGAATGTTCTTTCAAACATGAGGAATATTTCTTTGATGAAAGGTCATTTGGAGAAATTGGAGACTACGTATATGACGAAAAACATATCAAATCGATTCTACCTGAAGGTGTGGTACCATCACCTGAAGATGGATGAAAGTACAAGTATTAGTGATCATCTTAGTGCTCTGAATGAGATTGTCTCTGAACTTAAGCAATTTGGAGAGCTGAATGGATAATCTCATTTGCATTCTAGTTCTATTTATTTTTTAATAATCTCATTTGCATTTACTTTTACAGTTATGGTACCCCATTAAATTGAGCTGAATGGATACATTAGATTCATGTAACCCAACAACTAATTTCGAGACTAAGGCTTTGTTGGTGTTCTCGTATTATTTGTGTTTACTTGCTACTAAGGTCTTATCGAGTATCATTTTTTTTTTTCAAAATTTCTTATGGGCAATTAATAATTTATGAATAAGTAACATATTTTGTTGTTGTAACATATTTCCATGATAATTGTCTTATCGTGCTTTATTCTTCTTGTTCTTTGTACTTATGCTTAATCCTTTCTTAACATTATAGGAACCTATTGCTAGATGAAGGTGGACACTTGAAAATTGGAGAATATTGGGTCCATATGTTGTATCAACGAATACATCCTAATCGAGAAATCTGTATGTTAAATGAGATGCTGCAAACCTACTATACATTTATTTCATACATGCCAATTTTCTTCTTACAAGTCCACCAATGAATTTTGACTTGCGTTCTCATTAACAGGTCAAAGAAATGGTACATCTGCTGATGATTATAACCAAATTCTGGATACAAAGAAAGACATACTTTCATTTGCCCACATATTTTATATGGTGAGGATGAAGTATATGATTTTTTTACAAAAACTTATTTTTTTTTAACCTTTTCCCTCCTTTTTCATTTTTGAGTATCTGGTATAATCCCTATATATTATGCCTCAGATTGGTGCCTTAGGATGGGATTTTGTACGTTTTTGTTAATGGAAAATGATTTTTTGACATTCTTTTAGTACATGCATTTGCTACACAATGGTATAGGTTCCCTTGAAATTCATGCGACACATTAATACTGTTATTCCGGAACAGTTTAACTTATTTTTTAGATTTTATGTACATCTGTGCAGAGTTGTTTATTTTGGACTTGACTACTGAACATTTACTTGTTTACACGGATGGTCATAGTATTCATGATTCCACTTATAGTTAACTAATGGAGTGAGATGATCTCTTAATTCTGAAATTTCCTTGTCACTTCTTGCATTCATGTTAATGATGGATATCTGCTGTGGTATTCGTAGCTTTTAAATATATTTGTTTGAACCTATAAATGGCCGATGTAATTAATTAATTATATATGTATATTATATCGGTAATCGGCATCTTGGTCAAGTTTCTATTTTGGTTACAAGAGCATGCGCTTTCAAGGTTTTTTTTTTTTTTTAATTAATCATTTGAGAGTAAATGATTATTCATGGTTTATACAATTTCCATGGTCACAAACTTGGGTCAAAGTTTCATGTTATTTGCCTTATCCTTTGCAATCCCAACCCACGAATATGAAGATGGAAGCACTCAAGTCTTTGCTTTACTTTTTTTTTGATAAGAAAGAAACCAACTTGCCCTCTTTGGGACTCAGACCCCTAACCTCTTACACAAATATCCCATACCAAAACGAGCTACCCACTTGGTTGGTGCTTTACTTTGTTTAAGAAGGAATGGCAAAGTCTAACAAACTCAGGTTAATGTGAGCATGGACACAGATGTTTGTGTTTGAATCAAAATCTGCCTGTAGATAATTCACTGCCATGGTTTTGTTCAAATAGTTAAATAGCAACTTTATGTCCAATTTTGTGAACATTATATTACGGAATTGAAACCAAGTATTAAATACTAAATCATTTCCTTTTTACGCTCTCTTAGTTGAGCAATTGATGTGTTCCTTATATTGGTTCGTTTTCTTATGCTTTCATTTTGGGCATGCAGATGCTGGAAGGTAGACTATTAAACCAAGATGCGAATTTTGAGATCACTGATCATTTGAATGCTGATGATTTTGAACCAAAGTTTAGGTTCAGTCGTGCTCCAGCTAGAATCCAGCAGTAAGCAATTAATCGTTTATTATTATTATTTTTTTGTATCAATAATATGGCTTTCTTACTATTATTAATTATGAAACTAAACTATAAATTATACATTTACGAGTGCATGCCTTAACTTTTATTTTGATAAGTAGAGTGCATGTCTTTATTTAGTATTTAGCTACCCCTTCTTTTTGTTTCTTTTCCTTATCCAACTTCAGCTTTATGAGATATTGAGGTCTGCTGTTATGACTTGTGTTATTAGTTCTCAGCTTTCTATTCCTCAGTTATGATATATTTGATTAGAAGGAAAGTGCTTAAAATGAATGCCATAATTAATGCTCACCAAACAAAATATTGCAATTGCGGGGAATCATCTACATCATCATTATTGCTATTTTCTCATCTATTTGGCAGCATTGTTGACAAATACTTTTTTGTTTCTGCATCTGGTTTGTGCTTTATTTTATCTCTGTACAAATCTGTTTCGTGCTTTATCAACAATTTCCTGTATCTGGATCAAACAAGAAGCAGGTGAAAAACAAGGAAAATAAATATTTGCTTTACGAAACTCTAAACACGCTTTAAATATTTTTCCTCAAACTTGACATAGAAGTGCGTTGCTTTCTAAAAACAATGACAACAAATTCTCAATTTTGGTTGTTTCTTTAATCTTTATTGTTTCATGCTTCAAGCTAACAGAGTCTAAGTTGTTTGCTGCATATGATTTAAACATTGTTATGACTTTCACTCATGAAGAAAAATACATATGGAATGCGCGTTGATGCCATATTGTCTGTTAGTAGAATCATGAAAGTAACTCTTACTCTTAGATCCATCATAAACCATTCAACCCAGGAATTTGTTTTCGACGCGCTGCAAAAATATGGCATGTGAAAAGCATAGCTTCTGTCTTGTAATTGTCTCTGCTTTAGAATTACTATCTAATTCTATTTTCTTGCCTCCCTTTGCTAAATCTTTGGATTAATTCGTGCAGGTTGATAAAAGAATGCTGCGACAAAGATCCTTGTAAGCGTCCGCCATTTAGAACTGTTATAGACATTCTTGATGAAGTTTCCACTCATATTGCCAAACAACGTTGCCCTGTCTGCTAAGCCTATTTTGCAAGAAAAAAGTGGATAAACTTGAAATGTTAAGGCAAAAAACTTGTTAGTGACAAAAGAATGTTTCAGTATATCCCTTAAAATAATTGAACCACTTTAGTAATTTGGATTAGTCTATGTTAATTAAGTCACAAAGTCTAATGTTGCAAGCATCGGATAGATTAAATTAGATTATTCAGAAAGCTCTATGTAACTGAGAACCCCGTTGTGAAAGATATAAGATGCAACAATAATATAGTTTCCATGGTTAGTGATGCTTTCGTAATTAATGGCTTTTAACTGCACTATATAACTACTGAGAAATGTTTCTTGAATTTGTAAAAGGTGGAGTTCATTACTCTCCATATGTCCTAGAAATTTCTTTAACTAAACACCTGAAATGACTTGCAATATATAGGGTCAGTCAAGTTGTATAAGAAATACACATGAAAAGAGTCAACATGAAATTGTAGCCTAGAAGAGCATTAAATCACCACTCATTGCAATATACACTGCTAGAGGTAAGGTAATGGAGATGGCCTTCGTAACTCGTTAGGTATTATATATGATGACTGCTCTTCATTTGAAACTTAGAAACTTATGTTCCTCTTGTAGCCTGCATTACGGTGCATCTCATTTAAGTGATCAATAGGAATTCGACTCAATAGAAACTGAAGAAATTTAACGAGTTATGATCCATGTAGTAGACCCTACTAATTTGTGATTGAGGTGATTCATGTAGCCGGTCCTACTAATTTGTGATCGAGGTTGTTGTTACACGAAATTAATTGTTAATTTTTCGCTTTTGGGCACAACACTCGCAAGTGGCTTGCCTGCGACCCCACTTTATGGGTTTGTAGCTAGATCTTCCTCCACTAATATCGATATTGTCCACAACTTAATCACTTTCAACTCATAGGTGTGCGGTTTCAACTCAAAAGGTAGTTGGAACTAGTTGGGAGGATTAACTTTTAGTCCACACAAATTCAACACTTTACGTTAAACTGAAATTCATGATCCAATGAGCTTTTTCTCACACGTTGGCACAATATCCGCAAGCACCTTTCCTGCGACACTACTTCACGGGTTTGTAGATTTTTATCAGTACCGATATTATTTACAGCTTAACCACTTTCATACTAGTTGGGAGCAGGAGACAATTAATGAATTATATATTTTTTTTGTGAAGTTTTATTTCATAGATGTGTATAACGTGCATTAAAAATTGGGTTATGATAGCATTTCTCCAGAAATAAAAGTTATGCGCTAAAACAAGAATCAAATCAACACAACCGTAAACCAACATTTATTTATTTAATTTTTGATACCCGTGGGTGTTCAAGCGAGCCTAACTATTCTCATGAAGCCCTGGTGTAGTCGGCCCGAGCTTACCTCAGTGGCTGGAGCAATCTTGCCACACCAGAAAATCGAAACCGAAGCCGTGCGCTTAACTCATATAATCCCACCTTTGCCCCTTACCGTTGTAGCAACCTGACCGGGTTTAAACCAACATTTATTTTAACAACCATATACATGTGTACGTATGCATATGGTTCCATACATGGACACAAATCATCAGTCACTTATTCTTAGCACACTCACGAATCACACAACTCTCACACCCCACCATTGGTGTTTGTTGAAGCTCACATACACAGACCTCCATTAAACAGAACCAAGAACACAAACAGAGATGAAACTCAGAGAGAAGAAACCAGAACCTCAAAAAACTCTCGAGTGTTCTGTTGATTTCATTTATATATGAAAATGAACTTTACATCATAGCCGTCCATCTGTTCTCATCACAGCCATTCATTTACAAACACATCACACACACTCATACAACACTTGCCACACATTACAACAGGATATACCTCGAGATTCACATTACACCCAACGCAATGATTTACTCTAACAGTGTTCCTTGGCATCCAGAGGAACTGAACAATTCACCAATCTGTGTAGCCTAAATGAACTGGTAGTAGAGAGTGAATGGAGCTGTATCGTGGCAGTCGCAGGTAGACACTACTTCTGGAGTGCTGATGCATCCCGCAGTGTCATACAATGCAAAGCTGCTAAGCGAGCGCGCGCAGTTGGGCATGGGCCAGAGTTACGAATGCCACAACAAGTAGCACTATGGTTGGCACAACTTTCTTATTCGCCATGGCCATTTACAACTATATGCAAGAAATTATAATTAATACAAAGAGAAAGATCAAGGAAGTCGATCGATGATGAAAACACTAACCATTTGGTTCCCTTTTATACACAAAATTAAGGATTCATTCATTAGATCCAAGACTTGTACAATTATACTACTATCTCTTATTTATTGATTATATATATTATATTAAATTAGTTATTCATTTGCTTATATCTTAGACAAAGTGGATTATTGTACCCAAAAAAAAAAAGAAAAAAAAAAGACAAAGTGGAGTGATCGATCCTGCATTTATAACTAAAATAAATTTCCCCACGACGTGTGTGGATGATTAATTATTGGAACTTGGAAGAGCTAGTGACCGTTGCATTATTGTGCTACAATGACATGATCAACTACTACTAGTCTAGCTAGCTAGAACATCGATCATACATACATTACTTGTACGTGGTCAGATGCGTGTCCCAAGTTGTGCAAAATTACAAATGCACATCATTCGAGGAGTTTTCACGGGCGCCTCAACTAGGATGCAAATGGGGAGGGTAGGGATAAGAACCCCATCTTTATCCCCATCTCCCCTAAAAAAATCATCCCCCCGTTCTCATACCCATCCCTATGCAAGGATGAACTCTGCCTAATCCCCACGGAGATGATGGAGAATCCTCATGGAGAAAAACTTTTCTCTATTTCATTTCCCATTGAAGATCACCGCGAAAAATCATTGCAGGGAAATATTTTTTCCCACTTCATTTTTTTTTTCAAAATTTTTATAAAAAGTATATTATATATATAGGATCACAATTGTTAAAATTCCAACCAAATAAAATATAACATAGTTGCAAACAATTCAAAACAAAACATATAAGAGCATATCTAATGATAATGTGGATTTAGACCATGAATTGGTGCCACATCATGGATGTGGAGATGATGTCTATCCTATGCGGCACTAGATAGACATTCACCTCTTGAAATGATATAATGGTAATGTGTATTTAGACCATGGATTGATGATTAGACACTTTATTTTCAATTTTCATAATATTAATAAAGGCTTGAAAAAAATAAAAAACTTTAAAAGAATTAATAATGCTGACGTGACGGTCTATTTTGATTCCATGCTACATAGGATGGACATTATGAATCCATGGTTTCATTGGAAAGCATTTTTTGGGTTGGATGTAAATTGTATCGTAAGTGGATCCATTTTCACCCCAATCCATAGTCCCATTGGAGATGCTCTAATTAACCAAACAAGTTATAACTATAAATCACATTAGAGTTTGTTTATTACTAGTGTTTTGAGTGAAAGCCTTGTAATATTATATATATATAAAATTGATATATACAATGTATATAGATGTATTTGATATATACGGGGATCTCCGCGAGGATCCCCACGGATATTACTAACGGGGATTCCCTGCGAATATTTTTTTCTCATCCTCGTACCCATATCCGCACGAGTATGAGATTTTATCCCCATCTCCACCTCCATCCCTATCCCCATTGTGGGGAATCCCCCGTACCCCGTGGGGATTCCCTGCCCCACCATGCCATGAGAACCCCTCATAACGTGTTGTACATTAAATGTTTTGTGCAGTTGTGACTCATAGATTAATGTGTGAATTAGAATCCAATGGTTATAAATGTGGTTCCCATGACATGAGTATTTTTGTGTATACTACATTTTATTTTGACTTTTTGACAACTAATTAAATCTATTTGAATTTAATATCAGGAAGACATTTAGGCCATGTTTGATTACAAAGAAAATGTTCCATAGGAAAAGAATATATTCTTAAAAAAGTTTTCTCTATTAATGTTCAAAAGAAAAGTTTCCTATATGTGTTTGATTGCACATAAAAGAATCTTTTTCCTCAAAACTCACCAACAACAAATATGAAAAAACTTACCATATATATTAAATATATTAATTTTCATATTTGCAATATAAATTTAATGTGTCTTAACATGGAAACTCACATTTTCTCAATAGAAAACTCAATTTCCCTACCATAATAGTTAAGAAAATATATGGGTCTTAATATAGAAAGTTGGCAATTGTGAGAAAATGTTCCGAGAGAAAATTTGGCTACCAAATGTATGAAAATATCATTTTTCCACAGAATTTATCATTTTCCTGAACATTTTCCTTTTCCATCTAATCTAACATGGTCTTAATTAAAAAGTAGAATATAAAATTTATGTGAAGGTTAAAAAACTTAATTAAGGATAGAATAGTAAATTCAAAGTGATGGTTGAAAGATTGATTATTCGTGCTTATTAAGTATAGTATAGTGTATATATATATATATATATATATAAAGTGCAAATGTATTACATACATTTAAATCTTTACAAGGATTTGTTTTGTAATATTTGTATAAGAATTGAGAAATACAATGCATTATAATTAATCAATAAAAATGTTTAGATTTAAACTATATATTGATGTAAAACTCCTGCAGTACTTCAATTCTTTCGAAAGAGATATATTTTGATGAACAATAATAGGAGTAATGAGAGGATGATCTTATATGTCATTTTTTCTTTACCTAACTTTGATTCTTTTTTATTTTTCCTCATATGTTGAAGTCCTTGAAATAGCTTACACAAAGAAGCACACAAAAGCATCAAAAACTTAAAATCCAACCCTACAAACAAAACATAACCCCAAATCAAAATGACTCTTTTCCCTAAATCTATGAAAATGGCTTGAAGCACAAAGTTTGCATTTCCAATTCAAAGTATAGATACTCACTGCTTCACTGCACAAGTTTAGCATAATTGATTTGCAAGTTTTTGTTCACCTCAACACAATAACACCAATATTCAAATGAAAAAGAAAAAAAAGAGAAGATTTGTGTAAGGACGAAACCATTAAGATCTTTAGATGTTAATCACGACTATGTGATAATTTATAAGATTTATCATGTTTAAAATAATACGTTGTACAAGTAACTTCCTTTGACGCAGCCCACATGGCAAAACATCCAAAACGCAGTACTTTTTGACACGACCCACATGACAAAAACAAGAAAAACGCCCCAAAAAAATCCAAAACCGATAAGAAACTCTAAGGTAAACGATAAAATTAAAAGAAAAAAAAATCGCAACTGAAGCAAATGGAGAAAATAAATCTAAGAACAATGAACAAAGTCATGGCACATACATGAAAAGAAATAAAAAGAGTTGAATTCATATTCAAAGATAGAAAGATTGTTGGACAAATGCAAGCTAAACGAAGACCAACTATAAGAACTTGCCTCACGCAAACTCTGCACACTACCCTAATAAGTTTTAATGTTTAGTACCTATTAATATGATTCAAGCTCAAAAGTTAATGAGCACCTTAACACTGAAACTGAAACCATAAAAACAAAACCCATTAAATAAAAATCATAAAATTTGTTGTAAATTGGATGACCCTTTGATCAAGCTTATGAATGATCACATTGTCAAGCATGACTCTCACATTGAATTGTAACATCAAGCATGACTTAACTTGTATACTCTACATAACTTGTATTCAACTCCAATGTATAATCACTTATCCATGTATTGTCATGTAACTTGTAATTATCTCCAATGTACACCAACTCTTCCATGTATTATCTATGTTGCTTGTGATGTGTTGTATGACTTGTTGTGTATGCATAACTTGTACACATTGTATAAGTACAATTATCATCATCACCAAATGATCTATATAAAGGGTGCCAACTCCATTGTAATTCACACACCAATGTACGAATGAAATCTCTACATTTTCATCTCTAGCTCTCTTCTATCTTGTCTCATCTTCTCTACTTGTTCTAGTAGTTCTTAGTTTATGCCTTCTATGCTTAAGTCTCGAGCAAGTCCAACTTAAGGTCTAGTTGGCTTACAGCTCAATTCACAACAAAATTGTTCTTATAGAGCTTTTTACCTTCAACTGCACATCATTAGATGAACTATTTACATGGAGATATAAACATATATGCATTAAGAGAAAGCCCATGGCCCAAGTTGTAACGACCTGTTACCTTAAGTAGATGATTAGCATTAATTCAAACGCTAATTAACTCGAGTTAAGCTCGTGGTTAAGCCCGCTATTGATAATTATGGAAAATAATTGTATTAATTGGCCAATAATTGAATAATTGACAAATTATAAGATGAATAATGCGTCTGTGGGTCAAGGGTGACGCACATGGGTCATGGGTAGCGTGTACACCCGAGTGTCTTATTGGCGTGCAAGGTGAAACTATAAACGCATGAATATATACGTTTTTATATATTGAAAATAAATAATAAATTGATGGATGTCTAGTGACACGCGGGGTCGAAGAAAATACACGTGAGATGTACAATAGTGTGCATGCTCGAGAGTGCTCGTTGGCACGCGTGGTAAATTTAGAGGCGCGAAATACAAAGTTATTTATATATTTATATAAATATATAAAAATGAGTCCATAGTTTAAATCAAATTAAATTATATATTGAATTCACCTTGAGATACGTATTAAGCTTAAGTTGATGTGATGAAAGTGTAACCATGGGTGTGTACGATGGGTGGTTGGCATTGTTATGCCTTGAGATACGTGTACCTACATCTCAAAGGAAATCAGTGTGCATGTGTTGAAATCGCTATCACTTTAAGGAGGGGTTAGTTTCACAGATGGTCACTCAACATTACAGTTTGTAACACTTTGGTCACTAAACTTACATTTGTCCCAAATATATCACTCAACTTTACAAAACGCTTCAACAAAATGACTCGGACCACTTTCCGATCCAGAACCCACTGGCGCTACTGACGTGGCGCTACGTGGGATTGCATGGGAGGTCACTTGAGTTTTTAAGTGATGACATGACATGCAACACACACAAGCACCCACCCACCCCCTTAGTTCACCCCACACTCATTTTACACTTTAGGTCGACTCGGCTAAATTTCCCTCCCATTCCAATCGTCTTCTTCCTCGCGTCTCTCCCCCAGTCGTCGTCTTCTTCCTCGCTTCTCTCCCCCCACTCGTCTTCTTCCTCACGTCTCTCCCTGTCGCCCGCTCGCGCCCTATCCCTGTCGCCCGCTCGCGCCCTCTCCCTGTCGCTCCCTCGCCGCTCGCGCTCTCTCCCTGTCGCTCGCTCCCCGCTCTCGCTCTCTCCCTGTCGCTCCCTCGCCGCTCGCGCTCTCTCCCTGTCGCCTTCGCCGCTCACGCTCTCTCCCTGTCGCTCGCTCGCATCGATCCTCGCAGCCGGCAATCAGGTACAATGTCAGGCATGCTTATTTTTTTTTGGGTCCTCTGCTGATCTCAATTATGTACATCGGGGTGGTGTATGTCTATAGATAATTGTTAATCTCCTGGAATTTGTGATTGATTGTTCAAAAGTTTGGAGTGCAAATAAATTTAGATTGATTGTTTTTTGTTTTTAATTAAAACTATGGATCAATTGATAGTTTAGCAGCAGTAGTAACTAGGATTTAGTGAATTCTTACGATTCATGTGGTCACCCTAGCCGAATTAATTTGTTGAAGTCTTTTGATGACTTTGGGTTGCTTGACTGATATCTATTATATTGACATTAGTTCAATTTCACTTTGGACTATTGTTATTGTACAAGATAGACAAAGAAGTAACTTACAATATAATTCTTAACGAGCATGGTGGTCTCCAGTCCTAACTGGATTGCTCGGATCTGATTCCACTCACAAATGGTTTTATGTTTTAGAAAACCTAGTTTATTAGTGAGTTATCGCTTTGTGTGAAGTGAAAGAGAAGAAAAATCCGCTCTTTGTTCTATTGAGTCTGACATCTGGGAGACTTGGGATAAAGTGTTGGGGTTTAGTCGAATTATGTGAATCTTTGTAATTGATGACATCCTATGTTCATATTCTCACATACTATTACTATCTATGTGGTCTTAGCAATCTTAATACGTGGGGCATCAGTCGCTCCCGAAATCATCTCTTTCGATATAGTTTGCCTGGTGAAAAGAAGTGCTAAATGTGTACGGTTGTGCTCATTAATTTCTAATTGCTATTTTGAACTTAACATCTTCATTAGCCATTTCATGCCTCTATATGATGAACAGAAAGTTAGGAACATAGTAAGGAAGCATTGTGATTTCATTCCTAATCACGCCCCTTTTGATAGGCTTATATACTGTATCCTTTTTTCTTGAAAAATTGGTTGTTACTCAGAATTTTCTATTGCTGTTTTATTCATGACCACAATGGTGGTATATTTTTTTTAAGAACACAGAGGTGGTATATGAGAACCTAAGAACGCCAAGGACTCTGCTAAAGCAGTGCTCTTAAAGTCTAATAAAAATGAGAGTTGCTATAGATTGCATTGCATATTGATATTCTTAGTTGAAGTTTTGTCTGTTGTTTTTCTTGATATCATGAATGTAGTTTTATTAATAAGAGGATGTATGTTTGTAGCTACATTGTTATATTTGTATCTTGGCCAGAAATCATGGAGTTCGTCAAAAGACACGAGTATTGTTATTGCGGCGTGCCAGCAATGGTATTCACCTCGTGGACGACTACAAATCTAGGTCGAAAACTTTATAGATGCAGGAAATACACGGTTTGTACGGAAATGTGTATATTCCATGAAATTGTTAAATTTTATTCATATGAAGGAAATTAAATGAAAATTTTCGTTGTTCTGCAGCATAGATGCGGATGCGAATAGTTTAAGTGGCTTGATCCTGAAATGACTGACCGGGCAACAATTGTTATAAATGGGTTGTTAAGGAAGTTAGACCGAATGGAAAGCGAGAAGAGGTTGCAAGACGAGCTTAATGGGCGAAGGAAACTTAACGGTTGTGCAGTTGCTTGTTGGTCATGCTTGGTGGCCATTGTATTTCTGTTTGGTTTCATTGTATACAAGTAAACACAATGGTTGGAAGAGAAACGAAATAGTCATCTTCGGTTGGAATCGAAAGGAGAAGTTGTAGTGTCATTTTGTGTAAAACTTATGCCAAACCTTGTATTGTGGTTTTGTAGCTTATGAATGAAAATAAAAACTATGTGTTGAATTCATTTATATGCAGAGAATCATTGCTAAGGGGAACCTCGTTCAACCACAATCACACTTAGGGCATGTTTGGAAATTGGCCCTACACCAAGATTCGATAGGAACCTCGTTTAACCACAATCTAGCGTCTATATTAACCTTCTCCAACTCATCTAACCAAAAGATCATTCTCTCGTGATATGTGGCCCTAGTTGCACTCCACAACATTTGCTTAAGTTCCACTCCTTTAAACCTTGTTCTGAAATTTATGTACGAGTGCCTCACACAATGTCTATGTTCTGAATTGGGGAAAACGGACTTAACAACACTAACAAGTCCCTGCAGAGAGAGTGAACTTCAAGGAGTAAAAAATGAAATCAAACATGCATTATGAAAAAGAAACATGAAAAGAAATTGTACCTTTTGCCTATCCGACATGAAAGCAACGCTATAGCTGTTGACAATGTTTAAGTCATCCTTAAGTAATTCTAAAAACCATTGCCATGTGTCTTTACTCTCAACTTGAACCACTGCATAAGCTATGGGAAATATACAATCATTTGGGTTTATCCCTATTGCAACAAGTAATTGTCCCTTATATTGACCCTTTAACCAACAACCATCAAGAGAAATCAAAGGCCTACATCCCGAGTTGAAAGCATTTTTCAATGGAGCAAGGCATATATATATGCCTTGAAATACCCCTAGATGCTGCGTCATTTTGATTGTTGTGCTCGGATTTATTTTTTGCAGCTCAAGTGCATACGAATTAAGTTTCAGGTATTGGCTCTCCTCGTCTCCATTCATCATCTCCATTGCTTTCTTCTTTGCTCTCCAAGCTTTCATTCGACTTATGTCAAACTTCAAGTCATCCTTAACTCTTTGTATAATACTCGATACTGAACGATTTGGGTCCACTCAAAATTGTTCAATATACTTTTCTGCAAGCCAGTCAGAAGTCACGTGATAATTCTTGTTCACTTTGGTACATGAGTGGGTCAAGTTGATTGACTTGATTTGAACCGTCGCGTCATCTTTACTCATGTGAGAAGCAAAAATTTGAAACTCACAATTGCTAGACTTGAAGCGCTGGCATTTACATATGCATCGTTTCCTATCATTCATAGTAAAGCGTATTTGTCGCTTATTTTGAATTCCCCAATTCCTGCATGCCAGCTTAAATGTTTTGAAAGAAGAGAATTTCATGCCTAATTTGAGCTGTGGGTCTGCCATGTCTTTGAACTCATCAAACTCTAGATACTTCATCTTCTCAGATCCATCATAATCATCATCTGTGTGGAGCTCATCTGATGCTGCATAGTCTGAGTCTTGATCATGCACTTCAACAATCACAAGTGCACTACTACGAGGTGGAGCAATAACCTTAGGCCTTCCTCTTTTTCTACTGTGCAGTTGTTCTTCAACGACTTCTAGATAGTCATCATCGTCCTCAATATCATTGTCACTCTAAAAAAAATCATTACCTTCATCCACTTCTAGTTCTTCATGTTGAATTGTTCCATTGTCTTGTTCTTCTGGATGTTCCACTTCTTGTTGCTGAATAACCTCTAAGTCCATTAATTCTTGCTCTCTAATATCTGGGGACCCAAAATATCTTTGTTCTAAGTCAGGCTCCACTTCTTCTTGACCATCATCTCCATTGTGAAAATAATTCCTGGAATGATAAGAATGTTAAAAATGTCATTTGACATGTACAAAACCATGACAACCAAACAATTAAATATATTCAAAAAATCACACCCCTAAGTGACTATACCGATAATCAGTATCTTTATTCTGGAATAACAGTTTTCTCAGGAGACGGTGGCAAATTGCGTGACCCTAAACAACATTGCTGAATCAATGAGTGGTGTCACTGGGGTGGAAAGTACCAATTCAACTGGTACACATTCATCAGGCAAGATCTTCCACCTACCATTCTTTTGGTATATTATTACGACTAGAAACTAGAATATGATGTATGCTTAGTTGTTGCACCAGTCCTTGTAAAAATTGGCTAGTTGTTACCCTAGTCATGCCATAGACTACTCAATATTGTAGGGCCAATTTCATTTCTGTATTAGAGCAGCTGCTTTTGTTGTTTCATCGGAGTTGTTTTACCTTGGAAATTTGGTTAGGGCCTAGAGAATGCAGATGCAATCTGCAGTATAGCTTGAACTTCTCCAAGTTCCCATTGTCACATAATATGTTGAATAATACAATTGGTCCGATCCTTATGGTGCCTATTGAAGTAGTTAAGGTCAATGAGCAACATTTAGTTTCACAAAAACTGCTTCAAGTTTCACATTTTCATATTCATTTTTACAATTGCGATTTTAAATTTCTAATTTAAACATTGAAAAATATATTTTCTATGTATAACTTTAGTATATTGAATTTAGGTTTTTTTTTTCAATACAAATCAATTGAGATTCTCAAACCATGTCATAACATCACCAATCATAACAGCACCAATCTATGCAGCATTAACCCGAAACTAAAACAAAAACTGCATATCTATCTTCAGTCAATCACTGCATTAACATCACCAATCTATGCAACATTGACATCACCAATCTATGCAGCATTGACATCACCAATCTATGTAAATACTCTGTTCATCAATCATTGCATATCTACCCAACAAAATTTGCCTATTAAACTCCCTGTTTGATCTATCTTCAGTCCAACAAAACCAGTGCAATTATTAACATTTACATGAAGAATAAATCTCTTACATTGAAGCTCCTTGAGTGATAGGGAGATCGAAGCTCCCGCGAGAGACAGGGAGAGAGCGCGAGCGGGCGACAAGGAGAGAGCGCGAGCGGGCGACAGGGAGAGACGCGAGGAAGAAGACGAGTGGGGGGGAGAGACGCGAGGAAGAAGACGACTGGAAGGGGAGGGAAATTTAGCCGGGTCGACCTAAAGTGTAAAATGAGTGTGGGGTAAACTAAGGGGGTGGGTGGGTGCTTGTGTGTGTTGCATGCCATGTCATCACTTAAAAACTTAAGTAACCTCCCATGAAATCCCACATGGCGCCACGTCAGTAGCGCCGGTGGGTTCTTGACTGGAAAGTGGTCTGTGTCATTTTGTTGAAACATTTTGTAAAGTTGAGTGATATATTTGGGACAAATGTAAGTTTAGTGACCAAAGTGTTACGAACTGTAATGTTGAGTGACCATCTGTGAAATTAGTGCTAACTTAACTTATGCACTTTTGGATCGGCTTCGCCATTCGTATGTGCAAATCTAAAAAAAATCTAATATATATCTCAAAACATAAACGTACCGCCTCATCAGCTGTGTTTTGAAATAGAGAAATAGAAAGAGAGAGATAAACACCGTGGAAAGGAAGGAGAGACCAACAACAACGAAGAAGGTGAGTTGTGTTATTGTTGCTATTAATGTTTTAATGTGGTTGTTGCATTGTTATCAATTTTTGAAGAAAATAAGAAATGTAGCAAACAACGATATGATTTCATGATTAGAAACCTAGAGTTAGAGAAGAACACGAACTTGAAACGAAAGCAAGGAGAATACTAAAACACTTCTTGTAGAAAAAGTTAGATCTCTAAGGAATTCTATAGTAAGTATGAATCTTACTTGAGTACATAGTAAATAAAGACTTAGTACTAAAAGGGGAGGAGATATGCATGATGTTTAATGAGAATTTGGAGCTAAAACTTACTTGATAACGTAAAAGTGAAAAGTGCCAACAAGAGTTTTAAATATATAAAAAATAGAGCCCCACAAGTTCTACAGGAAAAGGAGTAGAAAACTTGATGGTTGAAAAAAGTGAGAAAAATGAAACCCATAGAAAAAAGAGCAGAGACCGTGCAACTAGAAAATATGCAGAGAAAAAAGAAAAGAAAATTAAAATAATGAAAGGAATGCAAAAGTTAGATTAAAACTTTTCAAATAAAAAATCTAGCTCGAGTACTAGTAGCTTAATTGGGTTAAGTTTTCTTTCCAACTATATTAACTCCTATAGACTCTTGAAGTATCAAAGTCTACAAAACTAGTATGATCTATGCTTATTTGTGAATTCTGGAGCTTAATAAGAAATCATGAGATTATACACTTGCTACTTGAGTGTCAAGGTGAAATAAACTTGTGAGTAGTGATTATTTCGGTTGTGAGCTACTTTGGTCTTTCGAAAGTGAATTGTATGTATTGTAAAAGCTACATGTTTTTGAAAATATTAGTTTTCATAAAGAAAAGCTCTTGAGTGGACTATTAATTTGAACTTATTTGAATTTAAGGATACTCTCCGAAATATGTAAATTGAATAAGGTATTATAAGTAGTAGTAGTAGTAGTAAGAACACTTAGTAAAATACACTTTTGCTCGTGGCTTGCAAAATCCTAAGTTTGGGGTATTTGATAAGCGATTATTTAAAATTATATATAACACTAGTTCAGTAGTATATTTGGTGTAAATATCCCGGAATGAGCTCTAATTGATGGTATTTATGTATTTTTAGGTATACAAGGTATAAATGAGATAAATGAGTGATTTCATGACAAAATGAGGACAAAATGCATAAAAACATGATTGCCAGTAGGCTTGACACCATGAGAAGAGTATACACATAGTGGAGAAGGCATGGAGAAGGCGTGAAGTGAATAAAAGTGGGTTAGCAGTGGCGGCGCTGTGGATACATGTAACGGCCCGTTCTAATTAACCCCGATTAACTGACAAATTACAGATTTAAGACCCTAAGCTCAGACCTACGTGGACGTCGCAGAAAAGTCCAGGGCACGCCTAACGAGGTAAAATTTGTTATTTTTGTATGTGAGTGTTTATTTATTTTACTAATATTAAATAATTAGCGTCGCATTATTTGACATTTTATTGGTCGCGTTGTGCGCGTGTAGTGACGAGAGTGTGCGACGTCGCGGTGTGCGTGTAACCCGGGTGTACGCGTAACCCGGGTGTACGGGGTAGTATGGGATCACATCACACATCACATCACCCTATCAAATCCATCACTCATCATTACTCCCTCTCCTCTCCAAATAATTAAAAAAAATCTCTTTAAAATCGGGAAGAGAGAGACAAAGAGAAGGAGAGAGAGGGGGAGAGGACGTAGAGAGAAGAAGAGGAAGAGAGGAGAAAGAGAGAGGGAAAGAAAGAGAGTGAGTGGTGACGGGAGGTCGAGGACGGCTCGCGGCGGAGCTCACCAGTGGTGCCGGCGTACTCCAGCAGCGGCTCCAGTTGCGTCGGAGGCGGCGACGCTTGCGAAGACCTCTATTGATCAAGGTGAGTAAAATTGTTGTTGTTGTTAGGTTGATGATGTTGTTGTGGTTGAAAATGTTGTTGTTGTTGCGTTAAAAAAAAAGAGAGGCCTCTGTGACAAGTTTGGAGGGGGAGAGAAGAAGAGAAGAAGAAGAAGAAAGGAAGAAGAAGAAGGCCAGATGGACCTGGTGGCCAGGCCCATGTGGGCTTGGTTGTTCAGGCCCACGTGGGCTGGGCCGGCCCGAACCCGGGTGGTCCTGGTTGGGCCGAACCGGGCTCGGTTCGGGCCCAACCCACCCTAAATTAATTAAAAATTTTAAAAATATAAATAAAATGCATTTTTAAATCAAATAAATATAAAAAATAGGAAATATAGCTAAAAAATTACGGAAAAAATCCAAAAAATCAAGAAAAATACAATAAAATGGGAAAAATATAAAAAGGTAGTCTTGAGGACATATGGAACGTCGATACCCCGTTATAACTGGAGAAGTGTGTCGAAATCAAACTTTTTGAAACAAAATCTCAAATTTTTGGTCTCACATTATAAATTCATTAAATGAGACTCTAAAATAATAAAACTTTTTATAATTGGACACCAGGGACTTAGGCTATTATAGTTGGGTGTCAGGTGCGTTTCTCGAGGCGAGTGCGGGACGTTTCGAAGGCATTTTGGGATTCGTTTGAGGTAAGTAAACCCACTAGAAAATTAATTAAAATCCTTTTACGACACTTACTTTATTTCACATTTCAATTATTTCATTGTGATATTTATTGCTGTTCAATTACTGTTCGTCCATTCCCACGTGTGTATGTGTGTTTGTCGATGGGGTCGGCGTGGCACAGACTCGCATGCCGGGGCTAGCTACCTCGCGCTGTTCGAGTAATTGACCATGTCAGGGCTACGCGATGATTATTTTCCGCGAGACCCGTAGGTTGAGAAATGTTTGACGAAGACCTAAGTCTTCGTCATGGGTTCCTCTCGAGAGATGTTTGGATGGGGTTCTACCGTTCAATGGTTCCTCTCATTCGACCATGAAATGTTTGGCGAGGTGGTCGTCAATGGTTCCTCTCGGTTTAGCTAAGACGATTCCCGGATGTCGACCAGGGTTCTCTGTCACGCTACACTCGTGTCTCAACGACTTATTTACATGCGAATTTCCTTATTCTTGTCCTTTATTTAAATTGCATGTATTGTAGTCGTTTCATTGGAATTCATGAATATTAGCTAACGTTCTCTGGGATTTACTCACCTAGGACTCGTCATTGTTTTTTTTGTGACAAATCGCAAATCCTATGACGAGCCAAGGCAAGGGCGTCTTAGGCGACCTTGTCTTAGTAGGAGCACCCGTCGGTCACTTTTTACGTAGGCGTTTGTATGTAACTATTTACTATTTTATGAACTTTTTGGGAAGGACTTGTATACCTGATACATGTATATGCACACCTTTTGTACTTTTGTTTCTCTTGATATACATGGTATCAAATGCCGGGTTTCCACACTATAGGGTTAATCATACCATGCAAATTTTTTATTTCTACCATGTTTGCATGCTTCAAAGACTTCCACTTAAATGTTAATTTATAATAATTTGATAAATCGTGAACAACTTAACTTAGTCAATTTAATGTGAATATCCATAAATTCTCCATAAATACTAAGTTAAGGCGAATAAGGTACGTATAAAGGTGTAGGTCGCAGGCAGTCAAAATTAAGTGTGCGGTGACGTGGCATGCTTGGTGACGTGTCTGGTGACGTGGCGGTACCCGGTTTGCCTCCGAGTCTGGGGCCATCACAATACATACAGACGACGCTAGGATGGTTTAAGCAGGACACCTGACCCATTGAGAAGGAAAAATGTACACAAAGAGGTTGAAACTGTGGTGGCACCGTGGCTATACAAGGACAACGCCGGATCACTTATGGACAACGCCGATATGTAGAAAATAGAAAGTTTAAAGCTCCAATTCGTTTGGAATTGTCTATTATAGTTTTTAATTATTTTTTAAAGTGTCTTAGAGGTATAAATAGCTATTAGAACGTGGTAAACTCACTCATTATCATACATTACCATCAATTATCATTAAGAGCAACCAATTATCATAGTTTACCATAATTTACTTTGTTCTTGAGTATTAAGAAGAATTGTGGAGGAGAGATATTGAAGACTCACGTGTGGTTATTTAATATTTTTTTCTTGATTTAATTGAAATAATTTTGTTTAATCTTTGATTGCAATGAATACTATGATGTGTTTATTTATTTCTATGATGTGTGAGTAGTTCATTAGTCTTAAGGATTAATGGATTCTATGGTATGAATGCTATGCTAAAGGAAGTATGAGTGAATTATAAAGATAAAATTGCAATGGTTAGAATTTGTATTGATTCTAGACGTAATGCTACGAACATTTTGATATTTTGTTTGTTGATTAGAGGTTTTAGGAGTAAACATGGCCATTAGAGCTTTTAAGCCTTTAAGCCGATTATGGACAATACAACCATAAAATATATAACATTGGTAGATAGTTATTGATTAGGGAGGCATGTATAGTAAACTTAATTAGTTATGAATATGAAGATTTGGAACTTAAAACAATGTGAAACTTTTGTTATTCATGCCGATAGGTGGAGTTCTAGTTTGCACATTAGAATCTTTTCCGTTACGACGGTGGGTTGAAGTGATTTTGAAGGAAATATGTCTATTCTAATTAAGCATTGCACACACATAATGAAGATGAAGGAAGTGAGTAGAAAAGCATAGTTACTTATTACTTAGGTGAAGTTGTGAACTAAGATCTTCTTAATATAAGAGTACAAGTATTTACATTGTTTTGTTAGAATATAATAGTTTAGTTTAAAACCAATTAAAAATGGATTTCTTAGCAATATAGTAAATCTAACTAAGTATACTGAGTGTAATGTACATTTCCCTGAGGATGATATCTGTAATCAACATTAGTTGATCACATTATTACTACAATTGAGCTGTCATACTTGCGGTCACGAACATTGTTGTCGTTGCTGTTGATGTTTTAGTGTACTCGTTGTCATTGTTATTGTGCTGTTGATTGTTGGTGTCATTGTTAATGGTGAAGATGAATTGGGAAAATAACAGATAATAATATCATAGTCCAGGAAATTGTGCATTTTATGAGAAGGAAGATGGGGAAAAAGGCCTGGATGGTGATCAAAATTGATTTAGAAAAGGCTTATGATTGACAGAGATGGGACTTCATTAGAAACTATTTGGTGTTAATTGACATGTGTTCTCGAACGGTGGATAGGGTTATGTCGTGTGTTTCTACGACAAGTATGAAGGTTTTTTGGAATGGAGGCCTTACTGATAAATCTCTTCATATGAGAGGGGTTAGAAAAGGTGATTCATTATCTCTGTACTTGTTTGTATTGTGTATGGAACAACTATCTCATGGTATCATAGAGGTTGTGGAAGGTAATCGATGGAAGGGTATTAAGGTTGGAAATGATGCATCAATAATATTCCACATATTCTTTGCTGATGATATGTTTTTATTTGCCGAGGCTTCTAGTAAACAAGTTCAAGTTATCAAAGAAATTCTTGATAATTTCAGTGATGTCTCTAGGCAAAGGGTGGATCAAAGCAAGACCAAAGTGCTCTTCTCCAAAAATGTAAACCAATAAACTCAACAATTTATTAGTAAAGAGTTTGGGTTTTGTATCACTGAAAATCTAGGAAAATATGTGGGATCATCTATTATATCCATGGTAGAATTATCAATGAAACATATGCTTGGATTCTTGATAATGTAAGGTTGAAGTTGGCGAATTGGAAAGCTAAAAATTTATCATTAGCTAGTCAGGTCACCCTAACAAAAGCTTGCATTCAGTCTATTCCTATGTTTCGATGCAAACCAAAAGTCTACCTATTAATGTATGCAAGGAGATAGCTAAGTTAATCGGGGGTTTTATTTAAGGTTTTTCAGAATCTGAAAGAAGAGTACATCTAATCGACTTGGACACTGTGTGTATGGAAAAAGATGCAGTAGGCGTTGGTTTTAGGCGTAGTCTATGTCACACTAAATGTTAGTTTTAGGAAGTTGGTGGAAGGCCTGGAGCAGCTTCGCGAGTATGCTTATATTGGGCTTTTAGATGAGAAGTTGGATGATTGAGCATGTGACTTTGTTCTTCCCTCAAGTGGTTGGGATATGGCTCAGTTAAGTTTGATTCTTCCTGTCACAGTGCTTGAGAAGATAAAACTGTGTCAGTTCTAGTACCTACTCGAAGGGTGGATATGATAAGTTGGTAGTTCAATAAGAAAGGGGATTTCAGTGTAAAGGAAGCTTACAAGTTAGTCACAGGGAGTGCTTCCCAGAGAAGACTGAAAGGTTGGAGTCGTATCTGGCGTTCGGAGGGACCACAGAGAGTTTGCTTTTTCTTATGGTTACATAGGCATAACAAGTTTATGACGAAAGTGGAGTGCTATAGGAAGCAAATCTTGTCTTTGGATTTGGTGGTAGAGGTGGATTTATAGCATATTTTTCTCTCAAGGCAATTATGGATTGCTAAAAACAGTTTATGTAACCATAAGAATGCAATTAAGAACGAAAATTTTATAAGAATGCAATTAGGCCAAATATGCTCTATGGAAGTGAATATTAGGCGGTAAAGCGACAACAACTACATAAAATGAACGTAGCAGAAATGAGGGTGCTTAGGTGGATGTGCAGTAAAACTCGTAAAGATAGAATAAGAAATATAAAAACTCAAAAACAAGTAGGAATAGCACCAATTGACACAAAGATAAGGGAAAGTTTGTTGCGGTGGTTTGGTCACCTGCAAAGATGGCCGACAAATGCCCCACTAGAAAACATGATTCAATAGAAACTGAAGAAATTCGAAGAGGTTGGGGTAGACCAAAGTTGACTAGAGACGCATTAATTAGGAGAGATTTAAATGGTTTGGAAATCTCACCATCAATTGCATTAAATCAAACATAATGAAAGAGTTTGATCCATGTAGCCGACCTCAATTAATTTGGGACTGAGGCTATGTTGTTGTTGTTGTTGTTTTTGTCTCTCTTATATATTAAGTGTTGTGTTTTGAAACTTTGATCTCAAGGCTTCCATTCTAGCGTCAAACCGCAAAACCAGGAGCTCTATACTCTTTTCTATTTTTTCAAGTCCATCGATTCATGCGCTTCCCCTAAATGTTTAGGACATGAACTATACACTAATTGTAAAGTAAAAAGAGCCGGAATGCCAAAAACGAAATAGAACCAACTACTAGGATGTCACCTATTTAAACCACGTCTTTCAACTTAGTTTTACTGGGCACACATCAAGATATTGAAGCAGGATTTCCAATGTAAATCTCAAAACAACATGCAGATCAATGGACAAAATAGATTTTATAATTCATCTATGCTGAATTATGTTAAGTCTAGAGTTTCATTAACTATGTTTAAATATAAAGTTATGAACTCCTCAAACAATGTAATTATGTAAGTAAGGTATTATGTCTCAATTCTTCCATTGACTCAAACTATGGGAATACTATGCGCAAGGCATGCCTTGCATGCAAGACATTAGTATTTGAGAATGTCATTCTGTCCATTGAGACTCTAGATTCCAAACCAAATCTGCATTTGAACTGTTCCATAAGTAAATGGCATACATTAAGAATCCTAAATCATGCATTTTGTAGCTTACTAAAGGGAATGATCTTATTCATGACCTATTCAACTAAAACACTTGCCTTATTCAGGTCAGGTAGTTCTTCCAATAGAATAATAGCTTGAGGGCAAAAATTACAAAGGAAGGACTAGAAATAGTAGCAGATTGGTTAATTGAAAAATGGCCTTACACATAGAAGCTAACATTACTTTGACATGACTAAATGCGAATGAGGAAGTGATTTTTAAGACAAACCAAACACGTCTTCTGTTACGCAACAAAAACATAATTACCAATATCAGTTTAATAAGACGTGCTAGATTCATTGGCCTGAATTTGACTCAAGCATAGCATCATAAACTGTTTTTAGCAAAAAAGTAGGTTCATAATGAACAGAAACTCAGCTACCAGAAGAGTTTGGGTTCAGTTTCAACAAGTACAAAAGTATCATCAATTCTTTCACAAAAATTTGGAGAATTTGATAGATTCGAATCTTAATCATAGAGATTTGAGCTAGCAAACTTTGTTTGGAATTGCATGTTGGTTGATCTGGTCTTGGCGAAACGACTTCCTATTTGGTGCGCACAAGGGAACTCTGTACGATCCATCTCATTGTATCAGATCTAGAACTAAGGAATTCATAAGGGCTTCGAGGTTGTTGGGGTATTCGAGATCCCGCGGGCTGTCTAGGAAGGACTATGTATGGAAACCTCTAGAAAATGGATCTCAAAAGCTGAATTGTGATGGTGAAGTAAATCTTGACTCGGGGAGAGCTTCTATTGATGGTCTCTTTAGAGATAACAAAGGGGTTTTTCACTTGGGGTTTTAGAATACTCTATGTAGCTGTTATCCATTATCAGCTAAAATTTGGTCTATAAAGATTAGTTTGGGAATAGAGCAAGAACGAGGTCTTCGAAACGTTATGGTTGAATCTGATTCTACGCAACTCGTTCAACTACTCTATAGTTTTGATACTTCAACTTGTTGGGATCCTTGGGTGAGGGAAGTAAGATTGATTCTGCATCAAAGGGACAACATCAGCTGTTAAATTCCAAAATTTTTAAATTGATAATTATGGCTAATTTGGGATTAGCGGAGTCTAATTATGGTTTACGCCACAAGTCGGGAGCTAAGGACCAATGAAATTGATATATTTAATTAATGTTATATTTGTATAGTGCGTGCTTAGTGTTGCGTACTATATATTATGTTATTTTGTGAACAACAACAACAACAACAACAACATAGCCTCAGTCCCAAATTAAGAGGGCCGCTAAGGGCACCCCACCATTTAATGAGGGCACCCAACTTATTTGTAAAAATTCCAGCAAAAATGGAAAAGACCATTTTGCCCCTGTATATATATAATGGTTCAAACCCCACAAACCATTTCGACAAGGAGTTAGGGCACCCCACCAGCAAGCTTGAACCACAAAGCCACAACCACATTTCGTTTGGCGAAGAGCTGATCGATTCTTGCTCGTCCGACAGCGAGGTAACAATGTTTGACAACCATATTCGGGTTTTTTGAACTGTTTAGTTGTGTATAACAGTGAAAATGATGATTTGTTTGTTAACGTAGGGTTTGGTAATTTCTTCAAATCCGAAGTTGTTTCCACTGTATAATGGAGGATCGTAATGCTTCGGTGCTAGAGGAGGTCGTCCTTGAGGTAATTTTGCAAATTTTTTATATTTTTTTTGCGGTTATCCAAAGTATCTGTCTGGGTGCGCGATTGTTTCGGCCTCGCAGGACCGAGATGTATGGTAACGTCTCGGTCGCAGAGGACCAAGAGGTTTCACGTAGGTCACGGTCTGGAACGACCGAGAGTACTGGTAACTCTCGGTCGCACGTAAACGAGACTATGAAGAAAGTTTCGGAACTGTACAACCGAGAACCTATTTTTTTGGATTTTTTTGTGATTGTGCTGTACATTTTGGTTGATTATAATGTTACACTGTTTGTATTGCAGGTAATGCCGTTATCTAGTAATTTTCCAGACTACAAGGACACTTTTACACCTTCTAAGCCATTCCCCTCTCGAGAAGCGGCTATTTCATGGCTTCAAATGATTGGTGGCAAGAACGAGTTTGTGTTAGTAACGAAGCGCTCGGATGCCGGGGGCATTAAGCGAAGGGGAAGGGTGAAAATTGACTGTGAGAGGTCTGGGACATATAGGGGACTGGCTCAGAGAGTAGGGAAGGGGAAAGCGGCAAAAATTTTAAAGAAATCAAGGAATGATGAAAAGGCGAGGACTCACACTAGTACGAAGAAATGTGGATGCCCTTTCCAAATTAACGTCAAGGAGAACGCCGACTCCTTATGGTATGTCACTGTGATTTGTGGGAGACACAATCACGACACCGCAGAAAGATTGGATAAGGGGGAGGAGGAAGTTGAGGATGCGGGGGGGAGGACTAAAAGTGAGCAGCTCAGGGATATTAGTCCACCTTCGTCTTTTGTGGAGTGCGAGCAGGAAGTTGAGGATGCGGGTGTGAGGACACCGGGGTCTCCAACCGGAGGCACCCCAGTGTCGGAGGCACCCCAATCTCTAATCGGATTTGAGTCCTCCCACTTCACAAAAGCTTCTAGGCAGAAGAAATGCAAGGTTCCACAAATGCGTCGTGCCAGTCGACGCACGCAAAGTGGATTTAACAAGGCTTATAGTCATTGCTTAGAATCAGATTGGTTGCCACATGTTGATGCCATTATCGATGTGGTTTGCGATGGGAATTGTGGATATAGGTGTATAGCCTCTGGGCTTGGACTTGCCGACGTAGACGGGTGGAGGATCGTGCGTAGACGGATGTACGATGAGATTATCGGGTATGAAGACCTTTGGCGGGAATTGCTTGGCTCGAGTTTCGAGACGGTCAAGAATGCGGTGCATTGCCCAGAGAAGCAAGAGGGGACATCTTTCAAAGAATGGTTGACACTTCCAGACATGGGATTGTTAGTATCCACCGCATTCAATGTCATTATCGTCAACCTCTCGCATGGGAGTGCCTCCACATTCCTACCTCTACGTAGTACTCCAACGTCGTCATTGCACAACAGACTTATCATTGCAATGACAAATGAAAGGAATATCCATTGGGTTAGGGTAAGTTCTATGATTTTTTGTGAATTGGTTTGTTTCCCCCTTAATCGGGTTTGTGACAATATCTTCTATGTTCTCTCTGTTCACTTTGACAGTGCGGTTGTGTGTGAATGCACCATTGCAGTCCTTATATCCATCGTGGGATCGGTACGTTGAGGAATTTGCGCCAAAGGTTGGCGAGATGGATTCATTTTTCGAGACATCGCGCCCATTGCAACTGCTGATCATGAAGCCACCATACCTGTTGTAGATTTAGATACACCGTAGGTTAAAGCTTGTACCTAGACGGCTAAACATTTAGAAATTTTGCCAAATCGTCCGAATGTTCTATGTATATGCAAATGTTATGATGTGTTTGATTGGTGTTGTGTTTTGATTGTTGTTTACTTATGGATGAACCCTTTTTAGAGTCAGTTTGAATGTTACGGAGATTTATAATTAATTAAGGTTCGGTGCAAATTGTTGTGCTGGATTTTCAATCTTGTATTGTTAGTTTGACGATTACAGAGATTTTTTTGAAACTGTAATGTTTAAATTCATCCATTCCTGATGTCTCGGTCAAGCAGGTTCGTGAAACAACCCATATTTTCGGTCACCCATGACCGACAAGTATTCCAATATATCGACCGTGTATAACCGAGTCCTATTTCAATTTCTCGGTTGTACACCACCGAGATGGATTGACCATTTCAATTCGCCTGACTCTCGTCCTATGACGACCGAGCCTACTGAGACCCTATCGGAAGTCGACAACCGATACGCAGTTAACTCTTCCGGTTTTCGTGGCCGAGACTGCGACTTCCCAAAAATATTAGCTTATGTCTCGGCCAAGGCCGAGCACGGTTGATTTCTGATCTCGGCTGTGTGGCCGAGAACCACGATTTCCAAATTTTTTTACATTTGAAAAAACCGCCACACACACATTACAACTACTCTACCAAATGTAACTTAATTCGACGATCTTCAACCGAGCCCTAATTTGGAGACGAAATTGGCTCACACACCGGACCCTACAAAATACAGAAAACTCGAACAACGTAGGAGAAACACACGGCGAGGGACGGAGAACACGATTTTGGGGATTCCTCTCACTGGTCGGTTCAAAACAAATGAATTCTTCCACAAGGAGTTCGGTGAACGAGGGTGGTGGTGGTGGTGGGGGTGGTGGGGTGCCCAGGGGTTTGCACGAGAGTGGTGGGGTGCGAGGATTTTTTGCACGAGGGGTATTTTCAGTATTTTGGGTTTAATTTTTGGGTTCCCCAGGTAAATCGATTTGTGCCCGCATTAACTGGGTGCCTTCATTAATAGGTGGGGTGCCCTTAGCGGCCCTCCAAATTAATTGGGGTCGGCTACATGGATCAAACTTTTCCATTGTGCTCGATTAAGTGCAATTGATGGTGAGCTTTGCAAACCATTCAAATCCCTTTTAATTAATGCATCCCATGTTAACTTTGTCATGAGATACGTGTTGAAATAAGTTTTGAGAGAGTTGAAATGCTGACCCGAGCTATCGTTTCAAGTTTCGCGAAAAAATAGTAATTAAGATTTAAAATTTGAATTTTTGCACTTAAAATGGATTTGACGGACTGAAGTGGGTCCCATATATTGATATTGGGTTGTCTGGGAGTTTAGCAGGGCATTGAAAACTCCTCAATTTTTGGTGGAATTGAGATATTTTTTCGGGGTTTAATTTGGACATAAATTGAAGAGATAAATAAGAAATAAATAAGAAAATAGCCAAATTACCAATAGGGGTACTGTTTTATATGGTTTAAGGATAAAATTTGAGAGGCAATTCGGTGTTTTAGCAACCTTCCCTCTTTACAAAACGAAATCGAACAGGGAGATCGATTTGGGTGTTCACATCATCTTCAACTTTGGTCATTCATCTCCATTGTCTCCACTGTTCTTTCTTCCCTCATTGCCCTCACTGTGTCTCAATCTCTTTCTCATGGGTGTTATTCAAATAAAAGGAAAGCTGTGGGTTGCTGTGGAGATCGTTGTTGTTGTTGTTGGTGGGCTGTGGCAGTGAAGGTGAGCAATGAAAAATTGATTTCGACTTTTTTTGGACATGGTGTGTAAGGGACTGGTTTTTATTTATAGATTCGAAATTGAGAGAGAAAGCGAAACTGGGATTGATTGTGTGAGAGGTGAGGAGGAAAAAATTTGAAAAAAAACACAAACAGTGATGAAAAAACTGTACAACCGAGAGGGAGGAAGAAGACACGGGGAGGAGGAGGAACATGGGGCGGGGGGAGCCTTAAGCAGGCTCCTCCGCCTAAACCCAAGAGGGTTGGACGCCCCATCAATTAAAAAAATGGAACCGAAAAAAATAAGCTTTTGCTTCTCTGTTTCGTCTCCATTGGGGAGGAAGGGGATGACCCCTCAACTGGGTTCGGATCAGCTTAGGCAAACCGGAACCGGTTCTGGGATAAAACCCCTTCCCCCTAATTTAAATATAAAAGTTTTAAATTCGAAAAAAATAAACAAAAATCCCTGAAGATTATGGAAAATTCAGAAAATAGAATTTTTGGACAAATTAATGAAAATTGGGTATTTTTATGGAAAATGAAGATTTTGAGATTTTCTCGAAGATTTATATCGAGAATTTTTTTCGTAATGCGTGTTACGATACCCAAAAATGTCTAAAATTGTAAAAATTGTTTTAAAGCTTAGTCTCGGTTAATTTTTTATTCCAAATCACAATTTGGAGTCAAAATTGAAATTCGGACATCTGAGGAGTTAATTTGGAAGGATTCAGAGATTTTTGGGATGTGACAAGACCAATAAATATATATTAATTGAAAAAAAAATTATTTAAGCCTAGACAACGTAATTTTCGACGCCGAATAATAATCTTAAGTCGAAAATGAAATCCAAGAATTGGAAAATTTATTTTGAAATTATTTTAGGGGTTTCAGGACGCGATTCGATCAATTAAACTGTAATTAATTGGAAAACAATTGTGGAATTGTTATGGAAACTTACCGGACATACAAATTAATTGTACGATCGCAATTGGAATCCCGTGTGGAGTAGCTTATCGACTCGGAGTGCAAGAGAATTTTGGTGTAGTATCTGTAAGGTTAAATAAATCTCATGGTAACCTTTACATTGTATAAGTATTTCTCGAATATAATTGCATGCCCGGTTTATTGCTGCATATTTGTTGGTCATGCATTCACAAACACGAGAGGAAGGAGGCCTTTGGGGGTCCCATTGTGTTCATTGGCTATATGTGTGGTAAGATGAACACCGTGGTGCTCTAAGACTGCAGTCATTAAACGTTATAGACATTTGTTTAGGAGGGGTTGTGATGCTTGCTAGGATCATACTCCATGGAGAGTCGAGGGCGTGGCTTCTCGAGGGACTTCCTCTCAAACTCATGAATCTTTATTACTGTTTACCCACCACTTTTGGAAAGACATCATTTGATTGTGGTCGGTCATCAGAAATGGGATAGATTGCATAATTGAATATTTATAATTCTTTGGATTATATTCTTTGTTTAGTTTCTAGGATCATTATGCATTTGATTATTATAGGTGTACTAGACAGTGTGGGATTTACTTATCAAACATTATTGAATTTTTATAATTGGGTAATGACATGTGTGAGCGACGAGAAAGGAAAGGAAAAGCTGTCAGATTATTTGTGACTTGATAGTTCCTTTCTCTATCTGTTTGTATTGTTTTTGAATATAATATATTGTATAAATGAGTTTTTGGTTTCGAGTGTGAATATGATATCCTTTAGAATGGTTGGAACGATTTTGTGATGAATTGAGATAATTTTGAAGTCAAGGTAATATTAGTATAAGGATTTTGATCTTTTAAATTAGGTTAAAATGAATATACATTCAGTTGATGCAAACATATTATTATGGGGTGGATTGTGAGTCATTCAACATTCCCACCAAGCTGAGTAGGTTTGTTGAAGATTTATGAAGACCGAGTTTTCGGTGTAGGCTTGGAAAAGGAGGAGGTGTTATCGAAAAATTTATACGAAATTTTATGGATTATTCAATCAATCTTAAGGAACTTAAAGGTTTGAGATTTATTTAGAATTCTTTAGAGTTGATAAAGTATTATAATTATTGATTGCTTAGAATTAATTTTAATTATTTATTGATGGTTAGATTAAGACTACTAGATTATCAGGGGATTAATGTAATCTAAGCCGGTCAGATACCTTAATTAGATGTGGTTTGACAATGTTGGTATCATAGCTTAGGATTCTAAAAGAAACTTGTTGTTTGAGGTTAAGTGAGTGATTAGTTGGGAAGTAATGTGATTGAACGAGGTTAAAAAGTTTAAAAACTTCATGAATGTGTTATTCTTATTTTATATTATCGAGATATTAACACGCGCCGAACGTGTCAATAAAGTAAAGTTCTTAAACCAACTATTTTGTAGAATAGTGGTAAATGGTCGATCCCACAGAGATTGGTAGTATTTCTTAGGTTAAAAACAACAAAAAAGGAAAATTGGGGTTAAAATAAATTAATTTAATTAACTAATCTAACTAAACTCAATAAAATAAAATAACTAAACTAATTTTCAAAACAGTTAATTAATACCTAAGTAACACCTAAGTCTACAGCTCCACAAATCAGGATCAAGATTCAATGACAATCATGCTCTTCAATCTTTCCCAAAAAGTTATTAATTTAAATTCTCCTAGATTAGCTATAGAAAATCGACATCCGCCAGAAACTCCTCGTTCCCTTAATCTCGATAGACAGGACGTACGCCACTAACTACTTTTCTAATTAATACATAACCCTAGACATCCGCCAATCGGGTTTAACACACTAACCGCAGTAATTTGGGTATGTGGGAACACTAATCCTAAATAACCAGATTGCATCCGCTCCCGATTTAACCTAGATTCAATTGTTGCACACTCAAGAATCGAAAGGGTTTGACAGCAAACGAGTGAGTGTTTGTCACTTTATTGGTCCAAAAGCACAATTACACAGATACTAAAGGTCCAAATAACTATAGATTGTCTACCTAAAAGCATGCACTGGCCGCATACACACCCTAGATCTAAACCATACTCCTTAAAACCAACAACAATGAAATAGGAGAACTTAAACTAAATTAAATAATAAAATAAAAGATCTCACATAATATGGCATGAATCCATAATCCTGGCTTACTTCCCCTTTGACCCAGGCAAGGAGTTGATTAGCCGAACATCGTCGTCGAAGAAAGTCGATAATCAAATTATAATAGTTCGTCCTCTAAAATAATAATACCTAAGTTCCTAATATATAAAACTACTAAAAATTGGAGGTGAGAGAAACTAATTTTGGGGGTTGGGGAGGTGACTCATGCTCCGAGGAGCATCGTAGGGTTGTTTTTGGTTTAAAAACTGGTGTTCGCCACGTGTCACAGCGCTATTGGCTTGCTTCATGCATCGCGCTGAGGTGGCAGCACCTGATTGGCTGAGATAAGATGTGATGACGCGCTGTGCTGATGTGTGAGTGCCACTTGGCACGCGTGGGAGGCGAAGAGAGTCGCGCGAAAACGTCGAAGAACTGTAAGTTTGTGCGGACACGCATCCCGATGCAGATAGATGAAGGCTGAAGCGAGGAGAAGAAACGCTGGCGTGACATGTATCGTGTTGGTGACGCGTGGCGAGACGTGATTGGTGGAGCTTGAGGTGGCGCTTGCTGATTAGAGGAGAGAAAATGGGTACCCTGACGTGGCGTCACCTGATTGGCCGAGACAACAATGAGTGACGTGCTATTATGCTGGTATCCAATGAAACGCACCACGTGGCTAGCATTAATTTTTTTGTTTTCTCCTATTCTACCCACCGCGCAACGCGTAACTCGAGGCAAACTGTCTGACATCCGATCACTGCATGTAAATACTCAATTTTGGGTATTTCTCCACCACAAATTCAACCGCGTGCTCCGTTTCATCTAAAAACGACCAAAAATATAATTAAATATATAATTTAGAGACTTTGCATATTGAAATATACTAAAATAAACTACTAAATATATATAAATACTGACTTATCAAATATCGATAAATATATTTATGTTGTCCATTCATAGTACAACAAGAGCCGGGGTCTGGGATCTGGCGAGGGTAATATGGATCCACAACATATGAATTCAAACATGTTTCAGAACTTGGCGGGGTAGTTGTCAGGCTACCTCTACAGTTTGTCTTGGAGTTGAACCGGTTGTTGCAGTTCTGGTCCCGGTTGATCCAACCGTGGTTAGTGGAATGTTACAAGAGAAAAAGGTAGAGGAAAGACTTTAGGAAGTACAAACCAATGTACTTATATGGTGAATTAAACTTTAGGACTGTGGAGACTTGGGTTCTCAATCACGAAAAAACTTCATTTTATGTTGAATACTGACGAACATTTGAGAGCTTCAATATTTTCATACTATTTGAAGGATGATGGTGAGATTTAGTGGAGAGTTTTGCATGATGGACATTATGTATTTGAGACTTGGGCTTAATTTTCTCGAGGAGTTCACTGGGCAATACTTTGATGAGAGTTTGATTCTACAAAAGAAACCAGAGTTCAGGTATCTAGTTTAGGGAGATATGTCATTGGCTCAGTATGATGCTCGATTTCATTATCTTTTAAGGTTTGTCGGGGAGTCGAAAATGACAAAGAAGGAGAAAATGCACAAGTATATGTATGCGTTGCAGGAAAAGCTTGGTACTACTATATAAGTGACTAAGTCAAACACTTTGTGAGAGGTTCGAGATAAGGCCAAAGCCTATGTGACTACGCAAACTTTTCAACGCCAATCACGACGATATCAGGGTGTTGTGGAGTCAGACAAAGCTCAAGTTTCGAGGGTCAGAAAATATTTCCAGCAAGGTTTGACTCGAGTTTCCAAAAGAAAAGAAAAAGTGGAGAACCACCATTCACACCGACGACACCTGTTGTTCCATCATATGTGCATCATAATCATTTTCCGAGCACAACTAGTAGACCCTCAGAGTTGGTACATCTCAGTCATAGAGGAGTGGAGGTAAGGGTAGAGGAACTTAGGGACATGCTTATAGTCAGAGATTGACTACTAGCCATGAATCTTCTGTAGGTAGTAAACCTACAATTACATGTTTTGGTTGTGATAAGCAGGGTCATATCATATGAGATTATCCTCGAAACTTGAGTGCAGTTACATGTTTTCTGTGACGACCCAAAATTTCAGGTTTCCTTGGGACTCGCCAAGTTGCATTCCACGTCACAACCCTTCCCATGTCATGACCCGCTTATCCTTGACGCCCCTTGACCTAACTGGTTGCTTACACTTTCCTAACTTAGCTAATTAATTTCTATATAAATATTAATAACTTCATTAGCCAGTTAGTTGATTTATCAAGTTATAATGAAATTTTACAGTGGAAGTCTTAAACGAGTAAATTATGCAACATTTAATAATCCTAAGTAGTGGAAAACTCAACAAAAGATACCATGTATATATAAAGGCGAGATAAGTATAAAAATGTTATATATACATGTAATTAGTGTTCTATGGTCCCCAAAACCCCAGAAAAATAAAATAAATACATACTAAAATCACACATGAGCTGGCTCCACAATCTCAGAGGTAGTCGCCCAATACCTCCTTGCTCTTGCCCTTGCTCGTTGAAGGATCTGCACTCAGTCACCCAACAAATATAGTGATGAGTCCAGTAAGTAAGATTCCAAAAGAAGTTCATAAAATATTAATGAAATAAAATTGGTAATCTACGAGACATGTGATTATAACACCTGTCAACATTACGTCATATTCCCGTGAATGTAGGCAGTACACGACAAGCAAAAGCAGTAGCGTGAAACGAATAAACATATACCAACTAAATCAGTTCAGAAATAAAACATTAATCAGTAAACATTCCTATAGTTACGAGAAAACCCTGACCTATACAAGCCAGTAGTCGATAAATCGAATAAGAACCACGTATATACTTATAGGCTTATAGTGACTAAATCCTAACTTTGGTTACCGGATAAACCCCTCCAGAAGCTATTTTAAGTCAAGGGAACACCTTAAATCCCTTAAAACAGTTGTAAGTATATCCTACTGCCATCGACGCGAGCACTAAACACAAGTAACTCGTGTGACTATGTGTGCCCACCAGCAGTCACACATGAAATCTGGTATCAATAAAACTAACCATGAATTTTGTGAGATATTCTGATGGATTTACTCACCTCAATCCGCACTCCTACTTCCTCGGACTCCCCTATCGACCTGACTAGCCCCCAATACTCGAGCTACGGTCCCCTAAGTCCCTGAAGTCCAATTTTACATATTTAGTATGTTTATAAGAATTTGGGTATGTATTTAAGTCAAAAATCCAAAAATAGTCCTTAAAATTCAACTTTAAACTATCCATATCCACAACCTTTGGCTTTCAACTCATTTTCGATATAGTTGATGACTTTATTTTTTAGAAATAATGTTTCTATGTCGTTGTATTCTCTTTTAGATTTCCAACGATAGGTAGAATGTCAAAATCCGACTTAAAATGAGGGAGATTTGGTTGTTTTACAAAATTCACTTAACTTGGGGGCTGCCTAAGAGAGGATGTGCGCTCCCTCAACTGGGAGAGCTCGCTCCACGCTTGGGCAGAACAACAGAAACACAGTTCTGCATCCCCAAACTCGTACGAATCATCTCCAAATGGTCCCACATCACACTAGAACCTCAAAACTAGTTCCATAACCATGAATCATCATAAATTTAACCTAACTAAGTTAATTTAGATCAACAATTCGCATAAATTGACATAATTAACATGCATTCACCAATTTTCCCAAATTCATTCAAATCACCAATTCATGCTAAAATAGTTGTGAATTCTTTATGGAAATGACCCTTACACATGTAATATGACAGGTTTTCACTAAAAATCAGGGATCTAACCCTCAAACTTGTATTTCATCCAAAACATATAAAAATGGGTTCATTAGCAAGTGTAGAAGATGAAGATAATGATTTCTTTGGTGCGATCTCTTGAATTGATCTCCAAAGTGCCAAATTTTCAGTTTGAATTGCCTTATTCTTCCTAGTTTTCTCTAATCTTGCATGGATTTAGTGAGAACTTTTCGATCAAAACTCCGCTAACTCCCTATATATATTTGGTTGGAATTAATGTATCTCGAGGATTATCTTGTGGTCTGTGACGGCTCCAAATTCTGAGACAAACCGGGCACCGCCACGTCGCCGAACATGTCACCGAACACGTCACCAAACCATGCCACGTCACCTGCACGTCTGTCTGTGACGGCCCGCGAACTTACCATCTAATACTCCAACTTAGTAAATTTTGATATTTAAATGATTATTTTAGCAAAATATACTAAGTTATTAAGTTTTATAACTTAATTCATTTGTTTTGATTTATTTAGGTTATTTTAGTAGCGGAAGTCTTAATAGCATGCATAAGATTAATGTAAACGAGTTATGCAATATTTAACAACCTATGGGGTGGAAACCCAGCAAAAAGAGATACCATATATATCAGTTAAGGCGACAAAAATGTGTAATAGATGTTGATATACATGTATCAGGTAAAAGTCTCTCAAAATATCCCTAAAAGTATATATATATGTAAATGAAAACACCTACGAGTAAGCTAGTGGAGGCGCTCCAAATAGGAGGTAGTCGCCAATCACCGCCTTCCCCCGGCTCGTCGCAGGATCTGCAACTCGCCACCAACAAACAATGACAAGTTCCAGGTGAGTAAATCCCATAGAAATTCAGTTAGTATTCACAAGAAATCCAAGAAAAACGGCTACAATTCATGCATATAAAATAAATGAACAGAAATGTAAAGCATGGATATAAGTCGTGAGATAATCAAGAATATGGAATGCGAGTGTGGTATATAGTTGTCGAGCCCTGGGACAAAAACAAAACCGAGAAGGCCCTGGGGGTGAGGAAATCAACACCCCCTCTTCACGGTCGAAATGAGGAACTCTGTGAGTCGGAAGGTAGACTTCCGCCCAACGCCTCAAAAGAGAGGAAATCTGTGACGGAGGTGGGCCTCACGTCAACTCGCTCTCGAGATCATCGACTCGCAGAGAGAAATCTCGCACGTAGTCTAAGGTATGACCAACACAGTAGCAACAATCAGATCGTCATCGACGAGAGAGCCGAAAAATGGTCACACCGTCCCTTCGACCATACAGAGACACACGCGGGAATAGAGTAACAATGCAAACTGAACTGGCAAAAAGTAATGTGAAATAAATAATTTACAAGGAAAATAAGTAAATTGTAAACTGACTTTCTCGTGGGTTTACTTACCTCAAACGCTTTCGAACGTCCCGCACATGCCACGAGATACGCGTCCGATACCCGACTATAGTCTCCTAAATTCCTGTTATCCAGTTATACCACTTTTGTTATTTTAAAGTCACATTAAAAGAATTTATAATGTGTGACTAAAAATTTGAGCTTTTGTTTCCAAAAAGCTCAATTCCGACACACTTTTCGAGTTGTGCCCGGGTGCCGATCCTCCAAAAGTCCTCAAAACTACCTTTTTTATATTTTTCTTAATTTTTTTGGGTTTTTTCATAATTTTCTAGATATTTTTTCTATTTTTCTGATATTTATTTTGATTCAAAAATGTATTTAAATTATATTTTAATATTTATTTTATTTTAATATAGGGGTGGGCCCCCTGGACCGGGTTTGACCCGGTCCAACCGGGTCGGGCTGACCCAGTCCGGCCCACCCGGGTCGGGCCCAAACCGATCGGGCCCGGGTTCAGGGGTTAGACGCACGCACAACGTGCGTGCACCCCTCCCCCACCCCATCGTCTTCTTCTCCAGAGACTGCGTCTCTCGGTGCCGTTTTTTTTTTTTTTTTTTTTTTTTTTTTTTTTTTTTTTTTTTTTTTGGTTTGGGTTGGGGGTTGCTCGCACCCCAACCTGGTGGACTCGATGGCAAAGGGAGACACCCTGCCACCTCCACCCTCGACCTTGGTTCGACCACCATGGCCGAACTCTCTTCTCGGCCACCATGGCCGACGCACCAACAACAACAAAAAAGAAAAGACTCACCTCGACCGTGATGTCTCCACCTCCTGTTCTCCTTCCCGCTCCTCTTCTCCTCCTCCTCCTCTCTGTTTCTTTTTCTCCCTCTTGGCCTCCCGAACTTGTGAACGCGTGTGTGTGTAGGTGTGAGTGTGAGAGTAACATGAGGGAGAGGAAATGATGATGGAGTGTGGGATGGAGTATAAATGGGGATAAGTGTTGACTTTGTGTCCTTAACACTATAGTGTGACACAACTGGGGCATTCGCCTGTGTTTTTCGGCATTTCGACGCCCGAGTTACTCGTCCGAATCGCGATATGCGCGTACCGCTGCGTCACTAGCCACTTAATATCTTTTTCCATAATAATTACATGACTATTATCATTGATTCATTTAATTTATGTGTTTTAGTTTCCCAGATTTAGTGTGCCAACAGTTCGCTCTTCAGCACCCGTCTCGACACGTTTCTCGAGGCGAACACCCGTTACACTATCTCGCTCGATTTAATGATAGAAAATACACACATGCAATGCTAAGTAATTAATTTGATATACAACATCGCAAATAGGCAAACAATTACACAAAACTACTATTTACCTAGTCAGCGTTCCCTGACCTATCTGCGACGTCCACGTGTGTCTGAGCTTAGGGTCTTAACCTGTAATTTGTCAATTAATCGGGATTAATTAGAGCGGGCCGTTACAATCTTCCCAACTAAAAGGAATTTCATCTCGAAATTTGAATTTAATTAAACCTTTACCTTGAAACAAATGGGGGTATCGCTCTCGCACGGTAGACTCTCTTTCCCAAGTGAGACCCTCGTTCTTATGATACTGCCATCGAACGAGTACAAGTGGTATTTCTTTCCTTATTAGTGTATGTACCTTGCGATCCACTATCTCAATGAGGTGCTCCTCATATGTCACATCCGGTCTGACCTCGATCCTTGTCATATCCATCATCGGTCTCGGTCCTGATCTGGCTAGTCTCAACATATAAATCTGAAAAACATCATGCACCCCTACCAACTGGCTCGACAATTTCAACTGATAAGCAACCTCCCTAATTCGTCGGACTATTTGAAACGACCCAATAAATCTCGGTGCAAGCTTTCCCTTAATCCCAAATCTCTGGTGACCTTTCAAGGGAGAAACCTTTAGGTAGACCCAATCATCAACTTCATAACTCAGCCCATCGCGGTACTTGTTCGCGTACTTCTTTTGTCTACCCTAAGCAGCCTGTAACCTTTGACGAATCAGCCTAATTTTCTCTGTGTGATCTACAACAATCTCAGGCCCAACGGTAGCTACATCTTCGGGCTCTTCCCAACAAGCTAGTGATCTGCATGGTCTCCCGTATAGCGCCTCAAATGGTGGCATCCCCATACTAGCCTGATAGCTATTTATGTAAGCAAATTCACAAAGTGGCAAAAACTCCTCCCATGACTATCCAAACTGTAGCACACAGGCTCTGAGCATGTCTTCAAGAATTTGAATAAGTCTCTCAGACTGTCCGTCAGTCTGCGGATGAAAAGCCGTGCTGAATTGCAATCTAGTACCATATTGCTCCTACATGGCCTGCCAAAGCTGCGAAGTAAGTCGACTGTCTCTGTTTGACACTATAGATATTGGCACTCCGTGCAGTCTGATAACTTCTCGTTTGAAAAGCGTGCTCAGCTGTGTGAAGCTATATTTCATGAAGATTGGGATAAAATGCGCTGATTTCGTTAGTCGATCCACGACTACCCAGATGGCATCGTGCTTGTGCAAAGTCGTCGATAACCCACTGACGAATTCCATAATGATGTGTTCTCATTTCCACTGTGGGATAGGCAGTGGCCAGAATAGTCCTCCAGGCTTCCTGTGCTCACCCTTAACCGGCTGACACACCTCACAACTTCTCACATACAGCTTGACATCTGCCTCCATCCTGACCACCAAAATAACTATTACATATCCTGGTACATTTTGGTCCTGCCGATGACTGGGGGAACCTAGGTGTTGGACCCTCACAACAAATGCGCCTTTTTGTGAAGGCCCAGTCCTACCTCGCCGGCCTCCGTCAAATCCCACCTCGTCGGTCTCAATTCGACCTCGCAGGTCGCCGGGACCTCCAGGCAGTGTGTGCGCTAGTGCACCTCCCACACAATCTACGGTCCCCAACTAACGCGATAAATGAGTTATCACTTGTCTCCCTGCATCAGTACACATCTCAATCCGGTGTCACAAACACCGTAAGAATCGTCAAGTCCTTGACTGGCTCAGGCAACACCAACAACGCTGCAGAAGTCAACTTTTTCTTCGAGTCGATGAAAACAGCTTCACATTCACTAGACCAATGAGAGGTCACATCCTTCTTGGTCAATCTAGTCATCAACAATGCGATTTTTGAAGAAGTCCTGTACAAAGCGTCGATGATATCTTGTCAATCCTAACAACTTTTGATGTCTGGCGCGCACTACGGTGTAGGCCAGTCGATGACAACGTGAATCTTTCTCGGGTCCACTGAAATACCTATGTTGTTGATCACGTGTCCCAATGGCTTTACCTCCGAACGCCCAAAACTCGCAATTACTAGACTTGGCGTACCATCTGTGCTCCCTCAAAGTCTTCAACGTCTCTCTAAGATGTCTCTCGTGATCCTCATTGGTCCTGGAGTAAATCAAGATGTCATCAATGAAAACTATCACGAATCGATCTAAAACGGCCTTAAGACTCGATGCATCAAATCCATAAACACCGCTGGCGTATTCGACAACCCAAACGGCATGACAATGAACTCGAATAACCCGTAACATGTGCTGAACGCCGTCCCAGGTACATCCTCATCTCTGATCCACACCTGATGATATCCATATCTCAGATCAATCTTAGAGAAGAACTGTGCTCCGGCCAACTGGTCGAATAAGTCATCGATCCTGGGCAAGGGATACCTATTCCTGACTGTCACTTGATTTAACTTTCGGTAGTCTATACACATCCTCATACTACCATCTTTCTTTCTCACAAATAAGACCGGTGCTCCCCAGGGTGACATACTAGGGTGTATGAAACCCTTCTTCGATAGATCCTCTAGCTCGGCTTTCAATTCCTCGTGCTCTGGCCGTGACATACCAAGTGTCTGCTCGTTATGGGCCCGCGCCTGGTACTAACTCAATCACAAACTCTACCTGTCTGGACGGGGATAATCCAGGTAGATCCTCAGGAAAAACATCTGAGAACTAGCGTGCTACTGGGACATCTTGAAGTCTGGTCACTAGCCCCTCATCGGACTCAACTATCCTTGCGAGGATCTCCATTTCCTGAGTGGTAGCTAACCTTCCTCTCGTGGTCGGAAGTGACATCTCCACTCCGGTAAAGGTGAAATCAGGAATCCCTGGTATTTGAAAAATAATGATTTTCCTAAAACAGTCCAAATCCGCGTGGTATGCCGCCAACCAATCCATGCCTAAAAGTATATCGAACTCTAGGTATTTTAATACTCGAAGATCTATTGGTAACTGATGATCACCAACCTCGACTGGACAATCTCTACAAATCCGATTAGGATATATCTTATCCCCAGCGGCCGTGTTGATGATAAGGTGGGCGCTAACGTTCTCAGGTGTCAAACCCAACACTCCAACCATCCGTCCCGAAATAAATGATAACGTACTACCAGAATCTATCGATGTATGCATAGGGCGACAAAAAATAATCAACGTACCCTCGACGAGCTGCCGAGACGCATAATGATCTGGTGCGACAACTGCGTGCACCCGATCCCTCCTGCACTGGCTGAGCTGCTAGTGGTGTTGCTGGCTCCCTGGTACATTCATTCTTGTAGTGCCCCTTCTGCCTACATCTGAAGCAAGTGACATTCTGCCTATGTCCGGAGCCCTGACCTTGCTGTCCGCTAGCCCTATGGCCCTGTCCCTGTCCCTGCCACTGCTGACTCTCGTCTCTGCCTCTCTGGACTTGACCCTGTCTCTGCGACTGCTGGACTACGATAACCTGCTGTGGCTGTGCTGGTACAACTGCATGTGCACTGATCGTCTGACCACCATCATATTTGCGCTTATGTCCCTTCTGATCTCTCTGATCACGGTTCCTCTTGCCTTTCCTATCTGACCTCCCCTGGCCTCTATGACTGTCGTGACGCACTGGAGAGGGGACGACGTTGTTCCACATCAAAAATGTCTCGTAGGCCAACGCCCTATCGTAAACTTCACGCACAATCATGGCTCTTGTAGACACAATCGCGCCCCCAATCTTTGTCGGAGTCCTCGAATAAAATAGTGGACCTGAAGTCGCTCGGTCCCACCTACGTCAATCGCAAAAGTAAGTAGGTATGTGAATTTCTCCATGTATTGCGACACCGTCCGATCACCCTGCCTCAGCGTCAAGAACTCCTCCCTCAGTCTCAGCTGAATCTCGATCGGGATATACTGATCATAAAAGAATTTCTTGAACTCTGCCCAAGTACTCGGCTCTCCGTGGGCGGCTGTGTGGGTAGTCCACCATACTGCAGCATCTCCCCTGAGCATAAATCCGGAAATCCTAGCTTGTATGCTGTCGTGAATCCTCAAATGTCTGTGAAGTTTCTCGTGTGAAATGATCCACTTCGTAGCTACCTCTGGGTCACCGCCTCCATAATAGTAGCCTGGCTGAAAACGAACGAACTCCTTAATCAACTTCGCCTCAGCTGATAAGGAGGTCTCGAATGTGATCTCTTGTGATGGAATCAGTGTCGGTACCACAGCCGGCGTAGTCAATGGTGTAGTGACTGCTGGCAGTATCTCGGTGGTAGTGGTCGTGAGCGGGGTCGCAGGAACAGTCGGGGCGACAACTGTATGTTCTAGAGTAGTGGCGGCGGCGAGTGCGGCAGAGGTCGGTATTAGCGCTGCATGCGCTCGAAGCAATCGAACATCTCATCGAGCTGCAAACTATGGAGTGCGACCGTGTCGCACAATATCTGATCCGAAATGACAGGTGTCGAGCCGCTCAGCTAGCCTCAATTGTCCGTATGAAGAACTGGTCGTTTACCCATGTCGAATTTGCAAATCGCGACCGTGCCGCAAATCAGCGTTGTAATACGTGTACATAAGTATTACAATCAATATATACACATAAGTTCTAGTACTACCCGCTCATTTTGCTTCCCAACTAAAGTTCCAAGTTAGGATCATTGGGTTTCCACATCTAATGTTTGTTGTTAAGTTTTATTTGTTTGTATTAAACTTTTCCCCTAGGTTCGCGTGAACCTAAGCTCTGCTACCAACTGTGACGGCCCCAAATTCCGAAACAAACCGAGCACTGCCACATCGCCGGACACGTCACCAAACCATGCCAGGTCACGTGCACGTCCGTCTGTGACGGCCCGCGAACTTACCATCTAATACTCCAACTTAGTAAATTTTGATATTTAAATGATTATTTTTGCAAAATATACTAAGTTATTAAGTTTTATAACTTAATTCATTTGTTTTGATTTATTTAGGTTATTTTAGTAGCGGAAGTCTTAATAGCATGCATATAATTAATGTAAACGGGTTATGCAATATTTAACAACCTATGGGGTGGAAACCCAGCAAAAAGAGATACCATGTATATCAGTTATGGCGACAAAAATGTGTAATAGATGTTGATATACATGTTTCAGGTAAAAGTCTCTCAAAATATCCCAAAAAGTATATATATATATATGTAAATGAAAACACCTACGAGTAAGCTAGTGGAGGCGCTCCAAATCAGCGGTAGTCGCCAATTACCGCCTTCCCCCGGCTCGTCGCAAGATCTGTAACTCGCCACCAACAAACAATGACAAGTTCCAGGTGAGTCAATCCCAGAGAAATTCAGTTAGTATTCACAAGAAATCCAAGAAAAACGGCTAGAATTCATGCATATAAAATAAATGAACAGAAATGTAAAGCATGAATATAAGTCGTGAGATAATCAAGAATGTGGAACGCGAGTGTGGTGTATAGCTGTCGAGCCCTGGGACAAAAACTAAACCGAGAAGGCCCTGGGGGTGAGGAAATCAACACCCCCTCTTCACGGTCGAAGCGAGGAACTCTGTGAGTCGGAAGGTCGACTTCCGCCCAACGCCTCAAAAGAGAGGAAATCTGTGACGGAGGTGGGCTTCACGTCAACTCGCTCTCGAGATCATCGACTCGCTGAGAGAAATCTCACGCGTAGTCTAAGGTATGACCAACACCGTAGCAACAATCGGATCGTCATCGACGAGAGAGCCGGAAAATGGTCACACCGTCCCTTCGACCATACACAGACACACGCGGGAATAGAGTAACAATGCAAACTGAACTGGCGAAAAGTAATGTGATATAAATAATTTACAAGGAAAATAAGTAAATTGTAAACTGACTTTCTCGTGGGTTTACTTACCTCAAACGCTTTCGAACGTCCCGCACACGCCACGAGATACGCACCCGATACCCGACTATAGTCTCTTAAATTCCTGTTATCTAGTTATACCACTTTTGTTATTTTAAAGTCACATTAAAAGAATTTATAATGTGTGACTAAATATTTGAGCTTTTGTTTTCAAGAAGTTCAATTCCGACACACTTTTCGAGGTGTGCCGGGGTGTCGATGCCCCAAAAGTCCTCAAAACTATCTTTTTTATATTTTTCCCACTTTCTTATATCTTTCTTAATTTTTCTGGGTTTTTTCATAATTTTCTAGATATTTTTTCTATTTTTCTGATATTTATTTTGATTCAAAAATGTATTTAAATTATATTTTAATATTTATTTTATTTTAATATAGGGGTGGGCCCCCTGGACCGGGTTTGACCCGTTCCAACCGGGTCGGGGCTGACCCGGTCCGGCCCACCCGGGTCGGGCCCAGATTGGCCGGCCCCGCACGGTTCGGCCCAACTGGGTTGGGCCCGAACTGACCGGGCCCGGGTCCAAGGGTTGCACGCACGCACAGCGTGCGTGCACCCCTCCCCCACCCCATCGTCTTCTTCTCCAGAGACCTGCGTCTCTGGTGCTGTTTTTTTTTTTTTTTTTTTTTTTTTTGGTTTGGTTTGGGGTTGCTCTCCACCCCAACCCTGGTGGACTCGATGGCAAAGGGAGACACCCCTGCCACCTCCACCCTCGACCTTGGTTCGACCACCATGGCCGAACTCTCTTCTCGGCCACCATGGCCGACGCACCAACAACAACCAATAAGAAACGACTCACCTCGACCGTGACGTCTCCACCTCCTGTTCTCCTTCCCGCTCCTCTTCTCCTCCTCCTCCTCCTCTCTGTTTCTTCTTCTCCCTCTTGGCATCCCGAACTTGTGAACGTGTGTGTGTGTGGGTGTGAGTGTGAGAGTAACGTGAGGGAGAGAGAAAAGGAGTGACGTGAGGGAGAGGAAATGATGATGGAGTGTGGGATGGAGTATAAATGGGGATAAGTGTTGACTTTATGTCCTTAACACTATAGTGTGACACAACTAGGGCATTCGCATGTGTTTTTCGGCGTTTCGACGCCCGAGTTACTCGTCTGAATCGCGATATGCGCTTACCGCTGCGTCACTAGCCACTTAATATCTTTTCCATAATAATTACGTGACTATTATCATTGATTCATTTAATTTATGTGTTTTAGTTTCCCCGACTTAGTGTGCCAACAGTTCGCTCTTCAGCACCCGTCTCGACACGTTTCTCGAGGCGAACACCCGTTACACTATCTCGCTCGATTCAATGATAGAAAATACACACATGCGATGCTAAGTAATTAATTTGATATACAACATTGCAAATAGGCAAACAATCATACAAAACTACTATTTACCTAGTCAGCGTTCCCTGACCTATCTGCGACGTCCACGTGGGTCTGAGCTTAGGGTCTTAACATGTAATTTGTCAATTAATCGGGATTAATTAGAGCGGGCCATTACATGGTCTCATTTCATTTTGTCCCACACCACTTGATGAATCCATTAACACACTCATCTCCTTAAACTATTCACAATGATCATCTTGATATCCCTCTTATTGTCCTCATTATTTAATTCAAACTGTAGGATTTTCGTTATTTAATTAACTCACATTATATTAAGCCTTATCAACAATATGGTTAGTGTTTTATTTATCAAAATTAACCAACTTATAGTCTCACTAACCTTTGACTACTTGATACTTGGTGCCCCGCATCTCGACATGCATTTTGAGGCGCTATAGCCTATTGTTCAAATTTGAATTTACTTGGCCTATGATCACATTACCCATTTTAATTGATTAACTAGTTATCTTAATGCTAATTTGTTGAGTTTCCTAGTGTACCCGTAGTTTGCCTACTTAATTTTCGCATTGACACGTCTTTCGAGGCGAACACCCGTCATACAAACTCGTCCGATAGCAACATACACACATGCGGTGCAATATAATAATAATAATTTTAAACACCACATATACACAACCACCATCCATAAATAACATATTTCATTGATTCTCATGTTCGAGTCAATCAAGTTGTCTACATAATGCCTGAATTACAACCGTTAATCCCTGAGATTAATACTAATCCTAGTTTCATTAATTTGGGCCATTACATTTTAGATGTGGAAAGAAAGGGAATTATAGAAGTGTGTGTCCACAACTTTTGGGAGTGTTATCTAGTGTGTCACAACCTCAACAACAGATTAAAGAGCGTGTTTATGTGGTGAGTGAACTAGATTCAGAGGCAAATCGAAATCTTATTGAAGGTATGACTTTAGTTTGTGGTTAACCTATACATGATTTAAACTAATTCTTGATCAAAAAATTTCATTTATATATGCTTGTACGATAATTAACTTAGGGTCAACTCTATTGCATGTCACTATTCATATTATCCTCTACATAGTACTTAGGGATAAGGTGTGTCCTCATTTTGTATGTGAGAAATGTATTGCCGAGATCTATGGACACGAGATGGCCGTTGGTTTACATGTATTGGAGTTTATTGATTTTGATGTGTTATTAGGGACATGAGATTTGTTAGCGGGTTATCATGCATATTTTGATTGTTCCATAAGACGATGTTCTTTTATATTCTGGGTTGTATAGTTTTACTTACACTGGAACATTATGTGAGTTGCCTCTGACTAGGGCTAATGATAGCCACTGATCATGAGATGGAAATTCTTATCGAAACCATTGTATTGAGGTTAAACTCGAAACTAAACTAGAGGAAATTTTAGTTGTTTGTGAGTTTTGGTTGTCTGAGATGAAATTCTTGAGTTTGGCTGGCTATTATTGTAGATTTGTTAAAGATTTTTCTAAGATAGCTGTGCTAATTACTAAATTAACTTAGAAAAATGTTGAGTTTATATGGTCAAAATAATGTGATAATGCAATTTGGGTGTGGAAAAGGTGATTGACTCATAAGTATGGTTTGCTTGCAAAGGTTATCACGATGACTTTATCAGAGGCTCTTGAAGTTAATGTGGAGTATATGAAGTGCAAGGAGTTTGCATTTTACAATAATAATCCAGATTGAGCTGAGTCTACATATCAGAGTTTGAGGTTTAGAGGCTGATTTTGGATTCCAATGGTGGCCAAGATTCGGGATGAGATATTAAGAGAATCTCATCGGCTTAGATATAACATTCATCCTGGCATGAGCAAAATGTATCATGATGTAGAGCGATTACAATGGTGTTTAGAGATGAAAGCTGATGTACGTGACTATATGAGGAGATGTGAAACTTGCCAACAGGTTAAAACCGATTGGAGAAAACCTGGAGGTACATTGTAATGAGTTTTGTTACTCATCTGCCTACTTTATGGGGGAAAAATAATGCAGTCCGAGTTATTATTGATGAACTATCGAAGTCTGCTAAATTTCTTCCAATGTCACTTTCTGATACCTTTACACAGTTGAGTTTGTTGTGTGAGTGAGAGATGGTTCGATCGTTTGGAGTGCCATTGACGATAGTTTTCGATCTTGATGCTTGGTACACATCAAGGTTGTGGTAGGGCATATAAGACTTGTTTGGCACTCAATTTTATTTCAGTACTGCGTTTCATCTAGAGTGGATGGTCAGACTAAAAGGTTGATCCAGGTGTTGGAAGATATGTTCAGAGCTTGTGTATTGAAACTGTTGGGTTTTGGGGTTCATACGCAGCGGAAATCACAAAACAATTTTGACAAAAACCCCAACAGGATCCCAATCTAATTCCATTAAAAACGTTTAAACAATGAAAACTTAATCATACCTCGGTTGTAATATACCTTTCTGAAGGTTGATCGATCTCTAAGGCGCTGCCAATGACGAACGCCCTCTACTAGTAGTCCACACACGAACGGAAGCCGAGATTCGAAGTGCTAGCTTCGAGAGAATACCAAACCCTTTTTGTTTATCTCCAAAATGATCCAGAGCATACCAGAAAACCCTAATTCGTTTCTGAAATGAAAATAGAGTTTCGGCCCTTAATCTTTCATACGTGTGTTCTAACTTAAAGTGCCTATTTATACAACCCTTCTATGTAGACGGTTAAGTAAATTACACATATACCCCTACTTAAAGAAGTATAAGTGTAATATACCACAAGGACGTTTCTGTCATGAATTTTATCATATAAAATTCATTTTTCTGAACCATCTTAAAATCTCGCAAAACCATTCTTAGTGTGCGACCCAATAGGCTCATACAACGTTCGCAGTGTACCAAAACACATTTTGGTATACAAGTCATAAGCGGCCTCTAGCAAGACATTATGACTACCCAAGTTGTACGAATATTAAATCGATACAACCTAATCAATAGTGTATATAGCATCCTTTTGTCATACGATATCCTTTTGATCAAACATAAGGCATGAAATTGTCATCCAGCATGTTTAATCGTACTAGTCTCGATCTCTAGGTAGACTGAAAACATCCAAATGACATTGATCAATATTAATTCACTTAGACTAGGCCTTTTAACAGTCTAACACATCGAGAGATCCACTGGATATCTCTCTTTATATGAGAGGGACAAATTCTATCTCGATTACATAACTTCATCACATTGCTCACACAGTAACCAATCACAACCTTTATAATCGTCCGGTTAAAGACAACGTTTGATTGTGTCAAATCAGTGTGTTCCTAATGTTGAAGTCTCAGGTAATCTCATGTCAGAGGACTGAAAAATATACCTATTATGAGAAACGACTATGACTTAATCCATGTGATGTTCTCATAGCGGGTCGGTCCAGTACTTTGTTCCCTAACAAGTACTCGTGATCTTGATTTGTATCCCTATACGTATAATCATCATATGATCATCAATCAAGACTCACACTAGTCTTAATTCATTATAGTTCCCAGTATAATGATCGATTAGGGACATTTAAGATATTTATGTAAATTCCCATGAATCTTATTATAATGTAAACATGCAAATTAATTATAATAAACAACAAATGAAATCCTCTATTTTATTAACTAAAAGTATTCATAAAGATAGTTAATGGATTGACCTAGGGCACATGCCCAACAGAAACTTGCAGGTTCATGGGAAGAATACGTACTATGTGTGAGGTCTCTTAACAGTGATTAATTGAGTATTAAGGTGGCTCCGTTTGAGCTTTTGTATGGGATATCTTATTGTTTTTCTGCCATTTAGGTTAAACCAAAGGATTGAGGCTGTGACGAACCTTTCTCAACTCAGGGCACCGTCGGCCTAATCCCGTCATTAAGCCTTAATCTCGCCACATAAGACTTAATAATGAATTAGTCAGCCATTTTCCAAAATCTTTTTATTTACAAGTTGATTTTTCAAATAAGCATTTTCTTATCTTATGTCAATTGATAAATCAGAGTTAATTACAAATTTAAAAATTTAAAAATTATTTAGCGGAAGACTTAACAAATTAGCGACAACTTTTAGTTCAAATCATAAATGTGTGGAAACTAGGAAACAAAGAAAACATACACATATATATAACGAGACGACAATAATAATATATCACATGTATCTAGTTAGGGTAACACCTCTCATCTCATACCTACGACCCTAAAAGTATATGAAAGACATATATATGTATATATATATATATAAGTCATACAACAAAATAAAAAACCTACAAAATTTGGTGTAGCAGTACTCCATTAGCTCAAAGATAGTCGCCGATTTTCTCTTTGCCTGGTCTGCTACCTAATGAATCTGCACCCACCGTTATAAAAAAAAAAAGGTTAGTATATGAAAGTAGAAAGTAACACTGAGATACATTTGTTCACATTTCCAAATATACAACGAGTATATGAAAATATAATAATAACAACTATCCTGAAAAGAAATCATGCTGATCTCCTTCCCCAATTTCGTTTCTCACATACCAGAGACCCCAAGACACCTAAATCAACCATACATCATTTATTTAATAAATTCATCAAATTAAGCTAAGTTACTAGTGTAAGTAGAATTACCTAATTGATGAACACCTAGCCTGATCAACTCGTATATCAATTGCACAACAATTCCTCATTAGTTGCTGATCTCCTTCCCCAATCTTCTTCTCCAACAACTTTTCTTAATTCCTAAGTTATAGAAATGGAATGAATTGGTTTGCATGAGTTGATTAATCCAATCTTATATATTTAGATAATGTTGATTAATAGCCATTGATATTTATGTACACACGTATCTCGAGACTAATCTAATGGCCTACAACTTGATACATTTTCACTAACTCTTCACTAACTCTTCACTAACTCAATCTAACTAACATCAATATTAGACTCAATTGGTATCTTGATGTATCAACACGTATCTTGAGAATCATCAAATGACTATTGTTTTAACTTGCTAACTTAGGTTACATTTAACATAAGATCAACTATAGCCACATTAATACTAGTATTTAAGCTACATTAAGCTAAAATCAACTTACCACATCATTCTCTACCTTGGTCTCATGCTGACACGCATCTTGAGGCGCGTCTCCACTCACGTTTCAATGCCTAAACACAAGTAGGAGTGACTTAATTGTCTATACATATACAATACACTAAGCATACATCACCACAAAATCTAACATATACCTCGACCAACTTGCCTCGATCATTGCTTGTATCTCGATACGGGTCTCATATCCCGGGTCACTGATCTTGATTAAAGAATTAAATTAAGATTTAGAAATTTGGGTTGTGACAATTGAGGCGGAGTTGGGGCTACATATAGTTTGAGATCACAGTGAGATTGTTCAATAGATTCGTCTAAGATTGAAAGCAGCCCAGGAAAGGCACAAAAGTTATTATGATCTCTATCATCGATTTGTAGAATACAACGAAAGAGATTGGGTTTATTTAAAAGTCTCCCATTTCAAAGGCCATTACAGTTTAGACTGAAAGCAAGCTTTATCCTTGATTTATAGAACCTTTTGAGATTGTGAAACGAATTGGGAAGGTTGCGTATAGACTTGCATTACTGCCTTAGTTAGCCGAAGTTCATGACATATTTTGCGTGTTTATGGTCGGGCTAAAAGAACCAGATTCACATCACATAGTTGAATGGATCAGTTTGATTTGCAGTGTGATGTCTCATATGAGGAGCAAGCTATTTCAATTGTGGATAGGAAGATCAAAAAACTTCGAAATAAAGAAATTCCACTTGTTTTGGGTAGTGGTAGTTTCATGGTGATTTGGAGTTAACATGGGAACGAGAGGCGTACATGAGAGCATTTTTCGATTTCTTTTTAGTCTAGGTAAATTTGGTTCAATTTTAAATTTTGAAGACAAAATTTTTATTAGTTGGGAAGATTGTCAAATCCCAAAAGTCTTAAATCGATAATTATGGCTAATTTAGGATTAGTGGAGCCTAATTATGGTTTAGGCCGTGAGTTGGGAGCTAAGGATCGGTGAAATTGAGATATTTAATTAATTTTATATTCGTGTGATGTGTGCCTAGTGTTGTGTACTATGTGTTATGTTATTTTGCGAAATTCAAGTTAAATGAGTAAATTCAGAATTTCGTGGGGTGTTGTCTCGAGATACATCTTGAAATAATTTTTGAGAAGGTTAAAATATTGACCCGAGTTATTGTTTCAAGTTTTTATGAAAATATGGTAATTAAGATTTAAAATTTGAATTTTTGGACTTTAAATGGATTTAATGGGCTGAAGTGGTCCCATATATTGATATTGCGTGCGAGACGGGTTGTTCGGGAGTTTTGGAGAGCATTATAAATTCTCTAATTTTTGGCGGAATTGAGGTATTTTTCGGTGTTTAATTTGGACAAAAATCGAAGAGATAAGTATGAGATAAATAAGAAAATGGCCTAATTACCAATAAGAGTACTGTTTTATGGACTTTTTACTTGATTAATATAATTAAGAGAAAAAATTAACAAAAAAACACATCTTCTGAAATAATTCCCAATATAACACACTTAGTGCCACGTAGGCTGCCACATCACACGACATGTGGAAACGAAATGACTGTGCAAGAGGGAAATCGTGAGTGGAAATCACGTTTTGTGGAAGTCGTGATTTCCACTCACGTTTTGCATGTAGTGGAAGTCGTGACTTGCAGTCACGACTTTCCTTCACAGGAAATCATGACTGCAAGTCACGATTTCCTTAATTTCGGGAAAAAAAAACAGTGGCAGTGGCAACCAAAAAAAAAAAAACAGCAGGCACAACCAAATGAAACAAACCCAAATACAGCAGGTAAACAAACCAAATGAAACAAACCCAAATGAACGAATTGGTCATACATTTCCTCAAACAGGAAAATAAAAACTAGTAATGAATGAATTCATGAAGTGGGTATAACAGGCTTCTATTGAAAGGATAGATCAAAATGCTAAGAGAGTGACTCAAACAACATATTATAACCATTTTGAGCACATAAACATCACCATTGAACAAAATACACAAAACGCACAAGCATGAGCACATTAAAAGAAACAAAACCAGTTGACATCGCGGCCATCATGCAGAGAGGAACTAGCTTATGCTAAGGCACCACAAGACACCGTCAAATGAACTTTGTGCAGGCTAAACAAATACAACAGGTAAACAAACCAAATGAAACAAACCCAAATGAATGAATTGTCGAGCTTAAATCCTAAATTTAATGTCAAACTTTTCATCGTACTAATGATAACCATCCGTCAACCAGATGCCAAACATTGAGTAATTATAATCCTTTGAGGTCCTTAAATTCGCAAAAAGAATTGCTATAAATGAAGCACTTGCAATTTGAATAGGTACAAATGAAGATATTACAAGTTGATTGAGTACAAAGCAATAATAAAAAGAAGTCTTATTATTGTTAAAAACAAGTCCTATTCTGACCCCAAATAATGACTTCCAGTCCCACAACGTGTTCTCTTTACGACTCGGACATTACGATTTAACGCTAATGGGACATTCGACTGCCCCATATCAGTAGGATTTTGATCATCTTCTCTCTGAATATCATCGATATCACGCATTCCACCTTCATGCGTACTTGTACTCTCAGAAAAATTCATCATTATTGGAGTTGCATTGAAATGGCGCGAAGATGTAGGTGCTCTGTCAAATGGAAAGGCTTCCGTAGCCTCGAATGCCATGTAGGGAGGAACTGATGGAGTATTTGGAGTCTCAAACTCATGGAGAGGTACTGATGACGTATACACTGGAGTACCATGCCTCGAACGCGTATCATCATGAGAAGTATGATGAGAAGCTTCAAATGATGTGGGCACATTATGCATGCGATAATCTGTCGCAAATCGCTTGCGATCAAAGTCGATGCAGCTACATCTCTAATCCGTGCAATCGACACGTCATCACCCAATGTCAACTGATGTATCGATGTCATTCCATGTGCCTACATAAAAAAAACTGTAAGAACTTGTATGCGAAAGTAAAATGAAAACAACTATTTGAAAGACTTCATGACTTAAAAAACTAAAATTGCACTTACCAATGCCTCAACAATAGCTCCACGACGAGACATGAATCGTCGTGTAATGCGACGATACCATAGCATATACGGGTCGTAAAAGTCCAATGGCTCGTCTAATATTTCAGAGGTTGCTATGTTGGAAGCACGTTCGTTCCACAAGCAAACATAAGCACTATGTTCTGCACTCCAATCCTTATCCGTTTTCCCTCTCAAGTCAATCTTATGTAGTTCCATACTTGTGCTATGTAAATGAGGTATACTTTGTTTCATACCGAATTGTCGCATGACTCTATCAGGATTGTACAGTTCGACAACACAGAAGAAAAGCAAAAGCGCCCTCGTTCGCCAAATTGCTCGACCACTGCTACAATATTCAGGCAGTCACTTATCACTGTTTCCGGATACGGTTCCCAAACAACCTGTAGCCATAAAAACAACATTAATTGAATAAAACGGTGTCATCAACAAGATGTCGACATAAGCACTTGTTGGAGAGAATGATTTAGTATATTTATTACTTCATCCGGTCCTTGCATGTCAATCATTTCTCTGTATTTTGTCAGCACGTGCATCGATGTTCCTGTGGTCTCCAACGCATGTCTCCACCTTTCCAAATGTACCAAACAACACAGAGCATGCATGAAGAAATGGATGTAAATATACTCAAATTGAAATTGTAATGTTAAAAAATATTAATTACCTATGACCAAATGGAGGAGGTGAAAATAATTCTTCATTGTCTACCATGTCATCTCGAAGGTGGTTTCCCATAATTGGTGCGAGAAAAGGCAACCTATCCCATGCCCACAATTGCAATAAGATGACCGGTCCTGCTATCTCTGCTCCATCAATGTCTACGCAAGACATAGCTGTCTATATAGGTGAGCCGAGTTGCACTACCCCAATCGTATTGTCCCGCCGCCTCAAAGTCTTCCAAAAATTGCAAATACGTGATGTGCACGAGATTGTTAGACTTGTCAGCAAATAAAGTTCCTCCAAGAAGTTGTAGGATGTACGCTCTTGCATAGCGTTGTACTTCCACATCATCAGCATCCTGTGGAAGGTTTGGAAACCATCTCGACAGTTGGCGAATTTGAATCCGGCCATCAGTTCTGTTATTTTCGGGGAATGGAAAGCCCAGTTGTGTCAAGCATAAGGCATTTTAATCTTGCTCTACACGACCAGTGATAGGTAATCCATCGACGGGCAACCCTAAGATGATTTGTACATCTTGAAGGGTAATAGTCATCTCGCCAACAGGAAAATGGAACGTGTGAGTTTCCGGTCTCCACCTCTCTACAAGGGCAGTGATTAGATGCCAATCAATTGAGATGAAACCTACTCGCGCCTTCCCATAAAAGCCAGCTGCGTGAAGATGCTCGACAATTCGGTCATCCAGTTGGACCAACCAATGTAGTGCAGCTGAATTACGCCTGATAGTCAATATACCAGGCTCCTATGGAAATACGAGATATAAGTTACATTAGTTAAAATATAGATACGAAGATATAAAATATATATTCGATGCTATAAAATTATGCAAATCGGCAAGAAGTCTTACCGGTCCATTCCATACTCTGGTAGATCTATGGACAGCTTGCGAACTCAAAACCGAGTCATCTATAGGGCCAGGATCCATATCGCGCTTCAATCCCAAATCATTATCAATGAAGGAACATGAGAAGTAGCAAACTACCAATAAATGCAACATTCATAAGTAGGAAAGGTTTCACAAAATTATGGAACTAAATCATCAACTACATTAACACTACTCATGAAAATATATGAAATGTTAGTCATTACATTGACCCTCAACGGTTAGTAGGCATAGCTTAACTAAATGTCAGTATGCTTGAATGAGCATGTCACTATGAAGCACTCGGTGGTTGTTGTTGCTGACGACGAGAGCAAGTGCGTCTATTGTATCCATCCTGCTTACACAAACTACATCGCAGCGTGGTTGGGGTTTCTCTCCATTCATTCTCTCGCTGCATATGACGTGGCTGTTTCTGGTTGCTTCTCCAATCCATCTATGTGCACAAACGTCGTTGTTGAGGGCGACCTTTTTTTACTCGCTTTCGAGATGGATCAGCTAGTAACGAGTATGGAAGTCTAGCGCTTGGCCAATAATCTTCGTGGGGAATGGGTTGGAAATTCGCAAACATAACATTGATCTCACATGTAACAGTATTCCTCATCATGAGAACGAGGATCCTCGTCCATCATCATGGGATTTGCATTTCATCAAGGCGATGCACAATGACTTTGTTCCAAAAAGCCACGTGGTTGACGAGTGCTAGGTCCTAATGTCACACGTTAGAATCTAACACCATATTACAGTTTGTACTATTATACGAATCTCTCGTTCTCAAATCGATATAAAGCTCCATGCATTTTGGTGGTGGTATTTCTGCCACAATCTCCCAAACATATTTGAGACTCGCCTCATCATCTATTCGCACAGGACGTAGTTAGCGTACCACTACCATGTACTTTGGATATCGATATGTGATGGTCAATATCATCTTTTCATTGTCTATCTCCAATGAATTATAGATAAAACTCATAAATTCCTCGTACCCCTAAACCCATGTTCGCTCTAAGATGTCGAACATGCGGTTTAGTGTATGAAATTCCTGATGGTCCATCGACCATGTCTCCATTCATATAGCACAACAAACTTACTCTTCGATCAGCCATTATTGAATCTATATATGTAGAATACAAAGCATGATCAATAGAAGTGAATGCAACAATATCAACATTTTTAAAAGTGTAGTGTTTCATACTAAAAACAGTTACGAGTAAAGTTAAAGAAGGATCCATCCCCAAAGTAATCAATTCCCACTTTGTCCAATGGAAGGTAAAAAACAAAAATACATAACTGATGGGAACAATTCAAATTTGATGTAGAGAATTTATATTAGGACATTACATGTATGGAGTGAAGTAAGCAAAGAAATTATATTAGGACTACATGCATTTATATTACATGTGCGTTTAAAGTTTAAGTAATTTTTGCCAACTTACACATAAGTTTTTTCAAGTTGATATTTTTAACTAATCCATAACCAAAGGCACTCAACAAGGTTTTAGGCGACTCTAAACTAAACTAGATGGTCATAACCGTGAACTAAAGTATGCATGAACATACATGTAGTCACAAAATGTACCATGGGCATAAATACGCTAATATATAGGCTATTATGACAAGAAGGTGCATAAACAAAATTAATGGAAATAGATCGAAAGGTCATAGAAATGAGGAAAGAAAATAAGTGAAGATACATAACCATACCATATCAGTCAATACCACGGAATATGCTACAAACAAAAATGTAACTGCTATACATGTCGTCTTGCGCAATTCCTAACATTCCAACTAAAATTATCCTTAATACCTAAAAGCCACGCCAAAACTTATTTCTAATCATCACATTTTTCTTATTTATTGCAGATTTACTTTCAATTTACATTATCATTGTTCAATCCATGCACTTAGACTTCAACTAATTCAAGACTAAATTAAACTTGGTTGTCGCTGACAATTGTAACCTAATTTCTAACAATTTACATGCAAACTCAAATCTCAATAACACCCTCAACATTTAGGGCAACAGTTCATGGGAAAAAAAAAACATCTAGGGATTTTATGGTAATGGTATGTAGATTGAGTTAATGAGGGTGAAAACAGATCTAGATAGGGTGCCATCATATGAAAAGGGCAGAAGATCAACTATGATACATAAGCAATAACTAAAAAAAAAAATGATACTAAAAAAAAAATGTACCGGCGGGAAATTGAGTAGTGATCGGCGAGGGAACTGCGAGGGCTCTACGACGAACGACGGCGGCGAGAGGACGGAGTGGAGGAGAGGAGGCAGGGACGGCGGGTGGGAGGCGCGAGGAAGTAGGGACGGTGGAGGAGGGAGCGAGGAGGGAGGAGGTGGCGCCGGACGGGGAGGCGAGGACGGCAGCACGGCAAGGCGGGGACAACGGTAGGAACGCCGGCGGGGACGGTGGAGGCAGGGATAGGCAGTCAACGACACCTGCGAGGGACGGTGGAGGCTGCACCTAGGCAGGGACGGCTGCAGGGAGGCAGGGACGCCGGCAGGGACGGTGGGATCGCAGATCTCGGTGAGGCAGAGGCGACCAAATGGGGAAGAAAAGCAAACAGGGACGAGGTTTTTGGGTTGTTTAAAGTAGCTTGGAAGTCGTGACCCAGGGTCACGACTTGTGTTTGCTGGACACCTTGGACACCTTGGCTGCCACATGGCGCTGACATGGTGCTAAATGTGTTATATTGAGAATTATTTCAAAAGATATGTTTTTTTGTTAATTATTTTCCTTAATTATATTAATCAAGTAAAAAGTCCACTGTTTTATACGGTGAAGGATAAAATGTGAGGCGCAATTCGGTGTTTCGATAACCCTCCCTCTTTACAAAATGAAATCGAACAGGGAGATCGATTTGGGTGTTCACATCATCTTCAATTTTCGTCATTCATCTCCATCGTCTCCACTATTCTTCATATTCCCTTACCGCCCTCAACGTGTCTCAATCTCTCTCTCGTCCCTCTGTTATTCAAATTAAAGGAAAGCCGTGGGTTGTTGTGGAGATCGTTATTGTTGTTGTTGGTGGAGTGTGGCAGTGAAGGTGAGCAATGAAAAACTGATTTCGATTTTTTTTGGAAATGGTGTGTAAGGGACTATTTTTTGTTTATAGATTCAAAATTGAGAGAGAAGTTGAAACTGGGATTGATTGAGTGAGAAGTGAGGAGGAAAGGATTTGAAAAAAAAAGAAAAAGAACAGTGATGGAAAAACTATAAAACCGAGAGGGAGGAAGAAGACATGGAGAGGAGGGGAAGAAGGGAGGGGGTGCCTTAAGCTCCCCTGCCTAAAACCCAAGAGTGTTGGGCACCCTATCAATAAATAAAAGTCCCTAATTTAAATAAAAAAACCCTCAACCAGGCTCGGCTCAGCTGAGCCGAATCGGACTCAGTTCAGGGATAAAACCCCTTCCCCTAATTTAAATAAAAAGTTTTAAATTAAAAAAATGAAAATCCCTAAAAATTAGGTAAAATTTAGAAAATAGGATTTTTGGAAAAATTAATGGAAATTGAGAATTTTTATGGAAACTGAGGATTTTGAGATTTTTTTGAGGATTTACACATGGAATTTTCCTCGTAATGGGTTTTACGATACTTGAAGATATTCAAAATTGTGAAAATTATTTTAAAGCCTAGTTTATGTTAATTTTCATTTTTGAACCACAATTTGTAGTCAAAATTAGGATTCGGACATCCAAAAAGTTGATTTGGAACGATTTTGAGATTTTCGGGATGTGGCAAGATCAATAAATATATGATAAATTGAAAAAAACTATATTTAAGCCTAGACAACATAATTTTCGATGCTGAACAATAATCTTGAGTTGAAAATGAAATTCGAGAATCGTAGAATTTATTTTGGAAGTATTTTAAGGGTTTCGGGACGAGATTTGGTCAATTAAACTACAATTAATTGAAAAACAATTGTGGAATTGTTATGGAAACTTACTGGACTTACAAATTAAATTGTAATACCGCAATTGGAATCCTTTATGTACTAGCTCACCGATTCGGAGCGTAAGAAAATCTTGGTACGAGTATGTAAGGTTAAGTAAATACTATGGTAACCTTTACATTGTATGAGTATTTCTTGAATATAATTGCATGCACGGTTTATCGCTGCATATTTGTTGGTCATGCATTCACGAACACAAGAGGAAGGGGGCCTTTGAGAGTTCCATTGTGTTTATTGGCTATGCGTGGTAGGATGAACACCGAGATGCTCTACGATATGAGTCACTGATAATTGTAGACACTTATTTAGGAGGGGTTGTGATGCCGGCTAGGATCATACTCTATGGAGAGTCGAGGGCGTGGCTTCTCGAGGGACTTCCTCTCAAACTCATGAATCTTTATTACTATTTAGCCACCAATTTTGGAAAAACGTCATCTGATTGTGGTCAGTCAACAAAAACGGGATGGATTGCATATTCGTATATGTATATTTCCTTGGATTATATTCTTCGTTTAATTTCTTCGATTATTATGCATTTGGTTATTATGGGTGTATTGGATAGTGTGAGATTTACTGATATGACATTATCGAATTTTTATAATTGGGAAACAACAGGTGCAAGTGACGAAAAAGGAAAGGAAAAGTTGTCAAATTATATACGACTTGATAGTTCCTTTCACTCTCTGTATGTATTGTTTTTGAATATAATATATTGTATAAATGAGTTTTTGTCAAGTGTGAATATGATATTCTTTGGAATGGTTGGAATGATTTTGGGATGAATTGAGATAATCTTAAAGTTAAGGTAATATTAGTTTATGGATTTTGATCTTTTAAATTAGGTTAAAATTAATATACATTCAGTTGATGCAAATATATTGTTATGGGGTGGATTATGAGTCTTTTGTCATTTCCACCAAGCTGAGCAGGTTTTGTTGAAGATTCTTAAAGGTCGAGTTTTTCAGTAGGCTTAGAAATACAGGAGGTGTTGTCAAAAAATTTATACGAAATTTTATGAATTATTCCATCAATCTTACGGAACTTTGAGGTTTGAGATTTACTTTTAAAGTTGAAAAAGTATTTTAATTGATGATTACTTAGAATTATTTTTAATTATTTATTGATGGTGAGATTAAGGCTGCTAGATTATCAAAGGATTAAGGTAATCTAGGTCAGTTAGATGCCCTAATTAGATAGGGTCTGACATCGTCATCCAACATGTGTTTAGAGATTGTAATATGTGTGCTGATACCCTAGCCAGGGATGCGTTATCCTATGAGTTAGAAACCTTACTATGTAACGCTTTGAGTAGCGTAACTCTTTTACTTACGCATGAAGCTTTCAATTTGTAATCTTGGCTTATTGCCATGTTATCTACAAAAAAAAATCCATAAGGATACAATATCCCATTTTTCACTACTATAAACTTAAGGCTTTCCATTTTGCATTGAAAGAGCAAGCACAAGATTAATTGTTCTATCTCTCACAAGATTCAATAACTACATGGACTCAAATGTCAGAAGTTTTCCTAAATGAATGTATGCCAGCTAGAAAAATTAGTTTCTACAAAAAATAAATTATAGTTGCAAAGATGAAAGACGATGAAAACTTTAATTAATTTGGGATATATTCCAAAGACAAATTTCTTCTTGTCCATCACATGAGTATACTCAAAGAGCTTTATTAGAATATTTTATGAAAGACTCGATCACTTTGAACAAAGATTATTGGACACAACATGTGGTGGATCTTTATTTGAGACAACCTCTACTTTAGCGAAAGAAGCAATTCATAAAATGGCAAAACAATCTAAGCAATATGGTGAAAAAGGCTGAATCCTCAAGAAAGAAACTCTATGAAGTGGATAATAAAAGCAATAATGCATTTGATGAGAAAACTGATGAATTATCTAAGATGGTTAAACTGTTAGATAATTATAAATATAAAAGGCTTGTGGATTCTGTAATGAGGTTACACATCCTACGGATGCATGTCCTACTCTACATGAAGAAAATACTGAAGAGGTTAATGCAATGATGAATTAATTTTTTGGTCCCCTAAGAAATTAATATAATAATGCCTATTATCCTGGAAGACCAAATCCAAATCCTAGTTATGGTCCTTAAAATCAAAATTATAATACTTATAGACCAAGAACTCATATACAACCTACACCTAATCAACAACCTCAACAAAATATTTAACCTATGAATCTAAGTTTAGAATAAATCCTGCATAACTTTATGAGTCAAATTCATCAAAATTTTACACAGATTTCTCAAAATCAGATTAAGACTGATATTACCATTATGTAGGGACATGTGCCTAGGTCAATCTACAAACAATATTTATATTATAATTTTAGTTAATAAAATTAAGGTTTTCATTTGCTATTTTATTATAAGTGATTGCATGTTTACATTATACTGGGAACTATAAATGAATTAAGACTAGTGTGAATCTTAATTGATGGTCATGTGACAATCGTACGTAGAGGGATACAAATTGAGATCATGATTACTTGTTAAGGAACAATGTAGTGGACCGACCCACTATGAGAACACTATATGGATTAAACTCATAGGTGTTATTCATGATAGGTATATCATTTAGTCTTTCGACTTGAGATTACTATAGACTTCAATATTAGGAGCATGATAATTTGACACAATTAAATATTGTTTTTAACCGGATGATTATAAAGATTGTAATCGGTTACCATGTGAATAGTATGTGAAGGTGTATAATCAAGATAGAATTTTTTCCTCTTATATACAGAAAGATATTAGCGGATCAATCGATATGTTAGACTATTAAATGGCCAAGTCCATGTGAATTGATATGATCAATATCACTTGGATGTTTTCAGTCTACCTAAAAATCGAGACTAGTACGATTGAACATTAAAAGTGACTTTTCAAGCCTAATGTTTAATTAAAGGATATCGCATGACAAAAGGATATGATATATGTTATTCATTAGGTTGTATCAATTTTTATAATCATGCTACTTAGGTAGTCTTAATGCCTTGCTAGAGACCGCTTACGACTTGTGTACGAAAATGGTTTTGGTTCACTGCCACTATTGCATGAACCTATTGGGTCGCACACAAAGAATGGCTTTGCAAATCTTCGATTGGTCCAGAGTCATGAATTTTATATGATAAAATTTATGACATAATGCACTTTCGATATGTTATATGATAACTTATTAATAGGGGCATATGTGTAATTTGCTTAAACTACCTAAATACAATAGTTGTATTACGAATATGTATTTTTAAGAGAGCTTATCTACACATATAAATAGAGGTTGAAACCCTACGAACAAAATAAGATTTTTCATTTTTGCTATTTTTGAGTTCTCTGATTTGGGGAGGGAAAGAAAAATATTTTCTATCTCTCTTGGGGCTAACACTCCAAATTGTAGTCACTGCTCGTGTATGAATTTTCAATAGAGGACAGGTGCTTGAATGTCTTAAAGATCGAACAATTAGAGAAGGAAATCACGGATTAAGGTAAGACTTCCTTTTTGAACTAGTTTAATATAAATTATTTTTGATCCTATTGGGGTTTCTCAAAACATGTTTTGAATTTTTTGCTGTATATGAATCCAAAAACCTAACATATTAATGAACTGAAAAATCAGTTAAGCAAAATGAATTTACAAGTAAATAGGTTAAGTACTCAATAGAGTAGTTAAGCTAAAGCTCATACTCAAGCTAATGTTGGTATTACTAATCAAGTACAAGTAAATGCTATATTCAGTGATAAAAAAGACACACCTTTAACTGGAAATACACTAAATAGAGTAATAAAAGAAGGTTCATAAGACTATTAAGAAGAAATTATGGCTATTTTCATTCATTTAGGGAGTGGATGATAGAACAATTGAAATGTACACATTTTCCTAGAAGGCTATATCCATGGTATTTAACCTGAGTTGAAGCATATGAAAAACCTTTACAAAATCTTGAATTAATTGATAAGGATAAAAATGATGAGATTTCTTATATTTTGAATGAAGTTATGTTTCCATATTCTACCGTTCCACAATGATTAGCTGACGTTAAGGAGGAAGAAAACAAGGAAGACATTCTTGAATCATTTAGGAAAATTAGAACTAAATACATCATTGATGGAATCAATTATGCAATTTCCTAATTACGATGAAATTTTGAAGAATTATCTAAATCAAAGGATAAATTTTTAGAAGAATCTAAAGAAAACTTAGGACAAAAAGTGTTTACTTTAATTAAAAAGAAAATACCTAAGAAATATTCCAATCCAGGAATGTTTGGAATTCCTATCACAATAGGGACTTCTTTAACAGATTTTGCTATGTGTGATCTTAGAGCATCAATGAAGTCACTTAAGCTATATGAGTCATTGAAAATAGGTTCATTGAATAATATACCTATTAATCTCACCTTAGTTGACAACGTCGTTATTAAACCCTATGGTTTACTAGAAGATGTTTTAGTCAAAGTAAATGACTTAGTATTTTTCACCGACTTCTATGTTATGGAAATGGGAGACTCAATATCATCTAAGTCCCCACCTATACTTTTAGGACCATTCCTTAAAACATCTAAAACAAAGTTAGACATCTTTGACGGAACAATGTCTTCAAAAGCAAAATTGTCACTTTCCGTTTTAGTGTTGAAGATATCTATGGAAACCCTGATGAATTTGACAATGAACAAAATAATGATAATTGATTTTTAGAATTAAATAATCATGAAGATTAAGTATTTGTTGTTAATGTAATAACAATGGAAGATGAAAGTGTTATGACCAAGAATATGCAAGTTGAAGATACTTCAAATCAAAAGACAATAAGCTGAGATGGATGGTTAAACATCCAAACAATGTCGAGAATAAAAACATGGAGGAATTTAAATCTATGAAGAAAAGAAAAAGAAAAAGAAGAATCCATCAATTGTCAAATTCGATGATCCAAGAGATATATACATAAACATAAATGTCAGATAGGTTTGGTACTTTAAAGCTATTTGTAATACGGGTTCTAGAGCAAACTACATACCAATTCATTTTTTTTCTTCACACTAAACTGGGATTGGATGTATTTGTTTCAGAAAAAGTTACTCTACCAAATGGTTATTTAGTAAAACCAGTAGGTGTGGTTACTAATGTACTAGTTCAAATTGATAAGTACATTATTCCCACGGACGTTTTGGTTATGCTACACTTCATCAACGAAGATCCTTCATTAAGCTTAGGACAACCCTTCTTAGCCACTTCGCAAGCTGTCATGGATGTTCTGAACAAGACAACCGCATTTCGAGTGCATAGTCGAGCAATCACTTTCTGGAATGGCACAAGAGTGGATAAGCCTACACTTAAGTTCATAGAACCTGTTTAGAACTGCATGGTTCATTCGAGCCAACAATGGTAAATAAATGCGCTTTATGGGAGGCAACACATACTTTATCTTTATTTTCAGTTTTAATATTAGGATTAGTTAGTTGTTTTTGTATTATCTCAACTTTTGACTCTTATAATGGGATATTTTAGGAATTTAATTCCAGAATAGTTTCAAATAAGGGGGTTGATCAAGCCAATTTATTTTTTTATTATATTATTTTATGCATTAGTTTTATGTTAATTAGCTATTTATGGTAATGAAATATATTATTTAATACATATCATAGTTAAATTCTAAAAAACTGAATAACTCTACCTTTATTGAATATATATGTGATAATTAAATGGAAAAAATAATTTAATTGGAAAAATAGTAAAATTAGGCAAGCGATTTCACAACGATTCCATTTTGTACTAAAAATTGTCGAGGAAAACGATAGCAATATGCTGAATTTTCAGTGTAATTTTGAGTTAGTGATTTATCACCGATTCAACATAATAACTAAAATTCGCTGAACAAATCGATGAGTCACTAATGCTTATTTTAGGGATTTTTTTAGCGATTCCTCAACGAATCCACTTAAACCTAATTCACTGAGAACGAATTTGAGTTTTTAAAAATAGAAACCTCAAATCGCCACGTTAAAAACCTTCACACTCATAAATCATTGCAACCTTTCGATCAAAAGACCAATTTTCGACTAGATTCAACCTTTCAAAGCTTGATTTTAGTGTGTTTAAATGATCCCCACCTTAATCCTCACACATTCAAGCCAACACTTGGTGAGTTTTGAGAGTGAAGAGCCACCTAAGGCTTGAGCAAGAGAATTCGAATTGGAGTATGAAGGAGTGTCATAGAGAGGAGTTTTGAGTTCCATACTTGAAAGAATTAGTTTCAAGATTGTAATCATTGAAAACCCTAACATCTTATGGATTAAATTTTTGATTTTTCATCAATTTTGGATTGATTATTAGGTTAGAAGCTGAATTTTGAAATTTTTACTCTAAAATGGTTTTAATATTGAACGAGTTCTTTTACAATACTAGTATGGGAGTAATGTGATGATTTGTTTATCACTATCGAGTTTTGAACTATTTTTTGTATATAGCGAGTGGATCGAATTTTATACGAAAGCTAATTTGAGACTAAGTTCCATATGAGTTTGGGGGCTTTTTATGAATATTTATCAACTTATTTGAATTACATACAAAATCTATTTTTCTCAATGATGTTTCATCAATAACTTTCATATAAATTTCAAACTCTCAATTTCTAAATGATTTTTTCTGATGAATTTCTCATTCTCGATAGATAAGTTGTATTTTACCAAACATTTTTTCGGTAAATTTGGTTTTAAATGATTTTACGGGTTCATTCTTTCCCCTAAACTTGTCTAAATAGCTAGAGGTGGAGAAAGTTGAGGTTTAAGAAAGGGAAAGGAAAGTTAGTAGAGAAGCCAAAAATCAAACCAAAAGTTTCCTAAATCCAACCCACATCAATATCTTTCAACACACCTATGATTAGACAACAAAAAAAACCTACTCCACCTTCTTCATTAGTTTCAATACTAAGGATAATTATGTAGAAGAGGAGGAGGATATAGATGAAGTTGAATAAGAGTTACTGATAGGGGAGATAAATTATGAACTAAGGAAAGAGAACTTCATTAATGAGGCATATGAAAAATTTATGAATGATATAATCAAGGATATAAATTTGATCATGAGAGGGGATTTAATGTGAAGAACGAATTAAAGTATAAGCCTAGGATCTTAGTTATCAGTAAGGCCAGGATTTGGGGATTATTAACTAGGGACTATAACCACCTCGACCTAGAGGACGTTCCTAGTGAACGGGATTGAGATGTTTTGGTGAGTGAGTTTTACGCCAACTTATATGGAAGTGAGAGTAAGACCGAGTCCTGAGTTTGATGGAAGATAGTATATTATTCTGCTGCAAAAATAAATCGGTATTTTGGATGTTGAAAAAATCATTTATGAGTCGATTAGGAGTGCCATCACCATCAAGAAGAATGATGGACTTCATTTTCCTTTTATGATTACGACCTTTAGTAGGGAGGACTATGTGAACATGATAGGGCTTGACATGGATGTTTTACTGGAGAAGGCCATCACTAATGAGGTTATAGAGAGATATGAAAGAGTGAATGGTTATGAAAACACAAAGGATGAGAGAGAAAGGGCCGAGATAGATGACGCGTGCCGAACGCGTTAATAAAATAATTTACCTAAATCAACTATTTATAGAATAGTGGCAAATAGTCCATCTTAAAGAGATTGATAATTTTTCTAAGGTTAAAAACAACAAAAGGGAAACTGGGGATTTAAGAAAGTGATTGAATTAACTAATCTAAATACTAGGAAAATAAATAAACAACGAAAATACATTTGAAAACAATTAATGAGAAACACCTAGGTCAAGATTTACAAGTTTGGTTCGATAAAATATTGATCTAGTCCTCAATTTAAGTAAAATATGCAAATCAAAAGTATTCTAGTGTAGTTATAGACTTGGTAACGTACGCGGTTCCTCACACTTCCTAATCTCGATAGCTAAGGTACGATAATGACTATTTCCCTAACCAATCGTATAACCCTATACTCAAGTGCATTAGATTTAACAAGTTGACCACAATGAGTTTCGTGAAGGCACTATACCTAGACAAACATATCACAAGTGTGTCCGATTTAGTTTAAATTCCTAAGGTACTTGATCGGTCCCAAAAGAGGCCAATCAATTGGTAGGGTTAATTGCCACTAGTGTGGTCTTATTGCATAAGGACGAATACTTACGACTCACTAGCGATTAAATCAGAGTTTAAATATCAACTTAACTCTAACTATTCAAACACTACCAAAAGAAATAAAATATAATGAAAACCAATGCAATTAATATAAATAAATCTATCAAATCCATGAATAAGCGCAGTCGAATCTCCTTCGCAATCTTGCCTACGCCATAAGTTAAGTCTATTATTGAAGAACACAAAAAAAAGAATAGAAAAAGAAGTTGAGGGAGAGAGAAGAATCGAGTTTAATGGCCGAATAGAGTCGAGGAATTAATAGAAGTTGACCTTACTAAAAAAAACTATAATGGCCTGTTCGGTTCACATTTTAGTGAATCATAACACATGAGATTAATTTGTGATGGGACTAACACATGGGTTAAGAAGGTTTAGTCCCATTTGTGTATCTTGTTTGGTTGAGAGTTTTAAGGTTGGAATTAAATGAGGTTGTACATGTACATTTACCAAAATACCCTTGCATAAATAATACGTCCTCACCTCATTTTCACACATTTCTCATTGCCTCCACTGCTTGAACATCTCATCACCTCCACTGCTTGACCGAATCCACGCCTCCAAGCTCGCACCTCATCTGCGTCAATGAATCGGCTCCCCTGGTGAAGAAGACGCCTCCTCACCTGGCAGATGGTACGCCTCCTTCTCACCTCTCCTCACCTGGTTCGTTCACGCATCCTCACCTTGTTCATTTACGGGTTCATCCCATCAAAAACCACCAAATCTCCCTCTGAAACAATCAGATTCTTGCTCGAAACCACTCGATCAGCTACTCCGCCTCCGAATCCGAACCAGATTCAACCAAATCGCACGCGAATCGAGCTGGAACTGTTCGATCTAGCTGAAACCGAGTCTGTGGCATTCAACCAATCTCGAGATTCGCGATGTGCGAGATCGAGAGCAATAGAGAGAGAGAGATGCGATTCTGCGAAGAATATGCAGAGAAGAAAAACTGAAGAAGAAGAAGAAGAAGAGACGAAACGCGCGTGATGTCTCTCGATCGAGATCGATCGGTCGACGAAGAGAAAAGTGTGATTCGGTGAAGATGGTTGTAATGTGAGGGGTAAAGTGGTAATCTCCACTCACCACCCACTATGGATTAGCTAATCCCACAAAAAATAGTGGTATTGTTTAATTCCCCCATGCCCATTAACTAATTCCATGGCCTATTTAATCCTCTAAGCGAACACCGGATTAACTAGTCCAATGTGGTTAATTCGACCTAAGACGGTGAAGCGAACATGCTAAGTTCTAATATAAAAAAATTACTAAAGATTGGTCTCTAGAGGTGAGAGAAAATGATTTACATTGCATCATTTTTGACTCGTGCGCCGAGGACAATCTTTGGCTGTTGTGAATTCATTGCAGACTTTCGGACACGTGTCAGGCCTTGATTAGCTCGTTTCCTAGTGCCTATGACGTGGTGTGAGTTGATTAGGTGAAAGAGCTGGTGTGGAACATGCTGGCTCTTGGAAGACCGCCACGTGTCAGTTGCCGCATGAGGGGAGAAGACATAAGAAGTCGTGCGAATTTGTGGGAGGCAGCACTGTAGTGTATCCTAAGGACGATCCACGTGGCATGCGGCAGGTGGGTGAGAGGCGGACGAATTGCTCGTGCGAAGAAATGGTAGAACTCAACAACACGTATCTCGAGACTTCATCAATAGTTGCTGATGACAATGTGTCATAACTGTGTGGTCCAATGACGTTATTCAGGTTCTCATTGTCTCTTCATTCTCTGCAGCACGTATCTTGAGATAGATCGAATGGTAGCTATTTCACTGCAGGTAAATACACTACTTTAAGTAGTTTTTCATCCCTAATTCAACGGTGCACTCGGTTAACCCTAAAAATAATAAATAAATATAATTAAACTAGTGTTTTAGAGACTTAAACATAAAATATATAAATAAATTATATATAATTACATAATTAACGACTTATCAAATATTCCAAACTTAGGACTTTGCATGTCTCGAGCAAAAGTGTAAATGACAAACATACAAATAAACTAGACTCCTAATATAGTCGTGTACTAACCAAACTAATCCTATACCCAATTCAAAATTCATGGAGTTCCTTTGGTTTACATAGTCACCAAGTTAACAAGCCACTAAAAAAATTTTGGAGTTATGATATGTCAAGAAACGCAACCCAAACACAATTAAGATCATACTTTAAAGACATAGACTTGGCAAGACAAAGACCATCAACTACTCACGAGTTTTCTTGGCCTATAAATTTAAGCGTGTAAGTTAACAATCTCACTTAATGTAGTTATAATCATTCGAGCTAAATATTTTTATTTGAGGAGTTTTCATAGACTTCACATTTATTCATTATATATATATATATATATTCTTAATTTTTTATCCATATATATTTTTTCTCAAGTAATACGGCCCCTGCCCCATTTCATGTGGAAACCGCTATTTTTATTTTTTCCCACCACAAGATTCCTTGCTCCATTTCTTGTGGAACCTGTGGGACTCTCTATATTTTGATTTAAGAAAACTCCTGTTAGCCCTTCTCACTTTCACTATGACTAAGCAAATTCTCCAATGTGGGTTAAAATAGTATTACTTGCACAATCTTGACCATTTGCCCCTTTTGGTATCTAGCACAAGGCTTAACCATTATATTATGTCCCTAATCATGAAATCATAAAAATGTCGGGCTACAAACTCGAGTGAGTGTTTCTCCTAGTTTTCCTTGAGCTTCAAGTAAAAAAGGCAACCATAATGTACTCATTTACAACCAAAGGCATGAAACAAAATTTTGGGTGACTCTAAATAATACTAAAAATGAAAACTATATTAAATACATGCATGAAAGTGTATCAACTTCTAACGAAATAAGAAAGAGAAGTATGAAGGGAAACGAAATGGAGGAAATGAAAGAATGAAAGATACTAAACACCACCATTACCATCTGTTAATCGTATATAACATCATATAATTGAAAAATTTAAATGATCTCACCTGCATTATTTCGCAAAGAAGTCCATCTAACTCAATCCACAAGTCTTAAAGTACCCTCAAACTTATTCCGAATCTAGTCCGTAAGGTTAAAATCAAGTCAAGAAATCCACGCAACAAAAAAAAAAATGGTGAAAAGGAACATGGATAAATAAATAAGAAGTTGAAACAAATGCATGCATAATAAAAGTCTCCAAAAACTAGTGAATGTACAAAATCTCTCATGTCTAGGTGACTAAGGAAACTATGAAATGAAATCATCATAATAAGAGCAAAAACTAATAAGCATAAGGTTTAACTCAAATAAGTCTTACTAAATCTTGTGAGCTTGAAGTCTTTCAACTAAGGATGAAACCAACAAGATGATGGAATGAAGTCTAAGGTTTTGGGTCCACTCAAAGACTTGACACTAATGTGGCAACTTAAGTTGGATATGTCCAAACCAAGTCTCAAAACACCTAAAATCCTAATAATATGTTAATTCCCAAAAAATGCCCAAATTATGTCAAAAATATGTAATCCGTAGTCAAACCTAGCAAAACTCAGGAATATTAATAAACTGGGAGATTTTAAATCTAAGAAAAATGAAAAAAAGCCGAATTTAAGCCTTGTGAAGCTTAATGATCATGGAGGTATACATTTGCACTTTAAAATTAAATGGACTTAGTACTTCAAAGCTCAGTGTGATACGAGTTCTAATGCAAATATCATACCCATGCATTTACACATTCAATTAGTGCTGGATTGACTTGCTTCTAAATGAGTTTCTCTACTAGATAGTACTCCAATTCAACCAATAGGCGTGGTCACGAATGTATCAGTTTAAGTGGTAAAATACATCGTACCCACGAACTTTTTAGTCATGCCACACTTTATTAATGAAGATCCTCCTTAAATTTTAGGATGACTTTTCTTAGCCACTACTCAAGCTGCCATATATATTTTAAACAAACAATCACTCTGACAATTAATGGTCGAGAAATTACTTTCTGAAATGGCACCAAAGTGGATAATCCTAACTTCAAGTTTACAGATCCTACCTAATTATAGATGGGCTCAATCGAGCCAACGATAGTAAATAAAAGCATTATATGGGAGGCGACCCACATTCTATATTTATTTACATTTTATTATGAGTTTAGTTTAGTGAAATATGTTTTTATTTTCACTTGTATTGGAAATATTTTTGGAATTCAAACTCCAAGGTAATTTCAAATAAAATGGAGTGATCGAGTTGTTTTTATTTATATGGCCTTTATGCAAGTTTGCATTATTCACTTGCTTGTTTGTTTGTTTATTTGTTTATTTATTTATTATTTATTTATTTAATAAAATTATTATTTAGTTACATATCATAATCAAACTTTCGCATTTTCAGTCAATTCTACCTTAATATTAGTTTTTATGAATGATATATATGTTAATTTTAAAATAAATTAGAAAAATAATAAATTAAGCCTATCGAATCCTTAGCTATTTAAGATAACACTGGGAATTGCTGGCTAAATTGGTGATAGGAACTATAAATTCAAGTGAAAATTTGAGTCTAGCGAATCGGTGGCGGTTCAACATTTCAACACGAATCACTGGTTAGATCAGTAAGTCACTGCACCTAATTTATATTGATTTACACAGTGATTTCCCAACGATTCCACTTATCACATGAATCAAATGGGCATGATTTTGAGTTTTTAAAATAAAACCTTAAATCATCAAACACAAACCCATCGCAAACATAAACCGCTGCACCCCTTCATCCACACAATTAATTTCTTGCCTAGATTCAACCCTGTTAAGCTCATTCCTAGTGTATTTAAGTGAATCCCCCCTCAATCTAGATTCATTAAACCTAAAAATTTTTGGATTTAGGATAATAATTCCAAATTAGGGTTTAAAGAATTATAACTAAGAGCTTTGAAAAAAACTATCTAGAGGAGTTTAAGAGCTCGTATCTTAAGAAATTCACTCTCAAGAAGGTAATTATGATAACCCTAACTCTTTACTTTGACGAATTTTTTATTTGGAGGATTTTTGCAAAATTTTCAATTGATTTCGAAATCATTTTATTAGAATCTATTACCATGATAAATGATTTCATCGATTCCAATAAATTAGGCAGTGCTATTAAAATGATCATTGTGTTACAAATTTGACATTTTTGAAATTTTGATATATTTATATGCATTTACAATTAGTTTGAAAACTGAGTTCAAAATGAGTTTAAGGGTATGGTTTGTTTTGTTTTGTTTTCGACAAGACTATAATTTATCACACAATGATTTCATTTTATGAAAGATTTGGAAAATCGATTTTAAGTTTATAATTAAGCTAGAGCTTTGATGCCAATTTTAGTTAACTTTTCAATGAATTTCAAGCTAGCTTTCCAAATGAATTTCTCTTTTTAAAAAAAGTTTTAGATTATACTAAATTATTTTCGACAAACACTATTTTAATGATCTATAGGTTTAAATTGCTATTCACATTTGTGACTTTTAATTCAAAAAATGGTATAAAGTGGAAATTGTAGAAGTTCAAGAAAGGAGAAGGGAAAGGGCGCTTTAGCGGAAAAACTAGAAATAAAATCCAAAGTTCCAACCATACTTATAAGGTAACTGGGGATTTCAATAAATAATCCTAGAGTTATAACACCAAGAGAATATTCTCTACCTTTAGATTTTAGTGATGAGTCGCAAAGAAAGGAACAAGTTGAGGAGACTCTAATTTTTTTTTTTCAGCCCATAATTTAATCAATGCAAAAGCTCTCGCTAGGATGAAAAGTGATATTATTAAAAATAGAAAAATAATTCTGGATAGAGGTTTCAATGTAAAGAACAAAAGAAAGTATGGACCTTGACCACAGAACATGATAAGGGAACGAAATTAGGGATTATTAACTAGGGATTACAATGTCGACAATGAAATGGAGTCTTCTATAGAAATGGGTTATGAGTTCTTAGTCTGGTAGTTTTATGCAAAAGGACATGAAAGTGATGACACGACAATAGCCATGGTCCGAGAAAAAACAATTTACTATTCACTTAAAAGAATAACCTAGCACAACGATTTACCAAAATCTCATAGGAAACAAAATAATGAATAACCAAAACCTTAGTATGCATTCAGACATGGATTTTCCCATGAAACAATAACGAATGGATTATAAGCAATTTTGGAGGATGGGTTCATTTTGGATAAGGATAGGTATCCAAAACAAATCCAAACTAAAATTTTTAAGAAAACCACCAAAGCATGGAACGATTTCATCAATGTGAGCGTACAACCGAGTTTGCAGTACTACGAGGTTATGAGCTATAAGGCGATTTTGTTATACCACATTGTTCAAGGGATAGGGTACATTGATGTTGTCAAGATCATATATGATTCGATTAGGAATGCCATGACCACAAACAAGAACGAAAGGTTACCTTTTCCCTTGATTATTATAAAGTTTTGCAAACAAGACCAAGTTCCTATGATAAGTTTCAGATTAAATGTTTACCCAAACAGGACTATCTACAATGAGATCATAGAAAGCACCAAACAAGTGCTAAGCTATGTAGATTCAGTGGAAGAGTGAGAAATAATGAAATATTTAGAAGAGAGGCCAAAGAGAAAAAGAATACGGGCAAATAATAGCAAAGTTTTGAAAGAGATGCAATTTGTTGCGTATAATGAGCAGATGGATGGATTAGAATGCAGAGCCACCTGCTAAAATTTTTACTAGCATGTATGATGACGAGACAGAGATGGCCATAATAGGGTCAATCTTGTGGAACCAAATGTAAAAACTGAGAAATCAAAAGTTCATGTTTTAGAACCAACGCAAAACTATGAGAAACATGCATGAGTTCGAGAAACGTATGGCCAGGAGAATGCAACACTGTGAGCTGAAATTCCAACACCATCTACCCAACTGAGAATGCTCGATTAGGGAGTCCTTTAAGAAAGTACTCCGATGGCGAGAGTGGACTACAAGCTCTATGATCCTATAGTGAGCTATCAATCTTAACAACATGAGTAAGGAAATGGTGGTGATGATGTGACTTTTGGACTACGTTTCAGATCCACTTTCTTCTCTATTTAGTCTATCTTTGAATGATTCTTTGTGAGGTCTTGTTTTGTAATGTGATACGATGATCTATGCAAAGCGATGTAATATTGTGCTATTATTGATGTGATTTGTAATTTATACATTGGTTTGATGTGTTATCCTCTATTACTATGATGTTTGGAAATTTATGAATTTCTTTTATTATGAAATTCATTCTTGTGATAATTCGTTAATTATTTAATTATTTAATTATTATTTTATTTGTTTATGCTTCACAAGGTATATTTATTTTGTTGGGAACCTGATTAATTTCTAAACCTTGAGGACAATGTTTGGAATGAATTTGGGGGTATTTAGGTAAAGTGGAGTGTGAAGAAGTAAAGTTTTGAAGAAACGAGATGTAGAATCTAATTATTCAATGTTTAAAGTTGATTGAGAATTTTCAAAATTTTAAAATACATGTAATATTTCTTCATTTCACTTTATTTTGAAATATGAATTAAATATAATTTGGATTTAACTAGAAGTTATATATTTTTACCATCTGTGAAAATAAAAAATTTTATGATAGAAAGGAATTATTATACTCTATTTGACTTAACCTAGATTGTGTATACACTAGAGGAGTTTAATAGGTATTGATTGCTTTGTGTTAGACATTATGATAGGCAGAAGATCGAAACGATAGTGCACGATAAATAAGATAGAGTTCTAAGAATCTTGTTACACAAAGATTATTGATCATATATATATATGTGTGTATATAATGAAAAGAATTTATGCCACATTTGAAGGAAAGAAATAGAAAATTAGCCAATAAATTTTACTTAGTTGGAAAGAATGCTTCTTTGACAATAGTGAAAGTGAGAAGAGCTAACAAAAGCTTCTAAATGAAAAAACATAGAGGCCTACATATTTCAAAGGAAATAGAGCATGGAATCTAATGGTGAGAAAATGCGAGGAAGAACTCCTATAAAAAGAATAACGGATTCCGAAGGAAATGGAGCATAGGATCGTAGGAATATAATATATAGAAGAAAAAAAGAAAAAAAGTAGAAAAATAGAAAAATAGAAGGATGTTTGTGAAAACTCTTCAAGTAAAGGATTAAGCTCGAGTGCTTATATGTGAAATCAGAGAAATTCATAAACTAGATTAAGTGACTAATTAAATATTTTTAGATTTTATTTAGAATTTAGACATCTTATAAGGTGGGACTCACTTATTTCAGACTGGAGATCTTATGGTAAATGTTATTTTTTCGTTGATGAATTCCTAATGTGTGTATCATATAGTATTTTGTGGCGAAATCGAGGTGCATTGAGATGTATCCTCAATTAGTCATAATTGGGTTGTAAGAGCGTGTCTAAGAGGCACGAGTAAAAATAAATTATTTGTTGCTCAAAAACTAGTGATCAAGTTTTAAGTATCATGTGAGGGTTTTGCCTCAGTCTGCGTGAAGGTCAAGATTGCTAGTAATGAAAAATGAGAACAAAGTTTATGCGACACCTTGCCCAGAGTAGCATGTCAGTTGGCGACAATCAAGGTTGAGATTAAGTCCAAATTGGTACAAGTTCGGTTAAGTATGACAAGAGAATTTTTCCAGAAGACTTTGATATGTTTTAGACAAAATTAAGATTTTAGGATTTTGGTGTGACCAAAATAAATGTTTGACAAGTCAATAATTAGACACATTTAATTTATATTGTAATTTAGTTTGATTTTACATATAAATGATGATATTACACTAGGTATTCTTTATTTTTGTGATTTGAGGTTTTAAATAGGAAAATGAAGAAATTGAATAAAGAGATAAAAGAGCAAAAAAGTCAACTGAAAAAGAAGCCCAGCGATTCGAAATAACATTGGGAATCATCACCTAAATAGGTAGCAGGAAAAAGCCGGCGAATCCACAATGAATTGGAGAATGAACTAAAAATCGCCAACTGAATCTGTGGAGCACTAAGAGCTAAACTCAATTATTTACTTAGCGATTTGTGTATAAGTTAGGAAGCTGACAAATTGCTGAGGTAGGTTACGAGTTTTTTAGATTAATATGAAGAATTTGAGTTTATCTAAGATATGTATAAGTAAGGAGACTATAAAAAAGGCCACTGAGCTTTGAAATAACTCTCTCATTTTGCTTTCCTTTTGCTCTACATTATTTCTATTATCTATTTTAGTTAATGTTTGAAGATACATTAGAGCTTTGATTTATATTAATGTATTCATTTATTCATTATGTCTATTATTATATTTATACATTTTTTATTTCCAACATGAGTGAGTATTCTACCAATCTAAACAAACCCTAGACATGTAATATATTTTGGATTGCTAGATAGTTATAATTAAGAAATCATAAACTTAATGCTTTAAATATATTCATACACGTCAGTCACGGATTTAACAAGTTGTTTCTGCTATTACAACTAAAGAAGATTAGTATTGCATGCATAGTTGCAAATGTGTTATGAGGAATTTTGATTCTTATTCTAAGTCTATATTTGTTAACAACAATTGTAGAAGTAGTAACTAGGATTAATCTATAGAGCATTTTCCGAGTAGATGTTCTAGGTGACTGTATTCGAAGTTGTTTATTATGCGGCTTCAGTTAATATTGGCTTAGATTAGCAATGATTTTCACTTAGTATATTGCTATCGTATTCAATAATAAGAATGCAGAATTTCCATTGAATTTAGAAAAATCGCTGACTAGATAAAAGCTATCAACTTATTATGAAATAGGATTTAATGATTCCAAGATTACACATGTTATGATTATAACTATAGAATGAATTGATGTTATGTTCTAGTGTTTGAAAGCAATCCAAATATATTACATTATTTAATAGGGTTTGTTTAGATTTTCTTAAGATATTTGAATTATTTTGAATTCGAGTATTGTTTAATTTTTTTTATTTGAATTGTTTAGATTAAGTTAGTTAGTTTGAATAATTAAGTTAGTATTTATAAGTTTCAGTTATTTAATATTTAAATTCATGTTTAATTAAATTAACTAAATTAATAAAACAAAAAGAAAAAATGCTTACCTTTGAGATTTGAAAAATCGTTGTGTAGACGATATCTTATTTACCAATACTACAAGTTAATAGTAAAAATTGAGAAATTATTGTGCATGTTCAACACGTGTCTGTTTTTGGTGCTGTTGCTGAGAATTTTTAAATAATTACTAAGGATTCTAGACGTTGAATGGTCTACACACTTCGTCGTGTAATTCAACGGGATCTTTACATCTTTTTGTTCCTTAAATAAATATAGAACTTTTAATCAGAGTTTAAGACAACAAATTATGGAAATTTAGCTAATAGGATGGAGGACAACAATAATGATATTAATAAAAATGTCATTAATAATAATAATAATGATAATGATAACAGAGTTATCAATAATAATAATAATAATAATAATAATAATAATAATAATAATAATAGAAAACTTACTTTTAGACAAGTAAATCAAAATGTTACAACATATGAGCCTATGTGCATAACATACCCCGATGGATTTCCTGAATTTGAACTTAAATATAGATTTATTAGTGACTTTCCTAACTTCTATAGTAAAGACAATGAAGACCCACATAAATTCATGAGGGAGTATCAACATAAAGTTAATGGGATGAAACCGAGAGAATGTACTTTAAAACAAGTCAAATTTAATGTTTTTCCTTTTGTAATGAAAGATCAAGCACAAGACTAGTTGTTCTATCTCCCAAGAGATTCGATAGCTACATGGACTCAAATGTTAGAAGCGTTCTTAGATGAATATATGCATACTAGAAAAATTAACAACAACAACAACAACAACAACAACATAGCTCCTATAAAATCAAATCACAGTTGCGAAGATGAAAGGCAAATGAAAACTTTAATGAATTTTGTGATAGATTCCAAAGACTAATTTTTTTCTTGTCCGCAACATGGATATTCTCAAAGAGCTTTATTAGGATATTTTTATGAATGACTAAACCATTTTGAACAAAGACTATTAGACACAGTATGTGGCGGATCTTTATTTGAGATAACATCTACTTTAGCGAAAGAAGCAATTAATAAAATGGCAAAACAATGTAAGTAATATGGTCAAATGGTTGAATCGTCAAGAAAGAAACTCTATGAAGTTGATAATAAGAAAAATAATGCATCTGATGAAAAAATTGATGAATCATCTAAGATGGTTAAAGTGTTAGTTAATGATAGAACTAATCAAGTTAAGGCTTGTAGATTATGTAATAAAGTTACACATCCTGCGGATGTGTATCCTACTCTACATGAAAAAAAATATTGAAGAGGTTAATGCAATGATGAATCAATTTTCTGGACCCCCAAGAAATTAATATTATAATAATAATAATACTTATTATCATGAAAGACCGAATCTAAATCTTAGTTATGATCCTCAAAATCAAAATTATAACACCTATAGACTAAGAGCTCAAATACAATCTACAACTAACCAGGAGCATCAACAAAATACTCAACCGATGAATATGAATTTAGAGTGAATTCTGCATAACTTTATGAGTCAAAGTCATCAAGGCTTTACACACAGATTTCTCAAAATCAAATTAAGACTAATACTACTATTAATGAACTGAAAAACTAGTTAAGTTTATTGAATTCTCAAATAAATAAGTTAAGTACTCAATAAAGTAATGAAGTTAAATCACCTACTCAAACTAATGTTGCCCATACTAATCAAACACAAGTTAACGTTATATTCAGTGATAAGAAAGACAACTATAATTACTAAGACACTTAATAGAGTAATAAAAAGAAGATTCATAAGACTATTGAAGAAGAAAAAGAAGAAAAAGAAAAAGAAAAAGAAGAAGAAGAAGAAGAAGAAGAAGAAGAAGAAGAAGAAGAAGAAGAAGAAGAAATGATGGCTAATGTCATTCCTACTAGAGAATGGATGGCCGAACAATTAAAATCTATACCTTTTCTTAGAAGACTATACCCCTGGTATTTAGCCAGAGTTGAAGCATATGAAAAATCTTTACAAAAATCTAAATTAATTAATAAGGATAAAATGATAAGGTTTCTTATAATTTGAATGAAGATATGTGTTCGTGGTCTACTGTTCCGCAATGATTAGCTGATGCTAGGGAGGAAGAAATCAATGAAGAAATTCTTGAATCATTTAGGAAAATAGAAATTAATAAACCAATGATGAAATCAATTATGCAATTTACTAATTATGATAAAGTTTTGAAAGAATTCTCTAAATAAAAAATACATTTTTAGAAGAATCTAAGAAAAACTTAGGACAAAAAGTGTTTGCTTTAATTAAAAAAAATACCTAAAAAATGTTCCAACCTAGGAATTTTGGGGATTCCTATCACAATAGGGACTCATTTAATAGATTTTTCTATGAGTCATCTAGGAGCATCAATAAATGTTATGTCACTCAAGTTATATGAGTCATTGAAAATAGGTTCGTTGATTAATACATCTATTAATCTTAGTTTAGTTGACAACACCGTTATTAAACCCTATGGCTTACTAGAAGATGTATTAGTCAAAGTAAATGACTTAGTATTTCTCATTGACTTCTGTGTCATAGAAATGGGAGACTCAATATCAACTAAGTCCCCATCTATATTTTTACGAAGACCATTCTTTAAAACAACTAAAACAATGCTAGACATCTTTGAAGGAACAATGTCTATGGAATTTGAAAATAAAATTGTCACCTTTTGTTTCAATGATGAAGATATGTATGGAAGTTCCGCTAAATTTGATAATGAACAAACTAAGGATAATAATCTTTAGAAGTTAAATCATCATGAAACTGAAATATATGATATTAATGCAGTGATAATGGAAAATGAAAATGTTAAGATCACGGATAAGCAAGGGGAAGATACTTCTAATAAAAAAGACAATAACATGAGAATTGAGGGTTACGCAACTGAACAATGTTAAGAATAATAGCATGGAAGAGTCTTAATCTACAAAAATTAAGAAGAAGAAAAAGAAGAACTCACCAATCGTCATGCTCGAAGATCTAGGATATATATATATATATATATATATATATATAGATAAAAGTCAAATATGCTTGGTACTATAAAGCTATTTATGATACGGTTCTAGAGTAAACTACATTTCAATTCATTTTTCTTTCATACTCAATTGGAATTTGATGTACTTGCTGAAAAAAGGCACTCTACCAAACGGTTATTCAGTAAAACCAATAAGTGTGATTACTAATGTACCAGTTTAGATTGACGAGTATATTATTCCCATAGACTTCTTGGTTATGCCACACTTTATTAACGAAGATCCTCCAATAATCCTAGTACGATCTTTTTTAGCCATTTCGCAAGCTGTCATAGATACTCTAAACAAGACAATTACTTTTCAAGTGCATGATTTAGCAATCACTTTCTGGAATGGCATAAGAGTGGATAATCCTACACTTAAGTTCAAAAAACCATTTTAGAACTATATGGTACAGTCGAGCTAACGATAGTAAACAAAAGCGTTTTATGGGAGGCAGGCCGTAGTCTATTTTTACTTTCACTTGTTTTAATAGGATTAGTTAGTTATTTTTATGTTCTCTTGACTTTTGACTCTTAAAATAGGAATATTTTAGGAATTCAATAATCCTGGAATAGTTTCATGTAAGGGTGTTGATCGAGCCAATTTATTTCCGTATTTTATTATTTTATGCATAAGTTTTATGTTAATTAGTATTTATTGTAATGAAATAGATTATTTAATACATATCATAGTTAAACTTTGCAGGTTTTTGAATATTACTACCTTTATTGAATATATATATATATATATTTGATAATTAAAGGGGACATTCAATTTAATTGGAAAAATAACAAAAATAGGCTGGAGATTTCCCAGTGATTCCAATTTGTATTAGAATTCGCTAAGAAAATCTGCAGCAGTACGCAGAGTTTATAGTGTAAATTTGAGTCAGCGATTTCTTACCAAATCAAGCTTATAACTAGAATTCATTAGACAAATCGCTGAGCCACTGAGGCCCATTTTCAGCTATTTTGTCAGTGATTTCTCGGCGAATCTACTTAAATCTTGATTCACTGAGAATGAATTTGAGTTTTTAAAAATAAAAACCCCAAAATGCCACATTTACCCTTCACACTCAAATCATTGCAACCTTTCGATTAAGATACCAATTTTTACTATATTAAACCTTCCAAAGCTTAATTTTAGTGTATTTTAGTGATTCCACCTCAATCTTCACACATCAACACAAAACTTGGTGAGTTTCGAGAGTGTAAAGCCACCTAGGTCTTGAGGAATGGAATTTAAATTGGAGCTTGGAGGAGTATCATAGATAAGAGTTTTGAATTCCATACTTGAAAGAATCACTTTCAAGAAGGTAATCAACAAAAACCCTAGTCTTTTACTGATTAAACCCTTTGATTTTTTGACGATTTTAGATTGATTATTAGGTTATGTGCTCAATTTCAAAGGTTTTTACTCTAAAATAGCTTTAATATTGAATGATTTCTATTATATTACTAGTATGGGAGTGATGTGATGATTTGTTTATCACTATTGAATTTTTGAACAATCTTTCGTATATGAAGAGTGGATCCAATTTTATATGCAAGCTAATTTAATACTATGTTTCAAATGAGTTTTGGGATTTTTGTGAATATTTAATTATTGATTTGAATTATGTACAAAGCTTATTTTTTCTAATGATGTTTTATCAAAAAATTTCATATAAATTTCAAACTCTCAATTTCTATATTATTTTTTCATGATTTCCCATTCTCGGTGGATAAGTTGAATTTTATCGAACACTTTTTCGACAAGTTTCTTTTTAAATGGTTTAACAGGTTCATTCTTTTACTTCAGTATTTCAAATTGCCAGAGGTGGAAAGAGTACATGTTCAAACGAGGTGAATATGAAGGGAAAGTTAGTAGAAAAATCAAAAATAAAATCAAAAGATTTCCAAATCCAACCCACATTACTATCTTTCAATACACCTAGGATTAGACCAAAAAAAGAACATACTCCACCATCTTCATTTAGTTTCAATAGTGACTATCATTATGTAGAAGATGAGGATGACATATATGAAGTTGATCAAAAGATATCGATGAAGGAGGAAAACTACGAACTAAGGAAAGAGAATTTTGTGAATGAGAAGGCCTATGAAAAATATAAATGCTAAAAAACTTCCATTCTTTTTAGTATTCATGATATCATTAAGTTGAATAGGACGAAAACCGAATACATGCACTGTGAGTTTAGAAACACTATACATCGGGATGATGGAGCAGTAAAATTAGGGGAAGTAGAAGTTCCTAAGGTAAACCACTTTAGATACCTAGGTTCAATCATACAAAATGATGGTAACATTGAGAATGATGTCACACATAGAATTCAAGTTGGATGGAAGAAATGGCGGAGTGCAACAGGGGTGATTTGTGATTGAAATGTTCCTACTAAGTTAAAAGAAGAATTTTATAAGACCGCAATTATGCCAGCTATGCTCTATGGAAGTGAATGTCGGGTGGTAAAGCAACAACAATTACATAAAATGAACGTAGCAGAAATGAGGATGCTTAGGTACATGTGTGGTAAAACTCGTAAAGATAGAATAAGAAATATAGAAATTCAAAGACAAGTAGGAGTAGCACCAATTGATACAAAGATTAGGAAATGGCAGTTGTGGTGGTTTGGTCACCTGCAAAGACGGCCTACAAATGCCCTAACTTGAAAACGTGACTCAATAGAAATTACAGAAATTCGACGAGGTAGGGGCAGACCAAAGTTAACATGGTATGCATTAATTAGTAGAGATTTGAATGCTTTGAAAAGCACACCATCAATTGCACTTAATCGAGCATAATGGAAATGTTTGATCCATGTAGCCGACCCCAATTAATTTGGGACTGAGGCTATGTTTTTGTTGTTGTATGGAGGGGTACCCCAAGCACATAACCACCAAATTTGTTAGGAAGACCAGTAAAGCTTGGTTTTATTTCATCAACGCTAGCTTTCAGTCGAGCTTGAAGTACTATGAGATAGTGAACTATAAGGCTTCCCTATTTTACTACATTGTCATGGGATTAGGATACTTAGAAGTTGACAAAATTATTTATGAATCGATTAGGAGTGCCATCATCGCTAAGAAGAACGATGGACTACATTTCCCTTTAATGATTACGACCTTTTATAGGGAGGATCAAATGAACATGACAGGGCTTGAAATAGTGTTTTACCGAAGAAGACCATCATTGATGAGGCTATAAAGATATACAAAAGAGTTAATGGTTCTAAAGACACATAAGATGAGACAGAAAGGGTTAAGATAACCAGAAGAGAAACTGAGCAGAGAAGAAAAATCAGATATGACACAAGGAGAATTTTGGATGAGATGTCGGAAGCTAGAAATGATCCAAACATAGAGCTGCCTGCTAGGGATTATAATGAATTATACATGGAAAAATTATAGTTGGATTTCGTGGTGTAATTTTGAGCAATCAGATGAACACTCTCCATAATCAAGAACTGGTATTTAACAACTAGATATCCCTAATAAGGAGCATCTATAGGATGGAGCCTACGATGTCTAAAAGAAAAAAAACGTCGAGGAGGTGCAGAGGTTTATGTACCATCTACATAGATGCGATTACCATAGTAGTAATCTTGATGTTTTGATATTCCAAGTCAGGAATACCACCTCTACGACCCCACTATGAGCTACCAGTACCCAAGGATTGATCCAGTAGAGGATGATGACGACACGACTTCCAAATGCCCACATTGATTCTCTTATTCTATTCATTTTCCATGTCTCTGAGTGATATTGTGAGAGCTCCTCTATGTAATTTCGGTAACGGTGATATACTTTGTGTTTCTTGGTGATAATGTGTTTATGGTGGTATACTATGTGATATATTTTATTTAGTGTTTGGATATGACATTTAATACACTTCATATATAATGGTGATGTTTATTCATTAAATTTTTATGCACTTTGTCTTATTGTAATTTTAAATTAACTTTTATTAATTTCTTGAATGTCAAATTTATAATTACATCAATTTTTTTATATTTCGCACGGTATGTATGTTATATTGAAAACTAGACTTCATTTTAAAACCTTGAAAACAAGGTTTGCAATGAGTTTAGGCTATTTTAGATCAAGTATGACATTCATGGCAATGAAATGAAAGAAAGGTAAAAGAAAATTTTAGAATTACTTTTAATTTGATATTCAAATAAGTTGATGAAGTTTTTCAAATTTCTTCCAAATTCAAGTAAGCATGATTTTCATTTTACTTTATTTTTAGTAAGAACGATAATGGCGTAGAATAGATTCTTGAATGGAAATGATATTTCTATTACCCAAGTGAATTTTAAGATAGAAATAATCAATTTTTATACTATTTTTTATTAACTTTACTAGTTGATGTGAACACTAAATTGAATACCTTGTGTTAGCCATGATAATGGGTAGAAGATTGAAACAATAATGCAAGATAAACAACACATATTTCTAAAAATTATGTGATACAAAAGTCTATTGATTAAGTTTTTTATTTTATATACATAGAAAATTATTATTTCACAATTAAAAGAAGAAATAGGTTATAAATCGACGAATTTTTATAAGTTAGAAATAATATTTTCTTCAACTTTAGGGGATAGTGAGAAGTAGTTTATAAATATATAGAGAATCATATAGATTCCAAAGAAAATTGAACAGAGAATCTATAGTGAGAAAAATGTGAGAATGTCCATATGAAATGGAGTAGGGAATCAAAAGCAAAAGCAAAAGTAAAATAAATATGTTAAAAAGAAACAAATCGAATGAAGTAAGAAAAATAAGAGATGAAAAAGATGGATGTTCTTAAACTCTTCAAAGAAAAGATTTGACTCGAGTACTTGAAGCTAGAGATGAATGAAGTATTTCTTAATCTAACAAGTTTTAAGCGATATATTCATTGGTGTCTTGGCAAAGTTTCTATTGATTTTGATTATGGTAGTACTATAAAATATTTTCTAAAATTAAAAACTAATCTAGTGTTTTTTGTGTTTTGAGATTTTATATTAGTTATCGTATGTTTGATGCTTGTCAGTGAAAATTGAGAAAACCTATGGTGTGTAGTGTCTTTGGTTATTAACCTTAAGTTCTAAAAGGTGTTACATTAGGTGGTTGATTTATCATTAACAGATGTTTTATTTTGTTGAAATCATTCTATTATATCATAACTTTCATTTACTTGTCAGTAATATGTTTTCATTTGAAGATCAATTCTATTTTAAAATTTCTATTATTTAAAGTTAAGATGAATTAGATTAAAATCAGTTTATAAGAATGAAATTAGAATATGATTGAGAGTATCTCTTTGCTTGAGGCAGCAAGGTGTTGAGTTTGAGGGTATTTGACAAATTAATAATTAGACACATTTTATAATGTAATTTAGGTTGACTTTATATATAAATGATAAAATCACACTAAGTATTCTATTATTTTTGTGATTTCAAGTTTTAAATCAGAAAATGAAAAATTGGAAAAAATGAAAGAAAAGCAAAAAAAAAAAATCAATTAGAAAAGAAGCCCAGCGATTTGGAATAACACAAGAAACCGCCACCCAAATCGGCAGAAGGAAAAAGCTAACGAATCTACAGCGAATTAAAAAATGAACTAGAAATCGTCTGTTGGATCGATGGAGCACTGAGAGCTTTACTCAGCGATTTGTGTATAAGCTAGGAATCACTAAAAAATCGCTAAGGTCAGTTACGATTTTTTAGATTAATATAAAGATTTTTAGTTTATCTAAGATATGTATACATAGGGGACAATAAAAAAGGCCAGAGAGCTTTGAAATAACTCTCTCATTTTGATTTCCTTTTGCTCTACATTATTTCTATTGTCTATTTTAGTTGATGTTTGAAGATACACTAGAGCTTCGATTTATATTAAGGTATTCATTTATTCATTAAATCTTTTAATTATATTTATGCATTGTTTATTTTCGGCATGAGTCAGTCGTTTATCAATCTAAACAAGCCCTAGACATGCAATATATTTTGGATTGCTAGATAGTTATAATAAGGAATTATAACCTTAATGCTTTAAATCTAGTCATACACATCAATCATGGATTCAAAAAGTTGTTTTGTGTATTACATATAAAGAATATTAGTATTGCATGCATAGTTATAAATGTGTTATGTGGTATTTTCATTATGATTCTATGTCTATAGTTATTGACAACAATTATAGATGTAGTAACTAGGATTAATCTATAGGGCATTTTCCGAGTGGATGTTCTAGATGATTGTGTTCTAAGTTGTTTATTATGTGGCTTCGATGAATATTGGTTTTGATTAGGCATGATTTTCACTGAGTATAATGCTATCATATTTCTACAGTGTCGCATTTTATCCAATGAGTAGATTTACAATGATAAGCATGTGACATTTATATTGAATTTAAGAAAATCGGTGGCTAGCTAAAGGCAATCAACCTATTATGAAATAAGATTTAATGATTTAATGATTCTGTGTATGTTATGATTATAACTATAAAGTGAAGTGATGCTATGTTCTAGTGTTTAAAATTAATTCAAGTATATTACATTGTTTACTAGGGGTTTGTTTTGATTTTTTTAAGATATTTAAATTATATTGAATTTGAGTATTGTTTAATTTTGTTTGATTTGAATTATTTAGATTAAGCTAGTTAGTTTGATTAATTAAGTTGGTATTTATAGCTTTCAGTTATTCAATAGTTTAATTCATGTTTAATTAGATTAACCAAATTAATAAAAACAAAAAGAAAAAAAAACACTTTCCTTTGATATTTGAAAAATCCCTGTGAAGACGTTATCTCATTTTACACTATTACAAGTTAATAGTAAAATATAAGAAATTATTATGAATGTTCGACACGGATTAGTGTTAAGAACATTTTAGGGAGTTGGACTATTTTATCAAGATGTTGGCTCAATTTGGTGAAATATTGAATTTAAAATGAGCACCGAAAGTCAAGACATGTCAAAATTGGGATTCCAAGAATTAATAAATAAAAACAATGAAGCTGGTGACAAGCAGCTAATGGTTTATATATTAATGTATAAAAAATAATTAAAATCAAATCAAATTCAAAACAATCGTTCAATAGAACGAATTGATTTCCTGGTCCCTAAACCCTTTCTACTCCACCTTTCATTTTAGGTTATCCTGACGTCTGATTTTTGCCTGGTTTCTTTTTGCAAAATAGTAGAGCGTTGTGTAATGAGTATTTCGAGCTAACTTTGCATGGTGGAGACGAGGTTTTCGACTTGAAATTTGATAAATTCTCAATTTAGGGCAATTTTCACAATTCTATTTGAATTCTCATAATTTTTCAATTACTTTCGCGAGGTTTTTATATGAATTGGTAGGGATTGTTGAGAATTGATGTATTGAGTTGTTGTGCGCCAATTAGGAATAAGTTCCATCAACATGGGTTAGGTTTTTGGTGAATTGAATTGATGAAATTTATTTGATAACTATTTTGAAGATATTTTCGTAGTTAAATTGATCTACATTAGGATTCTAGCTAAATTAGATAATTGGTTTTAACCAAATTGACTCCACAGGCTATGAAAATATTTTTAATGTGGTATTAAGCGATTTCCTAATGTTTGGTTTTGATTTTTATGATATAATAGCGAAAAAACTTATTTGGAGAAGTTTTGATAGTTCTAAATTAATAAAGTTTTTTGAACAGAAATTAATAAAGTTTGTCTAATCAACATGTTGTATTGAGAATTTCATAACTTCTCCATTTATGATTTGATTTGAGTGTTCTTAGAGTCCATAGAAAGTATAAAGTAAGCTTTACAAGTTACTTTCTTGTCAATATGAGAAATATTGAGGTTTTCATGGTTAAAAAGTTACCCCAAGTTAGCTAATTGAAAGCTAATTGAAGTTGTTATAAAAAATTGTTTTGGAAACACTTATGGAACATACTTTAGCTGTTGTTTTAATGGGGTTTTATTATTTGGTTTCACTTATAGACTAACCCTTATTATAATTGGGTATGTAGGGAAGTTATTGGAGATACTTTCAAGATGATATGGCGCTCTGGGAACCCTAAAAATTATGCTCATAACTGGTTGGTTGTAAGTGAACCCTACAGTGATCTTTACTATTTAAGGAATTTATCTTTGTACTTGCATTTGCATTTAGTTTGCATTGCATTTTGTATCATTTTTGGACATACATTCATGTCATTCCATACGATGTCTTATCAATGCTACTACTCACGAGCTGGACTCAGAGCTAGGTTTCCTTACCATATAAACTAGAACACAGAAGACCCATGGCATGTAAGTTTTCTAGCTGGCATGCATTGAACTCGTAGCACAATTTTAGGTTCACTTTTGGGGTAGCCAACCTATTAGTGAGCTTCGAGCTGGAAACGAGAGATTCACATTGTTATGTAAATTTGTTGTTATTTAGGAATGCAATTATACGTCTCTATGTGTTCAAACTAACATCTGCAGGAGTATTGTGACGGTCCTATTAGGGTTCGGGAAAAAGACTAAATTTATTTATTCTAGGACCAATGAGGTCAATATGTTTACAGTTACAAGAGTATATGGGCTAAGCGGGCCTAAACCTAATACGCACATATACATTAAAACCCCTCCTCAAACTCAAGGTGAATCAACAATTTTGAATTTGGACAAAAGGAAAGCATGTTGCTCCCTCCTATTTGATTTGGTGAAGAAGTCAGCGATCTAAAGCTTAGAGGATAAGAAGTGAAGATCTATTGTCTTTTGATGACAATGAAAATAAGTGAAAGAAGCATCAAAACCAATTTGTTTAGTTAACTCATGTTTCCACTGGGTTAGAAGTTAGCTGAATAGCACCGGTATTGTCACAAAGCAATGAAGTAGGCTAGACATCACAACACTAAGGTCAACAAAAAGCTAACGAAGCTAGATAATCTGAGCAGCTATGGAGGTAAGAGCACATAATTCTGCCTAAGCATTAGATGAGAAACATCAATTTTTTAAAATCCCATGCAAAAAAGAAATGCCAAGAAAGATATAATAACCAATGATCGATCATCGATCAACAGGATCACTAGCCCATGTGGAATCCGAATAAGCGTGCAGGTGCAGAAAATTATCACGAAAGAAAATAAGCTCTGAGAAGATGTCCCTCGTAGACATCGCAATACACGAAGAAGATGAGCATAGTTAACAGAAGTAGGAGCACTGACAAACTGGCCGAGCACATGAACAACATGTGATATATCCAGTCGAGTAATTGCAAGGTAGATAAGACTGCCAATAAGCTGCCTTTACAAAAAATGATTGAAAAGAGGTGTACCATCAGTAGGCCACAGCTGGAGATTAAGCTCCATGGGAGTAGCAACCATCTTAGGATTAGTTAGACTAGAATGAGAAAGAAAATCAAGAGCGTATTATTTTTAAGATATATAAAACCCATCATCTGTATGAGTGACCTCAATGCCTAAAAATTATAGAAGATGTCTAAGATCATACATCCTAAACTGCTCACTAAGACATTGCTTCACAATCGATATAAGATGGATCATCACCAGTAATTATCATGTCATCTACATAGAGCAATAAAATAGCCCAGCCTCATGAAGAACTGTGAACAAACATAGTTGGATCATGCTCATTAGCAACAAAATCAGCCTGTAGAATTATCGTTCTGAAGCACTTAAACCAAGCACGAAGGGCTTGTTTGAGTCCATAAAAAGCATGACGTGGACGAAAAACATGACCACTTTCATAAGAGAAGCCCAGTGGAGGTTTCATATAAACTTCCTCTTGTAGATAACCATAAAGAAAAGCATTCTTTACATCCAGCTGTGAAATAGTCCATCAACAAATGACAACCACAACAATGAGTGTACGAACTATGGTAATGTGAGCTAGGGAGCAAATGTCACATCATAACCCAACCATATTTTTGCTGAAATTCACGAGCAACCAATCAAGCCTTATAATGCTTAATAAACCCATCAGAGCGAGTCTTCACCTTAAATACTCACTTACAGGTGATGGAACAACATGATCTGGTAAAGGAACAACATTCTATATGCTTGTGTGTTCTAGGGCGGCAAGCTCCTTAGTCATAGCAAACTACCACTCAGGTACTTTTACAGCCTCCAATAAGTGCTAGGCTCCTGAACATCATGAGCAACAACAAGACTAAAATGAGTAGGATGATGAATGGTACTATGGTCATGAAGATCATACCATGAAACAATGGGAGAGTGTGGGAACTATATGGAAGGATCATCAACATGAACCTCATCGATGAAAGTTGAGGCATGGATATCATTAGAAACATGTTGATCATCTACAAGTACACAAGAGTGTCGAGAATAATTATAAGGAAAAATGAGAATTAGAAAACCCGGTAGGTATGGGGAAAGAGTTGATCAGAACGGGCGACTCAGTGGTCTGAAGAAAAAGAAAAGACACAGCCTCAATAGGAGAGGAAGATCGCATGGAGGTAGGAAAAGTATAAAAATGCCAATCCTCAACAAAAGAGACATCACGAGAAATGCGAACTTGACGAGCGGAAGGATCATAACAATAATAACCCTTATGCTCAAGACTATAACCAACAAAAACGCACTCAACGGATTGAAAAGAAAGTTTACTGCATTCATGAGACGGATGAAGAACATAATAAACATAACCAAAGACATGAAGATGACATAGCATAAGGGAAGATAAAATAAACATTCACTCAGACAAATCCCTTGAAGAATTGAAGAAGGCTGAGATTAATAAGATAGACAAAAGTGGATACCACATTGGCCCAAAAGTATGGTGGAACATGAGAAGCAATGAGAAGAGTCCATGCAGTCTCAATAATGTGACAATGCTTGCATTCTACAACACTATTTTGAGCATGAGCACCCAGACATGAAAGTTGAGAAAGAGTACCTCGGTTAGATAAAACTTGACGGAATGAGTTGGATAAGTACTCACCGCTAGAGTCAGAGCGAAAAACCTTAACAATAGCAAAACATTGAGTTTGAACCATAAAACTGAAAGACTTATAAATGTGAAGACGTTCACTACGATGTTTCATAAAATAGACCCAAGTGTATCTTGAGAAATCATCAATAAAAATAACATAATATTTGTGACCTCCTTTAGAATTAAATGGAGAAGGACCAATACATTAGAGTGAACTAAAGCAAAAAAATAAATAAAAATAGAACAAAACACACTAGAATGGTAAGGAGATGTAGCCGTTCGCCAAGCTTATAATCGGGACACACAAAATATGGATCAATAGAGACTGGACCTAATACACCCCGATGAACAAAAGTAAAGAGACGTGAACCATATAGATGACCAACTGTTCCTGAGAAGATGAATTAGGAACCAATACTGGAGGTGGTGCACTAGGAGTTATAGCAATTGAAACAATGCCACCACGTGATTGAGGCTTATGACATTCTTTATTTAGACTTCTCGCAATAGTGACACTGAACATACTTTCTTGTTTAGAACCATAAGGACACGATGTAGTAGAAACAAGTTGGGAACTCACAGGTGAACTAGGTAATAAACCAAAATAGGAAATGGATTGTCGAGCTGCTAAAATATTTTGAGGTAGATGCATCTGGGTAGATGTATCTAGAGAAAAAAGACGCTCCTCCTCAGCAAGAAGTGTCATAAGTGCCTCTTTTGTGTTCAAAATTAGGACAACCAAGAAGCTGAGACCTAATGGATGCAAACTCAGGATAAGGACACATCATCAACATGAATAGTCGTTGTCACCTCTCCCACGTATGTTGATCCATACAACGATCATAAGTCTAATAAGGAGATGAAATCATGGAGTCCACTTTGGTGCCTAATTACATGGAACTGACCATAGTACTCTTCAATAGAGGAGTCATGCGGCTGAAAGGTCAAAAGATGTTGAAGTAAGGAATAATGGCGAGCCATAGGGAAGGTATCATTGCTGCAAGTGCTCCTACATCGCCTTTGTCGAAGACAACTCACAATGTCCATTCGAATGGAAATATCGGCACTCTGACAAAGAACAAACTTTACACGAGCCTCATTACCTTGCTACTTATCAAGTACCTCTTCAACAACCTTATCACCAGTTGGTTTAATTGAAGTGCTAGTCATATGATCTTAAAGATGTATCCTATCTAGAATCATTTGGATAGTGGAAGATTACTCCTTGTAGTTATGCCCATTCAGCTTAACATCAAAGGAAGGCAAGAAATCAGGAAACATGCCAAAAGCCATAAGCACCAATATAATCAAATCAAGTGCTACGAGTGTGCGCTCAAGTAGAAAAATGCGAATGGGGCATCTATCACTGTGTAGAGCTATCTATCACGACTCCAAAGCAAAATATGGCACTTGATTTCGACTCCGTATGACTATGTATCAAAAAATATTGTCGTGTCTTCGAATATATGCAATCATGTGTACAATTCTCTTGTGTAGCATGGCTAGTTTCTTAAACTATTTTCAATCAATGCTTAAAAGCATAAAAGTTGAAATCAAAGTCTCTTCAATCAATCCTTAAAAGCGTAAAAGACAAAAGCAATGTCTCTTTAATCAATGCTTAAAAGCATAAAAGACAAAATCTTATGCAAATTGTGATGTGAGAATCAATTTCTTCTGCTCTTTATTTTAATCAATCAATGTACACAGAAGAAACAAGAAATTAAAAATTAGTCAATGTACACTGATGAGAGAAGAACCAAGAAATTGAAAAATATATAAGCAGCGCTCACGTTTGGAAAATGAACTTGCACAACCGAACGAGGAGGAAGGTCCGTAGAAAAGAAAACCTAGAGCTCTGATACTGTGTTATATTTTGGGAAAAAAAATCAAGTTGTTTATTCTAGGACCAATGAGGTCAACATATATAGTTACTAGAGTATATGGACCAAGTGGGCCTAACCCTAATATACACATGTACATTAATAAGCCCCTTCTTTAAAATAGGGCACCGCCCGGCCTTATCCCGTTATTAAACCATTATCTCAACCACGTAAGACTTAACTATGTATTAATCAGCCTTTTGCCTTATTTTCCTCGTTAAACACGTTCAAGATAAGTAATACACATGTCACATTATTGTCGCATTTCTGAGTTAATTGAAACTTTTTATAGTTAAAAAGATCTAGCAAAGTCTTAATAGTTATGTGAAAGCAATTATTAAAAATCCTAAGTGTAAAATTTAGGAAACAATATCACATGCATATATCAAAAGGACGATAAACAGTGTGATAACCAAGTCTCGAGTTAGGGAACTATACGCTCAACCCAATATACAATGCAAAATGTATAGAAAAGACAAAGTAGATAATACATCAAAAGTCGAGACCTACAAGATGGTAAGTAGAAAATTGCCAAATGCTCAGAGATAGTCGCTGATCTTCTCCTTGCTCGGCCTAGTGCTCGATAGATTTGCTCCCACCATCATAAAAAAGACGGTGAGTATAATATATAATAAGTAATTCCTTGAGATTCTTATGTACATTTGCAAACATAATCGACTAGTATTCAAAAGCATAAATATAGCGAAGAAGTGTTGAAATGGAAATATGCTAGAAAATATCACAGTTAAACAAAATGATACTGATATAGGCTAAGTAGTAAAGATTTGGGTCCGGTCGGCTATGAGTCCTATCACATAGGATTTTATTCCATTATCTCAGGGTGGAGCTGTGCTTTGCACCTCAATCGAAGGTCGGAACTGAGCGCTACACCTCCATTATCATTCATTTATATATTCTTGTCGACTACCCCGAGTCTCGTTGACATGTGTAACGCAAAACGTTAGTGGTGAGTACCGACAACCTCGGTAGTCTAACGACCCCATGTGCCACGCATCTCATATCGTGCAATGGATCCCAGATTCTTTCACTACTTTATAATATCAAGATAAACTCGCATTAAGGATTTCAAGACAAGGCAATATGCTTTAAAGCCAACAATCATAGAATACATGTCCATATACACTCCAATTTCATTACTCTAATTTTAATAGCATGCTATTCTCGATCACACTTTGACCAAAGCAGTAAGAAAGACATAGAACATGACAATAAAGTCGATGAATCCATTAGTAGGTGATATCATGATAGAAAAACTTATATAATGAGTAGAATATGAAACACCTTATGATAATAGATTTCAAGGCAATACCTAGTTAAAAGGACTATAAAACATAACAGAATAGGAGTGAAATGTAAACAAGAACCTCAACAAGATTACTTACACTCCACGCAACAGTTCCAAGATAAACCGGCCTTTTAACATACCAAAACTTGCACTCGAATTCTCGAGTTTCCCGTAGACTCCTAATATCATTTATCATGTTTTAGAGTGGGTTTAGGCCATTAGATTGGGTTTTAGACTAAGTCAAGTAGTTTACATTTTAATCGACATAACATGATCAAATTAAAATCGAATATGGAAATCCATTATATTTAGCCAAATGAGATTTTGCAAGGATTTCAAAATTGAAATCAGATTAGAAGGATAAAAATTCCTTCATATCAGAATTTATGAAAAATAAGATTCATTGATACAAATGACACGAAGTCTTTGATCGATTATAACTTTGTCGATTCAAATTAGAATCTCAAACTTTGTTATTGCAAATTTAATGGTTTTTCTTAAGGAATCTAAATATGTAATTCATTTTCAAAGAGCATAACAGAAAACAGTAAAAAATCAATACGAGATTTAAACCCAAATTTCATCAAAAACCTCTAATTTCAAAATGCAAGCTTGGGGACTTAAATATGAACTTAATTTGATCGAAATAAACTTTAAAAAGACTCCAACAATGGAATCAAACAAAATCCCTTTGATCCCATATGTAGATTTCATAAAGTTAAACATGCATTCGAGAAAATCTAGTGAAGAACACATAAAACTTCAAAAATTCATAAATTTTTGGTTTTAAATACAAATTGGGAACTTCTTAACAGTTAGACTATCAACTCAAAATGAAGAATTCAAATATGTAAACCAATTTTCTAAATGATATCATTTAATTTCTAAAATTATAGAAAACCAGAACCGAACTAACATCTCTAATTTTACAACCATTAATTTTAAAAATCAAGGTTCAAGGACTATCTTGATGTTTCATTTAACTCATAAAATTAGTGAAAAATATATTCAATTTCATTTTGATTACTAATTCCTAATTCAAGACTTATGCTCATAAAATTAAAGCATGTAGAGGTGATGAACTTCATTACCTATGTTGTTGCTTGATTCCTAGCTTGATTTCTTCAATTTGATCATGAATTTGATCCCTCACCCACAAATCTTTCGAGAACTCTAGCAACTAAAATCTCAAAGTTTCTATCTTAATGAATCTAGATAATTTGCATGGTCATTACAATCACTTATACATATATATATATATATAGGTAAGGTCTACTTATAGCCCTTGATCTTAATATGTACACCTATCTCGAGGCTAATCTAATGGTTCTCTTATTTCAAATCCACTAACTCTCCACTAACTCACTCTTGGTAACACCAATTCATACTTCATTGATCTCTTGATGTGTCCACAAATATCTCGAGAAACATCAAATGACTATTATTTTATTTTACTAACTTAGGCTACATTTATTATAAATCAATTATAGCCACATCAAGTTTACTAATTAAGCCACATTAACCCAATGTTAGCTTACCATAACACTCTTTACCCGGTCCCACGACTACATGCATCTCAAGTCGTGTCCTCGCTCATGTATTGACATCTACAAATAACAAGTGGATGTGACTTAGTAGACTACACATATATGATACATTAGGAAATTATCACACAAATATAAAATATACCCCGACCACGTGCCCCAGTCAGTTTCGTATCACAATGTGGGTCCCACGTTATGAGTTGGTGATCCAGATTAAGGATTAAAAGGCATTAGAAATTTATGTCATGGCAAGTACAGAGCAGTGTAAGTGTTTACTTAGCTGACATCTTCGAGTTGTTTTTGATGATGTCAGGTTCTCTAGGAAGACAAGGAAGAATTTTTACGACCTATTACCTTAAGCTAGTGATTAATATTAATCCAAGTCCTCATTAACCTGAGTTAAGCTCGTGGTAAGTCTGGCATACCTTAATTAGTGCACGTGCGTGTTTGGATGGTGATTTGTGTTTGTTTGAATTGTTTAATGAACTTATATATGTTGCAGTATAATAAAGAAATTATATACAAGCCTATAAATGGAAAATATGTAAATAAACAATGAATTATCAGTACACCAAGTGCGACAAGGGGTCGTGGAATGAATTTGCACACCCAAGAATACTTGTAGGCATGTTAAGTAAATTTATTGGCGAGTAAACACACAAGATATATATATATATATATATTAGATATATAAATATATATATTAGAAATTAAAATATTAGTTTGAACTATATGGATCGTTGGATCGCCTCGAGAGGAGCGTAAGTGTTTGATTGTATTAAAGTTCATGTCACTTTAACACATTAACCTCTTAATCGATCTCGAAATAGTGCGATGCGTATCTCGAGAAAAGATCATATATTTATACTAGAACCTCATACTTATCTCCTCATTTAATTGATAAACAATGTGAAAGAGGGGGGTTTAGTTTTGAATTATGATAAAGAGATATCATTCAGGGAGCTGAAATAACAAAGGTTGAGGAGCCTAGACAGATCAAAAGCCAGAGATCATTACTTTGGTATGTTTTGTTTTGTGTTAGTTGAAGTTTAATTTGATGGTGATCATTAAACGTCTGTGAATTATGTTGTTTGATGACTGAATATTGTTTGTCAACTCACTAGAGGTCCTCCCTGATGAATTTTGGGAATGTTTGTTGTTGTTTGGAGGATTTATGGATAGAACAGTGGTTGTTGCCTTGTGTACGGTTGAGATAGTGTAGGGTAGAGCGCGGTCCACCTAACAAAGGAGCGCGCTCCTTTCATCAATTGTAATGACAGCTGTTGGAGCGCACTCCACCCACTAAAGGAGCACTCATAACCCATAAAATAATAGTATTATTGAGATTTGTATAGAATCTCTTAAGGACTTGGGGGCTAACTTAGAGGTTCTAATTATAAGGTATTAAACCTATATTGATCATAAATGGTCTATAATAGTGTTGGATCCTAGGTAAAGCTTAAGTGACCGAAAAAGTTAGGAATTGGGAATGGAAACCTAAACCGAGGTAAGTATGGATTCAATTATTTTTCAATGTTGCATGGCTATTTTAGTATATGTAGTGCATGTAGTTGTTGGACTGAAATAGGGGACTATGTAAACTATGATGATTTTGATAAACAGAAAACAATGTTTACTGTTATTCATGAGAATAATTTCCTGGAACTGAGACCATGTATAAAGGAGATGCGTTACCTTCCCGGCCTATATGTAACTTCCTACTCAGTTTATAGGTCACTTTGATTACATACTCACTAGAGGGTTTCGAATAGAACCATTAGGCATAAATGGATTGACTAGATAGCATATCGGCCAATAAGTTATTCTAGCAATCACATTAATGGCGCCAATGGGTAATCGACCCTAGTTTTGTAAATAAAATGGGAATTACAGTGTAATAGTCAATGATAATTTGCTCTGCATTCATTATTTATTTAATTATATGCTTTCCATATTCATGTTAGTTAATACCGGTGCATGTTGTTATTGCATAATGTTCTTGATTATTATATGGAATGTGATAGCTTTGTGAATCCTTAATTATTGAGCAAGTTGGAGCGCTCACCCAAATTTAATATTTCAGGTTCGTAACCTAGCTCTTTAACGAAGGGCAAGGAGAAGATTTAGGAGTATTGTAATCTTCTCTACGATGTAATTAGCCTTCTTATACTTATAGACATTATTTGATATATTTTAATGTATATATACAAGGTTGGGAGGTTTATAATTAAGGTTTTAGATTTTGATAAAGTCTGCAGTATTGTATATTGTTTATATATCGAAAAAGTTTTAGTTTTTTGATGTGTATACTTTGTTTTATTTATTTGATATTAATATACAAGTTGAGTTTATCAGGTATAAATTGTGAGGGTGCTAGCTCTAGTTAAGTTTGGTTAGGTTACTGGGGCTTAATTAAGGTTTCAGGCCAAGTATTGCCTTAATCAGGATAGGGGATGGTACAAGAATGGATAAGACTCAAAACCTTTTGGTGATTACTTTCATGTTTTAAGTTTAATTTTCATGTTATAATCACTTTATATATAGATATATATTATTTCAACTTTGGGGTGAGTGTAGGATGTGAAATACTCTTGAATAAGTTATGAGAGTCTCCTAAGTTAGTTTAAAATAAGTTAAGAGTTTTATGTTTTGATTTTGGTCTATTTCAAAATTGTAAAGTTGTAATTAAGGTATCAAAGACTCTAAGTTAGTTTATAAATTTGAAGTTGATATATATTGTGAATTGCGGGAAGTTGTGAGTCCTTTTAGGCCTTTCCCCAATTATGACGTCTATTAGGTGAAAGCTTTCCAGTAGGCTACTTTTAGGGGAGGTGTTGTTGACATTGTTACAAAATACGGAGAATACTCCGTATGATTTCCTAATTTGCTCCAAATAAACAAATCATGAATCGAGTTTCATTGAGGATATCAATTTAGTTTTTAAGCATTATTAAGAATTGAAATAAAAATTATTTTGAGGTTAAAATTAATTAAATGGATTAAGTGCCTAATTAGGGGAATTAGACTAAATCAGGACTTAGTGATACAGACCCTAACAATATAACTAAGTTAAGTGAAGTATAAGTTTTCATTCCAACATTTCAATAAATGATAATTAAATGATAATTATTGGTGATTAAAAATTCCTATCATCCTTGATTGTGGTGGAATTTTAAATATTATTTGAAAATGAGATTGATTTAGTGTTTTTTTATCTTAAGATTCCATATTAGTCATCTTAAGCTTGAGGCTTGTCACTGGAGATTCAGAAAATTGATATAGGGCCTTAGCCTTGGTAATTGATTTAACTTTAAATTCTAAGGTGTGTTGCATAACTAAAAGTTAAGTTGTTAAATACGGAGTTGTTCTTTAAATATTTCTCTTCGATCATGATTTTTATTTTTATCAGGGTAATATGTTTTTATTTAATGATCTCTTTTGTTTAAGAATAAGAGTAAATAATTATAAAATAAAAACGATGGAAGAAAAGAGAATATAACTGAGAGTATTCCTTTTATAGGGACCCTGAGTTTGGGGGTGTTTGATAAGTCAATAATTAGAAAGAGTTTTATAGTGTATTTTACGATGATTTTAGATGTAAAAGGCTATATTACATTGAGTTTTATCTTGTTTTTATTATTTTGGCTAATAATTGGAACACGTGAAGAAATAGATGAAATGGGAAGAAGATTAAAGATTTGATCAAGTGGAATAAATATTCATGGAATCGTCAGCGAATCAAGGATCAGCTGGAAATTTCTATTAGCAATTTGGTAGCGATTTGGGATTTATATGTGAATCGCAAGACAAACCGGTGGAACAAAGAGTGAGTTTTTCAAAGATTTAACTAGTGATATGAGTTACTAGTGGAATCAGTGACAAATCGCAGGGTTTGATTTCGAGAATTTTAGATAACCACGAGACATTTGAGTTAGTTTGTGATATGTACTACCTAGAATACTATGTATATATATGACCCCAGGTCCACGAAATCAATTGTCTTTGAGTACTTAGATCAATATTTCATTGCTCTTGGAGCTATAGTTTATTGATCTAGTTTTTATATTTATTATTCATTACTTTTGGAGACGATTTGAAGATTCAAGATATTTATTTAGAGGTATTTATCTATTTTTATTTACATTATTGTGATATTTATTGTAACAACCCTAAAATTCTTAAGTCATGCCATGTGGCATTTCAGGACTGTGACCTAGATCTGTCGTGATGTGGCACATTCGTTCAACCCTCGGGAGTCGACGCCGAGGTATTTTATTTTTTGGTGGTTTATGTATTACCTATTTTTTTTTTTAAAAAGATGCACGAAATTTAATTATTGTATTTTGATCGTCGGGTTACGAGTAGGTAACTTCTCGAGATATGTGTGTTTACGGGTATGGGGCTATAGTTTGATTAAAAAAAGTGCAAAAGGTTTAAAATTGTACGCAATGATGTGAGTAAATGAATTAATTAATTATTGTGGGAAAAATAGACAATTCCTAAATTGGGCATTTGTCACTTATTGATGGAGTGAGTGTGATAAGTGAGTGTGGAAAGTGGGAGTAAATAAGGGAGAGAGAAATCGATAGGTGTATTTGGGTCTTGAGGAGTTGTGCTTTTGTTAGAAAAGAGAAGAAGAACTAGAGAAAAGAAAAAAAAAATTCAAGTTAATCTTCTCTTCAATCTTTACATTTGATCAATTTCAAGTAGTTAACTCTTCAATCTTTACAATCCTTCAACTTCATGTAACTAATGTGTATAGATTTGAAATTTTAATGTCTAATAGCGGATGTAAATTTATTGTGGTTAGCGGACTTTTAATGGAGGAAGGACAAAAATAGAGAAAAAAGAAAGAAAGAAATAGAAAAGGAAAGAATGAAAGAAAAAAAAGAAAAAAAAATTGGGAGGTGAAGAACGAACTGAGAGTGTTCGTTCATATGAGTTAGGGGGACCAGCCAACTCGGCTGGGCCATCCCTAGGCCCAACCCAGTTAGGTCGGTCCACCCAAGGGGTTGGACCGAACCATTCACTGAACGGACTAAAGCTGGACCCCGATCCAAAGAACCCAAACTATTATTTAATAAAAATAAATAAAATTAATAACTAAAAAACATAAAAATTCAGAAAAAATCAAGAAAACTTAGAAAAAATTGGAAAAATTGAAAAACAATTTGAGGAAATTATAGAAAAGTTGGCTTTGGAGTTTTCAGAGATTTTTTACACAAAAAATATCCCTCAAAAAGCATGTCACTGCTACGATTTTAATATTTTGAACAATTTAAGGATTTAAAAATCTAAAATTTATTAAATAGTCTCAAACACACCTAATTTATTGTAAATTGATATTAGGAGCCTAGGATACCAGTGTCAGGCACCAGGTGTCAGTTTTTGAGCATGTCAGAGATACAAGGGCGTGATAGGTGGATCCGATGTAAGTAAATCCGGCTAGGAAATGTGCAGTAGTTCATCTGAGCTTATATTTTATTGTTATTGTAATGTGTCCATTTCTTTGAATTCCCACCAATCTATGAGTGTCCAAAGGTTAAGTGAATCATGTAAATGTCCCTGATTGGAGTGGTTAACAGTTTGCAACTAGGGCTATGACCTCGAGTCATTGGAGTCATTTTAGTCTGAATGAGATGTGTTTTATCCGGGGCACCGTTGATATCCCTCATTGGCAAAGATCTAGGTACAGCAGGTGATGTCGCGTCCTAGAACCCGAGTCTGCTTGGCGTTGTCGTGACTCTATGACCCCGACCTTGTGGCACCGCACTCGGTGGTCTTGGACTACTTGGGTGCCTCTTTACTATTTCTTTTGACACTCATTCTTCGTTGTACTTTCATTTTAACAGTCTTATTATCATGCATTCCATATAGCTTTCTTTCTATCCGCATGCCTTTTAGATTGCTTTATTTATTTTGGATTACTGTTTAGATCATAATGGCTTTTACTCACTGGACTCGGCATTTTTGTGTTTGACCAAGTGCAAATCTGTAGCCGAGCAAGGGAAAGACGCCGACACTTGGCGATCTATTGTGAGGATATCGGAGCAGCCCTCCTCCACATACTTTTGATGGTTTTTGACTTTTTGTATTATTTATATATGTTGTTATCACTCTTAGGATACTTGTTTGGGTTGAGAGATACACATGACTTGTATATCATTTTTGCGTAGTTAAAACACTTGACATAAGATATACATGAATATATACGTTTATAGGATTCCACATTTAGGATGTCCGACTCTTTTACTTTATTCTATGTTATTTAGCGTATTAATAGCTTCCGCTGACTTGTAAAACTTGAAAAAATACAAATAACTCGACTTAAAATAATGAATTTACTTATATGGATGGGTCAGAAGGCAGACTAGGCCTGTGTCGACCTTGCGAAACTGCCTCGAGGTCTACATGGGCTTAGGCAGGGCAGGGCACAGTTTGTGGGAAACTAGGGCCGTCACAGTTGGTATCAAAGCCCAAGTTTTTACGTCTAGCTCATGATTAACCGATAACCAATATAAGACACAAATTAAAAATAGATTTAGGACGTGGTTGGAACTTAGAGTGGAACCTTATGCTCCTGACTTAGAGTCTTAGTTGGGAAGTAAGGAGAGTTAGAAAAATTAAAACTTGGATCCTATATACGATAATTGTTATATTGTACTATACTATACCGATAACTATACGCTGATTAGAGACTTGCTTGCTATTGCAGATCGCGATGGCAGATCAGCCTGGTTTGAGTAACGATAGTGGGGCTGCAGGTCCTCGATTTGTGAGTATTGAGGAGGTACAGTTCTTGACTCAGAGGGTCATATCCTACGATTAGCGATTGGACGAGATCCTGAGGATACTAGGATACTCAGGGCACAGATCATAGGTACAACATCACCATCTTCGTTGATAGTGCCATACAGGCCAGTCCAATGGCTCTCATCGTACCAACACCACCCATTATAGTTGAGATAGTACCGGTTCAGACTAAGACGGTATCATATGCACCACCTGCACCGACGGAGATTATGCCGACTATGACCATAGAGATGAGTACCGAGCGACAGTTGAGGCGAGACAATCACGAGAGTTTTAGAGACATATACCAGCAGAGTTTTATGGAGGCATGAATCTCGAGGCGATACCAAAATTTTTGAAGAGCCACAAGAAGATATATGACATCCAGGACACATCGGAGCATGTGAGACCGAGCATATCATCAGGGCTGATGTTTGGAGAGGCCAATGCGTGGTGGCATAGTATAAGATTCGTGGCGCCACCATCCTATCCAAAGCATGCACTGCACCAGTACCGCCTACTTCGGCAGTGAGTTATGCCAGTACACCACAGTAGCCTTCACAGTCAAGACCAACATAGCAGTATCAGCGCACTGAAAAGTAGAGGCGTTGGTCAGGGGCAAAGGTACTGATAGAGCCAGGGATAAAGATATGATCAGGGACAGGGACAAAGACCTAATTAAATGCACGGATAGGGACAACAGATTCCACCAGGGCCGAGACCACACCTAGCATGTTTTAAGTGTTAACTGATAGGACACTTCGTCAGTACATGTCCATGACTAGGCAAGGCTCAACAACAGTAGCGCAAGAGAACAAGTTCATGCTATCGTTGCACTGGATCCAGCTACCACCCGTAAACTTATCAAGGGTATGATTTATATTTGCAGTCGATTTATAAGATTATGATTGATTCAGGTTTTACAATATCTTTTATTTCAGGTCGTATGGTTGATGAGTTAGGATTGAGACCTATTAGGTTAGAGTGACCTTTGATCCTCAACACGACTACTGGGGACAAGATATACTCAAACCTATTATGTGTTAACTGCCCAATTAAGATAGAAGGACAATAGATGCATGCAGACTTGAGGGTATTGGAGTTTCTAGAGTTTGATACCTTATTAGGCATGGATTAGTTAGTCGTATACCACGCACACCATGAGTGTTTTAGCAAGGTGGTCAGTTTTCGGCTTTCGGACCAATCGAGACTTTGTTTTCATGGGACTTCGACCACTTTAGCGATAACCCTAGCCAGAGTGGCCACAAGTTCAAATCTTGAGACATTTGTAAGTATTTCAAGTACGACCAAGAAAGTTGAAATGAGGATAAGAGGAGGTGCTTATTATATGCGAGTTTTCAAATTTTTTCGCATAGCTATTAGGATTACCACCACCCAGAGAGATCAACTTCATCATAGATTTGGTCTCAGGAACCAAACCTATTTCAATTTCGCCGTATAGGATGGCTCCTAAGAAATAAGAGGAGCTGAGGACCAGCTAAATCAATTATTAGAGTTGGGATTCATACGTCCGAGCATGTATCCTTAGGGTGCACCAGTACTACTTGTCCAGAAGAAATACGACGGTTTGAAACTTTGCATTGTCTAAAGACAGCTTAACATAGTCATAGTGAAGAACAAGTATTCACTCCCACGTATTGATGACTTGTTCGATTAGCTAACAGGGGAACAGTGGTTCTCGAAGATTGACTTGAGATTGGGATACCACAAATTGAGGATTCAAGATGAGGATGGGGAGAAGACTATTTTCCGCTAAAGATATGGGCATTACTAATTCACCATTATGCCTTTTGGGCTAATGAATGCCCCGACGATGTTCATAGATCTTATGCACCGAGTATTGAGAGAGAATTTCAATAGATTCATGATAATGTTCATCGACGACATTTTCATCTATTTCAGGACTCGTGAGAATTACGATGGACACCTGTAGATAGTCCTATAGATTTTAAGGGAGTAGAGATTGTACGTTAATTTTAGTAAGTGTGAGTTTTGGCTCACTAAGTTTGAGTTTTTTAGGCATATTGTCAGAGCCAGCAGAGTGTCAGTGGACCTCGCTAAGATTAGAGCAGTGATCGATTAGCCTACACCGATGTCAGTGACAAACATTTGTAGTTATCTAGGATTGATGAGCTACTACAGATGGTTTGTTCAGGATTTTCAAGATCACTGCGCCAATGACACAATTAACGAAGAAGGAAGTCGAGTTTCAGTGGAATGATAGTTATGAGTAGGCTTTTCAGTCTCTAAAGGAACGATTAACTACCATGCCTGTATAAGTATTACTAGAGTCAAGAAAATTTTTGAGGTGAATACCTATGCTTCTAAAATTGGTTTGGGTTGTGTTTTAATGCAGGACAGTATAGTGATAGCCTACGCATCCCGATAGTTAAAGATTCATGAAAATAATTACCCTACTCACGATTTAAAGTTAGCAACAGTGGTTTTTGCAAAGAAGATTTGGCGTCATTACCTATGCGGAGAGAGATTCACACTGTTTATTGACCATAAGAGTTTGAAGTACCTTTTCACTCAAAAATAGTAGAATATGAGATAGAGGCGTTGGCCAAATTTCCTCAAGGATTATGATTTCTTTTTGGAGTATCACCCAGGGAAGGCCAATGTCGTAGTAGACGCATTGAGTCAGAGAAGGGCAGACCCAGATATAGTGACTTACCATATGATACATGAAATTGGGTTACTCAAGGCAGCCGAGTTGATGAATCCTGTTGATATACGGACCACTATCAGAGTGTTGATTTGTGGGCAGATAAGGACTTAGATAGTGTCTATACAGAGTGTACTCGAGGGTTTGCAGACAGATGAATAGTATTAGAAGTTTAGCGAGTTAGCTCAGAGTCCTGATCACCTGGAGTGGAGTCAGTTGATAGACTCATTCTTGAAATTTAAAAGGAGACTGTGGATTCCATCAATGGCTGATATTCGCGATGAGATACTTTAGGATGCTCATTGTTCACGTTTTATGATTCATCTGAGTCAGACCAAGATGTATGCAGATATGCATCGTCTATTTTGGTGGTTAACGATGAAGACCGATGTTAGTGATCATGTTCGAGCGTGTGAGATATGCAAGCAAGTTAAGGCTGAGCATCGGAGACCTGACGGATTATTAAAGCCACTTCATATTCCTCAATGGAAGTGGGAGCATATTGCCATGGATTTTATCAGTGGATTATCTCGATCTAAGCATGGTCATGATATCATCTGGGTGATTGTGGATAAACTTATTAAGCCACACACTTCTTACCAGTATCGAGAGCACATAAGGTAGATAAGTTAGCTGCTTTATACGAACGGGGGATTATCAGGTTACATGGAGTTCCATTATCCATCATGTCAAATAGAGGATCACAGTTCGCATTGCAAATTTAGCAGAGCATGCAGGCATTGTTTGGCACCAGATTAGATTTGAGTACAGCTTATCACCTATAGAAAGATGGACAGTCAGAACGGTTGATTCAGGTGCTATAAAACATGTTCCATATGTGTCGATTGGAGTATGGTGGCTCTTGGGATGAGTATCTTCATTTATTTAAGTTTGCTTATAATAATAGTTATCAAGCCAGTATTAGGATGGCACCGTTTGAGGTACTCTACGGTAGGTCGTGCAGATCTCCATTGTGTTGGGCAGAGCCCGATGATGTGGCTGTTATTGGGCCAAAGATTTTATGGATCACATAGAAAAGATACAATAGATCAGACTACGTCTAAAGGGTGTGCAGGAGAGACAGAAGAAATATTACGATAAGTACCATGGTGAGTTAGAATATGATGAGGGAGCTTATGTGTATTTAAAGGTCTCACCTTTAAAGGGTCACAAGAGATTTGGAATCAAAGGAAAACTCGAGTCGAGATTCTTTGGTCCTTTCAAGGTCAAGAGGAGAGTTGGCAAGGTTGCATATGAGTTAGATTTACCGCCTCAGTTAGCCGGGATCCACCTCGCATTTCATATTTCCATGCTTCGGCAGGATAGATAGAAAGGAGGCATACAACCAATAGTGGGTCATAGTCAGATAAATAAAAGGAAAGACATCATATACGAGGAGCAGCTTATTCAGATATTGGACCATCAGGTGAAGATACTAAGGAATAAGGACATCCCATCGGTCCTCGTGAAATGGCAACATCACGGGGACGAGGAGTTGACTTGGGAACTAGAGTCTTATATGTGCGAACACTTTCCATATCTATTTTGATTATGGTAAGTCTTACTCCAAACTGTTTTAATTTTGAGGACAAAATTCTTATTAGTTGGAAAGACCGTAACGACCCTAAGAGTTTACCCGTACTACCATGTGGCATTTCTGGACTGTGACCTAGACCTGACATGATATGGCACACTCGGTCAACCCTCGGGAGTTGACACCGAGGTATTTTATTTTTCGGTGATTTGTGTATTACCTATTAAAATGCACGTAATTTAATTATTATATTTCGATCGTCAGGTTACGAGTGAGGTAACTTCTCGAGACGTGTGCGTTTACAGGTATGGGGCTATAGTTTGATAAAAAAAGTGCCTAAGGTTTAAAACTATATGCAATGATGTGAGTAAATGAATTAATTAATTGTTGAGGGCAAAATAGACAATTACTAAATTGGACATGTGTTACTTGTTGGTGGAGTGAGTGTGATAAGTGATTGTGGAAAGTGGGAGTAGATAAGGGTGAGAGAAATCGATAGGTGTATTTGGGTTTTGATGAGTTGTGTTTTTTTTTTTTGTGAAAAAAAAGGAAGAACTAGAGAAAAAAAAAACTAAGTTAATCTTCTTTTTAATTTTTACATTTGATCAATTCCAAGTACTTAACTCTTCAATTTTACATTCCTTCAACTTCATGTAGCTAATGTGTATAGATTTGAGATTTTAATGCCTAATAGAGGATGCAAATTTATTGTGGTTAATGGACCTTTAATGGAGGAAGGAAAAAATAGACAAAGAAAGAAAGAAAGAAATAGAAAAAATAAAAGGAAAGAAAAAAATTGGGAGGTGAAGAACAAACAAAGAGTGTTCGTTCGTGTGAGTTGGGGGGGGGACCAGCCAACAAGGCTAGGCCATCCTAAGGCCCAGCCCAGTTGGGCCGAGCCACCAATAGGGCTCGACCGAACCGGTTCAGCCGAAATGGGATGAATTGAACCCGGTCCAGCAACCCAAACCCTTATTTAATAAAAATAAATAAAATTAATAACTAAAAATCATACAAAATAGAGAAATTCAAGAAAACTCAGAAAAAAATTGGAAAAATAGAAAAAAAAAAGTTGAGGAAATTATAGAGAAGTTGGGTTTGGAGTTTTCGGAGATTTTTTACACCGAGAATCTCCCTCGAAAAGCATGTCACTACTACAATTTTAATATTTTGAACAATTTAAGGATTTAAAAATCTAAAATTTATTAAATAGTCTCAAACATACCTAATTTAATGTAAATTGATATCAGGAGCCTAAGATACCAGTGTCAGGCACCAGGTGTCAGTTTTTGAGCATATCAGAGCTACAAGGGCGTGATAGGTGGATCCGATGTAAGTAAAACCGGCTAGGAAATGTGCAGTAGTTCATTTGAGCTTATATTTTATCGTTATTGTAATGTGTCCATTTCTTGAAATTCCCACCCATCTATGAGTGTCCGAGGGCCAAGTGAGCCATACGAATGTCTTTAATTGGAGTGGTGGCTTGCAACCAGGGCCATGATCTCTAGTCACTGGATTATTTTAGTCGGAATGAGATGTGTTTTATCCAAGGCACCATTGATATCCCTCATTCGCAATGGTCTAGGTACATCAGGCGACGTCGAGTCCTAGAACCCGAGTCTACTTGGCTTTGTCGCGACTCTATGACCCCGACCCTGTGGCAGCAGCACTTGGTGGTCTTGGACTACTTGGGCACCTCTCTATTGTTTCTTTTAACACTCATTCCTCGTTATACTTTCATTTTTACAGTCTTATTATCATGCATTCCATATAGCTTTCTTTTTCTATCTGCATGACTTTTAGACTGTTTTATTTATTATGAATTCCGGTTTAGATCTTACTTAATCACTGGACTCGGCATTCTTGAGTTTGACCGAATGCAAATCCATAGCCGAGCAAGGGCTAGACGCTGACACTTGGCGAACTACTCTGAGTTTATCGGAGCGGCCTTCCTCTACATATTTTTGTAGGTTTTTGACTTTTTGTATTATTTATATATGTTGTTATCACACTTGGGATACTTGTTTTGGTTAAGTGATATACAAGACTTGTATATCATTTTTGTTTGGTTATAACACTTGACACAAGATATACATGAATATACATGTTTTCGGGGTTCTACATTTAGGATGTCCGACTCTTTTACTTTATTCTAAGTTATTTAATGTATTAATTGTTTCTTGTAACTTATGAAACTTGAAGAAATACAAATAACTTGACTTAAAATTATAAATTCACTTATATGGATGAATTGGAAGGCTGAATAGGTCTATGCTAGCCTTGCGAGACTGGCTCAAGGGTCCACATGGGCTTAGGCCGGGCGGGGCCTAGTTTGTGGGAAACTGGGGCCATCACATTTATTATTATGATAAGCGAGTAGTTTATTTATTTAAACAAAGTCCAAACATGAATTTGATTTGTTTTGTGATGTAGTCATGATGAAATGATTTTGTACTTAATGTTTTAAACCGATTATATTCTTCAACTCACTGATTTAATAGATTATTATTTGCATATTATAATTATGGAACTTTTTATTGCGTGCATATAGTCTAGAATGTATATTATGATATTTGGACTAAATATCTAGTTTAAAGTAGTAACTAAAAAGTCTATTATCATTTAGATGATCTAGGTGTATTGAAATCTAAGTTTAATATTGAAGTGGATTTCCAAAGGTATTAGATTTAGTAGTTCGGATTTTTCATAGAACATAATGCAATTTTATTGCCTAAAGTTAATTTCTTTAAGCTTTCTAATGATTAATTCAATAAAATTAGAATGAGGCTTTTCCACCAATATAAGAACTGATAGCTTAATAAGGGTTGTCTACTTACTTACGATTAGATTATAATGATCTAGAATACTTTATTAAGAGATTAAAGTATGCTTATGACTATAATTTGAGTGCTATGAGTTTCGATGCAAAATGAATTATTGTTTCATTGTTCTGGATGTTTGTTTAGATATTTATTTATTATTGAATTGAATTTATTTGGATATTCGTGAATTTTAATTGTGTTAATTAAGTTGGTTTAAATAGTTTATTAACTATTATAGTTTTGAATTAGTGATTTTTAACTCTCATTTAAATGAATTAATTAGATTAAAGTAAAATTAATAATAGATAACTATTGAAATACCTTTTTTCTAAACAAGTTTGCTATATTCATGTCTAGAAGATCTCACTTATCACAATTATAAATAATAAAGATATATGAGAAATTTATTGTACATGATTGACACGTATCAATTGGACCTAACAAACTAACTCTAAAATAATTGAAATTCGATATACATGACACGAGGAAATTGAGAGGTCTTAGTCAAAAGTTGAGTTTGATTTTTAGGGGGTGAATAGATCATTTTGAAGAGTGTTTTGCTTGCATTGAGGTAAGTAAAACCACGAGAATCTCATTTAGAATTCGTGTCGGTTCTTGGTTTATTTCTATTTAAATGAGCTACTTAGATTTGAAGTCCCTACTCCCACGTATGTAAGTGTTTGGTTTGTCAAAAAGAGTCAGACATTTCGCAGTCTCATGCCACGAGGTAAGCTACCTCGACATAGCTTAAGTAGTTGCACATGTCGATGCTAATGTGATATAACTAACACATAGGTACTGGTAAGTAGTTGGGAGATGCTTTGCAGTGAATTACATCTTCGTCATGGGCTCCTCGTGAGAGATGACGATAAAGATGTTTAACTGAGGTGTTATGTCATGGGTTCCTCTAAGTAAATCAAATTTGTCCCCTTAAGTTTTTAGGGTTTAACAATTACACTCATGTCCTTTATTTGATCATTTGCAACTTATTTTCAAGCACTTTCATTCTAGTTATTTATTTTGGGATCTTACTCAGTAAAATTTGTTGCTTTTGAGATAGATTTCAAATCATACGACGAGCGAAGGGTAAGAAGATGCTAGGCCACTTACTATAATCTAAGATAGCCCCATTAGCAAATATCGTAGGTGTTTGTATAGTTATTTACATGCTCTGAGAACTACTTTGTGAGACTTATGGCACACTGATATGTATATGATCTATGTTATATTTTTTCGCCCTTTAACATGGGTGCATGGTATATCATATATGTTGGGTTTGCACCATTTTAGGCAATTTTGATTAATAAAAAAACTTTATCTATGTTTTTCATTACTTTTAAGACTTATGCTAATATTTAACTGCTTAACTTGAAATTGCCTTGTGAAACTACCTAATTAAATGGACTAACTTACTAAATTGAACTAAAATACATTAATTTGTTGCATTAATTGGTTAACTTAGCCAAAAAATGATAAGTAAGCGTGTTGTGACTGTTGGGCATGTGCCCTAGGTCAATCTATAAACATTGTTCATCTTATAATTTTAGTTAACAAAATTGACGTTTTCATTTGCTTTTTTTATTATAAATGATTGCATGTTTACCTTATAGTAACATCCATGGGTATTTCTTGAAATATCATAAATGTCCTTAATCACTCATTAGACTGGGAACTATAATGAATCAAGACTTGTTTAAATTTTGATTTATGGTCATGTGATAATCATGCGTATAAGGATACAAATCGAGATCATGAGTACTTATAAGGGAACAAGGTATTAGACTGACTCACTATAAGAATACCACATGGATTAAGTCCTAGATGTTACTCATGATATGTATATCATTTAGTCATTCGACTTGAGATTTCTTTAGACTTCAATATTATGAGCATGGTAGTTTGACACAATCAAATGTTGACTTTAGCCAGACGATTATAAATATTGTGATTGGTTATCATGTGAATAATATGTTAAGGTGTGTAATCAAGATAGAATTTGTCACTCTCGTATAGAGAGAGATATCAATGAACCCTTCGATTTGATAGACTGATAATAGCCAAGTCCATGTGAATTGATATGATCAATGTCATTTGGATGTTTTCAATTTAACTAAAGATCGAGACTAGTACGATTGAACATTAAGGGTCACTTTCCATTCTTTATGTTTAATCATAGGATATCACACGACAAAATGATATGATATATGTTATTCATTAGGTTGCATCGATTTTGATATTCTTGCTACTTGGGTATTCATAATGTCTTGCTAGAGACCGCTTATAACTTGTGTACCAAAATGGTTTTTTAGTTCACTACCAACGTCGCATGAACCTATTGTGTCACACTCGAAGAATAGCTTTGCACAATTTTAATTGGTCAAGAGTAATGAATTTTATATAATAAAATTCATGACATAAAAAACCTTACAATTTGTTATAGGATAACTTATTAATAGGGGCGTAAGTGTAATTTGCTTAAATTGCATAAATACAATAGTTATATTACAAATAAGATTTTAAGTGAAGGCTTATCTACACATATAAATAGAGGATGAAACCTTAAAACGAAATAAAATTTTCATTTTTACTATTTTCAAGTACTTTGGGTTTTGGAAGGGAAAGAAAAATGTTTTCTACTTCTCTTGGGGCTAGCACTCCAAATTATGGTCACAATTTGTGTATGGATTTATGATAGAGGACGGGTGCTTGAAAGTCTTGGAGATCGAACAATCAGAGAAGGAAATCATGGATTAAGGTCAGATTTACTTTTGTAGATCTAGTTTAATGAAACTTATTTACGATCTTGTTGGGGGTTTTTTCAATAATTATTTTGAATTTTTCGTTGCGTATGAACCACAAAAACCCAACTGTGACGTGATAAGCTTAGTGATGTATCTAGTGACATAGCAATGCCCAATTTATCTCAAAATTTAGGGTTGCTACATACAATTCATTATCCTTATGAAAACATTTTCTGTTAAAGCAACATGAATTTGCAACAATACTAGCAGAGCTTTACCAAGTTCTTCTTTGTGCATTAGGATATGATTTTTGTTGGGATGTTTCTCAGTGGTGGTACTTCTTTTTTACCTTCAATCAAGTGTCATAGACTGAGACCTCTTAGATGAGTCTTCGTCTTGATAGCCAAACAAGATAATTCTCACTGTCAAATGTTAGAGGGGGAAGAAATGACATATATTGTGGTGGTGCATACCATGTGGCGACTTTTAGAGAAAATTATTTTTTTGTAAACTCTTACATGCCCTTTAGAATCTTATGTTGTGATACAAATTATATGAGATTCGAAGAAAGACAAAGATTTAAAGAAGGGTTTAAATAGAGGGAATAATCTCAAACTTTATAATTTCTTAAACAATTTCAAACTTACAATTTTGTCTAAAAAATCTCGAACTTTGGGTTTTGAATCAAATTTTATCCCAACTACTTTTTTTAGGTCAATTTGGTGTTGAAATGACATAGTAAATCAATAAAGTTGTTTAGTTATGCATTTGATGGAGGGTGAAGATAAGGGCTTAAGAAAACAAATCAAAATGAATTTGCGTCTAAGTTTCGATTCACACATCGGCACGCTCCCTTGTTTCATTTCCCTCACTCCCTATCCCATAAAGCAATTAAAAGATGTGAAGTTGAATGAAGATTTTTACTCCCTCAGTTCCACAATATCTGACACAGTTTTGGACATTTTCTTCCATAATATGTGTCTCGTTAGAAAATCAAAGAACCATTGAATGCTTCATTTTCAATTCTAACCCCATTTTGTTTTTTTTTTTTGAAATTTCATTTTAATTTAGCTAATGACACCATCAATCACTTTTTGTTTTGTAATGACCTTAAATTTCTAACTCATGTCATGTGTCACTGTAGGACTCTAACAGAGACTTGTGATGGCGTGGCGTACTTGGTCAACCCTCGGAGGTCAACATCGAGGTATTTTATATTTTCGTGATGTAGATATTATTAATCTATACCAAAGATATACAAATTCAAACCAATCTATCTTGATATGTAAGCGTCGAGACACGAGCGGAAACACGCCTCGAGATGCATGCAAGCTTGGGGACTGAGTAGTTAAGTTAGGTAAGGACTTAGTCTATTATAGAGTTTAATTATTTACAAACACTAGACTGAGTTTCTTGGAATCAAATATTAAGGTTATGATATCAAATTTTAGCCTAAGTTGAAAATTTAAATAAGTGTGCATGTATATATACATATCAATAAATATAAGATGTGCATACCTTATTAAGATGCATACACATATACTTAACTGGTGGAAATGAAGGCCATGCACAGCCCAAATAAAAACCTTTGATGATATTAGAATCTTATGTAAGAGAAAGATGAAGGAATTATCTAATAGTCATGACTTAAAGATAGGAATATAAAAACCCATCAGCTAAATTTCATTTCATACTCAAAATACTCCAGCTCTACAACAGAAGAGAAAATGTGAAAGCTAGCAAACCTTGTTGTAAAGTGAAGAAATTGGAAAGGATTTGGTGGCATTCAAGGGCCATTAGGGGCTTAGAAATCAAGCTAGAACAAGGAACAACCCTAGGTAAGCATTTCCTTCTCTTGTTGCCTAGGTTATTGAATTTAAATTGGGACTTTTGTTGTATGTAATGAAATTTCGAGTTGATTTTGTGTTTCCTCTCTATACAAGGTTATTCCATTCTGATTTTCAAGGATTCATTGTCAAATTTTTTTTTAAAGATTTTCAGTTTTGAGTTTAAATTTGTGTTCTTAATCATGCAAGTTTTAATTTTGGCTTCGATGTTAAATTATGATGGATTATTGTTGTTTATGATGTTGTTGAAGAGGATGTACCCCATTGTGAAGGTTATGGATGATAGAGATGGCCTAGGTGGGATTTAGGGGTAAAAACCTAAAATTCCAAATGCAAAAATGCAGTCTGCAGCACGTCTAACGTATCCTTCCTGGATAGCGCGCTAGTCATGCTGCAGATAGGACATATTTACCTATTTTCGTAAAATCATCATAACTTTCTCGTTTTAAGTCAGATTTTAACACTCCGCATATCGTTGGAAAGACAAGACAGAGAAAAACACTCTAGGATCATAATATTTCAAAAATAAGTTCATTTACTTTGTCAAGAATGGCTTGAAAGTCGGAGTTAAATTGTGGGAATAGTCTTTTTCTAACGTTTTGACCTAATTTTAGGTATTCCATATTTTGAAGCCTTCCCCTCATCGAGTTTAGTTCATCTTTTTCATATTTTATTTTTTTCAATATAAAGAAGTTGTCAATCTTTTTTCACGCCATTCTGACTTGTCTAACCGGGTTTTTCGACTAAGTTTTTGAACCATATTTATTGAACTTAATATGAGCTGATTTTTTAACATGGTCATTCCGAGGGCCAAACGACCTCGAAACCCATCTAAAATGTCCAGATCAGAGTTTAATATAATGAAATAAGTGCTCAAAGATTTTCAAGACATTCAAAGCTTTCTAACCCACATTTCTAAATGTATATTGATTTGACTAAGTTTGTTTTCAAACTAGTCTATATTAGACTAAATTTTTGTAAATGGGGTATCAAACCACATGAATGATTTCTAAATAAGTTTAATTCTTAGTTGACTCTTATAAACACTAGAGTTGGAGCTCTTCAGGATCTTTTCCGAGTATATTCAAGTCCACTTTTAATAAGTAAAAATTGAGAATAATGGAAACTAAATTACAATGAGGACTTGTATTAACATAGATATTGTGTTAGAATAAGTCCATGAGAATGAGACTTAAAAGCCATTTAATCAAGTTTTTTTTGGGCATTTTATCGCCAAATCAAAACTCCACCTATGTTGTACACTATGTGTGCTACATAGCCGGTCCCAAGTCCGGATAAAGGAGGAGGACTCTGACGCCCATTTTTTCATACCGAAAATGGGTAAGGGAGGCCCCAAACTCACTTTTCATACCCAAAAAGTGAGGGAGGGAGGCCCCAAGCTCATTTTCCATGCTTGGGAAAAGGAGGAGGGTTGCGATAGGTTGACAGGCAACGTAAAACGTTTGTCACTTTTCATGAAATGGATCAAACATATATAAACGTTGGGGCGTTCCCACCTAGCGACGCGCTGCATCAGAGCCCGGGTGTATTGAGAAATGAGCAAGGGTGTGTTTCACATCGCTGCCTAGGTGTGAAGAAAATGAGCAAGGGTTCCCACACATAGGATGTGTGTGGGTAAAGAAGCTAGTCCCTTCACATCGTCGCCCGGATGTGAAGAAAAATGAGCAAGGGTTCCCACACAAAGGACAGGTGTGGGTAAAGAAGCTAGTTCAAAACAAAAAGGAAAACAAAAGCAAAATCATAGATCGAACACTAGAGCTTTTAGACAAAATAGAAATAGAAAAGAAAAATAAATACAAAGGGGAGAAAAAACTCGTTTAGGAACATGGAACATAGGAACAGTTACGGGGAAGTCAATAGAACTAGTAGATACCATGATTAGAAGGAGAGTCAATATTGCTTGCCTCCAAGAGAAAAAATGGGTAGGAGAAAAGAGTAGAGAAATAGGAAGCACAGGGTTTAAATTGTGGTACACTGGGATAGATAGAAAATGCAATGGAGTAGGAATTGTGGTGGATAATGATTATAAGGATAAGGTCGTAGAGGTTAAAAGAATGGGGGATATATTGATTCTAGTTAAATTAATTATTGGAGACGACAAAATTAACATACTTAGCGCATATGCACCACAAGTAGAATTAAGCGAGAGCATCAAACGCAAGTTTTAGGATGATATGAATGGATTTATGCAGAGTATACCATTAGATGAAAAGGTTTTTATTGGAAGAGATTTAAATGAGCATGTCGAGGTAAGTAACGATGGGTTTGAAAGAGTTCATGGAGGTTTTGGTTACGGTAATAGAAATGAAGAAGGAGAATCAATTTTAGAATTTGCTCAAGCATATGATCTTGTCTTAGCAAATACTAGTTTTAGGAAGAGGGAGTCGCATATAATTACTTTTAGTAGTGGTCATAACAAGAGTCAAATAGATTTTTTTTTAACAAGAAAAATATATAGAAAACTATGTAGAGACCGCAAAGTAATACCTGGTGAAGCACTTACTACCCAACATAAGTTAGTAGTACTTGATATTAAGCTAACACGACGACATAATATGAATAAAAGAGTTAGCGACCCTAGAATAAAGTGGTGGAACCTAAAACATAGTAAACAAGTATGGTTTAGAGAAAAACTACTAAAGGAAAATGTTTGGAATCTTGACTTAGATGCTAATACAATGTGGCTAGAAAGGAGTAGTTGCATAAGAAGGGTGGGATCAAACATATTAGGTATATTTAAGGGCTTGGGACCTCCAATAAGAAAACATGGTGGTGAAACGAGGATGTCCAAACGAGCAATTAAGACTAAAAGAGAGATGTATAGGAAAATACCTAAGTGTCAAGATGAAGATGCGTACAATCAATATAGAGAAGCTAGAAAACAAGCAAAAACAAATTTCATGGAAGATTTATATACAAGGTTAGGTAATAGAGATGGCGAAAATATATATATATATATATATATATATATATATAGGCTAGCCAAATTAAGAGATAAAAAGAAACAAGACCTAAGTCATGTAAGATGTATTAAGGACGAAAATCAAAATGTTTTAACGCGCGAGGAGGATATTAAGGAGAGATGGAGAAGTTACTTCGATAGTTTATTTAATGATGGCCAAGTTGATACTATAATAGATGAAAACCAACACCAAGAAAGAAATGTAAACTATACACACAATATTAGAATTGTAGAAGTTAAAGAGGCATTGAAAAGAATGAAAATAGGGAAAGCATGTGGCCCAGATGAAATACCCATAGAGGTTTGGAAATGCTTAGGAGAAATCGGATTGACTTGGTTAACAAAACTTTTCAATAAAATTTTAAAATCAAAACGGATGCCAATGGATTGGAGAAGAAGCACGCTTGTGCCAATCTTCAAAAACAAAGGAGATATTCAAAGCTGCTCAAACTACTAGGGAATTAAACTTATGAGTCACACTATGAAATTGTAGGAGGGGATAATTGACAATAGGCTAAGGAGAGAAACCACAATATTAGAGAACCAATTTGGTTTCATGTCTGGGAGGTCAATTATAGAGTCGATTTTCCTTGTAAGACGATCGTTAGAAAAATATAGAGAAAAGAAAAAAGATCTTCATATGGTATTCGTAGATTTAGAAAAAGCATATGATAGGGTCCCTAGAGATGTTCTTTGGTGGGTTCTAGAAAGAAAAAGAGTGCATGCTAGATACATAGACACTATTAAGGATATGTATGATGGAGTAGTAACGAGTATAAAGACATTTGGAGGAGCTACAAAAGAATTTCCCATTACGACAGGACTACATCAAGGATCGGCTTTAAGCCCATATCTATTTACTTTAGTTATGGATGAACTAACTAGACATATTCAAGATGATATACCATGGTGTATGTTATTTGCAAATGATATTGTCTTAGTGGATGAAACTAAAAATTGAGTGAATAGGAAATTAGAACTCTGGAGGAATACATTAGAATCTAAAGGCTTTAAGTTGAGTACGACGAAAACTGAATACATGCATTGTGAGTGTGGAAACACTAGATATTGGGATGACGGAGTGGTAAAATTAGGGGAAGTAGAAGTTCTTGAGGTAAACCATTTTAGATACCTAGGATTAATCATACAAAATGATGGTAACATTGAAAATGATGTCACACATAGAATTCAAGCGGGATGGAAGAAATGGCGAAGTGCAACAGGGGTGATTTGTGATCGACATGTTCCTACTAAGTTAAAAGGAAAATTTTATAGGACCGCAATTAGGCCAGCTATGCTCTATGGAAGTGAATGTTGGGCAGTAAAGCAACAACAATTATATAAAGTGAACGTAGCAGAAATGAGGATGCTTAGGTGGATGTGTGGTAAAACTCGTAAAAATAGAATAAGAAATATAGAAATTCAAAGACAAGTAGGAGTAGCACCAATTGATACAAAGATTAGGGAAGGGCGGTTGCAATGGTTTGGTCACCTGCAAAGACGGCCTACAAATGCCCCAATTAGAAAACTTGACTCAATAGAAACTGTAGAAATTCGACGAGGTAGGGGCAGACCAAAGTTAACATGGGATGCATTAATTAAGAGGGATTTGAATGGTTTGCAAAGCTCACCATCAATTGCACTTAATCGAGCACAATGGAAAAGTTTGATCCATGTAGCCGACCCCAGTTAATTTGGGACTGAGGCTATGTTGTTGTTGTTGTTGTTATCGCCAAATCAAATCCAATAATGTTGGATAAGTGACACAAGTCCTTTCCAGGTTGTTCAAGGATATACTTAAGCTAACAAGAGTCATTTTAAGACTCCACTACTTAGAATAAAATACTAGAAAATCCATTGTAGACTAATGTGAATGCATAGATATGAAATAAATGAACAAGACTCTAACACACTTAAAACTAATCTAAAATGGATGTCAGGGACTTAACGAGCTAGAGTCGGACATCGAGGGATTAGTTTCGGGATGTGTTGAAGCCGAGAGAGAAATAGAGAGAGAGATAGAGAGAGCGTATTAGCGTGGATCCGAGGTAAGTAATCTAGTAAGAACGTCAACAAGATTTCTTTTCAACTTCTTATGGTCAATCTCTTGAAAAGCATGTCATACTTGTATTCAATTCTTGTTTCAAGTGGCCTTAGGTCTGGTTAATTCACCAGTTGTGTTATCTCACGTGTTAAGCATTTGGAGTCACCATGGTGATAAGTAAGTATTTATAGGATTTTAGTAGTCTATTTTAGTACATTTAATTATTAAAAGTATTTAAAATATATATTTAATTATATTTTTTGATTATTTTTAGGTGAAACGGAGTACGCGGTTGAATTTGTGGTGGAAAAATACTCAAAATGGAGTATTTACTTGCAGTGATCGGATGCCGGACAATTTGCCTCGAAATACGCGTTACGCAGGGTGTCGAATAACAGACAGGATATTTTAGCCAATAAGGTGATGCCACATGGCGCTGACTCAGCCACACACAACCGAACGCACAGATTCTCGGCGAATTGCGCGGCGACAAATCAGTGGCGGTGACATGACGGTCCAATGAGACACTGACACGTGGCGCGATAGTTAAAAATCAGCGAATCACGCTGTGACACATGGTAGAGTCCAAATTTTGATCTAAAAATACCCCTACGATGCTCCTCGATGCACGAGTCACGTCCCTAACCCCTAAAATTAGTATACGAGTACAACTTGGAATATTTTTATATATTAGGAACCTAGTTATTATTAGAAAACAATTAATTAGTATTTTTTAGGAATCAATTATTATTTTTAGTAGTGATTTTTGAAGATGATGTCCGGCTAATCAATTTCTTGCCTAAGTCGAATGGGAAGCAAGTCGGAATTATGGATTCATAGCATATTATGTGAGATCTTTTATTTTATTATTTAATTGATTTAATTTCTCCTATTTCATTGTTGTTGATTTAATTATTATGACTTTGATCTAGGGTATGTATATGATCAATACATGCTTTTATATTGACAATCTAATCTTATTTGGAATATTAGTATCCGTATAATTGTGCTTTTAGACCAATAAAGTAACAAATATTCACCCGTTTGCCGTAAAAATCTTTCGGTGTTTGAATGTGCAACAATTAAATCTAGGTTAAATCGGTAGCGATTGCGACCCGGTTATTTAGGATTAATGTTCCCATATATCTATATTACTGCGGTTAGTGTGTTAAACCTGATTGGTGGATGTCTAGGGTTATACATTAATTAGGGAAATAGTTAGTGGCGGATGTCCTGACTATCGGAATTAGGGGAATCAGGAATTTCTGGCGGATGTCAATTCTTCATGGCTAATATAGGAGAATTAAATTAATAATTTATTTGGGAAAGATTGAGGACCATTGAATGCTATTGAATCTTGATTCTGATATGTGGAACTGGAGATTTAGGTGATTTTTTATTATTGATATTAATTTTTGCGAACTTTTTTTTTTTTTTAGTTTAATTAATTTTTTTATTGAATTTTTTTAAAACCCCCCATTTTTAGTTAACTTGGAGTAAACTCAAGTCCTGTGGATTCGACCCCGTATTTACCACTACTACACCCTTGTGGTTGGTAACTCGATTGCGGGTTATATTTGGCACGAACGACACGTGATCAAATTTTAGGGTCGTTGCCGGGGACTTAGTCTTTACTCTGAGTTTAGGCGTTAGTTAGCTATATTAATTATGTTTAACATTATTTTAGTTAATTTATTTATTTTGTTAGTTAGCTTAGTAATTAATTGTTTTTTTATTTACTTTGAGTTTAGTTTCTCTTTTTTTTTCTTTTTATTATTAATTAATTAATTAATTAATTTATTTTAGTTTTATGCTACAACACCTCACTCGGTCAAAATCGGCGGATTTATTATTACCTTTGACCCTGAACCAGAGAGAACTTTTCATAGGTGGATTAGAAAGACCCAACTTAGGCAACAGGAAGGCCAAAGTCCTTTGGACATGGCTGCAAATCGCCAAATCACCATGGGTCACACCAATTATGAGCTTCAAGCTCTTTTGGCACAACAACCCCTCTGCATCAACTATCCGGTTAATACCGGAGACTTTGAGTTGAGGTCTGGGTTCATTCATCTCTTACCATCCTTCCATGGTGGCAAGAATGAAGACCCTATTACTTTCCTGAAGAAGTTTCATACTATCTGCAAGTCAATGAAACCCTCTAATGCGGATGAGGAAACGGTTAAGCTCAGATCTTTTCCGTTTTGCCCTAAAGATAAAGCCAAGGAATGGCTTTTCTACCTTCCGCATGGTTGCATTAACTCCTGGAATGATATGGCAACCGTGTTTTTGAATGAATATTTCCCTGAAGATAGAGTTGCTCAGCTCATCAAGGAAATTTGTAGCATCAAAATGAGGCCGGGTGAATCATTTGGCGCATATTCGGATCGCTATAAGCGATTGATTGCTAGTTGCCCGCAGCATGGCCAATCTAAGAAGGCCATAGCTCGATTCTTCTATGTTGGCATGTCGCCGATGGTACGACGCATGATCGATAATGCGTGTGGGGGTCACATTCGTGACAGAACTCCAGCCCAAATGAAGCAACTATATGAGGACATCGCACAACAGTCACGCATTTATGGTGACCTCGACGCTACTGCTTACCGAAGTCTGACTACAGACAATGTCTCGAGTTCCACTGACCAAAAAATTGACAACCTAGCCTCTATGATGAAGCGTCTCCTCTCCTTTGGTAAAGTGCAAGCCAAAGCTTGCGGCTTCTGTGCTGCCACAAATCATGCAACTGATGAATGTCCTACACTCTTCAATGATGATCACTGTGACGACCCCAATTTTCCACACATTGGGCCCCGCCCGGCCTAAGCCCACGTGGACCCTCGAGCCAGTCTCACAAGGTCAACAAGAGCCTAGTCAGCCTTCCAATCCATCATTATACGTAAATTCACCATTTTTAAGTTGAGTTATTAATATTTTTTACGAGTTTTGCAATTTTAAACATTTAGCGGAAGCAACAAATGCATTAAATAACTCAACAAAAAAATCAGGGAGTTAGGCAACCTAATTGTGGAACCCAGTAAATATTATCAGAGGAGAGTAAATACAAAATATACAAAAATCACCTAGCTATGAAGCCTTCCCTTCGCTACTCGTCCGCGGTGCTGCACTCAGTCAAACATAAGAATGACGAGCCCAGGTAAGTAAATCCGGTAGGACATATACACAACATTTCATAATATCCAAAACAAGAGTTCACGATAATCAAAGCAGTCGAATTCATGCAAATAGAACGAAAGGAATCAAGAAAAGCATGAATATAAAAGACTATAACCAATCCATCGATGAGTGAGGCCCAATAACAAGGAGTCCCGACCAAAAGTCATTGAGTCGCAGTACAAGCCCAACAGACTCGGGTTTAGGACGAGACCCCTGCCTCCCGGCCCTAACCCATGCGACTATGAGACATCCATAGACCCGGATCTAGGACGAGACCCCTGCCTCCCAGCCCTAGCCCGTGACAACTATGAACCATCCATGGACCCGGATAATATCGACGGACGACCATGAAAGACATCGGATTTAGGACGAGGCCCCTGCCTTCCAGCCCTAACCCTCTCATATCGCAGATAAATAGTAACCATGACTCACTTGCTAATGGACTCACTCAATCGACAACACTTCAACGATAGCTATCATCATAAAATAGTGAACAACAATAAAACTATCACAAAACAGTAAACAACAATAGCCAATGGAGAGAAAATGAAATACCGTATAAGTCCCTAGCTGGTTTACTTACCTCGAGAAATCGCGAACCCAAAACGTCGCTCGCGTCTCGATTTGCGCACCCGACACCCGACTCCTAAGTCCCTGGTGTCCATTTCGACATTTTAGGCCTATTTTACGTAAAATCATTGCAAATATAGTTTGGTGAAATAAACATCACCTCCATCGCGTCGTCGCGATTTCGTCGAAACCGCGCATCCGACTAGTCGACACCGCGCCACCCCGCTGTCGGATCCGCTGCCCCACCGGCCCCGCCGGCGCCTACCGGCGCTGCTCTCCGGCCACGTCGACCACCGCCGTGACTGCTGCCGACCGCGTGTCCCACCTTGTTGCGTAGCGTCGCCGCGCTCGCACGCCATCATCTGCTGCCGTACCACCGTCGCACCACTGCGCTGCTGCTGCGGTGTCGCTGAAGCCTCGCCGACGCCTTTCTGAAAGTCCGGCCTCCGCGCATTTGCGTTGGTCGCGTGGTGACCACCGCGTGTGTTGCTCACGCCGCCTACACCAGCCGCGCGCCGCTGGAGCGTCGCGCAGCTGTTCCATTCGTCCGCGAGCCACTACTTGCGCCACTGCTCGTCCGCCCCGTAGGCGGACGACGCTACTATCGGTGCTGCCGGCCGCCTCCGCGCCGCGCCGCTTCTCGCGAGCCGCCGATCTCCTCCTGGGCGTTTATCTTATCTCCTCTGGCTTTCTCTCTCTTCCTCCCTCCTCATATATCTTATCTCAATCAATCTTTTTTTTCTTTTATATATATATATATATATTATATATACATATTATATATATACATATTATATATATACATTTTCTTTTTATTTTCTTTTTGATTTCAAATCAAAAGTGTCCTCGACATTCGTGCAATACGAATCTCGAAGCAAACTCAACCACCAAGTAGCGCGCATCTCGAGGTACCAACCCGCCTCATTTCAAACTCTCGATACTCGCGCTACACGCATTCACTAGGCATATGCAATGTACATTTTAAACCCACATAAAACCATTATCTCGGTCCCACGTCGGCACTCGACTCGAGGCGCGTCCTCGTTCGTGTTTCGGCTCACTGAATTCCTCGCATAGTTAGCATTATCATCTCAAATTGGATTCGGATATAGGTATTTCGACGAGTGGATCCCACAAACGACCCTGACCTGACACGTGGCACAAGTCAAATTTTCGGGCCGTTACAATCAACAGGCCAATGCCATGGGCAATCAGTTCCAAAGGCTATCTAGAGTCCCATTCGAGAATACCTATAATCATGCCATGGCTAGGAACAACCCAAACTTCAGTTACGGGCGTCGGAATCAGAATTATCGGACCTTCATCCATAGAGGTCAATCGTTGCATGCACCCTACAATAATTCCTCTTCACTTGAGGATATGATTAAAGCCCTTATGAGCCAACAAAGCCAAATTATGAATGAAATGACCCAATTCAGGGCTACCATCGAGAAATCCTTCATCGAACTCAAATCGACGGTCTGAACTATTCAAGTTCAAGTGGACCAACATGCACAACAGACTGGACGTCTCGAGGATAAGGGAAAGTTGCCTTCGCAACCATACCCTAACGCGAGTGCCAACGCAGTTACACTCCGTAGTGGTAGAGAGCTGGAGAGACCCAAACGGGACAATAGGTCATCTAATGCCCAAGACCAGGCAAATGAGGAATAACACGAGGTAGTAGTAACTCCGTCTGCCTCTAAACAGATGGTAACTACTCAAAAGGAAGCACCACCCACATTTAAGGTCAAACCTCCTTTTCCACAACGACTCGTCCTATATAAGAAAAAGGAGGAAGAGAAAGAGATTCTCGAGACCTTTCGGCGAATGGAAATCAATATTCAACTCCTCGACGCTCTGAAGTAAGTCTCTAGGTACGCAAAGTTTCTTAAGGAACTATGCACTAATAAAGGGAAACTGGAATGCAACGAAAAAGTCCAAATGGGAGAAACCGTCACAGCTATCCTACAAAAGAAGTTGCCCCCTAAATGCAAGGATCATGGGATGTTCTCAGTACCTTGTGTTATAGGTGATGTAAGCATTCAGAAAGCTATGTGCGACCTTGGCGCTTCCATTAATATTATGCCATTATCTATTTACGAGAACTTGCATATAGGCCCATTGGAGGAGACTGGTATTGTCATTCAATTAGCAGACTGTTTCATTGTCAGACCTGTCGGTATTCTCAAGGACGTTCTAGTTCGAGTGAACGAGTTTGTGTTTCTTGCTGACTTCTATGTGGTCGATACGAAAGAGGAGCCATTCCCCAATGCTTCATCAGTACTCCTTAGATATCCATTTTTGAAAACGGCGAAGACGAAGATAGATGTTGACGATGGATCTCTTACCATGGAGTTCGACGGTAAAGCCATCAAGTTTAACATCTACGATGCAATGCGATACCCCAGCGATGTGTCTTATGTGGTGTGTACCATGGACTGTGTGGATCCACTTGTCGGGCAGACCTTTCTCACGAGTGGCGATGATGAAGTTAAAGTAGTGTTAGAGAATCATCTCGACACTACTCAAATCCACTAGAGTGATCTGACCTTCGATACTGATGTCTAAGATGTTGTTTTCGAGTTGGCTTCAATCCAACCCCTGCCCCCAAATGTCCATTATTTGGAGTTACCTACTTCTAACTCCGAACTTTCTCCCTCATTGGTTAAAGCTCCCACACTTGAGCTGAAACCATTACCTGAGCACTTAAAGTACATGTTTTTGGGTGAGAATGACACACTCCCTATGATTATCTCAGCCAAACTTACACATTTGGAGGAAGAGAGGCTCATTCGAGTACTCCGGGAGTTTAAACAGGCTATTGGGTGGACCATAGCGGATATCAAAGGTTTGAGCCCTTCCACTTGCATGCATCATATATTTATGGAAGAAGGGTCGAAACCTACGAGAGAAGCCCAGAGGAGGCTCAATCCGCTAATAATGGATGTAGAGAAGAAAGAGATACTGAAGCTCCTTGATGCTGGTGTGATTTACCCCATCTCTGATAGCAAATGGGTAAGCCCTATCCAGGTGGTTCCTAAGAAAACATGAGTCATAGTAGTCACCAATTCACATGGTGAGTTGGTTCCAACCCGTATTCAAAATGGATGGCGAGTATGCATTGACTACAGGAAATTAAACGCTTCCACCAGGAAGGGTCATTTCCCCCTACCATTCATTGATCAGATGTTGAAGAGACTAGCTGGTCGTTCTCATTACTGATGTCTTGACGGCTATTCCGATTTTCATCAGATACCGGTAGCACCTAAGACCAGGAAAAAATGACTTTCACCTGTCGGTTTGGCACTTTTTCCTATCGGCGCATGCCTTTTAGGTTATGCAATGCCCCTGCCACCTTTCAAAGGTGCATGGTGAGTATCTTTTTTGATTTTGTTGAACATTTCATTGAGGTCTCATGGATGACTTTACCGTTTACTGTGATTCATTCGATAGTTATCTCAACAATCTGACAAAAGTTCTCAGCAGGTGTATCGAGAAGAACTTGATTCTGAACTATGAAAAATGTCATTTTATAGTGGACCAAGGTCTTATTTTGGGACATATTGTCTCAGCCAGAGGCGTAGAGGTAGACCAAGCTAAAATTGATGTTATCAAGAAACTTCCCTACCCTACGAATGTGCGACATATTAGATCTTTCCTTGGACACGCTGGTTTTTACCATCGTTTCATCAAGGACTTTTCAAGAATCGCACAACCTCTATGCCGTCTACTTCAAAAGGACATACCTTTTGAGTTTGATAAGACATGTAAGAGTGCATTTGATGCACTGAAAGACTCACTTACTAGCACACCAGTGATTCAGGCCCCTGATTGGGAGCTTCCATTTGAAATTATGTGTGATGCTAGTGATTATGCAGTGGGTGCAGTCTTAGGATAGAGAGTCGGAAGAGCTTCACATGTCATCTACTATGCTTCTCCTACTCTAAACGCGGCTCAGATGAACTACACCACTACTGAGAAGGAGCTCCTTGCTGTTATCTTCGTACTTGAGAAGTTTCGGCCTTACCTTTTGGGAACCAAGGTTATCATTTACTCTGATCACGCTGCCTTGAAGTACCTGATGAGTAAAAAGGATGCCAAACCTAGGCTCATTAAATGGATACTCCTACTTCAGGAGTTTGACATCACTATCAAAGATAAAAGTGGTGCAGAGAATCTAGTCGCAAACCATCTCAGCAGAATTAAAAATGGTGAGAGTCATATCCCTCCTATGGATGATTTCCCTTATGAGCACATCTATGCTGTTATGGCTGATTTCCCTTGGTACGCCGATTTGGTGAACTATATCACTTCGGGTGAGCTATCTCCTCACCTTTTGAAGGCTCAGAAGAATAAAGTAAAGAGTGATGCTAAGTACTATGTATGGGATGACCCGTACTTATGGAAATTTTTTTCCTACCAGGTTATAAGGCATTGTGTTCCTCAGATCGAGAGTCATTCCATATTGGCTTTTTGTCATACTTACGCCTGCGGAGGCCACTTCGGTCCCTGTCGGATAGCTAGGAAAGTTTTTGAGAGTGGGTTTTACTGGCCCACCATTTTCCATGATTCATACATGTTTACCAAGACTTGCCCTAACTGTCAGAAAACTGGTAATCTTAGTCATCGAGACCAAATGCCACTTACCTCGATTCATATTTGCGAGATATTTGACGTTTGGGTATAGACTTTATGGGACCGTTTCCAGTGTCATTTGGTGATTTTTACATACTCTTGGCAGTGGACTACGTGTCTAAGTGGGTGGAAGCTAAGGCTACGCACACTAATGACTCCAAAGTGGTATGTGAATTCCTTAAATCGAGGATTTTCACAACATTTGGTACCCCACGTGCCTTGATCAGTAATAGAGGCACTCATTTCTGTAATCGTATGGTTAAAATTCTTCTGAGGAGGTATAATGTCACACATCGAACGTCTACAACATATCATCCCCAAACGAGTGGCCAGGCAGAGGTCTCTAATAGAGAGATCAAATCAATCTTGGAAAAGATGGTGAATCCTACTCGTAAAGATTGGAGTGCACATCTTGATGACGCGGCTTGGGCTTACCGAACGACGTTTAAAACGCCAATTGGGATGTCCCCATATCGCCTTGTGTTTGGTAAAACTTGCCACCTGCCAGTCGAGCTTGAGCATAAATCTTACTGGGTTGTGAAACAGTTTAATATGAAGCTCGATGAAGTAGGAAAAAAGAGAAAGCTCAATCTCCAAGAGTTGGAGGAAATCAGGAACGACGCGTATGAAAATGCCCGGATTTATAAAGAAAAAACTAAAGTGTTCCATGATAGCAATCTCTCTAGGAAATCTTTTCGTGTTAGTCAGAAAGTGCTTTTATTTCAGACACGTCTGAAGATTTTTGCAGGTAAGCAGAGATCGAGGTGGACAGGACCATATATTGTGATTGCAGTGTATGATCACAGAGCAATGGACCTTCAGAGTATGGAGACTAGTAATGTATTTAAGGTGAACGGCCACAGATTGAAGATCTTCTATGAAGACCTCCCGAGCCATGATGTGGAGGTCGTTTCACTGGCAATGCCAGTCTATATTGATTGACAGACTCCGACCAAGTTGAGCCAATGACTTTAACCAAAAGCGCTATTGGGAGGCAGCCCAAACTTTGATAAGTATTATTTAGTTTATTTATTTTCATATTTTTTATTATTTTACATGAATTTGTATCATTTCCTTCCTTTTATTTTTATCATATTCTTTCACCATCTTGTTTGTTTTATATGTGTGAACCTCTTGACTTGTTTTGAACCTTGAGAACAAGGTTCGGAATAAGTTTGGGGGTGTTTTAGGGATTGTGGATTGTTTTGGATGGATTTTTTGCAAAAGACCGCAGGTGAGATCGTTTAATTTTTTTTAATGTGGTTATATGCAGATATTGGATGGTAATGGTGGTGTTTTATATCATTTCTTTCCGCTATTTCATTTCTCGTCCATTCACATTCTTTTCTCAATCATTAGGAATTGATACACTTTCATGTATATATTTAGTATGTTTTATTTGTTTTAGAGTCACCCGAAACTTTGTTCATGCCTTTAGTTGTGGATGAGTAAATTACAATTGTCTTTTTAGCTTGAAATTTAGAGAAAATTGGGAGAAACATTTAATCAAGTTCGTAGCTCAGCATTTTTATGATTTCATGATTAGAGACTTAGATGATGGTTAAACTTAGTGCTAGATAACGAAAATGAGTAAACGGTCAAATTTATGCAAGTTATATTATTTTAACCCACGTCAGGGGATTTGCTTGATAATAGTGAAAGTAAAAAGTACTAACAGGAGTTTTTCTAATAAAAATAACAAAATAAAAAAAAGTCCCATAGGTTTCCGCAGAAAATAGAGCGGGGAATCTTGTGGTGGGAAAAAGTGAGAAAAATGGTCCACATGAAATGGATAAGGGATCGTACTACTTGAGAAAAAAGAGGTTGATGAAAAATAGAGAAAATAATATTGAATAAAGATGGAAGTTGTAAAACTCCTCAAATAAAAGATTTAGTTCGAGTGCTTTCACTATATTAAGTAAGATTTTGAACTTGCATGCTTAAATGTATAGACCAAGAAAACTCTGAGTAGTTGATGGCCTTTGTTTTGACCAAGTCTATGTTTTGAAAGTGAGATCTTAATTGTGTTTGACTTGCGAGACTTGACATATCATAACTCTGAAATTTTCAGAGTTACTTATTAATTTGGTGACTATGTAAACCAAAGGAACTCCATGAGTTTGGGTCGGGTATAGGATTAGTTGAGTCAGTGCATTATTATATTAGAAGTCTAGTTTAGTTTGTGTTGTCATTTACACCTTTGCTCAAGACGTGCAAAGTCTTAAGTTTAGGGGTATTTGATAAGTCAGTATTTATAGGTTTTTAGTAGTCTATTTTAGTATATTTAATTATTAAAATTATTTAAAATATATATTTAATTATATTTTTTGGTCATTTTTAGGTGAAATGGAGTGTGCAATTGAATTCGTGGTGGAAAAATACTCAAAATGGAGTATTTACTTGCAGTGATCGGATGCCGGACAGTTTGCCTCGAAATACGCATCGCGCAGGGTGTCGAATAACAAACAGGATATTTCAGCCAATAAGGTGATGCCACGTCAGCGTGAAAAGCCACCCTGGACCAATTGGATGATGCTACGTGGCGTTGACTCAACCACACACAACCGAACACACAGATTCTCGGCGAATTGCGCGGCGACAAATCAGAGGCGGTGACTGGGCGGTCCAATGAGACGCTGACACGTGGCGCGACAGTTAAAAATCAGCGAATCACGCTGCGACACTTGGCAGAGTCCGAATTTTGATCTAAAAACACCCCTATGATGCTCCTCGATGCACGAGTCACGTCCCTAACCCCTAAAATTAGTGTCCGAATACAATTTGGAGTATTTTTATATATATTAGGAACCTAGGTATTATTAGAGAACAATTAATAAGTATTTTTTAGAGATCAATTATTATTTTTAGTAGTGATTTTTGAAGATGATGTCTGGCTAATCAATTTCTTGCCTAAGTCGAAGGGGAAGCAAGTCGGAATTATGGATTCATAGCTTATTATCTGAGATCTTTTATTTTATTATTTAATTGATTTAATTTCTCCTATTTCGTTGTTGTTGATTTAATTATTATGATTTAGATCTAGGGTATGTATATGGTCAATGCATGCTTTTAGATTGACAATCTAATGTTATTTGGAATATTAGTATCCGTATAATTGTGCTTTTAGACCAATAAAGTAACAAATATTCACCCGTTTGCCGTAAAAACCTTTCGGTGTTTGAATGTGCAATAATTGAATCTAGGTTAAATCGGTAGCGGTTGCGACCTGGTTATTTAGGATTAGTGTGCTCATAGATCTATATTACTGCGGTTAGTGTGTTAAACCTGATTGGCGGATGTCTGGGGTTATACATTAATTAGGGATATAGTTAGTGGCGGATGTCCTAACTATCGGAATTAGGGGAATTAAGAATTTCTGGCGGATGTCGATTTTCCATGGCTAATCTAGGAGAATTAAATTAATAATTTATTTGGGAAAGATTGAGGACCACTGAATGCTATTGAATCTTGATTCTGATTTGTGGAACTGGAGATTTAGGTGATTTTTCATTATTGATATTAATTTTTGAGAACTTTTTATTTTTTTTAGTTTAATTAATTATTTTATTGAATTTTTTAAAAACCCCCCCATTTTTAGTTTACTTGGAGTAAACTCAAGTCCTGTGGATTCGACCCCGTATTTACCACTACTACACCCTTGTTTTTGGTAACTCGATTGCGGGTTATATTTGGCACGCACGACACGTGACCACATGGCTTCTCGCTGAGGACTATATAAAGGATAAAGCATCCGGCATCGCTGTGGCTTACCTTCATAGTTTAAAAGGGGTTGGTAGAAGTAACTCGAGGAGTTCGCAGTGCCTACAGAGTCATGTCGAAGCATTTGGTAATGGCCTTAGGCCCACTGTGTCAACTTCAAGTTGTGCTTGGTCTGATGGCCAGCAGTTTCGACGAGATTACCTATTTACCAATCTATTTTGCTTCTTTGCCGCTTGACTTCCATTGCTTTACCTGATTATTATGTCTATCATGCACTTTACCATTCATTTACAACTTTCTTTAAATATCTACTTGATGTAGAGACTATTGCCATTTATTATTCAAAAATAATGTTGAATCGCTTTTGGCTTTACTCACTGGAATTGTCTCTGTCAAAAGCGACAATTACAAGTTCCTCTAGTATCAAGGGTGATGAGCCTAAAATTGGTGACTACCTCTGAGTTTTTCCTCAGAGTCGGCTCTTCCTTCGTTACTATCGTAAGTATTGTAATTGTATCCATTATATTATACTTGATGATTTTATACACATTTGGGTATGGGTTTTGAGATATACAATTTAGATACATGTATATAATGCTTATTTACATTGTCATCAAATGAGATATATATGAGTTCTATACTATGTAGGATTTCCACATCTATGACTTGTCTCAAACTCAGTTTATTTTGTTTAGTTGCTTTATATTACTTTCTAATGCATAATGAATATTATGATTTGTTAAACTAATTAGCAAACTTAATAAGCAACCAATGGATGAATAATTCAGATAAGAGGCCGACTAGGTGTGCGTTGACTTGGCGGGGGTTGACCGAGGGTTCAAGTAAGCTTAGGTCAGGCGGGGCCTAGTTTATGGGCACTGGTCACAGTTGGTATCAGATCGCAAGATTTTTTTACCATGTACTCTTGATAAGCCTACAACCTAACTAAAGTGCAAATTTAAGAGTTAGGACAAATGAAACGTAGTGTGGAAGTCCTATGAACCTAACATTGAGTCTTAGTTGGAAAGTGAGGTGAGTTAGGGGAAATCTAAAACTTCTATTATATTTGTTATGTTGATTGTATGTACTATATGGTATTATTAGATATATGGTATCGTTCGATATATGTGTTTCCTACTTTTGAGGCCTATTTCATCTTGAAAATTGTGTGTAACATGATGAGTTGATGGATAAAGATAGGTCATAGGCTATAATGTTTGGATAGAAAACTGATAAGAGTATAATATTAACATTGGTCATTAATACTTGAATAGAAGCCGAGGAGGCGATACCGCAGTACTGACGGGCAAAGCATAACGAATTTCGATTTTAAAAGATGGAATCAGTTTTGAGAATTGTATCGGAAGTGAAGATTAGCAGAGAAAGTAGATTTCATGAAATCTAAAATTGTGGTGTTATGAATACGTAACACATGTCAACTCAAGATTTTCTGCTACTATTCTTTCATTTCCTAAATTTCTTGATCTAACAAAGTTTAGGTAAAAGAAATTGAAGTACGTTAAGTAAAACACAAACCTATACTATACATGTGACTTTATCAGTTACATGAGCATAGTTTAATATAAAGAAGTGACGATAATAATAACTTTGATGCCTTGATAGTATGGATTATAACCTCGTTAAGCATCGAGCCATGAGTAGAGAAAAGATTCATGATGGATCATATAATCCTTATGCGTGAATTACTCGAGTAAATGACCCAAGGTCACAAGAATCCTATGAAACATCTTCGATAAAGGAGCCGAGACTTCTAAAAGAGTGGTGGAAACTTGTGCTTGAGCTTAATTGAAAATTCGTCTCTTTTGAGATTGAGAAAAAGGATAAAAATATGAAAGTATTGAAGATGGAATTACAACTAATAATGTGCGTGAGACATGTGGGTTATTAGCATATTCCTTTAGCTCTGACAAAAGCATTGGAGTCGTTATGCTTGAATAGCAGCTCGAGTAACTCCACTGGAGTGTAATGATTGTTCTTGATCCACAAGGTCAGTGGGAGGCTTACTGCCACCTCTCTTGGGCCAAGGAATGAGTCGATAATGCAAGTCAAGATAAAGCCTGCAAGTATATCAGAGGTCAAAGATGACCTCAAGCCAACCCTAAGGGATGAGCATCTTGAGGTTCTCACACATTTGTAAATGATTCAAATGCAGCAAATTTGACACAGGGGTCAATCTAACCCATTTAAAACCCGCGAAAGATTTTAAAATAATGTCTCCATGAGACATGGAGAAACTTAAAATCTCTCATATTAGCATCAAGCTTAGGGCATGCGGGTCAGTGGATTTAAGGGTCACTGAGTTTGAGTCATGTGGTGAATTTGAAATGATCCTAGAGATTAATGATAATCATAATATATGAAAATTAGTATAGGATCGCTACAACAACATGACATGATCATTGGGTTTCTGTCAAACGTGGTTACTAACTAACTTAGTAGGAAGCTTGAAGGATTTATACACGATCCACTGAGCCGACTTATAAAGTGGTTAGATGTGGTTAAATCCAATAGGATAGAAGGATTCCTACACAAAAGAAAAATAGTACAAAACCTAGCTTCAAGGTTTGAGGATTTTCGAGATTAAGGAAAGATTTAAAATCATCTCTATGTTGAGGACTTCAATTACAAACTTAAGATAAACGGTGTAGTTTGACTTCCATAGCATAAAAGGAAACGTGCCTAGAGTCAAACTGGGAGCTAGTTAAGAAGGTTTTTGTGGTAAGGACTTGATTAGGCATCATAGTAAGGATAAGAAAGAGGCATGTGGTTTGCAGATCATAGTGTCTAGAGATGCATGACTCTTTGAAAGATTGAATATGAGACAAGCAAGGTAAGTTCAGGTATAAGGAATAGCTTACTTTGAACACACCTAACATGGGACGGGATTAGATAGTGTTGTGGCTTATCTTGAGATATGTGGGCATGCAATGTTCATGACGGTCGTGTTCACTGACTTGTCAAGTACTTCCATTGCTTATGCGTTGACATAAGTATAGATGAGAGCATGGCTTGTTTCTATTTGATTTGAAAATGAAAGTCGATGATAAGTACTTGTGACAATAGTCCGGTGAGTCGTCTTAGAGTACATATCACCTGAAGCTAGGGGGTTTTCAAATTAGAATGAGATCATGCAAGAAGCTACTAGTCCCTTCAGAGGATGAAACGTATAATATGACACTCCAGGGATACCTGAGGCATGGTATGATATGAAACTAGGCATGATTTAGTGGAAACATGGCTAGAGGAGTCGATGTTAGGGGCCTGAGATGAGGGTGAACATTATTGGGAACGTTTAAGGAAAATATGGCTCGCTTACATGGTAGGTTGAGCGTTGAGGACCTAGATTTACATTATGATGTAATAGTCATATTTGCCTTGATAGTAGAGGAGTTTAGATGTTACCTAGGTGATATGGGACCAAAACAGAAAAAGAATGGCTGGTTGATATTTCCATTATGACTATGAACTTGGTAAGTCAATTAGGCATGAATATGAGCCTTGAGGTTATAGGTCGTGAGAAGTGCCACCACATGTAATGTCTGATCACGATAGATGATATGTCTTCATGGAGGTTTGATGACCGTATAAGTTTTAGCACTTACCTACATATCGGTAAAACATTGTGTTCCAAATATAAATACAAAGGTCGGTGGATATACCTAAGACACCTTTTCCTGGTTTAGTAGTCTTTGGAAAGGATTTTCGATATTGTGTGACACTTATGACATGATTTACCAAAGAAAGATTTGTAGGATGCTAATGAGGCCTAGTAGTGAAGATCAGACTTGGGTCTCCTATGACATTAGACGATACTGAAAGGTTAAGTAAGAGTAGAGCCTCATTGCATGCAAGGTCACACGAGGAGGAATCAGGCAAGCTTGCCAGCGTTTTAAGACTACAGAAACATGGAAGAAGGGAAACGCGGATTAGCACCGAGATCAGTTAAAGTATGAGGAGAGAAATAACAATAACAGGTCGAGATCAAGGGAAAACTCGCATCGGCATTTATAGGTCCATTTAAAGTCCTATATACGCGAGAGCTTCCTGTGTCTTTATGATTTCGTCAAGGGTTTAGTTTTAGTTATTTTAAATTTCAAGGACTAGATTCTTATTATTTGGGAAGGTTGTAACGACCCCCTAAATTTCTAATTCATGCCACGTGTCACCGTAGGACTCTGATGGGGACTTGTGATGGAGTGACGTACTTGGTCAACCCTTAGAAGTCGACACCGAGGTATTTTATATTTTCACGATGCATGTATTACTTATCTATACCCAATATATACAAATTCAAACCAGTCTATCTCGATATGTAGGTGTTAAGACACGAGCAAAAATATGCCTCGAGATGCTTGCAAGTGTGAGAACTGGGTAGCTAAGTTAGGTAAGGACTTAGTCTAATCTGGAGTTTAATTGTTTACAAACATTAGACTGAGTTACTTGGAATCAAATATTAAGGTTATGATATCAAATTTTAGCCTAAGTTGAAAATTTAAATAAGTGTGCATGTATATATACATACCAATAAATATAAGATATACATACCTTATTAAAATACATACACATATACTTAACTTGTGGAAATGAAGGCCATGCACAGCCCATATAAAAGACCTTTGATGATCTTAGAATCTTGTGTAAGGGAAAGATGAAGGAATGATCTAATAGTCATGACTTAAAGGATAGGAGTATAAAAAAACCCCTTAGCTAAATTTTATTTCATGCTCAAAACACTCCAGCTCTACAAGAAAAGAGAAAATGAGAAAGCTAGCAAACCTTATTGTAAAGTAAGGAAATTGGAGAGGATTTGGTGGCACTCAAGGGCCATTGGGAGCTTAAAGATCAAACTAGAACAAGGGACAACCCTAGGTAAGCATTTACTTCTCTTATTTCCTAGGTTATTAAATTTAAATTGGGACTTTTGTTGTATGTAATGAAATTCTAAGTTGATTTTGTGTTTCCTCTTTATACAAGATTATTCTACTTTGATTTTCAAGGATTCATTTCGGTTGTCAAATTTTATTTTATTTTTTTGGATTTTTAGTTTTGAGTTTAAATTTGTGCTCTTAATCATGCAAGTTTCAATCTTGGCTTTGATATTAAATTATGATGGATTGCTGTTGTTTTTTATGTTGTTAAGGAGGATGTGCACCATTATGAAGGTTTTGGATGATGGAGATGGCCTAGGTAGGATTTTGGTGCAAACACCCCAAATCTCAACTATAGAAATGAAGCTTGTAGAGGTGTTATCTTACCTAGATAGCGCGCTAGTCATTCTGCATATAGGGCAAATTTACCTATTTTTGTAAAATGACCATAACTTTCTCGTTTTGATTTGTTGAAAATGTAAGATAGAGAGAAACAATCTACGATCATAAGATTTCAAAAACAAATTGATTTAATTTGTCAAAAATGGCTTGAAAGTCAGAGTTAATCCGCGGGAATAGTCTTTTGGTAGCTTTTTGAGCTGATTTTGGGTATTCAATATTTTGAAGCCTTCCACTTATTGAATTTAGTCCATCTTTTTCAGATTTTATTTTTTCAATATAAAGAAGTTGTCTATCGATTTTCACACCATTCTGACTTGTCTAACCGGGTTTTCCGACTAATTTTTTGAACCATGTTTCTATTCAACTTAAAATAAGCTGATTTTCGAACATAGTCATTCCGAGGGTCAAATGGCCTCAGAACCCAACCAAAATATTCATATCGGAGTTTAATATAATAAATAATTGCTCAACGATTTTGAAAACATTTGTAGCTTTCTAGCCCACATTTCTAAATGCCTATTGATTTGACTAAGTTATGTTTTCAAGCAAGTCCATATTAGACAATTTTTGTAAATGGAGTATTAAACCACATGAATGATTTCTAAATAAGTTTAATTTTTAGTTTACTCATATAAACACCGGAGTTGGAACTCGAGACCTTTCGGGTTCGATTTCGGGTATATTCAAGTCCACTTTTAATAAGTAAAAGTTGAGAATAATGGAAACTAAATTACAATGAGGTCCTGTATTAACATAGAACTTGTATTTGAATAAGTCCATGAGAATGAGAATGAAAAGCCATTGAATAAGTCCATGAGAATGAGGCTTAAAAGTCATTCAATCAATCTTTTAGTTGGGCATTTTATCACCAAGTCAAATCCAATAATGTCAGATAAGTGACACAAGTCCTTTCCAAGTTGTTCAAGGATATACTTAAACTAACAAGAGTCATTTTAAGACTCCACTACAACAACAACAACAACAACAACAACAACAACAACAACAACAACAACAACAACAACAACAACAACAACAACAACAACAACAACATAGCCTCAGTCCCAAATTAATTGGGGTCGCCTACATGGATCAAACTTTTCCATTGTGCTCGATTAAGTGCAATTGATGGTGAGCTTTGCAAACCATTCAAATCCCTTTTAATTAATGCATCCCATGTTAACTTTGGTCTGCCCCTACCTCGTCGAATTTCTACAGTTTCTATTGAGTCAAGTTTTCTAGTTGGGGCATTTGTAGGCCGTCTTTGCAGGTGACCAAACCATCGCAACCGCCCTTCCCTGATCTTTGTATCAATTGGTGCTACTCCTACTTGTCTTTGAATTTCTATATTTCTTATTCCATCTTTACGAGTTTTACCACACATCCACCTAAGCATCCTCATTTCTGCTATGTTCACTTTATGTAATTGTTGTTGCTTTACCGCCCAACATTCACTTCCATAGAGCATAGCTGGCCTAATTGCGGTCCTATAAAATTTTCCTTTTAACTTAGTAGGGACATGTCGATCACAAATCACCCCTGTTGCACTCCGCCACTTCTTCCATCCAGCTTGAATTCTATGTGTGACATCATTTTAAATTTTACCATCATTTTGTATGATTGATCCTAGGTATCTAAAGTGGTTTACCTTAGGAACTTCTACTTCCCCTAATTTTACCATTCCGTCATCTTGATGTCTAGTGTTTCCAAACTCACAGTGCATGTATTCAGTTTTCGTCCTACTCAACTTAAAGCCTTTAGATTCTAATGTATTCCTCCGAGTTCTAATTTCCTATTCACTCCATCTTTGGTTTCATCCACTAAGACAATATCATCTGCAAATAACATACACCATGGTATATCCTCTTGAATATGTCTAGTTAGTTCATCCATAACTAAAGTAAATAGATATGGGCTTAAAGCCGATCCTTGATGTAGTCCTATCGTAATGGAAAATTCTTTTGTAGCTCCTCCAAATGTCTTTATACTCGTTACTACTCCATCATACATATCCTTAATAGTGTCTATGTATCTAGCATGCACTTTTTTTCTTTCTAGAACCCACCAAAGAACATCTCTAGGGACCCTATCATATGCTTTTTCTAAATCTACGAATACCATATGAAGATCTTTTTTCTTTTCGCTATATTTTTCTAACAATCGTCTTACAAGGGAAATCGCCTCCATAGTTGACCTCCCAGGCATGAAACCAAATTGGTTCTCTGATATTGTTGTTTCTCTCCTTAGCCTATTGTCAATTATTCTCTCCCACAATTTCATAGTGTGACTCATAAGTTTAATTCCCCGGTAGATTGAGCAACTTTGAATGTCTCCTTTATTTTTAAAGATTGGCACAAGCGTGCTTCTTCTCCAATCCATTGACATTCGTTTTGATTTTAAAATTTTATTGAAAAGTTTTGTTAACCAAGTCAATCCGATTTCTCCTAAACATTTCCAAACCTCTATGGGTATTTCATCTGGGCCACATGCTTACCCTATTTTCATTCTTTTCAATGCCTCTTTAACTTCTACAATTCTAATATTGCGTGTATAGTTTACATTTCTTTTTTGGTGTGGGTTTTCATCTATTATGGTATCAACTTGGCCATCATTAAATAAACTATCGAAGTAACTTCTCCATCTCTCCTTAATATCCTCATCGCGCGTTAAAACATTTTGATTTTCGTCCTTAATGCATCTTACATGACTTAGGTCTTGTTTCTTTTTATCTCTTAATTTGGTTAGCCTATATATATTTTTTTCGCCATCTCTATTACCTAACCTTGTATATAGATCTTCCATGAAATTTGTTTTAGCTTGACTAACTACTTTTTTAGCTTGTTTTCTAGCTTCTCTATATTGATTGTACGCATTTTCATCTTGACACTTAGGTATTTTCCTATACATCTCTCTTTTAGTCTTAATTGCTCGTTGGACATCCTCGTTCCACCACCATGTTTCTTTCTTTGGAGGTCCCAAGCCCTTAGATATACCTAATATGTTTGATCCCACCCTCCTTATGCAACTACTCATTTCTAGCCACATTGTATTAGCATCTAAGTCAAGATTCCAAACATTTTCCTTTAGTAGTTTTTCTCTAAACTCTACTTGTTTACTATGTTTTAGGTTCCACCACTTTATTTTAGGGTCGCTAACTCTTTTATTCATTTTATTCCGTTGTGTTAGCTTAATATCAAGTACTACTAACTTATGTTGGGTAGTAAGTGCTTCACCAGGTATTTTTTTACAGTCTCTACATAGTTTTCTATATATTTTTCTTGTTAAAAGAAAATCTATTTAACTCTTGTTATGACCACCACTAAAAGTAATTATATGCGACTCCCTCTTCCTAAAACTAGTATTTGCTAAGACAAGATCATATGCTGAAGCAAATTCTAAAATTGATTCTCCTTCTTCATTTCTAATACTATAACCAAAACCTCCATGAACTCTCACAAACCCATCGTTACTTACCCCGACATGCCCATTTAAATACTAGAAAATCAATTGTAGACTAATGTTAATGCATAGATAGGAAATGAATGAACAAGACTCTAACACACTCAAAACTAAACTAAAATGGATGTCAGGGACTTAGTGAGCTAGAGTCAGACATCAGAGGATTAGTTTAGGGACGAGTTGGAGCTAAGAGAGAGAATGAGAGAAAACAAGCGTATTAGCGTGGATCTGAGGTAAGTAAACCAGTAAGAGCATCAACATGATTTATTTTCAACTTCTTATTGTCAATCTCTAGGAAAGCATGTCATACTTGTATTTCATTCTTGTTTCTAGTGGCTTAGGGTCTGGGTAATCCGTCAGTTGTGTTATTTCGCGGGTTAAGCATCCAAAGTTACTGTGGCTTCTCGCTAAGGACTACATAAGAGATAAAACATCTAGCGTCGCTATGGCTTACCTTGATAATTTAAAACTTGGTTGTTGGAAGTGACTCGAAGAGTCCACAGTGCTTAAAAAGTTGTGTCAGTACAGTTCGAAGTGGCCTTAGGCCCGTTGTGTCGACTTCAAGCTGTGTTTGGTCTGATGACTCGCAATTTAGACGGGATTACCTATTCGCCTATCTATTTTGCTTCCTTGCCACTTAACTTTCACAACTTTACTTGATTAGTCTGTTTATCATGCACTTTACCATTCATTTATAGCTTTCTTTAAATACCCGCATGATTTAGAGACTATTGTCATTTATTATTTAGAAATACTATTGAATCTCTTCTGGCTTTACTCACTGTAATTATCTCCATCACTGGTGACAATTGCTGGCCCCTCTAGTAGCAAGGGTGAGGAGCCTAAGATAGGTGACTACCTCTGAGTTTTTTCTCAGTGCTGGCTCTTCATTTGTTACTATCGTAGGTATTGTAATTGTATCCATTATATTATACTTTATGTTTTTATACACATTTGGTTTGAGAGATACACTTTAGATTCATGTATATAATGCTTATTTAAATTGTCGTCACCTGAGATATACATGAGATCTATAGTTTGCAGGATTTCCACATCTAGGACTTGTCCCGAACTCAGTTTAGTTTTTTTAGTTGCTTTAAATTAGTTTCCGCTGCGTAATAAATACGAAGACTTTTTAAACTAATTAGCAAACTTAATAACCAACTAACTGATGAGTAAGTTAGATAAGAGGCTGACTAGGTATGCGTTGACTCAGTGGGGGTTGACCAAGAGTCCTTATAAGCCTAGGTCGGACGGGGCCCAGTTTGTGGGGACTGGGGCCATCACATGTTTTTATATAATACCTATAATAAAGGAAGTCATTTATAGAAGGGTAATTTAGTCTTGTTACAAAATCTTAATGGTGAATCATCTCCTTAATTCTTGTGCTCAAGTAAAATTGTGATAGATATTAAGCATTGATTTCAGTACCTAATTGGAATCAATTAAATAAAATGAAATCATGGGATTGGATATTCTATGAATCATAATGATTTAAATATAAAATTGAAAATCATAAATCTACTTGGACTCATGAGTTTGTACTCATAGGGAGGTTTTTAAACTTTTTACAAATATTTAAGGGGTATCGAAAGAATTTTGTGTTTGCTTCATTAATTGTTTGATGATGATTTTGAAATAAAAACAACTTTTTAGTTCGGACTCATGACTTCAAATAGCACTGACCGATAAATTATTCAACTGCGACTCCAAAACAACATATTGTACCAAACAACTGAGCATGGAAAACAACATAAATGAAGCAAGTTGTGTTAAACCAAGGTTTTTTTGGGTAATATTATTTATACTCATGAGTCTAGACTTAAAAGTTTATTTTATTTCAAAGTCACCATTAAGCAATTGATGAAGCAAACACAATCAATTATAAAATTTATTTGATACCTCTTAAATATTTGTAAAAAGTTTAAAAACCTCCCTATGAGTCCGAACTCATGAGTCCAAGTAATTTTTTTTTTTTTTTTTTTGCAATGAAACCATGTACACTCGCAATGGTTGATAGCCAATGCACAATAAGCACCATCCTAATTTAGAGTGTCATTTCAACAACAAATTAATCTAAAAAACTAGTTAGAATAAAATTGAGACAAAATCTAAAATTTGAGATTTTTATGATAAATTTCTAAGTTTGAGATTATTTTGAGTAAAAGTGTGAAGTTTGTGAATATGCTACTATTTATCCACTAAAAAATGCTTTATAAAAATGACTACATTAGATCGATCAACGTGCACACAATGCTATCCTTATTCACATAATGTTTAAACTTAAATCCTACTTTGAAGCACTTGATATACATGAAATAATATAAGGCCTCGTTTGGTTCGTTTTTGCTAATTTATAGTGTTAGTTCGGAGTTATCTCTTTGGAGTTAACTCCTTGGAGTTAATATTTTTCATGTTTGGTTCAACTTTAAACTTGAAGGGAAGTTTTAAATTTTTAAACAATAAAAAATATGAATTGACATAAATAGCCTTCAAACAAGAGAGAGAGAGATAGAAAGAGAGATGGGTAATAAAAGGTCATTAATGAGGGGTAATTATGTCCACAACTCCTGGTAGATAACTTTCTATAGAGGGATGGTGGGGAGATATCTCTCACCTTAAGGCCTTGTTTGGTTATGGTGGAGTTATCTCCCGGGAGATAACTTACAGGAGTTGAGAACTAATCTTGTTTATTTGCCCAACTTGCATTCAAGCTTATCTCCCAACTTATACCCTAAGGTGTGAGATATCTCCCCATCACCCTCTAAGGAGTTATCTCCCATGAGTTGCAGACACAATTACCCCTCATTAATAACTCATTTATTACTCATCTATATTAATTGATATTTGAATCAATACTAAGAGCAGCGTCATGGAGTATTTGGGATGCACGGGCACCATTGATCACCTTGACTAACAATCGCTAAGGTAGGGCCGATTAACACAGGGAGCGTCTAGATCAAACTCTTTGTACCTCGGATTGGCTTTCAATGCATCCCAACCTTGTTCGTAAACATGTACCTTGAACCTACTCCGATCACTGCCCTTTGCTCGTAGTAGCGTCTGTGGTCACCTCAACATTACCGTTGCTACTTAATCTAAAGTAGCTACCGTTGTGATATCCATGTACTTCTATTTTTTAATAATTTTAGAGCCCGGTTAAACGCACCCACCGTTTACTTAGTGCGCCCTTGCAACAAAAGTCAAACTTCAAAAAAGTTCAATTCTACTGCAATATGACCCTTTTTCCTCTCGTTTTGTGCACCCCACCATATCATCCCTCCGCATACTCTCTCCTTGTGATTTTTAGGGCATCATCAAGTGGTCGGCCTCACAAGTCTGAATCTCCAGTTAGAGAGTCGGTCAAAGCCCACCGAACCTCTAGTTGGAGAGTCGATCAGATCCCACCAAACCTCTAGTTGGAGAGTCGGTCGGAACACACCGAACCTTTATTTCGGCAGTTGCCTACCGAATTCCACAAAAGAGGTTCGGTTCGACAACACCGAACCTAAAAGATAAGTCTTGGCCACATTTTGCCGAACCTAAAATGAATGTCTCAATTAAGGCTTTGGAGTTGGGTGATTCGATTTGGATGAAGGGGTATTTTTGTAAAAATGTGGGTACCCTTATAAATTGAAATTCAAATTAGGGGTGCACTCAAAATCGGGGTGCACTGAGTAAAGAATGGAGTGCGTTTAGCTTGGCTCTAATTTTATGTTGGGCTGCGTTCGGTGGGCCTTCCAATGATTCTGTTACGTGTATACATATAATATATATACATTCTATCAACCGTGACAGTGACTCTCACACTATGCTTCACTTCTGTTTTCTCTCAAACCAATCCCTCAATTTTATTTTATTTTTCTTCAAAAACCAATCCTTCATTTACAAGTACTGAATCCCACTGCCAATCGAGAGAAAAGGTAGCAAATCTCTACTGACCTCAATATTAATTACATTGCAATATTGCATGCTCTCCAAAGGCGCCACGTAGCACTAGATTCTAAATAACCTTCTCTTATTGCTTCACATTGAATGCTCTCTTCATTTATGATGATCACTCACACTCCCCATTCTCTTCAAAGATTTACATACCCTCTGTGTTAGAGCTTCAATGGTGGTAAGTCGGTCGATTGAGTGTTTCAAATATCTGTTGTTTGTGATCTAGGAAGCTTGTTCTGATCAGGGTTTGCTTTGTTTTGAAGAAATTTTGGTGGGGTTTTCAAGTTTTTACTTTTTAGTTTGAATATTTGTGATTGGTGTTCTTTGAGATGGGATCTGGTAAGGAAAATCTTTTGAGTGCTGTGGTGCCTTTGTTGAAACTTATCACTCTCACCCTTATTGGCCTATTTCTTGCTCATCGAAAATTCCAAATCCTTCCAAGAGCAACTTTCAAGCTTTTGAGCAAACTCATCTTTGCCTTGTTCTTGCCCTGCTTGATTTTCACTGTTTTGGGCAAATGCATAACCCTAAATAACATTGCTTTGTGGTGGTTTATACCAATTAATGTGTTGTTAAGTACTTTAATTGGTTGTATTTTGGGGTTTGTGGTGGCTCTAGTGTGTCGCCCGCCTCGCCAATTTTTCAGATTTACCATTGTTATGACTGCTTTTGGCAATACAGGTAGTCTCCCTATCGCGATTATTGGTTCGGTATGCCATAGTAAAGATAACCCTTTTGGTCCTAAATGCGAAGAAAATGGTGTTGCTTATGTTTCCTTTGCGCAATGGGTGTCTGTGATTCTTGTTTATACTTTTGTTTATCATATGATGGAGCCTCCATTGCAATACTATGAGGTTGTCCAAGATGAAGTTGAGATTGAAGAAGATGCTGCATTGTTGGATATTGAAGAAGATGCTGAATTGTTGAACAATGATGTTAGTGGCCCTCTTCTTGTTGAAGCCGAATGGCCTGGCATTGAAGACAAAGAGACTGAACATTCTAAGACGCCCTTCATCGCTAGGCTTTTCCAAAGCATCTCAAGTATTTCACATTTGGTTTTGCCTGATATTGGTGAGTTGAGAGGTGAGGCGAGTACTAGTGTTGAGTCGGTTCGATGTTTGGCTGCGCCTAGAGTTGTTCGGAAGATTAGAATTGTTGCGGAAAAAACACCAATTCGTCATATTCTCCAACCACCTACTATAGCTTCTCTACTAGCCATTGTTGTTGGTTTGGTTCCCCAACTGAAGAGTTTCTGCTTTGGAAGGGAAGCTCCGCTTTCGTTCTTGACAGATAGTTTCCAAATCTTGGCAGGTGCAGCTATTCCTTCTGTGATGCTTATACTTGGAGGAATGCTTGCTGAAGGGCCAAATGAATCCAAGCTTGGTATTAGGACTACAATCGGAATTACCGTGGCAAGGCTGTTGGTTCTTCCTCTAGTGGGGGTTGGGGTGGTTGCCTTAGCCGAAAACTTCAACGTTGTGATCCATGAAGATCCAATGTACAGGTTTGTGCTGTTGTTGCAGTATGCAACTCCAAGTGCCATATTACTGGCTGCAATTGCCAGCTTGAGGGGCTATGCGGCAAGTGAGGCTTCAGCCCTCCTATTTTGGCAGCACATCTTTGCCATTTTCTCTCTCTCAATCTATGTTATTTTGTACTTCAAATTGTTTTTACATAATTGACTCTTTATTACTTGAGATTTTGTTTTTGTATTACTTGAGATATTTGTTTCTGCAATCTTGATTTCATAGGCATGTGAACTATTTACTAGAAGACATCTTAAGGTGCTTAGCAATTAAATACAGCCAGTTTTTTTGGGTCTATGAGTATTTTCTTCTTTACTTCGCAAATGTCATCCAATAATATCATAAGCGAAGTTGTCATTACTTTTCCCTTTTAAGTTCTTTGGGAGTTAGTTTTGGTTTGATAGCTTGTAAATTGGCTGGGTATTTGCGACTTAACTCTATTAAGAACTTTAAAAAGAAGTGTTTTCTGTTAAGACTGATTCCTTGCCTGAAGTGGATGTTGTCTTTTCTGATCTATATAACACTTTTAATTCAATCATAAATCATAAAATATAAACATACCTCCTTCCATTGCTAATAAACTTAAGAATGTTTTTCCCCTCTCTGCCTTCTTCCGTAATACCACTTGTACTTGATGGCAAGATCTCAATGCTGTTTTAAATAAATCAAACAGTTATTGGGGTTCGTTTAATTTGAAGAGAGAGGGGAGGGAATTAAAACCCCCGTACTCAAAACAATTATGCTCAAACTACCATCAAGTTGTGGGCCCAAAACATGAAGTACGTAATAACATAATATGGGTCACATATAATAGAGATTAATTAGGAAAAGATAATCTAACAATCTCCCACTTGACCCATGTTATAACTTGATTATTCAAAATAAAATATAATTGCGCACTTTTATTGAATTTATCAAATTACTTTTCCACTGAATTAAAATAATTAGATCATGGCGGTCACAAGTCATTTAGTTGACATGATTCCTTCCATGTATCACAACCAACTCAACCAATATAACTTTAATAAGGATAATTCAACCCTCTAACCATAATGTTATCTCATTGAAATATAATGAAGGTAACAAGTACATAAGCAAAGACAAAGCTTTAATTGAATTCACAAGTGTCATGACAATAATATGAGCAATACAATTATAAATGTATGTATACATACCACAACATTATGTTAACAAGGACTTGTCTATAATGCCCATACGTTCAACATGGCCAATAAAAGTTTTAGGCGGTAATCCCTTAGTTAACGGATCCGCTATCATCAGATCAGTACCAATATGCTCAATCGACACTCTTTGTTTTTGCACTTCTTCTTTGACAGACAAGTACTTCAAATCCATGTGTTTTGCACCTTTTGAATACTTGTCATTCTTCGAAAAGAAAACTGCTGCGGAATTATCACAGTATAGCCTTATAGGTTTAGCTATACTATCAATTATAGCAAGTCTTGACACAAAATTCCGCAACTACAATGCATGAATAGTGGCCTCAAAGCATGCCACGAATTCAGCCTCCATAGTGGAAGTAGCAATTACAGTCTGCTTCGCACTCTTCCATGAAACTGCTCCTCCAGCCAATAGGAACAAGTAACCGAATGTAGATTTCCTCGAGTCCACACATCCGGCATAGTCTGAATCAGAATACCCAATCACTTCGAGATGACTCGACCGTTTGTAGATCAACATGTAATCTTTGGTGCCTTGTAAGTACCTAAGTACTTTCTTTGCGGCTTTCCAATGATCCATTCCAGGATTACTTTGATATCGACCCAACATTCCAACAACGAAACTGATATCCGGTCGAGTACAAGTCTGGGCATACATTAAGCTCCCAACTAATAACGCATAAGGAATGCATTGCATTTGCTGACGTTCCAAATCATTATTAGGACATTGCATTAAACTGAACTTGTCCCCTTTCTGAATTGGAACTATTCCTGCAGAGCACTTGTCCATTTGAAATCTCTCTAATACTTTATTGATATATCCTTTCTGAGACAAACCTAACAATCCTTGCGATCTATCACGGAATATTTCTATTCCTATCACATAGGATGCCTCACCCGTATCTTTCATTTCAAAGTTTATAGAGAGAAATCTCTTTACATCATGTAACAAAGCAACATCATTCGCAGCAAGAAGAATGTCATCAACATATAGGACCAATATAATAAACTTGCTCCCACTGATCTTCATATATATACATCGATCAACAGTGTTTTCTATAAAACCATAAGACGTAATGGTATTATTGAACTTAATATACCATTGTCTGGAAGCTTGTTTCAATCCATATATTGACTTCTTCAACTTACACACCAAGTTTTCTCTTCCTGTGGTCAAGAAACCTTCGGGTTGGTCCATGTAAACTTCCTCTTCTAAGTCTCCATTCAGAAAGGCGGTTTTCATATCCATTTGGTGAAGCTCAAGATTATAATGAGCTACCAAAGCCATTATAATTCTTAAAGAGTCATTCTTTGAAACTGGAGAGAAGGTCTCTTTATAGTCAATGCCATCCTTTTGATTGTAACCTTTGGCGACAAGTCTGGCTTTATGTCTTTCGATATTGCCATGCGAGTCTCGTTTTGTTTTGAAGACCCATTTGCAACCAACTTGCTTTGCACCTTCAGGCAACTCGACTAATTCCCAGACTTTGTTGTCATCCATTGATTTCAACTCGTCTAACATGGCACTAAACCATTTTTCAGAATCATCACATTTCATGGCTTGTTTGAACGAGACTGGATCTTTGTCAATGCTCTAATCACATTCATGTTCAAGTGAATAAACCACATAGTCATTTGAAACTGTTGGTCTTCTTGTCCTTACAGACCTTCGTAATGCTATTTCTTGTGGTTCTACTTGATCATTTACAACTTGTGCATCATTAGCTAGTTCATTAACAATAAGTTCATTTTCCTCATTTGGAACAATGATTTGTTGTCCGAGTTTATTACGTAACCTTGATACAACAAGAGGAACAACAATTTGAGGAGAAATGCTAGATGTAGGAGTTTTCAATTGAATTTCATGAATATCCACATTTCGTGGTTCTTCACTCCCACTGTTTTGGCCATTCTCAATGAACCGAGCATTACCAGACTCAACTATTCTCGTACTATGGTTAGGACAATAAAATATGTACCCTTTAGACTTTTCAGGGTAACCAATGAAGTAACCACTAATAGTCCTTGCATCAAGTTTCTTTTCATGTGGATTATATATCCGTACTTCTGCTTGACATCCCCAAACATGAAGATGTCTCAAACTAGGTTTCCTACCAGTCCAAAGTTCATAAGGAGTCTTAGGAACTGATTTACTAGGAACCCTATTTAGCAGATATGCAGCAGTCTTTAAGGCATGCATCCACAATGATGAAGGTATAGTGTTACAACTTAACATACTCCTAACCATATCCATAAGAGTATGGTTCCGTCTTTCAGCTACACCATTTTGTTGAGGTGTACCAGGCATTGTGTATTGTGCACAAATACCTCGACTTTTAAGGAAATTTGCAAATGGACCTGGACATTGTCCACTTTCATCATACTTTCCAAAGTATTCGCCACCTCTATCAGATCTCACCACTTTTACCTTTCTATCTAGCTGCCTTTCTACCTCATTAATGAACACTTCTAAAATGTCCACTGATTGAGACTTTTCATGCAACAAGTATAGATAACAATATCGTGAGTAATCATCAATAAAGGTGATAAAATACTTTTGACCACTCCAAGATGGAGCATCAAAAGGACCACAAATATTGGTGTGTATCAATTCAAGAGGCTCACTGCTTCTTGTGGCAGGATGTTTTGATATATGTTTGGTTTGTTTTCCCTTAATGCAATCCACACATACATCCCAGTCAACAAAATCCAACTGAGGTAAGATATTACTTTTCACTAACCTCTTTACTCTTCTTTTGGATATGTGACATAATCTTTGATGCCAAAGAAAAATAGAGCACTCATCATGTGCACTACGTTTATTTCCAATAACATGCTCAACATTAAACAAGGATTCAACAAACATACTATCAAGATTGAAATGATATAAGTTGTCAATTAAAATACCAGATTCATAATAGTATTTTTGTTTAAATAAACTAAAACAACTGTTTCCAATCTTTAAATTAAACCCTACACAATCCAATCTTGATACAAAAACAAGGTTCCTTGAACATTCAGGAACATAAAGACACTTTTCTAAATCCAAAAAGTATCCGGTATCCAGGATTAATCTGTAAGTCCCGATCCCTTCTATGCGTGCCTTCAATCTGTTCCCCATAAATAAGAACTTTTCAGTTCCGCTTATGGGATGGATTGAAAGGAATCCCTGCATAATATGTGAAATATGAGTAGTTGCACCAGTATCAAGCCACCAGGTATTATTAGGCACTTCAATTAAGTTTGATTCAAAACATACAGAAATGTAATCTATACATTTCTTCTCAAACCATGCCTTTCGTTTCGGACAGTCTTTCTTGAAGTGTCCATTCTTCCTACAGAAGTGACACCTCAGCTCTTTATGGATTCTACCCTCATGGACTTTCATTGGGGCTTTGTCCTTCTTTTTGTCCTTCCTTCCTGGGATAGCTTTGCTGCTGCTAGCTCCATCATGCATAGTGAGATGAACTGAGTGACCCTTCAATTTCCTTAATCTCCCTTCCTCCTGTACGAGCATGGCCTTGATTTCTTGCAAGTTCCATTTTTTTTCTATGGTGTTGTAATTCACCTGGAACTGACCAAACTCAGGTGGAAGGGAATTAATAATGAACTAAACCAGAAATGATTCACTCACGTCCATACCCATTGCTTTGAGCTTCGCTGCCAAATTAGACATACTAGTCATATGATCATGGATGGGTTGTGACCACTCAAATTTCTTAGTGGTCAACTCACTCATCAAGCTTCCCACAATGGACTTGTCAGCAATGTCCGATTGTGAGTACTCTTTTAGTTGGATCATGAATTCCTTTGCATCGCTTGTCTTGGGCATAGATGGTTTGACATTTTCTGCAATCTTCATTCGCATCAAATTCAAACTTAGCCTATTAGACCGCTACCAAGCCTCATATAAAGACTTTTCCTCTTCGGAGCTGGTCTCGGTAATGGCCGCGGGCTTTTCGTCTACAATGATTGCCAGGTCAAGGTCCATTACACCCAGTTGAAACTGGATCTGTTCAGACCAATCATTGTAGTTAAGCCCATTGAACTTAACCATTATATTACCCAAGGCAAACATATTAGAGGACGCTGCAAATATAACAAAATTATTCACATTAATGCTTTGAGTTAAATCTAATAGATTCAGACATACAATACTTTTATTATGTATTTAAGTTCACCTTTGGGTGATACTTTAATACATAATTCATGCTATATCAAATTCTCAATAAGCATACTTTCATAGACAATCAATCATACTTAGAAAAATAAGTAAGATATCTTTGGATAAAACATACCTATTTTAATTAAGTATGGAGATAAATCTTTTAAGTTTCGTTAATTATAAGCAATGGTCCACATTTGGGTGACCTCTTAGCGTTATAATTAATTGGTCTTAATTAAATATTTAACATTTATTCAAGCTAGACCACTTTGGTGACTAACAAGCTTTTCATTAAACAAACATTTAATTAAGCATACTTTAATTTTATTATTATTATTTTAATCAAGATATACATGCCAATCATATGTATATATGCATGACAATAAATTAATCAATTAATAATGTGACATACATTAATATGTATATCACAAATTCGGTCAAGACAACAAATTCGATTGACAACAAATATACGTATATCACAAATTCGATTGATATCATGTTACTGTGCATATCATATGGATATATAAAGGCAACGTAAGTGTTTTAATTTCAATGTAATCATAAGATATTTCAATAAATATCATGTAATATATATAATTGATTCATTGATACCACTACAAACAACATGATAAGCATGACATCTAGATGAATTCCAAATTTGTGTTTATCTACAGACTCTAAATTTGTAGACTTTACAAACACTTGTGTGGATATACAGAAAATAAAATATTTTCTAACCTAAAAAATAGGCCAAGTAAGCCATGCATTCAACGAAAATTAATATTAATATTAATATTAACGAAATTGGGAAGTTTGCCGAAATCCAAAATTAACAATTTCGGCACCGGAATAGGTAAAACTTAAAATATATAAATTACCTTTTATATCCTTTTATATCCAAATTGAACAATCGACTTCAAGAATTATTTTCAATAATGTCGATCAAAATTAAAACAATAATGCGGAAACTATTATCAAGAATAAAAGTGTTCAACCATGTTCTGATACCAATGTTGTCTTTTCTGATCTATATTACACTTTTAATTCAATCATAAATCATAAAATATAAACATACCTCCTTCCATTGCCAATAAACTTAAGAATGTTTTTCCCCTCTCTGCCTTCTTCCGTAATACCACTTGTACTTGATGGCGAGATCTCAATGCGGTTTTAAATAAATCTTATCCCAATAACTGTTTTACAGTTATTGGGGTTCGTTTAATTTGAAGTTAGAGGGGAGGGAATTAAAACCTCCGTACTCAAAACAATTATGCCCAAACTACCATCAAGTTTTGGGCCCAAAACATGAAGTACGTAATAACATAATATGGGTCACGTATAATAGAGATTAATTAGGAAAAGATAATCTAACAGTGGAATCCTTGGCATAGTAACTTTTGCAAAAATGAAGAAAGCTATGCAGACATTTGGTACTGAATGTTTTTATCAGTCAGAATGTCGGTAAGCGAGCCATTACTGAAGAACTACCATTAGTTGAGGAGTTTTGCAATAAGAATTTTAAAGGATATATGGATATAAGGGGCTTGAGAATTGTTACTTTCTCAATGTAGTTTCTATAACTCCCTTTGGCATACATCTTAACTTGGGGAGTATATGAACTCCAATTCAATTGCAAAGATTAATAATAGCAGAAGACGAGGTGAAGTAAGTTCTTGAGCAGGGTAAGCTTTCCATAGAGAATTGTTTATACGATTACCAGTTCGACTTTCCATGTATTTATTATCAAATTTAGAAAGAAAGAAATTTGAGAAACATCACATCTGAAAACAGAAAATATGTTCCATCAATTAGTAATTTAGTATAGACAAAAGTGTTGTTACCTTGCATTGTGTTTCTTTTTCCAAATGTTGTTTAATTGTGATGGATCTATAAAATAACGAACTTGTAAGCACTCCATTCATTGCGAGCATGAAAAACTACAACAAAGCAAGCAAAAAATAAAAATAAATGAACACGTAAAATTGCTATCGCAATTCGGACCTCCCGTCTTACGTCTACGGGGCCACGTCCAGGTGTAGAATCCACTAAAAGAAAGTGATGTACATATTTATGCAAAGTTCCTAACTAGTGACCCCTCATCTAGCTAGTGAATCCCTCGCCAAACTTTGTTACACTATCCACTTCCCTTACAATCAATCATACACAAATATCCAAGTCCCCTTGGTGCTTGAGATCCCCTCGGTGAATCGGCTAAGTCCCCTTAGTCGAGTGTGTGTAAATAAAGAAATAAATAAAAACAATCTCTCGAAAGCTCGTCTGACGTTGATATTGTAACGACCTGAATTTGATTCATCGTTAATAATGACGTGTTTGCAGATGTGGCTGACAACTCAGACGCTCGTAGGACTCGCAGTTAGACTTGTGCGCCCCTGGAGCTAGGTAAATAGTACTTTGTGTATTGAATTGATTAATTTGTGATGTTTATCTTGAAATAGCATAAATGGCATCGCAATGTGTGTTATTATAATACATTTGAAGTGCGAGACTTTGTGTTAAGTAATCGCCTCGATATGCGTGTCGACACGGGAACCGAGTAATTTAATCGACTTAACACTGGGTCGGGGGAATTAATACACATAAACTGCGTAAAATTTGGTAAATAATTATTATGCAATGTATATATGGTGGTTAGGGACATGGTTGTATGTGTAGGTTGCGGTTCGGGGGCATAGGAACACCCGAATATGGACTTTTGTGCTAAGAACAAGAGCAAGTGAGTTAATGGTGTTACAATTAATATGAACAAATAAGGAGCTTTGGATGGTCTACAGATGCACAAGTGGGTTAAGATAACAATTCAGCCATATATAAGTCAAATTGACTTATTTTTCACCACCTTCTCTCTCTCTTATCCACCCATCCGAGATTGAGAGAAAGAAAACAAAGGGTTTTGGCGATTTTTCTTGGTGATTTGTCGAGTTTGGCGAGGTGAAAACATCAAATCCAAGGTGAGAATCACAAACATCACACTTTTCTCTATCTTTTTATCATAATTTTGTAGATGTTGGTGATGTTTTTGAGGTTGGTGAGTTGCTATTAGGATGGGTTTCTAGTGTTTTCTAGTGTTGTTGTTGGTGTTATGGTTGTTGTTGGGTTAGTAGGGTGGTAGAAAACCCAAAATTTTTTAGCAGTTTTGCTATCCGGAACGCGATTCGAGTGCTAATTGCAGCATCTAGCGCGCTAATATTAATCTGGGTAGAAAACGTATAACTATCTAGGCATTTAGCGCGCTAATGCCCAGACCTAGCGCGCTAATGTGCCCCTATTTTGACATAATTTGTGTGAATTGACTTAAAACACATAGAAATGACTCAATAACCCTTATACATGGAAATAGGTCAGTACGGATTATAATTTGGAATATCCGGGACTAGGCGGAGTCGGACCGGGTTAGTGATGGTACACGGAGTGTGGTGTGAAGTGTACAGTATCCCAAGTGAAATTTCTTGAGCAGTATTAACTTTTGCTTTTGAATTCATTTTATGTCTTTTATTACTCTATTCGCGGTATGTTGTAATGGATGAACGTTGAGGCTCTCCCTCTGTGCCATTTCTATGTATGCGTCCATTAGGCCATTTCACATGTGTCATCTCGGTGAATAGGGCTACTCGAGAGTTGTGACGGGCACGTGTGGGTGCATCGTAGGTTTCACACCGACCACCTAGCGGATCCAGATACTAGCCTTGCTTGAGTGCTACTCGTCGCAGTAATCTGTTGGGATTCCGAGTATGGCGCTAGTTTGACCTTAGGGGCTAGGAACACACACTTTGAGCTTCCACTATTACATATGTATGCGACGAGCAAAGTTGCCTGCATTTTATTTCTGCATGTTTATTTAATATTTTTGTTTAAGTTTCAGTATTTACTTTTCGTATTGCTCACTAAATTTTCTTGGGAATACTCACTCTGGACTAGTCATCTGTCTTTTGTGATAGCTTAAGTGCAGATTCTAGTACGAGCCTAGGCAAGGGCAAGCTACAGGAATACAGAGATGTATAGTCGGGCTTGTACGTTTGTATATACATATTTTGTTTTATTTTGGGATTTGGGATTGTATGAGACATTATGACTCTGTACTGGTGATATTTTGATACATTGAGGTACATATTTGACTGATGATGATATATGGGTTTTTCCACACTAGGTATCAAAGTTAAATGCATGACTTAATTGCTTAGTAGGTGAATTGATAGGATAAAAGACTTTCGCTGTGATTTGTTTGGGTTTAAAATAATCTTAACAAATGACGTGAGTTTAGTAAAAATTTAGACAGTAAAATTTGTTGTTTATCGAGGATAATAACAACTAAATGGTGGATGAGATGCCATGCGGGACACAACTGACATTGGTAGGCCAAGTTGTGGGCCCGCATCGGCCCCCGTGGTGGTCCATTTGAAAAATGGGTCGTTACATTTTGGTATAAAAATAAGGTTAGTGAACCTTATAGAATTGAGATTTAACTCTGATACGGGTACATTTGTGGTACAATTGGAGAATATCCGATGAATAACTTTAGATGTGGAAACCCAAAGGGAATTGCTTAGAGTCCTAGTTGGGAAGAGAGGTGAATCGGGTAGAAATCGGGGATATACATGTTATATTTTGAGTGTATTATATATACGATACACGTATAATGATATTGAGGCTGATTGAGTGCACGTTCTTCGATGCATATATCGATGGATAAATAGCCATCAAATACCCAGCCTCAGGTTGGAGATACGAGTGATCCGACGAGACCGACCGTGACTTTGGAGTTGTTGGCACGGACGATGGATGATCGGTTCGCGATGCTTATGCACATGTTAATAGCTCGAGAGGTTATTATTCCTTATACTACTGTTATGGCTGCACCAACGACGACGCAGGCAGTCATAGCACCTACTTCGACTGAGGTTCAGGTGCAGGCGACCGTATCAGATACAGAGAGGGTTACACCATCCGCAGGACCAGTGGAGGTTACGGTGGTGGTTACACCGGCTGCGACCGAGTAGCCAGCCATGGCATTGACTTCTGGGGGTCAGATGGCAGTAGAGGCTCGAAAGATAAGGGATTTTCTTAAGTTTTCTCTGTGATATTTTATGGGGCTGGAGATTTCGAGGTAGCCGGGAGGTGGTTGTTGTCACATGAGAGGCTACATGACTTGTTGCGGGTTGAGGAGAACGATCGACCGAGGTTATCCAGTTTTTGTTTGAGCGCCAATGCAGCGATCATGTGGACTACTTACACTACGACTCATCCTGTTGTTTCTACTTGGGTAGAGTTCCTGACGATGTTTATGGATCAGTACATACCGATGGAGGTTAAGGTCCATTTGAGGGAGGAATTCCTATCCCTAGTGCAGGGAAACATGTTGGTCATGGTCTACATGGAGAGGTTCTGATATATATTGTCTTACTTCATGGACATAGCAAGTACCAACTGACCGCAAATATATTATTTTGTTCAGGGTATGGATGAGAGGATAGCGAGCACAGTGGTCTCTAGGGGAGCCCGTACACTTACTGAGGTCTACGACAGGTGCCTCGCACGTGAGACCTACATGGTTCAAAGGGTCAGTTGACGAGCGATTTAGGCTGCGCTGCAGGGTCAGCAAAGTCAGCCGACATCAGGATCTCGGTCTAATCATAGGCTGAAGAGACAGAGGGATCAAGACCGGCAGAGACCTCGCCGAGGAGATTCGTAGTCTGGTCAGGGTAGTAGAGGTGATAGAGACCATCGTGGGGAAAGAGATCAACGTGATGACCATCAATTGGCATATTCTACGTCTTCAGCACCCGTTGATCAGTCTAGGCCGCAGATGCATGATAGAGGTCTGAAAGGCCATATTCAAACGTCGAGTCAGCGGAGTTCTGGCACATTCAAGACTCGCACATGTTACCGATGTGGGGCATATTATGGAAAATTGTACCAAACCAACACCAATACCACCACGGATGGATTAGGTCAGAGATAGGGCTCAGTCTGCAGCATTTGGGGTCGCGCAGCCGGATAGGGAGGTGACCAGGTATCTGTTTGTGATTTTCCTTTACATATTTTGATGGATTTTGGTAGTACTTTGTCTTTTATTTCTGGACGCATAATAGAAAAGTTATGATTATATGCACAGACTTTAAATACACATCTTGTTCTCAGCACTGCAGTTGGGGATAAGATTTACCCTAACCGGATTTGCCGAGATTTTGTTGTAGAGATCGAGGGACATTAGCTACCGGTTGACTTGAGAGTGCTGGAGTATTTGGAGTTCGACGCGATGTTCGGGATGAATTGGTTATCATCCTATCATGCACAGATCGACTGTTTCAGCAAGACTTTGACGTTTAACATCGAGAGGATTCTAAGGTTCACATTCACCAAAGTTGATGATGCATTACCTATCACTCGGGGTAGGTTAGCAACGTTGCGGGAGATGGAGGCGTACGCGGCTATGGTTGAGCCAAAACCTAAGATGATGCTAAAGATTGAGGATGTCCTTATTGTCTACGAGTTTCTAGACGTGTTTTCGGATGATTTATCTGGTTTGCCACCTTCGAGAGCTATGGAGTTTATTATTGAGCTAATATCGAGGACTCAACCAATCTACAGCGGACCGTATAGGATGTCGGCATCGGAGCACAAGGAGTTGAGGACCCAGTTAGAGGACTAACTGCATAAGGGTTTCATTTACCCTAGCACGTCACCTTGGGGAGCTCCAGTTTTGTTTGTGAATAAGAAAGATAGCTCGATGAGGATGTGTGTGGACTACCGGAAGCTGAATCAGGTGATGATTCAAAATCGTTACCCACTTTCGAGAATCGATGACTTGTTCGATCAGTTGGCTGGGGCCAAGTTCTTCTCGAAGATCAATTTATGATCAGGGTACCATCAGTTGCGGGCTCGAGAAGATGTTATGCCGTTGACAAGGTTGACCAAAAAGGATGTTAGATTTGAGTGGCCATAGGAATGCGAGGATGCTTTTTGGGAGCTAAAGAGGAAATTGACTTCGGCGCCAGTTTTAGCTTTACCGGTGGTAGGTAAAGGTTTTTTCGTTTATACTCATGTATCTGACACTAGGTGGGTGGCGTGTTAATGCAGGATGGATACCCAGTGGCCTATTTATCTCGACGGTTGAGACCTCACGATGAGAACTATCCAGAGCACGACTTGGAGCTCGCAGCGGACGTATTTGCACTGAAGGCTTGGAGGCATTATTTGTATGGTAAGCACTTCATGTTGTACATAGACCATCAAAGTTTGAGGTGCCTATTCACTTAGAGGGAGCTGAAAATGCGACACCGGCGATGGCTCGAGTTACTGAAAAACTATGACTTCACCATTTAGTATCATGTAGGTAAGGCGAATGTTGTAGCTAATGCGCTGAGTAAAAGCGGGATCGAGAGTCAAACAATATTGCGGCATATGACGTCTGAGTGCGGGTTGCTTGAGGCAGTGTTGGTGTTGTGTTTGACATAGTCTATTGCTGAGCTATAGATTTTCTTTCAGATGCGAGTTCCCACAGTGTCTCTAAAGCGGGTGGCTAAGTTGCTGAAAGCGGATGACCGTTATTTGAGGATCAGTAGCATGGATTAAGATTCGGGGTGGATTGAGTGGTCTGAGGGGTCAAACGGGCGCTTGAGACACATGGGTTGTTTATGGATATCAGGGGTATCGGAGCTGAAGGACAGCATTCTCAAGGACGCACACCAGTCGCGATATATTGTTCATTCTGGTCGGACTAAGATGTATCACGATCTGCAGAGGTTGTTCTGGTGTCCAGGGATGAAGGTTGACGTGGGCAGATACGTCTAGAGCTGTCATATATGCTAGTAGCTAAAAGCTGAGCGTAGGAGACCGTCTGGGTTACTACAGTCGTTGCCCATTCCTCAGTGGAAGTGGGAACACGTAACTATGGACTTCATCAGTGGCCTACCTCAGACGACGAGGAGGCACGATGCAATTTGGGTGGTTATTGACGGGTTGACAAATTCAGCACATTTTATACCTATCGCCATACGATATTTGATTACACAGCTGAGCATTATCTTCGAAAGAGATATTATCGGATTGCACGGTGTACCAGTCTCCATTGTTTCTAACAAAGATACGCAGTTTGCATCGAGACTTTGGGAGAGTATGCAGGATTAGTTTAGCACTCGTTTACAGTTCAGTACTGCGTACCATCCTCAAACTTGCGGGTAGCCAGAGTGATTGATTTAGATTCTTGAGGATATGCTTAGGGCGTGTATTCTACAGTTTGGTAGATCGTGGGAGGAGTACTTACCTTTGTGTGGGTTTACTTACAACAATAGCTATCGGGCGAGTATCGAGATGCCACCATTTGAAGCACTTTTTGTTAGGCCCTACAGGTCACCAGCATGTTAGGCGGCACCGGAAGATATAGCGGCTATAGGACCTGAGGTTGTTGTTGACCATACTGAAAAGGTAAGATAGATCAGGCAAAGACTTCAGGCAGTACAAGATAGGCAAAAAAAATATTCGGATAAATACCTTGAGGTCTGAGCTACGAGGTTGGAGACTTGATGTATTTGAAAGTTTCGTCCTGGAAAGGTCATTAGAGGTTTGGCATTAATGGAAAACTAGCTCCAAGGTTCATTGGGTCGTTCAGAGTTGAGCAACACGTCGGGAGAGTGGCATATCGCCTAGAGTTGCCACCGCAGTTGGTAGGGGTACATTCAGTGTTTCATATTTCCATGTTGATGCTGGCTAGGTTAGGACTAAAGCCTAAAGTTGATACAAGTCAGATTGAGGTGCGACTTGATGTGTCATTCGAAAAATAGCCTGTGAAATCTTCGATAGGAGGACTCAGGTTTTGAGAAATAAGGAGATCTCGAAGTTTTTAGTTAGATGGAAGAATCATGAAACCGAGGGACTCACTTGGGAGCTTGAGTCTACTATGCGACGACGGTATCCCCACTTATTTGTCGGTAAGTATTTGCAGTTTAATTTAAAGTTTGGGATGAAATTTGAACTAGTTAGGAAGAACTATAACGGCCTGAATTTACTTCAGCGTTAATAATGACGTGTTTGCAGACATGGCTGACTGCTCGAACGCTTGTGGGACCCGTAGTTAGGCTTGTGCGTGCCTTGAGCTAGGTAAATAGTACTTTTGTGTGCTGAATTGATTAATTTTTTATGTTTATCTTGAAATAGCGTAAATGGCATCGCAGTGTGTGTTATTATAGTACATTTGAAGTGCGAGAATGTGTGTTAAGTAGTCGCCTCGATATGCGTATGGACGCGAGAATAGGGTAGTTTAACTGACTTACACTAGGCCAGGGGAACTAATACACATAAACTGCATAAAATTGGTTGAATAATTAATATGGAATGTATATGTGGTGGTTAGGGACATGGTTGTACGTGTAGGTCGCGGTTCGGGGGCATCAGAACACCCAAATATGGACTTTTGTGCTAAGAACAAGAGCAAGTGAGTTAATGGTGTCACAATTAGAGTCATGAGGGGTTATAATAGGAACAAATAAGGAGCTTTGGATGGTCTACAGATGCACAAGTGGGTTAAAATGACAATTCAACCTTACATAAGTCAAATTGATTTATTTTCCACCACCTTTTCTCTCTCTTATCCACCCATCTGAGATTGAGAGTCATAAAACAAAGGTTTCGGTGATTTTTCTTGGTGATTTGTGGAGCTTGGCAGGGTGAAAACATCAAATCCGAGGTAAGAATCACAAACATCTCACATTTCTCTATTTTTTATCATAATTTTATAGATATTTGTGATGTTTTGGAGGTTGGTGAGTTGTTGTCATGATGGATTTTTAGTGTTTTCAAGTGTTGTTGTTGGTGTTGTGGCTTTTGTTGGGTTGGTAGGGTAGTAGAAAACCCAAATATTTTCTGCAGTTTTGCTGTCCAGAATGCGATTAGCCCGCTAATCGCAACATCTAGCGCGTTAATGACAATTAGCGTGCTAGGCTAGAAAATTAGCATGTTAATGTTCGTCTAGGTGAAAAACGTATAACTGTCTGGGCATTTAGCACGCTAATGTACCCCTGTTTTGAGATAATTTGTGTGAATTGACTTAAAACACATACAAATGACTCAATAACACTTATACATGGAAATAGGTTAGTACGGGCTATAATTTAGAATATCCGGGACTAGGCGGAGTCGGACTAGGGATTAGCGACGGTAAACAGAGTGCGGTGTGAGGTGTGTTGTATCTTAACTGAAATCTCTTGAGCAGCATTTACTTTTGATTTTGAATTCATTTTATGTCTTTCATTACTCTATTCCTTGTATGTGTAATGGACGGACGTTGAGGCTCTCCCTCTGTGCCATTTCTTTGTGTACGTCCACTAGGCCATAGAACATGTGTCATTTCAGTGAATAGGGCTACTCGAGAGTTGTGAAGAGCATGTGTGGGTGCGTTGTAGGTTCCACGCTGACCACCTAGCGAATCTAGATACTGGCCTTGCTTGAGTGATACTCGCCAGTAGTAGTCTATTGGGAGTTCGAAGTATGGCGCTAGTCTGACCCTAAGGGCTAGGAACACACACTTTGAGCTTCCACTATTACATATGCATGCGATGAGCACAGTTGCCTATATTTTATTTCTGCATGTTTATTTAATAGTTTTGTTTAAATTCCATTATTTACTTTTCGTATTGCTAACTTAATTTTCATGAGAATACTCACTCTGAACTCGTCATGTCTCGGCCCAAATCTCTAACCCTTGTTTTAATTCCTTAATTAGGGTTACCGACCCTTGACGTGGGACCTACATTGTGATATGTGCACCGACTGAAGCATATGACCGAGGTATATCATATTTTTGTATTGATGTGTGCCTAATGTTATGTATTGTATAGACTTACTAAGTCGGTTTGCACAGTTGTAGGCGTCGAGACGAGAGCGGGGACACACCTCAGTAGCGTGCGAGCCAAAGAACCGGGTAGTTAGCATCTTGGCAAGTCTTATTTAATACTAATATGAAGTAAGAAATTACTTATAAGCCAATGGTTGTGTTTGTTAATGTAAATCAAATTAAAGACCTATAGTCGAGTAAATTAAATGGAAAGCATAGGACTAGTCTAGATATACACATTGGCAGATCTAGGAAATAGGTGAGTAATGAAATGGTGTCACTTGAGGTTGAGATAATGGGAGTTAGTGGGATATATGGCAAGAGGTGGACCATTAGATGTTCTTCGGGATACATAAATCCATAGAGATCAAGGGCTAAGAAGGAACATCACCTTAATATATAATATTAGTGATCAAACAACATGCAAACCAAATCACTCATTCATTTTTGCTGGAGAAGAAGTAGGAATTGCTGGAAAGGAGTGAATCATCAAGGTGTTGAAGTAATTCATGGGAGTTGGTGAGAAACTCTCAAGGTAGGGTGCTACATCAACTAGGTATACATCCTTTTAGTTGAAATTAGAACAAGTTCTGGTTTTCGGCTAATTTCAGAGGGTGGATGACTGAGTGTTTGCAATTGATTTATATATTTAGATTCTTCATTTCAAGCTAATAATCCGGCTATAGTGAAGTTTTTAATTTGGTTTTGAAATCATAAAGATATGAATTTTTGAAGTTGCAACACCAAAACTAGAATTCTGCATGTTGTATTAGGAATCAACCTGGGCAATTTAGTCATAATCTGCCCATTTTATATCCAAATTGATCCACACCGGTGGCATTTGAAAGCTTATTTAAATTGGAGTAACTCTGCTCAACTGAAGATATTTTGATTCAAACTTTTTTATGTCCAAACATGCTCTACAAATAGGTACTGGAATGAAAAATGAAAGTTTTGAAAATAAATTTGTTAAGGGCATAACTCTCTAACTACTTGTCCAAATGAGTTGATCTTTTAGTATATTGTATTTGGTATATTTTTCGCCTTGTGACCAAAAATTGAATTTTTAGTAACTATAGATTGGGAGAAATAGATCTTCTAATTCTGCTGATCGGATTAAATCTCAATTAGACCTATGTTTAGTAAAATCATGATATCTCTTTCATTTTAAATCAGAGTTTTGTAAACTAAACCTTTCTGGAAAGCTAAGAGAGAGATAAAAAATAATTGCGTTGATGAAGGATTTGGATATTTCGACCATTTCATGCCTAAAAGCACGTTAAGATGTAGGACTGAAATTGAAACTTAGTTTAGTCTTTAAGGGCTGTTTTAGGAAGATTGATTTAAAGTCTATTGAACCAATTTGAATACACAATAAACACCACTAGATTGAGTTTAAACCCAATATATTTGAACTAATGAGACACCAAACTCAGGAACCTAGAAAAAGGGTATAGGAGACCGAATACAAGATTTGAAGTATCGGGAGGCTAGTAAAGCTAGGACTTTACTTTGTTGTTGTGAGTATACCCAATTAAAACTTTACTTGGCATCTCATTTCTATTAATTTTTGTCCTTGCATGGTCCTTTTGACTATTTTGCCTTTGTATTCTTATATCATGCGTTCTTTGTGTCTATGATCACTTGATGAGTCTAGTTTGCATGATATCCATTCATTTGATTTGATTCATTGATTCTATCTCATGCTATGTCTATTCTTGTTGTTTTAAATGTGAATTGAATGATAAATATCATGCTATTAGGCTAGTGAATATCTTATAAATGTTTAAGAGGACTTGTATTCCTTATTTGTTTAGGTGTGTAGATGTGTCTATGCCTTGACAATCCATACTTATCTTGAACATGAGAAAAGAGGCATCTAGGATGTAAAGGCCGACTAATATGTAGTTAAGTCCTGCGCGGATATGATTAGGGCTTAATTACGGGATTAGACCGGGCGGTGCCCTAGATTAGGAGAGGGGTCGTTACACGTCATTTGTCTTTTTATGATGGCTTGAGTGCAGATCCTAGTATGAGACGGGGCAAGGGAAAGCTACCGGAATACAGAGACGTAGAGCCAGGCTTGTATGTTTGTATATGCATATTTTGTTTTATTTTGGAATTTGGGATTGTGTGAGACATTAGGACTCTGTACTGGTGATATTTTGATACATTGAGGTACATATATGACCGATTATGATATATGGGTTTTTTCACACTAGGTATCAGAGTTAAATTCATGAATTAATTGCTCAGTAGGTGAATTAATAGGATAAAAGACTTCCGCTTTGATTTGTTTGGGTTTAAAATGATCTTAACAGATAACGTCAGTTTAGTAACAATTTAAATAGTAAAACTTGATATTTATTGAGGATAATAACTACTAAATGGTGGATGAGATGGCATGTTGGACACAGATGACACTGGTTGGCCTGGTTGTGGGCCCATATCGGCCTCCGTGGCGGTCCATTTGGAAAATGGGTCGCTACAAATATCGAAAACTTCAGCATTGAAGATGAGTTTTCTACTGTGATTACATCAATATATTAAGAGATCATATAATGACTTTCTTGTAGAAACTTCTTTGTATGTCTTCGGTCAAATGAGGTGGCAAATATATTGTTTCCTTCTTTCTCTGTTGATCAAAAGAAACATGCATTGATTATCTTGCGAGTTTGCAATTGAATATATTCTCATACCTGTACGTAGATGTGTGGGTTAGCAAGGATATCTTATCTAGCTATAAGTGAATCTATTAAGAATATTAGATAAAATTCTGGAATGTCTTCTGTGCCTATAAGTATCGATCAAGTCTTCCTGCATAAACTCACAAAGTTTAAATCATATCATTTTTCATACCTGAGTATTAGTTGAACAAATAATGATAATAAATATTTTACCATATCAATCTCCCCCTTTGTCATTTATTTGTCACAACCTAATACAAAAGGATTATGATATATTTAAACAATCAAAATATGCATTTATAAAGCAAATAAGATCAATATAAATAAGTTAAGGCATGTGTTAACAATAGAGCAAAGTCTTGCAAGGTAAAAGTTAAGAGTTGAATTCAAATTACAGCAGGACCAAATATTGAGACTTAAAAAATTAAAACAGATTGTAGAAACAAGGAAATTGAATTGAAATAGTATAAGTCATAATAAGCTCCCCTATATTGGAGCTATTCTCTCCCTTTGTGACAAAATAAAAGACAAGGGTAAGAGAAAGTAACTCAAGGGATGTATCATATATTAACTAAATGAACTCCCCCTTCATCCTTGCATTGTCTTCCTATTCGAGACATAAATTATCAAAACTCGAACAAGGAAATTAATTAACTACCATATCAGTAGTAAGCACAACGGAAATATAGATGATATAAAAGAGTTGTATCAAAGCAATATGCAAGGACGAAGATAAGCATGGCTCAATAGAACATTTGTGTCATTGCATTGAGATTAGGGCAGACCACGTACATCACTCATGTGAGCTACATTGCACTGCAAGCTTTTTTTAGGTACCCATTTTTACTTCTCCTTTAGAACATGTCTAGCTGCATTGCAGGACCTATCATGCTTGTTGGTTACGACTCTTTGTCAAATAGCTAGATCTTGATACATTTTGCGGCATCGAGGTCGGATATGACCCTTGATGCTGAAAGAAAAACACATCGGCCTGAAACGTGAATGAGCAACTTCATTTTCAACTTTAGTGCCTGTGAAATCTAAGAATTTCATAAGCTTGATTAGGCAGTCTAATTAAGTAATTTCTGATTTTTATTGGAATTATTGTATCAAAGGTGGGACCCACGTTTTACGAACAGGAGATTATAAGTTAAAATATTATTTTTGGTTGTTGTGTGCCTAGTGGACTTATTATAATCTATTCGATGTAAAATAGGGTTGACTTGAGGTGCAAACGCGGTGTCCAAAAGTATTGGAGTGCGTTGGGAATTTTTTCAATTTTTGACGAAATTGAGGTATTTTTCAGGGTTAATTTTGGTTAAAAATCATGAGATAACTATGAAAAATAAAAAAGGAAAATGACAAATGACCAATAAGGGTAGTTGGAAAACAAAGAGGATTGGGTATGTGCAAGGGTAAATAAGTGAATTTCATCTTAAAATTAATGCAAACCAATGTGAAAATGAAAAAGGGGTTTAAACCCAACCCTCATCTCGATTCTTCTTCTCTACGTTGCCGCCTCCAACGATACTTTGCTCTCTCTCTCACTCTCGAACTCTCGGTGCTCCTCCTTCTCACTCTTGGTTGTTCTTCTCCCTCACGGTCTCTCTCCCACACACTATTCTCTCCCTCACGGTCTTTTTTCTTTCATCTCTCACTGTCTTGCCTCTCAACTCTCACTCATTGTCTCTCTCTCTTTCTCAAGTGAAACAGTGGGAGTTTTGGGGATGTGGTGGTGAACGAGAAGATGATTGGCATGGAACAACAAATTAGTGGGCGACGAAGAAAAGTAGAGGGTGAGTTAATTCCATTAGAGGTGAGTCTTGAATTCAAATTAACTTCTTAAAATTCATGGGTTAATTTCACAGATGGTCACTCAATATTACAGTTCGTAACACTTTGGTCCCAAATATATCACTCAACTTTACAAAATGTTTCAACAAAATAACTCCGACCACTCTCCGATCGAAAACCCATTGGTGCTGCTGTCATGGCACTAAGTAGGATTTCATGGGAGGTCACTTAAGTTGTTAAGTGATGACATGGCATGCAACACATACAAACACCCACCCACCCCCTTAGTTCACCCCATACTCGTTACACACACAACACACACACACCCCAACTCGTCTTCCCTGCAGTTCACCCTAAACCCTGTCTTCTTCCTTGCGTTCTCTCCCTCCCCGTCGCTCGCGCTCTCTCCCTCCCTGTCGCTCGCGCTCTCACTTCCCGTCGCTCCCGCTCTCGCTCCCTATCGTTGGCTCGCGCTCTCCCTCCTTCCCTCCCTGTCGCTCGCGGAGCTTCTATCTCCCTATCACTCGCAGAGCTTCAATGTAAGGATTTACAATTAATACTCAGATTTTTGAAGCTAAGTGGGTTTGGTCGTCATTTTTTTCATTGTTTCCGAATTTGTGTCGATACTGGTTTGCTATTTTGTTTAGACTTTTTCACTCAAATTCTCACCACCCCTACTAGAACCAAACAAGCAAAGGAAGCAGAAAATTAAAGGTAAAAGTGGGGGAAAAACACACAAATTAAGAAAGAGGAAAGTAGGAAAAACACAGAGTTTGGTATCATGTCAAAGTACTGACTCGATTATGGGAAAAAACTTGAATGAAATTAACTTTTTCAAGCGAACTTTGATTTCAATAATGAAGAATGGTGAGTCTGTAGCAATGATTCTTTGCATTTGCTAGGGGGTGAAAGCATTTAAAGATTGTTTTTCTTGCTGGGTTCCAGTACACTTAAAAATTAAAGCAACTCTATTGATGGGAACAAGTGAGGAATCTGTATTTAAAGCATGGTATATGAAAGTAGAATGATTGATTATTAAGGCTATTCAATGCAATTACTCATTTTTATTCTTAACAGCTAAAGAAATCGCTTTGGAGATGAGCATTTAAAATTGTACATGAAGGCCCTTCATGCCAAGAAATATGAATATTATGATTGAGTTAGTGACTTTTTGAGTATATTTAACTATTTGGTTTTCATGGTTTTGTACACGTCAAGGGACATTTTTAACATTCTTATCATTGCAGGGATTATTTTCACAATGGAGATGATGGTCAAGAAGAAGTGGAGCCTGACTTAGAACAAAGATATTTTGGGTCCCTAGATATTAGAGAGCAAGAATTAATGGACTTAGAGGTTAGTCAGCAAGTAGAAGTGGAACCTCCAAAAGAACAAGACAATGGAACAATTCAACATGATGAACTAGAAGCGGATGAGGGTAATGATTTTTTTGAGAGTGACAATGATGTTGAGGATGATGATGACTATCAAGAAGTTGTTGACGAACAACTGTACAGTAGAAAAAGAGAAAGGCCTAAGGATATTGCTCCACTTCATAGTAGTATGCAGCATCCGATGAGCTCCACATAGATGATGATTCCGATGGATCTGAGAAGATGAGGTATCTAGAGTTTCATGAGTTCAAAGATATGGGAGACCCCACAACTCCAATTAGGCATGAAATTATCTTCTTTCAAGACATTTAAGCTGGCATGCAGGAATTGGGGAATTCAAAATAAGGGACAAATATGATTTACTACGAATGATAGGAAATGGTGCATATGTAAATGCCAACGCTTCAAGTCTAGCAATTGTGAGCTTCAAATTTTTGCTTCTCACGTGGGTAAAGATGACTCGGCAGTTCAAATCAAGTCAATTAACTTGACCCACTCATGTACCAAAGTGAACAAGAATTATCACGTGACTTCTGATTGGCTTGCAGAAAAGTATATTGAACAATTTCGAGTGGACCTAAATTGGTCAGTATCGGGTATTATACAAAGATTTAAGAATGACTTGAAGTTCCATATAAGTCGAATGAAAGCTTGGAGAGCAAAGAGTAAAGCAATGGAGATGATGGATGGAGACGAGAAGAACCAATACCTGAAACTTAATTAGTACGCACTTAAGCTGCAAAAAACAAATCCGGGCACAACAGTCAAAATGACGCAGCAACTAGGGGTATTTCAAGGCATATATATATGCCTTACTCCATTGAAAAATGCTTTCAACTCAGGATGTAGGCCTTTGATTTCTCTTGATGGTTGTTGGTTAAAGTGTCAATATAAGGGACAATTACTTATTGCAGTAGGGATAGACCCAAATGATTGTGTATTTCCCACAGCTTATGCAGTGGTTCAAGTTGAGAGTAAAGGCACATGGCAATGGTTTTTAGAATTACTTAAGGATGGCTTAAACATTGTCAACAGCTATAGCGTTGCTTTCATGTCGGATAGGCAAAAGGTACAATTTCTTTTCATGTTTGTTTTTCATAATGCAAGTTTGATTTCATTATTTACTCCTTGAAGTTCACTCTCTCTGCAAGGACTTGTTAGCATTGTTAAATCGATTTTCCCTAATTCAGAACATAGACATTGTGTGAGGCACTTGTACACAAATTTCAGAATAAGGTTTAAGGGAATGGAACTTAAGCAAATGTTGTGGAGTGCAGCTAAGGCCACATATCGCGAGAGAATGATCTTTTGGTTAGATGAGTTGGAGAAGGTTAATAGAGATGCTAGATTGTGGTTGAACGAGGTTCCCATCGAATCTTGGTGTAGGGCTAATTTCCAAACACGCCCTAAATGTGATATGTTGCTTGATAATTTGTGTGAGTGCTTCAATCGATACATTTTAAATGTCAGGGATAGAGGAATCATTGACATGCTAGAGATGATAAAGGTAAAGTTAATGCGGAGGCTCAGGCGCAAAAAAGAGGATATGCAAAGAATCATTGCTAAGGGGAGAGAGCGAATATGTCCTAAGATTCTAAAAAAGCTTGAGAAACTTAAAGATGAGCATACTTTATGTTGTTGAGTACTCGGGTGGCCCTTCTGTGTCATGTCATGGACACGGTAAGACATATGTGGTAAACATGATGGACTTGTGTTGTGATTGTGGGAAATGACAGCTTACGGGCATTCCGTGCGAGCATGCGGTGGCAGCTATTATGGGAAATGATGGGGACCCAGTAGATTACATCAATGAGTGTTACAATATAAGCACTTACATGAATGTGTACTCACACTATATTAACCCAATAGAACGTGAGGAACTATGGCCTAAACCAGCGGAAGCTGTGCAACCAGTTAAACCACCAGCACAAGTCAAAAAAAGAAGAGGAAGAAAAGTAACAACAAGTGAAAGGAGCCTGAGGAAATAGAGATTGCGTCTACACAGAAAAGATGTCTAAGAAGGGCACAGTACGTATGACTTGTCAAATTGGCCATGTTGAAGGTCATAATAAACGCCATCATAGTAAGGGTCAAAATAAGGTATATCTTTATTGATTATAAAAGTGTATAAGTTTTTAAAACACTTGTTATATTTTTGTTTGATGTGACTTCACATTTATATGATATTTAGAAAAAGAAAGGGCGAAGTGAAGGAGTTCAAGTGGATGGAAATTCTACATGTGGCGAGGCACCTCTTGAGCAGGTATGTATGTTACATTGTTGGAGGGATTGGAATGGTTTGGAATTGAATTCCATAATTATTGGTGGATTTCTATAGTAATGTGTGGTTTTACTTTCTTGTCATTAATAATGTATTTGAAATTTTGACAGCGTAACCTTTTTAAAACTAATGCTACAAATGCGAGTGCTTCCCAACCCCTTCCTGCAATGCCAAGTATGATGAACTTTTCACAACCTATTTCGAGGATTTCTCCAAAATTAAGAGCGAAAATTCCAGTTGTTCGACATCGTGGCGGTGGAAGAGGTGGAGTAATCAGAAGAGGTGGAATAATTGGAAGAGGTGGATGATGTACAAACGATGGGATTGTTTTTTGGATATATAGGTGAAATTTCCATGTTGGATGATGCACAAAGGATGGGACTATTTTTCGGTAGTAGGTAGACATGTTTTTTGGTGCCTGTGTAGTGGCAACCCATTTTTTGTAATGACAATCTATGTTTGGTGAGAATCAGCTGTTCCGATATCAATATTTGCACATTTTTCCCCTATTAATCATAACTGCAAAAATGGAGTTGATATCTTCTTATTTAAGACCAATGTATGTTGAGGATACCATTTATGAAATCATGGAAAAACAACAAGGTGAGAGGAACCATATAAATGAATTCAACACATAGTTTCTATTTTCATTCAAAAGCTACAAAACCATAATACAAGCTTTGGCATAAGTTTTACACAAAATGATACTACAACTTCTCCTTTCGATTCCAACTGAAGATGACTATTTCGTTTCTCTTCCAACTGTTGTGTTTACTTGTATGCAATGAAGCCAAACAACGATACAATGGCCACTAAGCATGACCAACATGCAACTGCACAACCGTTGAGTTTCCTTCGCCTATTAAGCTCATCTTGCAACCTCTTCTCGCTTTTCATTCGGTCTAACTTCCTCAACAACCCATTTATAACAATCGTTGCCCTGTCAATCATTTCAGGATCAAGCCACTTAAAGTATTCGCATCCGCATCTATGCTGCAGATAAACGAAAATCTTCATTTAATTTCCTTCATATGAATAAAATTTAAAAATTTCATAGATTATACACGTTTCCATACAAATCGTGTAGTTCCTGCATCTATAAAATTGTCGACCTGAATTTGTACCTGTCCACGAGGTGAACACCACTGCTGGCACGCCGCATTGACAATACTCGTGTCTTTTGACGAACTCCATGATTTCTGGTCAAGATACAAATATAATAATGTAGCTACAAACAAACATACTATTGTCAATAAAATTACATTCATGATATCAAGAAAAACAACAAACAAAGCTTCAACTAAGAATATCAATATGCAATGCAATCCATATCAACTTTCCTTTTTTATTACACTTTATGAGCATGACCAACATGCACCACCCTGATGTACACAATTGAGATCAGCAGAGGACCCAAAAATTAAAAAAATAAAACATGTCCTCCAGTTGAGTACAAGATCAAAAACATAATACTACAGTGCAGTCTATTGTTCACAAAAAAAAAAAATGAAAAACTACACCGCAGTGATCTAATATCTTGTATAGGATGGCCCATCACAACTAAATGATGAAACAAACTCCAATACTCCACATCAAACATGATTTGAGCTAGAAGCTGAACTTCGATGCATTCCCTGCAATGATAAGAATGTTAAAAATGTCCCTTGACATGTACAAAACCATGAAAACCAAATAGTTAAATATACTAAAAAAGTCACTAACTCAATCATAATGTTCATATTTCTTGGCATGAGGGGCCTTCATGTACATTTTTAAATGCTCATCTCCAAAGAGATTTCTTTAGCTGTTAAGAATAAAAATGAGTAATTGCATTGAATAGCCTTAATAATCATTCCGCTTTCATATACCATGCTTTAAATACAGATTCCTCACTTGTTCACATCAATAGAGTTGCTCTAATTTTTAACTATACTGAAACCCAACAAGAAAATCAATCTTTAAATGATTTCACCCCCTAGCAAATGCAAAGAATCATTGCTAGAGACTCACCATGCTTTAAATACAGATTCCTCACTTGTTCCCGTTTTCCTCTTTCTTAATTTGTGTGTTTTCCCCCACTTTTACCTTTGATTTTCTGCTTCCTTTGCTTGTTTGGTTCTAGTAGGGGTGGTGAAAATTTGAGTGAAAAAGTCTAAACAAAATAGCAAACCAGTATCGACACAAATTCGGAAACAATGAAAAAATGACGACCAAACCCACTTAGCTTCAAAAATCTGAGTATTAATTGTAAATCCTTACATTAAAGCTCCGCGAGCGACAGGGAGATCGAAGCTCCGCGAGCGACTGGGAGAGAGGGAAGGAGAGCGCGAGCCAATGACAAGGAGCGAGAGCACAAGCGACGGGGAGGGAGAGCGCGAGCGACAGGGAGGGAGAGAACGCGAGCGACGAGGAGGGAGAGCCCGAGCGACAAGGAGGGAGAGAGCGCGAGCGACAGGGAGGGAGAGAGTGCGAGGAAGAAAATGGGGTTTAGGGTGAACTGCAGGGAAGACGACTTGGGGGTTGTGTGTGTTGTGTGTGTAATGAGTGTGGGGTGAACTAAGGGGGTGGGTGGGTGTTTGTATGGGTTGCATGCCATGTTATCACTTAAAAACATAAGTGACCTCCCATGAAATCCTACGTGGTGCCACGTCAGCAGCGCCGGTGGGGTTTTAACCGGAGAGTGGTAAAAGTTATTTTGTTGAAACATTTTGTAAAGTTGAGTGATATATTTGGGATAAATATAAGCTTAGTGACCAAAGTGTTACGAACTGTAATCTTGAGTGACCTTCCGTGAAATTAACCCAAAATTCATTGATTAGTAGCGAAAATAGGCCACTACTTTGAGGTGAGTTCGAGTTTAATTCGTATTTATTCAATTGGGAATAAAGTTGTGTTGTTGTTGTTGTGTGGAACTCCACCTATGTTGTACACTATGTGCGCTACATAGCCGGTCCCAAGTCTGGATAAAGGAGGAGGGTTGCGATAGGTTGACAGCCAGCGTAAAACTTTTGTCACTTTTCAAGAAAAAAAAAAATTTGGGACTGAGGCTATGTTGTTGTTGTTGTTGTTGTTGTGTGGGTTTATGGGGTTCGATTAGGGAGAAAATAAAGGGAGATGGTAACGATGTGTAGACGTTCTATTCTTTTTATTGTTGTTTGTTGTTGTTGGTGGAATTTGATAGTGATAAACTTTGATTTGTGTTGTATGGTTGTTGTGATGATGAATTGGTTGTTGTTTGAGGTTGTTATTGTGAATATTGTTGTTGTTGTGGTGCTGTTGTAGGTAGTGTTGTTACTGTCATTAATGGATAGGGTAGTTAGAAGTGGAAACAAATGGGTTGTAGTGGATGTTGTGACTTTATTTGTGATTAAGTTTGCTTGCTAGGGGAGCCATGAATTGGTGTTTTATTTGGGTTTTGAATATAACTTTAGGAAATTGTATGTTTTTGATATTCTGCAGTTTTATTTTCATGTCATGTTGGGGTCTAATTTTGAAAGATTAAACGATTGATTTTGGTCAAACTTACACATTGGTTTTGATGTTTATATATCCAATTAGGTCCCTTAGAATCAGCTTGAGGTTTCGAAAAGGTTTCGTAGGTTAATTGGAGTCAAAATGGTTGCATAAAAAACTAGTTTTGTAGAACTTCTACTGTAGTCTAGTTTCTAGACTACTTTGAGGCAATGATCCGGGCAATCAAACGAATGGTTTTGAGCAAAATCTTTTATGGGTTTTCATGTTTATATATCAAGCTTAACCCCCGCAAATCGGATTTTGATTTGGAGAAGGTTTGGTAGTGTTTTGAAGGCTAAAAAGCAGGCCAAAAAATCAGGACTGCACTCTTATTTTTACTATTTTGAGTAGGCATGTTGGTGAATTGATTTGAGATATCGAATTAGGTCCGATTGAATTGCGAATGGGTTAGTTTTAATTTTAGTATAACCCACTTTGATGATCAATAAAGATTGTGGCCATTGGAGTTTGTTTGATCAATGAAAAATAAGGTAAAGCATAGCATGTTAATATGGTTCAAAACTGTCCAATTATGACAGTTGCGACTTAGCAAATTTTGATAATGTCTTAAATGGATATTTGTTATCCAAATGAACTAAGATTGGACCTTTTGAAATCCTTATGTATCCTTTAGAAAGAACCTATGCTCGGACCTTGATACAACTTTTAAGTTGGTGAAACATGGTCGTGAAAATGGCAAAAACCAATGAACTAAATTAATTAGTTAATAAAATGAATGGTATTGATTGATGGTCAAATAGAGTTCTAACTCTAAATGTTGAATTGTGATTAATAGGACTTGTTGAAATATGTGAAAGCCGAGGGAAACATTGTGTGGGGCTTCGTAACCAACTTTGAGTTGGTTGGACTGTAAGTAAACCTTACAGTGGTCTTTACTATTTATGGAATTATCTTTGTACATGCATTTGTGTTTAGTTTGCATTGCGTTTCGCATCATTCTTGGTCATGCATACATGGCATCCGGATAGAGTTGTCCATGCTATGGGTCGTAAGAGTGCGAGGTGCTCCACTTCAGACTAAACGTACTGCAGGCGGGTAATGTCGACTCCGGATAACATGCATTGGACTTCCATTATTGTTTTAGGTTCATTCTTAGGTCGGTCAACCTATTTTTGAACCTTAAATAGTAGTGTAAAGGTTTCACGTTGTTATATAAATTTTTTGTTATTTGTAAATGCAATTACATGTTGCCATGTCTTTAGACTAACATTTGCAGGAGTACAGAGTAGTGTAGGAGTTTACTTACTTGACATCTTCGAGTTGTTTTTGATGATGTCAGATTCTCAGTGTAGACAAGGAAGAACATACTAGACTCGAAGACTTCGTGAATGTTTTAAATTCTTAAAGTTTAATTTTCTTGTTGTTATCACTTTATATATATTATTTTGGGCTTTGGGATGAGTGTAGGTTGTGAAAGTACTTTTGAATAGGTTATGCGAGTCTCATAAATTAGTTTACAGTAGGTTACGAGGTTTATATTCCAGTTTTGGTTTATTTGGGATTGTAAAGGTGTAACTGAGTATCGAAGACTCTGAATTAGTTTGTAAACTTGAATTTGATATTTATTATGAATAGCGGGGAGTTATGAGTCCTTTTAGGCATCTCCCTATTCTGTTGTCTATTAGGTGATTTTTTCGGCATACCGCTTTTACGGGAGGTATTGTTGAATTTTTACAAAATTCAAAAAATAATTCGTAGTATTTCTTAATTTGCTCCAATTAAACAAATCATGAATTGAGTTTCATTGAGGATATAAATTTAGTTTTGGAGCATTATTGAGGATTGAATTAAAGATTATTTTGAGGTTAAATTAATTGAATGGACTAGGTGCCTAATCAGAGGTAATTGGGCTAAGTTAGGGCTTAAAGAGACGGGCCTTGATCGGCTCATTTTCATTTCTATTAACAAATGGAATTGATTCACGTTTCTTTGAAGTTGACCCTTTACTTATATAGCTAAGACCTTTGTGGTCTCAAGAGTCTTTCCCCATTTTCAAGATGTAATTGAGCTTTGCTTTTCCTTTATTCAACTTATAAGAGTTGATTCGGAAAGTTCGAGGGCCTTTTTGACTTCTAACAATTCCTCTATGGCATTAAGTTGGTATTGCAAGGCTATGATTTCTCTTGACATTAAGATATTTTGTCAACTGTCTCTGACCATTTCAAATAGATCTTTGCATACACTTCTTTCAAATCTACATTATCAACAGAATTAGTGGAATATTAATTTGAATCATAAGTTCAAGGAATTACCTGATATGTTGTATTGGAGTCTGTGGATACAACAAGTGTTGTAGGTACAGTAGATGTTGTGGCTACAGTTACAGTTGTAGGTAAGGTAAAGGAATCACTAGATTCTTTGAATATTGCATAAGCAAAATCAACATAATTGTTGTGATGTTCACTTTATTTTCGACATCATCATTTCCTTCGAAAATATCTTGAAGGATCTCCCAAGCTGTTTTAGCTTTTTTGCATGAAGAAACTAACTTGAGATGGACATGATTTACCGCATTGAATATCGCATTCAATGTTTTTGCATTAGAAAGAAATAATATCTCCTTGGCCTCTGTTCAAATGTTGATATTCTTTGGCGCACCATTAAGAAAAGGGACAAAATATCCATTTTCTATTGCTCTCCACGTCGTCACATCAAGTGATAAAATGAATGCTTTTATTCATAATTTCCAATCCATAGAATTTGTACCATTGAGCAATGATGGTTTTGTTGTAGATGCTCCTTCTGGCTGATTTGATTCCAATAATAGATCCTTCAAGAAATTTATCTTGTCAGTATCTCACCTTCCTTGACACAAAAAGGATCCTAAGTGTTTTTTCTAATACCACTTGTAAACACTCAATTCACTGCAACCATGAAAAACAACAACAAAGCAAGCAAAAATAAATAAATAAATAAATGAACACACAAAATTGTTATCACAGTTCGGACCTCCCGTCTTACGTCTACGGGGCCACGCTCAGGTTTAGAATCCACTAAGAGAAAATGATGTACAAATTTATGCAAAGTTTCTAACTAGTGACCCATCATCTAAGTAACGGCCCGAAAATTTGACTTGTGCCACGTGTCAAGTCAAGGTCGTATGTGAGACCCCACTCGTCGAATACGTATGTCTGAATCTTGAGTGGAGACACAAAGAATGTTCAATTTAAGATTTTAATGCTAATTGTTGAGAAAAGTATACGTGGAGAATTCGGGAGTCGAAACACGAACAAGGGTGCGCCTCGAGTCGCATGTCGATGTGGACCGAGATAGCGGCGTAATGTGGCTATAGCGATTTTAATGTGGTCACATAAAAAAGGAAGTAAAAATTAAAATGTGTATAAATATGTATATATACGTATATATAAAAAAGGGATTTGGATAAGAATCAGATGGAGAGAGAGAGAGAGAGAGAGAGAGGGAGGGAGAGTAAGTGATGGCGGAGAGAGGAGGAGAGAGACGGCGGACGGCGACGACGACGACGGCAGATCGGAGACGACGCGGACCAGCGGCGACTCCCGAGCTGAGGCGTCGATCGGTAGCAGATGGCAGGACGAGCGGCGCGGCTCCGCGAGGCCGCAGACAAGCTGCAGCAGTGGCAAGGCAGCGGTGGCGGCGACGACCCGCCATCTTCGTCAACCAACGTCGACGGTGCGAGCAGCGAGGACGAGCAGCTCGGCGGGCCAGCGATGACGCGGAGGCCGCGGATGGCGAGTCCAGCACCAGGAGGTGGCGCAGCTCCACAGCGGCAGCGGCGCGACTGATCGGCGGCGACGACGGCACGGCGCAGCATGGCGAGGCAACACCAAACGGGTGCGGGTGAGTGCGACGAGCAGCGATTACCGGCGAGCAAGCGGTGGCGCGCGCAGCAAGAAGCACGGCGGCGCCGACAAACTGAAAGTTGCGTGACAGCGACGCTGGCGTGGCAACAACGCGATGAACGGCGCGGTGGCGCGTTGTCGACCGATCGGAGGCATGACTTCGATGAGTTTGACGACGCGAGGGATTCAAATGATTTTGAAGGCCATGGTGAGTTTTATTTCACCAAGTTTAATTGTGACTTGTCTGATTTTAATAAATAGTATAAATGGACACCAGGGACTCAGGAGTCGATGTTGGGTACGCTAATCGAGGTGTGAGCGGACGTTTATGGACGAATTGGATTATTCGCGAAAACTGTGAGTAAACCAGTGAGGAAATATACAGTAGTTCCTTTCATTCTATTGGTTATTGTTCACTGCATTGTGATAGCTTCTTTTCATTCTTGTTGATTGCTGCTTGGTGATAGCTATCTTTGAAATTATTATCAGTTGAGTGGTCCATTAGCAAGTGAGTCATGGTTATTGTTTATCTGCGATATGAGACGGTTAGGGCTGGGAGGCAGGGGTCTCATCCTAAACCCTATGTCTTTTGTGGTCGTCCGTCGATATCTCCCAATTGAGTGTACGTTGGGGGCTCTTATCTGGGTCCGTGGGTGTTCCATAGTCACACGGGCTAAGGCTGGGAGGCATGTGTTTCGTCCAAGAGCCGGGTCTGTGGATGTCTCATAGTCACAAGGGTTAGGGCTGCGAGGTTGGGGCCTCGTCCTAAACCTGAGTCTGCTGGGCTTTTGCCGCGACTCAACGACCTTTTGGTCGGGACTCCTTGTTATTTAGCATCACTCATCGATTGATTTATTACAGTCTTTGATATTCATGCGTTATATGTTTCTTTTCTTTCTAATTGCATGAATTCGACTATTTTAGTTATGTTTTTGAAATGATGTATATGTCCTACTGGATTTACTTACCTGGGCTCGTCAATTTTGGGTTTGACTGAGTGCAGAGTCGCAAACGAGTAGCAGAAGGAAAGCTCAATTGCTAGGTGAATTTGTGTATATCATGTATTACTCTCCTCTATTGATAACATATTTATTGGGTTCCACAATTAGGTTGCCTAACTTTTTGACATTTCGGTTGAGATATTTATTTGTAGTAATTGCTTCCGCTATAGTGTAAAACTTGAAAACTATTAATAACTCAACTTAAAATTGTGACTTTATGTATAATGATGGATTGGAAGGCTGACTAGGCTGCGTTGACCTTGCGAGACTGGCTCGGGGGTCCACGTGAGCTTGGGCTGGACGGGGCCCAGTTTGTGGAAAATTGGGGTCGTCACAGTTGGTATCAGAGCCGAAGGTTTTAATACTCGACTCTTGATTTAAATCACAAGCCATAGAGACGCAAACCAGCGGAAGTTAGGAATGGTTGAACTTAGAGTGGAACCCTACGATCCTTACCTAAGTCTTCATTAGGAAGTTAGGAGAGTTGGGGAAACTATCGATAGATATACGATATAACCGTATTTACTCTTGTGTATCACGTGAGACATGATGAGTAAATTGAAAAAAATGTATGATAAATTTATCGGATGTAGAGAAATGGATTAGGTCCAGCTCAGTGGTACAAGTTTTGCAAAATCTGTGGTCTTAAGGATGCAGGTTCGAGACTTGGGAGGCAAAAATAAATAAATAAATAAATAATTTTGTGAGACAAGTGGGATTACGCAGACTTTAAGGGAGCAGAATGTTGAGATGACTTGAGAGCTAACGATTACATCATGTACGGACTCCTTAGCTTTGACGAAAGTTTTGGAGCGGTAGTAGTGGATCAAAAGCCCAAGTAACTCCTCGTTAGTGACACTAACCATTTATAGTCTCAGGGTTGGTGAAGGCGACCACCACCTTTAGGGACTTATAAATGAATTATGTGTTAAGGTAGAGTCTGCAAATTGTTCTAAAAGTTAGCTGCCACCTAAGTATAAATCCTACGAGATTGTACATTTCAAGAATTATCACCTGCTAAAACATACAACAAGGAGTACATGTTAATCGAGATAGGACTCTATTCAGGATGGGTGTGCTTTTACAGGTCACAACCCACCTGAAACATCTCCAGTTTAGGCAGGGCCTACAGTGGTCGAGGAGGCGTAGGTTCAGATTGAACTCGTACTTCCTATATATGAGACATTACATGAGGAGATGCTGAGCATGCCAACTGATATGGGAATTAGAAGGACGACTATGGCGAGGCGGTCTTGCGAGTTTCAACGACTTCACTCGAAAAAGCTCACGGTGGTACGAATCTCGGAGCAGCAAAGGTTCATGACGTCTTGGCCACACTAGATCATATGAGGTCGAGCATCTTATCAACTTCGTTGTTCGGCGAGGCCGATGTCTAGTTGCGCACTATGGTGGCGTTGATGGGGACGCTCAAGGATTGGGCTGAGTTCAAGAATGGTGATACATTATATGGGTCAGTATCTACGCTTGATAGAGTAGGCAGAAGTGCAGTCGATACTGACGCCGACCATTCTTACTACTTTCTACACGGTCTACTGGACTCGATTGGGTCTGGGGTAGTGACGACGGCTCAAACACATGATCAGAGAAAAACGAGGGATAGACGTTCGTGACAAAGAAATTAACCTCAAGGCGTATTGTGTTTCCACCATATGCGGCGTATATGGCGCCAGTGTTAGATGGTCCAGCGTAGAGTGACTCTAGTACATTACAGCAGCCAGCATCGTCAGATACTTAGGAGTGGCTAGAGACAGGGTCAGAGATCTAGTCGAGTGCACTAACAAGGATAGTGATCTAGTCATGCACAGGGACAAAGACATGGACATGGTCCATCTGGATCGGGATTTCAACGTATCTGTATGGGCGTATGGACAGCCAGGTACAACAGAGCCATAAACAAATTCATGCTACTGCCAGGTCAGGTCTGACTACTATCCATCGTAACCCGATAGAGGGTACGAGTTTGGTTGAAACTCACTCGATCAAAGAGACTAACAGATAGTCAGAGACTGATTTACCTTCTCGGGGAAATACAGCGGATATACGTATGTTAGTAACAGTGGATCATGAGATTAAAATGTTCATTTGTATTCCAATATATGTTTCGAGGATGTTGCCATGACATATATTGATGGGAGGAGACAGATGGTGTGTTCTTTGCTTGGAGGTCTCGGAGGAGCCAGCCCGTCACGGAGGAGCCCAGCTTGTCGCAGAGGAGCCCAGCCCTACAGAGTAAGATTGGGGTATGGCCTTGGGCGAGTATGGCCTTGGGCGGGTATGGCCTAGGGTCTTCATTCATAAAACACCATTGTCCTTTGAGACTTGCTTCAATTTTGAGGACAAAATTATAATTCATTGGGAAGATTGTAACGGCCCGAAAATTTGACTTGTGCCACGTGTCAAGTCAAGGTCGTATGTGGGACCTCACTCGTCGAATACGTATGTCTGAATCTTGAGTGGAGACACCGAGAATGTTCAATTTAAGATTGTAATGCTAATTATTGAGAAAAGTATACGTGGGGAATTCGAGGAGCCGAAACACGAACGGGCGCGCGCCTCGAGTCGCGTGTCGACATGGACTAAGATAGCGGCGTAATGTGGCTATAGTGATTTTAATATGGTCACATCAAATATACAGTGGTTCATTTCATTCTATGGATTATTGTTCACTGCTTTGTGATAGCTTCTTTTCATTCTTGTTGATTGCTGCTTGGTGATAGCTATCTTTGAAATTGTTGTCGGTTGAGTGGTCCACTGGCAAGTGAGTCATGGTTATTGTTTATCTGTGATATGAGAGGGTTAGAGCTGGGAGGCAGGAGTCTCGTCTTAAACCCGATGTCTTTCCTGGTCGTCCGTCGATATCTCCCAATTGAGTGTACGTTGGGGGCTCTTATCAGGGTCCGTGGATGTTCCATAGTCGCACGGGCTAGGGCTGGGAGGCAGGTGTCTCACTATAAGAAAAATGATATTTAGAAATGGAATTAGCAACGGAATTAAGTTCCGTTGCTAAGAAAAAGTGGTCAGAGATGGACTAATTGAGAGACGGAATAGAGAGAGATCAGAGACGAAAATAGAGACGGAATTAAATTTCGTCTCCAAATAATGGCGCCAACATTCCCACCAAAACTTTCTTTTTTATAACCGTTTATCAAATCTCGAGATTCGTGCGTGCTTCAATCTAGATGCCCCAAAAATGGGGACCAACCATAATAGAACTCTCTCATCTCTCTCTCTCTACCGATTCCCTCACCGCTCTCTCTCTCTCTCTCAACGAAATCTCTCTCCCTTACCGCTCCCTCTCTCTCTCTCTCTCACCGCTCTATGCTCTCTCTCTCTCTCTCACACAGTCACCACTCTCTGCTCTCTCTCTCTCTCTCTCTCACCGCTCTCTGCTCTCTCTCTCACCGCTCTCTCTCACCGGATCTCACTCACCATCAACTCTCTCTCTCTCACTGAAATCTCTCTCCCAAACCCTTAATCTTTATCGTCGCTGCTTTTCAGGTTGCGATGAGGCCGTCGGGTGTGCCGTCGCCGTTTGCCGGAGATTGGAGCCTCCGAAGCCCTAAGTCGTCGCCGCTGTTCGCCGCACCCTAACCCATCGCCACACCCTAAACCGTCGCTGCTGTACCTCGCCATCTCCGAAGCAAGAACCATTTAATTTTAGTATTACTCATCTGTCATATTTCGTTTAGGTTTTGATTGTTTTCCTGTTTTCTTTGTTGTGAACATATGTTATTGAAAGTCTGAATTCTTTTGAAGAAATGATTGATTTTGCATGCATTTATGTTCTATAACTTGTGCTAATTTGATTTGTTTGAATAGTTGATTTTTTATTAAAATGTATTTGTTAGAAGTTTAGTTTGAAAATGCTTAATTTTTCATGGTTTATTTGATGGGTTTTGATTCTTTTTTATATACATGTTGTCATTGTGGCTTGGCTTTGAAATTGACATTGTTTTGGTGGCATTGAATTGTTTTGGGGCTTCTGTTGTTCCTTTTGTGCAGCTGATCTGGTGATAAGGGTACATACTTTTATGGGTCTCAGTCCTTTGCTTTTCTTTTTCATTTGAATCCAAATACAATCTGATCATTTTTTCCCATAAATTTCATCCTAATACAGTTTTATAGACTATAGTTTCATTGATTAGGAGGTTTATATCATCAAAGATATTGGCTTCTAAGAAAGTTTTGAATCTTCTTTTACTTACACGATTTTCTCGGATTTGATCTTTAAAGTTTTGTGTTCCAAGTTTTCCGAAGTTGGGAGAATTTCAATCGCGAAGCTTAAATTCGGTCTTCGACTCTCCATCATCTCCACAAATTAAAAACATTTCAAGTTTTTTAGGATTGTAGAGTGTTGAATTTGTTTGCCTTATCCTAGCTACATTTGTGGTTACATGAATCCCCTTCCTCTATTCTGCTTTATCACAGATTCACGGACTAGTGTTGACTGTTATGTGCTTTTCTTGTGATATTAACTATTAAGCGAATAAGAGAAAATGTATTGTATATGTTACGTTTTTGTGTCAAAAGTGTTTATCTTAGACTTAAGCTTGACTAGGATTTGTTTATTTTCTTTTCTAATATGATTTCTGCAGCCAAATTTGGTGTGCTATACCAAGGACCAACTCATGCTGAATTTTTCTCAACCTATATCATATCAATTGCTCAACTAAACTGTTTGAGTTTTTTTTTATCAACCACAGTCAAAGGACGGTGTTAATAGTTTTGGTGGTTTAGGATTTGTTTATTTGTTTAATTCGTGTTTCCGGTTATCATTCCCAATATATCCTTCCTCATTTTTCATTATTTTCTGACCATGTATTCCTTATTTTCTTCATTTAATTATCACAATCGACAAAATATCTTACATGGTTTGGGTCGTTTTCTAACTGGTGACATGATATATGTCCCTTACCATAGTTTCTTGATGTTCTATGCAAGTTTATGTATGTGTCACTTGGATTGAAACCCTTAAAGGATTCATTGCTTTCGCTTTATCTCAAACTTATATTTGCATAATTGGGACAAAGAAAAATCTCATTAGACGTTTTTAATGATAGGTTTTGATTCTCAATTATTAGATGATTTGGATCATATCTACTACTTCTTGTATGGCAGATGGACTGTGGACTTATTATAATGATGGAACATGGCCATCATCTTTCGCCGTTGCACCAGATTTGATATGAAGGAGGTATTCCCTATTTGTTGGCTACTTTTTTTTACTACTTATTAGAAGACCATGTCAGTTCTATGGCTACTATGTTGCCTCACGGCTCAATGGTTTGCCGAGTCGACAAGCGTGAGAAGTGACAATAAAATTGCTTGCTAGTTCAGTTAAAGAGACAACAAGCATGATATCAAGTTTAGCTTAAGACTAGGCAAGATCTTTGCTTTTTTTACATTTTCTTTGGTCTTGCAGATAGCACCGTTGCTTGAAGCACTTCAGAAGTATTAGCCATCTTTAAGTTGTAGTGGTTCCTCAACTTGCCATGGTGGAAAAGGACCCTTTTGGGCTCACGAGGTGGTTATCAATCATAAAAATGCAAATTTTTCATTGCCTTTGTGATCTATCATAGTATACACCCTAACAATGAATTCTTTCTTCTTATCGATGTGGTGGACAATGTGGCTCGCTCACTGGCAGTGGGGTAAGTTTCTAATTTGGTTCTGGTCGTCAAAGTTCAGTGCGTATTTAGTTCATCTTAGATCTTTAGGTTTAGTCCTTGTTAAGAGTGTGCAGATTTTCTATTTATTTTATGGTATCAAACGCAGCACGTGCATGAAGCAATCCGAAATGTTTTACTCGTTATAGCAGAAGTGCCAAATAAATAGCTCTACTCATTGAAGATTGCTCGTAGTGATACAATGTGTATTAATGTATTTATAGTGAGTTTTTTTTTCGCATATATTTTGTTTGAAAAATAGCTGATACTGTGATGTGAAATAATGCAGATTGATAGATCAAATAGTTTAGTGGCATAGGGTTTTCTATATAGCCTAACTTTCATATTCTGTAAAGATAGTTTAGTAGCACTTATATGAAGTAATTTATTGCTTCTTTACAATTGCAACATTTTACATTTTATTTCACGTTGAATAGTCTTATTAAAATTATTTGCGAATTTCAAGTGATCAAAGTATTGGTGAAGTTCTCTTCAAAAACAAAAGTCTTGGTGAAGTTGATTTTCGAATTTCGATTTAGTGTTCATGGTACTACGCCATTTGGTTTAGGCAAAAGAGTTCCCTTGGATGATTTTTCTGCTTCTTCATGTGGTAGCAGTTTCGGATCACATTACTAGTTTAATGGAAATTCATATGATTATGCTTTAAACCTGAATCTGGCAAGTCTCAAACAATTCAAGCTTATATTCCAAAAGTATGCTCTAGATTGAACTCCTAGTCTTATTATTTTTATATCATGTGATATTCATTATCTTTCATCACTGTCCAATTTGCTCTATTTTCTTCTCTTTCTCCATCTGTATCGACTTACTACAAATGTTATGTATGTCTTAACCAGAGCATCACTTAGTATGTATACTAGCTGTCTTAACTGGTTCTCTCCCATTTTATGCCTTGGTGGGGCTTCCTCTATCATTTTATAGATGTGTAGCACGATCTTTCACTTTGTTGTTGTTTTTGTTTTTTGTTTTTGTTTTTGTTTTTGTTTTTGTTTTTGTTTTTTTGTTTTTCTGGAAGCCTAAACAGGCCGCTTTATTGTTACTTTAAGTTTAACATTAGGGTACTTGTGCGCTTAATATCTCACAAGTTTGATAGCAAAACATTGTTCTTAAGGTATGTTCCTTTCAGCATTGGTTAATGTGTTCACATGGTATTTTGCAAACATTCTTCCACTTATTTTACTTTTTCTAATTTTGTTATTGACAAATCAACATAATCTTCTGTATTAAATTTAATCCTATCAACTTCCTATTGTTTGATGTCTCTTGAATCTTTAATTTAATTGTAATAATTCTATGTAGCTTGTTTTCAGTGTCTTGAATTTGGGTCATCTTTGAATCTATTGTCATGTTATATCCTTACATGTAACATTGTGTAGTGTAATATTTTTTTTACTATTTGGTGACGCATTTGATTTGTTTTCCCTTTTTTGCAAGCTTAAGTCTAAGATAAACACTTTTGACACAAAAACGTAACATATACAATACATTAAATCATGTATGGTGCAAAGTATCTCAGATCCAATTTTTGCAAGCTAATTAATCACTTTACCTTTGTTTGTTTAAAGCTTTATTGGATCAGGCTTCTCTTGTAAAATCAGGTGGATTTACCATTTGTTCTAATGAAGCAAGTTTCAGGAACCAAATGTTGGACGCAATTAAGGGTGTTTCAAAATCCAATAAAAATGTGTTGTTCATAAATTCATGTTTTGCTCACTGCCAATCCGAGAGACAATACACATGGTTTGCAGATGATTCTCCTATGATTCAAGACAAGGTACCTTTTTTTCCCCTTAATCTAAAGGCACTTGTTCATTTTCTTTGCTATGAATTGTCTTCCTGCTTTTTTGAAAGGCTTATTGTATTTACTAATATCCACCTGAAGACACTTATTAGTTAGTGGATCTTAAAAATCCCTTGTCAAATGAGGAGTTGGTTTTCACCATTTTTAATTACTACGCACATTTTTTGAAGGTTCTTTTACACTAGTAATACATTTTGGGAATATTAGCCTACATGTGAATTAAGTTAACAAGAATTAATTTTCATCTGTAAAGAAAGATTTGCACTGTAAATGGAGATAGTTTTTTTGCGGTTTCGTTTTGTTTATCATGAGTTTGATCCATTTTGCAATATTTAAAGAGTGTGGCCCTATCAGTAGGTGACTAGTTCTTCAATCGAGTGGGAGTTAGTGTCATTGATTGCCCATATCCCTGTGACAATACCTGCTATAATCTGATTTTCAAGTGAGAGATGAGGAATTTAAAGCATATAATGTAACTTTTATAGTTGTTTACATGACTTTTAGATTGATACTTCTTTTGTGCATATTTAGAGGATTGTAAGTTTTTTTTTGTGGTTGTTGAATAATAGGATTGGTGGTTTTTGTGAATACTTAGAAATTTGGAACATTTATTATACTTGATAAACTTTCATAGATATATAAATCTTTTTCAATGTCGAATTGTGCATTTTTTTCTCTCATTTGAATATTTGTTGATATATATTGTCGATGTATGTATGTCAAATTCTATTTTTTTGGGGGATGTTAGCACCCCCAAGGAGTTGTTGGAGGGGGTGCAGGTGATGGAGTAGGTCCTATGGTTGTATTTTCAGGTTTAGAGGTTATGGAGAACCAATTGGATTGAGCTTAGTTTTGAAAACTAAATAAAGCAGAATTGAGACGGATTAGCAACGGAATTCAGAGATTCCGTTGCTATTCCGTCTCTAATTTCCGAGGAAATAGCCGAGCCCAACTGGGCAAAACTAAACTTTGATACTAAATAGCAACGGATCAGAGACGGAATTCATGAATTAGCAACGGATCAGAGACGAAATTATTGCATTCTGTCAACGTTCCTATGCTAATCAGAGACGGATCAGAGACAGAGTGCAATAATTTTGTCTCTGATCCGTCTCTGATTAGCAACGGATCAGAAACGGAATACAATTACAACTGTACCCTTTACAAGAATTTGTATTTCTGTTCCGTCTCTGTTCCGTTTCTAAATTTCGTCTTTAATCTGTCTCTAATCAACAACGGAAGCACATTTCTGTTGCTGACTAAATCAGCGACGACGATTTTAGAGACGGAATAGATTCCGTCTCTGTTCCGTTGCAGAATTGAATTAGAGACGGAATTTATGCTAATCAGCAACGGGAATTTGTATTTCTGATCTGCTATTTTTTGTAGTGTCTCGTCCTAGAGCCAGGTCTATGGATGTCTCGTAGTCGCAAGGGTTAGGGCTGGGAGGCTGGGGCCTCGTCCTAAACCCGAGTATGTTGGGCTTTTGCCGCGACTCAACGACCTTTTTGTCGGGACTCCTTCTTATTTGACATCACTCATCGATTGACTTATTACAGTCTTTGATATTCGTGCGTTATATGTTTCTTTTCTTTCTAATTGCATGAATTCGATTATTTTAGTTATGTTTTGAAATGTTGTATATGTCCTACTGGATTTACTTACCTGGGCTCGTCAATTTTGGGTTTGACTGAGTGCAGAGTCGCACACGAGTAGCAGAGGGAAAGCTCCATTGCTAGGTGAATTTTTTTATATCATGTATTACTCTCCTTTATTGATAACATATTTACTTGGTTCCACAATTAGGTTGCCTAACTTTTTGACATTTCGGTTGAGTTATTTATTTGTAGTAATTGCTTCAGCTAAAGTGTAAAACTTGAAAAATATTAATAACTCAACTTAAAATTGTGACCTTACGTATAATGATGGATTGGAAGGCTGACTAGGCTGCGTTGATCTTGTCAGACTGGCTCGGGGGTCGACGTGGGCTTAGGCCGGGTGGGGCCCAGTTTGTGGAAAATTAGGGTCGTCACAATCTAGCTAGTAAATCCCTCGCCAAAATTTGCTACACTACCCACTCCCCTTACAACCGATTCTACGCAAATAATCAAGTCCCCTTGGTGCACGAGATCCCCTAAGTGAATCGGCTAAGTCCCCTTAGCCCAGTGCGTGTAAATAAATAAAAAAAGCATTCTCTCGAAAGCTCTTGTCTCACAGTGATATCAAAAATTTTAGCATTAGAAATGAATTTTCTACTGTGATTACATCTATATATAAAGAGATCATACAATAACTTTCTTGTAGAAGCTTCCTTGTATGTCTTCAATCAAATAAGGTGACAAATATATTGCTTCATTCTTTCTCCGTTGATCAAAGGAAACATTTCTTTATTATCTTGCGAGTTGGCAATCGAATATATTCTCCTAGTTGGACATATATGAGTAGGTTGGCAAGGATATCTTGTCCAGCCGTAAGTGAATCTGTTGAGAATATTGGATAGAATTATAGAACGTGTTTTGTACCTACAGACTAAGTCTTTCTGCATAAACTTACAAGATTTAAATCATATTCTTTTCATACCTGAGTATTTGTTGAACAAATAATGACAATAAATATTTTTCCTTATCAAAACTGGTCATTATTAATAGGTTTGACTGCAAGATAAGTAAATAATATTGGTAACATTGACATTAGTTTGCAATTATTGGTTCAGTAATGGTGAATTTTGTTGTGCTATTTGACAACAATTAAAACAAGCAATCTAACAAAGTTTTTTTTATACTATGCTAAGGTGCCCTATTGGGAGATCGGTTAATGATGACAGAAGATATTCCACTTTCCAGGAAAATGGATGTTGATCTTGTAAGAGCGCTATGTGCACCCCAATTATTCATGAAGGCATACCAATTTACATGCATATTGGGGTGCCTCATAAACAATTGAGGTGCACATAGTGGCGCTCTCTTGTAATTATCCTTGCCTCTTTTATTTGGACCTAATGGTTATAGACTTCAAATCTACTACTTAAATTAGTCTAATGGTTATCTTCAAATGAGAAAACATATACATGCATTTCATGCCTTTTCATCTATTGATTCTAATGTTGAAATGGAGTGTTTGTCTAATTTAGTGACTCATCAGAACAGAGAAAAGAAAGGAACAAATCAGTGGACCCCCAACATAATTTCTGTTTTGTCCAATTGCTGAGACGTCATTAGCAAGAGTTAGCTTTAAATCGACAAATCTTAGACATCATATGGGCTTGCATGAATAATGTTATAAATAGGTGCCACTTTTTTCTGTCAATTAGATAGTGTATTCATTTTAGGTTCCTCATCATAATATCTAGCATTTCCCAAGGTGTATGAGGGCAGCGTCTGGTTCCCAAATTATTTTCGTTGTTGGTTTGCTGAACAAGGCTTTTTCCTTTGGTTAAATAGCAGGACAGAAGGGCGGGAAAGAAGAAAGTGTATTTAAATATGCAATATTGAAGAATAGGTTACATTGTGGACAATGCTGGTATGCAAGTCTTGTCTTTAAGGATGCAATGAAGAAAAGTGTGCATGTACACGAGTCCTGTCTTTTTTGTTTATCGTTTAATGGCATGAGCGGGTTATGCAACCGGGAGAGAAACGAAGAAAACATTAAATGATTCATTTCCAATTCTAATTTCACTAGTTTTAGACCCGGACGTTGTCCGCGAATACTATGAAATCTATATTTTTTTTATAAATAATCAATAGCATAATGAACGTTGTTTGAAAAACAAAAGATATACAAATATATGAAGAATGATGTCTTTGTAATTCTCGTAATAAATTTTGAAAGACTTCTGTGTATATCACATTGAGAGTACAATTTGAAATATTATCTTCTTAGTCGCATCTTAAAATCTTTAAACCAGATCCATATTTAACTCTTGAGACTACAACATATATTTGTCCATGGATAAAAATAGGTTGAGGCGATATACCAACATGCGATAAAAGATTGACCTTGACTTTTGTTTATTGTCATCGCGAAGGAGATGACCAATGAAAATTGTCTTCTTTGAAACTTGAAAAGTAATTTGATGTTTGATGGAGTTAGCACCAAGTTAAGAATCAAAACTCTGCTACCCACATTACAGCGAGTAATAATTTTTGCTTCAATTACATGTCGGCCAAGCTAAGATACAACCAACCTTGTACCATTATGCAGTTTGATTTATATTATGGAGTAGCATTACTGGTACATCCACCTTTAATATTAATTTGTGATTTCACGATTGTGAAGGAAATATGATATTTAAAAATTCAGGAATATAAGTATCTTCATGAGAACTTAAATGTACATTCACCTTACATACATTATCTGAACTTAGCATAAGTTACTTCTTCTCCTATCCATGAGGACATGATATAACATAATCATTCACTTTACCCACAACTTCTAATGTAGGAGCAAGAATAGCACGTTGTTCCAAATATTTTGCATATCAGGCAATTGGCTATGAAATTTGGATATGTAGTATTGACAATTGCTCCAAGTGAATCATTAGAATCCTTTATGAGTACATTATCTAGTATAGAAAAATCAATTACACCATCATTTTCCTCTCCAATATTTTCATCCCCAATTTTTAGAATCCACTCTGAAAATTATCTCAACTCATCCCTATTTATATGTGAACTACCATTTTGCAATCTCATGTTTTTAGATAATTTGAGAATGTTGTAGAATTTCCATAAATATGAAGAGTAGAGAGCAACATACACAACTTGTTGTCTATTTCTTTTTGGAATCACCGGTAATATCTGCATGATATCTCCACCAGTTACAATAACTTTTCCACCAAAAGGTACTTTCATGCTATCGAGCATTGCAAACCAAATCACATCTCTCAAAGTCCTATCCAGGGTTTCAAAATAATGTTTATGTACATAAGTGCTTCATCTCATATGATAATTCGAGCTTGGCAATCAATTCAACCAAGTCATTCATTTGCTTGATGTTGCACAATGAATCTTCATTGATAGCCAAAGGTATACAAAATCTCGAATGTGCAGTTCCACTACCAGGAATAAGAAGAGTTGTTATTCCACTTGATGCTACATTAAGAAAAGTTTCACGTTTTGATCTCAAAGCAGAAGATAAAGTTCTCCATATAAATATCTTTCATGTACCCCATATTCATACATGAAAAAAAACACCACCTTCATATTTGACAACAACACACATTACAGTTTTGAATATATTCATTTGTTCGTCATTTAAGGATGAGTGGAGGAATATGAACTCTTGTTCCATTGCTTCCATATCATAAATGAGTTCATCTTTGACACTATTTCTTAAGCAACTAATTGTTGATTGAGTTAATATAGTTGATATTAAATCCAAATTCATTGGGTAAATAGAGCAACTATTAATTCTTATATGGTCGTTTAAAACTTGCATTATAGGTGAGTTTGTACTATGATGAACTGCACAAAATTTTATATCGATAATATTTACTATTTAGAATAAAAATTCTCAAATTTAAAATTTAAAAGCTCACAATCAGTTGAAAATGTGTAAGGTAATCCATATTATATAAAGAAGGACATTGGTGGTGTAACATCAATAAAAAAAATCGATGGGGCATGTCCCTTGCGCGCCGTCATTGTTACACCTTAAGATATGTGTGATCATTGTATCGATGGTCGCGTGCATTGAGTGTGGTCAATTGATGTTTTCTATCGATGTCACGAAAGCATTTTTCTATTAACAGCCTAACAGGTATGGCAATGGAGACTTCTAAAGCCACACTAAGGCGCCGATGATAGTAGTGTTGTTGGTGGTTGTGCAAGGGCCGACGAAGTCATGTTTGCTCTTGCCATATAAAATATTGGTCTTTAATTTATTTTTGTCGTCGTTACGTATTTTTATATAGCTACCTATCTGATTTGATATATAATGAATGAAATCCAAGAGTTCACATATAGTAATTTTGAAACAGAATCGGTTATGTGTTATATTAGAAAAAAGTTGAGTGTAATGTAAGATTCATTGCTTTAAGCATACGTGTCTCCGTATTTTTATATAGGTAATTTTATTGTGGCTTTTTCAATTCCAATAATGCCTTTATGTATAGTATTAAAAAATTATTCATGCGTATAGTTTTTTAAATTTTTTTGGTAATATATTTGATATTTATGTGAGCCATCCAAAAAATTAGAGTACATTTTGGAAAACTTCCTACCAAAAATAATTTTAAGTATAAAATGTAAATCAAGGACTTAGACAAATAATAGGTAGACATTAAAATATATAAAAATAATAATAATAAACACATAAATAATAATGTAGAACAAATTATAAAATCATTTATCTGATGATTCAATGGAGTTAATATAGTTGATATTAAATCTAAACTCATTAGATAAATAGAGCGACTATTAATTCTTATAATGTCGTTTGAAACCTGCATTAAAGAAAGGTTTATACTCTAGTGTACTGCACAAAATCTTAAATTAATAATATTTATTATATAGAATAAAAATTCTAAGAATTAAAATGAAAAGTCATAATCAACAAAAAAATGTGTAAGGTAATCATTGTTATATAAAAATCATATAAAAAATCGTTGTTGTATAAAAAGGACAACCTTCAAGGAGGATTATTCGAACAAAAAAAATTTCATTATAACTTTTTTAGCTCTTAATTTCTTTTTGCCAACTGGTGATATATACAACTTTTTTGGCTGTTAATTAATGATAGCAAAGAAAAATATTTTTTCATTCCTATTTCAAAAAAGATGTTATTTTGTAGTAGCTATTTGCATATGAGGATCACCTTAAGCATATTTCACTTTATTACATGTACACCATATTTTCTATTTTAATTTTTCAAAACATGGCCACTTATTCACTATTAATTATCAAATGTATGTAGAGTTGATATGTATCATTATTAATTATCAAATTTATGTAGAGTTGACATGTGTCACTATTCTCGGACATTGTCCCGAAATATTATGAATCTATGTTTATTTTCGTATAAATAAAAGTTATTTAAAAATTAAATATAAAATATATGAAGAATGGAGTAGTAAAGCTACTATTGTGTATAAAAATAATAAGAACAAAAAAATTGAAAAATAATGTACTTAAGCTATTAATTAGGATACTGATATTAATTAAGCAACTAATTAGACAAACATTAATTTGAAAGATATGTAGAGTTGACATATGCCAACATGTATATAGCTTTATTATTATTATTATTATTATTATTATTATTATTATTATTATTATTATTATTATTATTATTATTATTATTATTATTATTATTATTATTATTATTATATAAGAAAATGATTTGGTGGCATTTTTCGGAACACAAACTCATCGCATGTCATACGTGGCGCCTACGTGGAGTCATTTTTTCAGATGTGGGTCCCATTAAAAAAACATAAAGGATGCGCCATGTGGGCACTACGTCAGTCGTGCATTGGGTTTGTGTTCACAAAAATGTCAACCAATCATTTTCATATATATATATATATATTCTTTTTTATTAAGGCAAAACCCATTTTTTGGTCCCTAAAGTTTTAACTTTTTACACTTTTAGTCCCCCAACTTTCAAAAGTCATTTGGTCCCTCAACTTTTTAAGTAATACACATTTATTCCTTTAGTCGATTAAACTGTTAAAGTTAATGATGTGTCAAACTCGACTCGCCACGTAGTGCTGCATGGCCGTTTGTTATCCGAAGCGGTGGTTCAAGTGATTTAGGCATTTTTGTGACGACCCCTATTCTACAATCCTAAACTGGGCCCCACCCGACCTACGCTTACGTGCACCCCCGAACCCGTCTCGCTGAGTCACGCAAGCCTAGTCAGCCTTCCTTTACCATTTACTATTTATAAAGCAGAGGAAGTAATTAAACCGCAAACTAAATGTAAAACCTCAAAAACACACAAGTTATGGCAACCTAAATTGTGAAAACCCCAAATATGTATATCATAATCAATGAACAGTCAGAGGAGAGTGAACACAAGATATACATGTCCAAAATCTCTCAAAAATCGAACTCCTAGTGTTTTAAAACAAATATATCTAATAATACAAAAAGAATAACCTATGTCAGACAAGTGGTAAGAACTGCTCGGGTATCCTCAAATGATATCTCCTCTCTGTGGAACCGTCCCCTAGCTGGACAATGGATCTACACTCTGTCAAACATAAGAATGATGAACCCTGGTAAGTAACGCCAAGCAGGACATATATACAGCATTTCGGAATAAATAAATCAGTCTAAATCATGCAAATAGAATGAAAGGAACAGGGAATGCATGAATATCAAAGACTACAAATAAATCAATCGATAAATGAGGGTCCGAAACATGAAAATCAAATAGCAAGGAGTCCCGACCAAAAGGTCATCGAGTCTCGGCAAAAACCCAGCAGATTCGGGTTCAAGATGGGACACAACCAACCAGCCCTAACTCTTGCGACTATGAGATATCCGGAGACCCGGATAAGTGCCCCCAACGTACACTCAATTGGGAAATATCAACGGCATCCAGATAAGAGCTCATATCATAGGTAAATAATAACGATTACCCACTTGCCAATGGACCACTCAACTAATAAAAATTTCAAAAGGAATGATGAACAAAGCAATAACAATAAATTAAAGCTTAAGAAATAACTGTTAAGTTCCTCACTAGTTTACTTACATGTATCTAAGCTAATACATACTCAAATCAGCTCCGACACGCCTCCAAATCCGCACCTAAAACTCGACACTAGTAAACTATGCCTCTAATAATCATATGGGCAAGTTTGTATTGTGTTAGAGCCTATTTAAGAAATTTTTAGATTTTTAAATGCTAAAATTGTTCAACTTTGGAAAATCATAGTGGTGGCATACTTTTCGAGGAAATTTTTTCAGTGTAAAAAATTCCGACAACTTCAACCAATTATTTACAAATCCTTAAATTGGTCTAAATCGAATTTGAGATCAATTTCCCAAATTTTGAGTCAATCAACCCATTTCATGCTTTTTGAAGTAAAAACACTGTAAAAGTCTCATCCGAAATTCCAAATATTTTATTTTTCATAGAAATTCATCAATTTCTATTTTTTGTCAAAATATAATTTTTTAGGGATTTTTCCCCCATTTTCTAGAATTTCTTGAGGTTTTTTCTCTTCTTTTTCTCTTTTTAATTTCTCTCTTCTCTTTTTTCTCATTTGGGTCGGATTCGACGCATGGGCAGAGCCTGGCCCAAGCCCCTGGCCCAACCCAGGGATTGATGCAGACGTACGTGCACCTCGTGTGTGTGCATCTCCCAAAATGAATTCGAACCAGACATGAAAGTCCTTGGTTTGTTTTCATAATTTTTTTTAAAAAAAATTGGGAGATCACTCCCTTGCACTCTCATCTTCTTCCCAACTTCAGCAAAACTCCATTAACAATCAAAACAAACTAACAACAACATCAATACTTAATTGAAATCACAAGTGTATGATGTGAAGAGGTTACCTAGCTTCTTCTTCTTATTCCTCACTAAAGCTTCACCAATCACACCTTCCTCTTCTCCAAGCACTCTAGAATCTCTCTTTTTTCTCCTTCCTTTCTCTCCTACCGATTTCGAGGAGATAAGAAACCAAAAATGTGGACTTATATACACATTGACTATGTTGATATGTGTGAATGCTAGCCATTGATCATGGTGTGCACACGTGTCTCGAGGCTCATTTCATGGACCACCTTGTCCTACTTGTCCCTCAAGTCACCAGTGAGTAACTCAATATGTTGACTCCTTATCTCATGATGAGTGAATAGTGTCTTGATGCATATCTTAGGCCTATTGTTTTATTTCTCAACTTTATGCACATTTAATGTTTATTTCAATATGGCCACCTCAAAGCCACTAAAGCCAACATAAATTAACATGTAACTCAAATTAATTAAACTTACTCCATGGGCCGCTACCTTGGTCCCACGTCGATACGCGACTCAAGGTACGTCTCCGCTTGCGTCGACACTGATACGCCCTCGTTTACCAAACCTGCACATTTCCGAAATTAATTATTTAAATTGTTCAGTTTTTTGGTATAATAAATAATACATGCATCAAACAAAAATATCATACCTCAGTATCGACTCTCGAGATTTGAACATGTGTATCACGACAAGTGGGTCCCACGTACAACCCTAAAATGACACGTGACACGAATTAGGTTTTTAGGGTCGTTACAATTTTTTGTTGGTTTTCCCTTGTGCGCTCTAGCCACTCCATCGATCGATTAGGCATCAATTCATTATTGTCAATTGTGATTATTAGCTAGCATTCTATTTACGGGGGTAATGGCTTGATTAGAAATTTTGAAACCTAGAAAGGTAACAGATGCCTGAAAAAGTTTGATTTTCTTTTGTGATAAACCAAGACCATTAGTAATAATGATATTTTGAAATTGATGTAAATGTTTCCAATGTTGATCAAGAGAAGATGAAAATATAAGAATATGATCAACATAAACAATAATATAACTTTTATAGGGATTAAAAATATCATTCATATTTTTTTGAAATTCAGAAGGAGCATTTTTTAATCCAAATGGCATGACATTTCATTGGTATTGCCCAAAAGGAGTATTAAAAGCAGTTTTATAACAATCATTAGAAGTGATTTGAATTTGCCAAAAGCCAGATTTTAAATCAAATTTAGAGAAAACTTTAGCAGAAGTAATTCGCTTAATAAGATCATATTTATTTGGTAGAGGATATCGAATTGTTTGTAGAACTTTATTTAATGGTTTATAATTGATAACTAATCTAAGTGCACCACGTCCAAGTTCAGGAGCATTTTCGACATAAAAATAGTACAACTCTAAGGACATTTGGAATGAGAGATTATCTTTTTCTGCAACAAATCTTTTATTTCTTTATCGCATAAATTTAATAACTAGAACTCATTTGTGAAGGATTGGCTTTAGTAGGGATTTGGCATTCATCAAATGTATTTATGTAAGGAAGAGAGACTTGATGATGCTTTCGACTCCAAAAAGCAGACGGTATTTCAAAACAACATTATTGTTGGAGTTTATTTTGAAATATAGATAATTTTTCTTTGAAAATAGAACTATTAAGAATTTGATCTATTTTTAAATAATCAATTTCTTATTTTAAGAAATTGATTTGATTTTGTTTATGTTCTATTTGACTAAGTAATTGATTTAAATATTTTGTTTTGGGTGGTTTGTAAAATGGGAATAATATAGAGGTATTATTTATTTTTGTAGTAATACCAGATGTTGAAACCAAAAAAGGCTGTATTTGTTGAAGAAAATGAGTACCGAGAAGAATATCATGTTGTAAATCTTTAACAATAATAAAGGATGTGGGTATGCAAATAGAAGAATTACAAATATGAGCATAAGAGATTTTATATTTGATAAAAGATTTATTTCCTTCAGCAGTAGAAATGCTGCTATGAGTTAGTTCACAAAAACGTAATGGTACGAGACCTTCTCTTATACAATTGAGGTCGGCTCCTGAATCGATAAGAGCAGGATCTTTTATTTTTAAATCCTTAATAACTAACGTAATATGAGTAAACCATCTTTGATGTACATATTGAGTAAGTGTTTCAATAAAAACATTGTCATCTGAATATTCTTTAAATGCCCCATTTTCTAACTTAAGGAGTCTTTGTTTGAGAAGCTAAATTTCTGTTTTAAAAGAACTTATTTCATGTTGCAGTGTTTGAATATTACTAAAAGTTGGTTATTTTTTATTTACTTCGGCTAACAGAGAAGCCATTGAATATTTTTCTGGATCTAGCTCAATTTGTTTTTTAAATTTAGATTTTTTGGACTATCTAATATCAACATCAGATTTATCAGTAGGCTATTGAACTATTTTAGTAAAATATTTATATTTTAAAGAATGATCAGTTATTTATTCTCCTATTTCAAGAATGAGTTCTTCATGAACATTTAATACATTTATTGCAGTTTCAGATGAAGATGATATATTAGGCAAATTGTCAGGACAATGACATGAAGATTCAGAAGAAAAATAATGTGCTTCAATATGATGCAATTTTTTGGATTTAGTCTTGGAATGACATTTATTAGCATAATGACAAAGTTTGCCACATGAATAACAAATATTTGTCTTACCACGATATTAAGATTTAGAAGGTCTAAATGTATTCCTTTTCTTTGGAAATGATGATGATTTTCGTTTCTAATAATATTTTGGTAAGCGTCTTGATTTTGTTCGAAAGGGAGAGGGTTTGGTTATATCTAAATCATGTGCAAAGTCATAACAAAATGTTTCTAATTCATTCAAATTATTTTTCTTTTCTTTTGCTAATTGACGTTTGAACTTCATATCATTACAAATAGCTAACCCTGTTTGCTCAATTGCAAGTATCATATCTCCAAAAGTAAGAGTTACATAATTAATTGAACCATGACCTCGGTCTTTAAGTAATATTTTAACCTCTTCAGCAAATGAAAAAGGTAAACCAGTAATAAATTTTTCTTTCCAAAATTGAAAATCATGTGTTGTAGATAAATCATTAACTTTTAAAAGAAATGTATTTTTATACCAGCGAAAATCATTTAAAGTTCTACATTGAAGACCTTGTAATTGGTCAGGTAATTTTTCATCGCGAAGGTTTAAACCGCCAACAAAATGCCAGATAATATTTGAAAGAAGTGTATTAACACCATTATGTTTCATACACCCTTAATTATCTAATATACGATTTCCTTGAGCATCCATAGATGCATATATTTCATTTCGTTGTTGAGCTGTTAACACAATATTCCACCATCCATATAATTGTCTAATAAATCCTGATGTGATGCCTTTGGCAATATGTATTTCAGCATAATCTGCTATTTGATAGGCTTTAGCATAAATTTGCATTTGTAGTATTACCTCTGAGATACGAGAGGCAACTAGGCCATCAATGTTCCATTCATATAAAGAAATTCCATCAAATTTGATACGGTGTTGTTTAGGTTCTTCAATAATCAGATCAGTGGGAGAAGGGCGATTATAAAATTATTTACGTAAGGGAGTATAGAAAGATTTATGAGTTGGCCTATATTTAGATCCTTTAATGCGTTGTATATTTATAGATGATGTGGAACTATCACTATCAATAGTATCCCATGTAGAGGATTGAGATGAAAGGTCAGGTGAAGGAGGAGTGGAAGGATTAGAGATATTATCAGTTTTGAGAGTATAACAGGTGTTTTGTCCTTTTTCTTGATAACTGAATCTAGTGTATTTAATTGCTGAGCAATACAGTCTAATAGTTCGGAAGATAATTTTGATTTAGACTTAAATGGGGGAGATGTAGAAAAACGATTTGGAAAAGATCGAGTTATTATAGGTTCAGGATATGAGGAGGTATATTTATAGGCTATAAAGGATAAGAAGTAGAAGGTGTATTAAGTTTTTCAATTGCAGACTTATATTTTTTTTTAATGGTAGATATATAAAGATTTGTAAAATTATTTTGTTCAATAATGTGATTTAAATCCTTTTTTGTTAGAGGTAATTCTTCATCAAATGAAGTTTTAAAAAGAATTGCTTTAATATTGTCATTAATTTTTAAGGGAGCTAAAGGTGGTTGAAGTTGATTATACTTTTCACTGTGGGTTCCTTCCCAAATAGTATTAATGTTGAACATAAGACTTGGATTAGAAGATGCTAAATAATCAAAGAAATGAATATTTTCTTGAACTTGCTTTAAATAAGAAAAATAGTTTTCACAAAGAATTGCTTGCTTAGAACGTGGACATACTTTACAAAATAATGGTTTTAATGGATATTGTAAAAATTGTTGTTTTAAGTGATAGTAATTATATTGAAAAGATGAATCTTCAATTTTAACCATATTAATTTGATATTCACTAAAATCATTAATACTAACATGATCATTAGTATTTTTAAAGTAAACGGGATAGGCTATATGTGTTGGATAAGCCTTAGTTTGATCTTCTTTTGTAGGTGATACTGGTTTTCTAAAGCTTTTACAATGATGAGAAGAGGTAAATGATCGTGCAATAAATGTTATTTCGACTTTTCCATCATCATGAGATATAATATGATCTATTTCATCGGAAGTATCTTGATTTTGTTTTTCTTCAATATTTTTATCATAAATCATCCATTTTGATGGGATATTTATATCTTTCCAATTTAATTGTTTAGGAGTAACAATTTTATTTTGAATGTTGGTAAGAAATAATGTTGAGGTTCCCTTTTGAAGGTTGGAATACGCTACATTTGGAATGACTTTATGCATGAGTTTATAGTAGATGCGATAAACGACAGCAACATTAGAACATATACCTTTCATATTAAAACTTTTTGTATAAATGACTAAAGTGGCGGCTTCATGTGCAAATTGATCATATAAACTTAAGGAGAAATTGAGAAAACAATTAAAATAGATTGGACCTTTGGCGAGACTGCCTTCAATCATACCCAATAATGAATCCGTAAATTCTACAAGTCTTTTGTCACGAACAAACACCAAAACTGAAGTATTAAGTCCTAATGTAGTTAATGGCTTTATAACGACTTGAATAAGTCCAATATGTAAGTACTTATGAGTTTCTTTATATCTATTAATTTTCTCAGGCGAGATTAAAAGAATTTCTTTTCCTTCTTCATCAATAGATTTTGTATCTTCTTCTAATTTAATTATATAATTGAAAATGAACCTTTATTATAAATATATTTAGGTTTTATAATTGGCATATCCCAATTTTGAAGAGATTGTTCAATTTGAGAAAAAGAAATTTCATGAATATTTTTCAAATCAATGGTAGAAGATTGTTTGAGGAAAATTTCAGAATTTTAAGAATCAGAAGAGGATGTAGACTCAAATTTTATAGAAGGTTTATTTGAAAGAACATTTTTCACTTTCTTTACTAGTTCACTCATGTTTAACAAAATGGAGTGTACTCACTTGGTCAACGACTTACAGCGAGACTTACTTCTAGCTAGACTTAGAACGCGACTAGGAAAATGCATGTAACAACCCATAAGTAAAACAGAATGAAAAGAAATCAGTGAAAATCGTGCTTGCAATAAAACCAATCTTAATAAAATTGTGAGTGTACATACTAAGCTAATTCTGATATTAAATATATAGAAATGAAATCATCGAAGAAAGTATACTTACAACGGCTTTGAAATGATCTCTGGCTTTGATTCATGCAAATAGAATGAAAGGACCAGGGAATGCATGAATATTAAAGACTACAAATAAATCAATCGATAAGTGAGGGTTCGAAACAAGAAAATCAAATAGCAAGGAGTCCCGACCAAAAGGTCATCGAGTCGCGGCAAAAACCTAGCAGACTCGGGTTATGGATGAGACACAGCCTACCAGCCCTAACTCTTGCAACTATGAGATATCCATAGACTCGGATAATTGCCCCCAAACGTACACTCGATCGGGAGATATCAATGGCATCCAGATAAGAGGTCATATCACAGATAACTAATAACCATGACCCACTTGCCAATGGACCACTCAACTAATGAAAATTTCAAAAGAAATGATGAACAAAGCAATAACAATAAATTAAAGCTCAAGAAATAACTATTAAGTTCCTCACTAGTTTACTTACATGTATCCAAGCTAATACGCACTCAAATCAGCTCCGACACGCCTCCAAATCCGCACCCAAAACCCGATACTAGTAAACTATGGCCCAGATAATCATATGTGCAAGTTTATATTGTGTTAGAGCCTATTTTAGAAATTTTTAGATTTTTAAATGCTAAAATTGTTCAACTTTAGAAAATCATAGTGGTGGCATACTTTTCGAGGAAATTTCTTCAGTGTAAAAACTTCCGACAACTTCAACCAATTATTTACAAATCCCTAAATTGGTCTAAATCGAGTTCGAGACCAATTTCTCAAATTTTGAGTCAATCAGCCCATTTCACGTTTTTCGAAGTAAAAACCCTGTAAAAGTCTCGTCCAAAATCTCAAATATTTTATTTTTCATAGAAATTCATCAATTTCTATTTCTTGTCAAAATATAATTTTTTTGGGATTTTCCCCCCATTTTCTAGAATTTTTTGAGATTTTTTCTCTTCCTTTTCTCTTTTTTTTCTTTTTTTTTTTATTTTGGTCGGGTTCGACACATGGACCGAGCCTGGCCCAAGCCCTTGGCCCAAGCCCTTGGCCCAGCCCAGGAATTGATGCACACGTACGCGCACCCCGTGTGTGTGCATCTTCCCAAAATGAATTCGAACCACGGATGAACGTCTCTGGTTCGTTTTCATAATTTTTTAAAAAAAAATTGGGAGATCACTCCCTTGACTCTCATCTTCTTTCCAACTTCATCAAAACTCCATTAACAATCAAAACAAACCAACAACAACATCAACACTCAATTGAAATCACAAGTGTATGATGTGGAGAGGTTGCCTAGCTTGTTCTTCTTCTTCTTCCTCACTAAAGCTTCACCAATCACATCTTCCACTTCTCCAAGCACTCTAGAATCTCTCTTCTTTCTCCTTCCTTTCTCTCCTACCAATTTTGAGGAGATAAGAAATCAAAAATGTGGACTTATATACACATTGACCGTGTTGATATGTGTGAATGCTAGCCATTGATCATGGGGTGCACCGTGTCTCGAGGCTCATTTCATGGACCACCTTGTCCTACTTGTCCCTCATGTCACTAGTGAGTAACTCAACATGTTGACTCCTTGTCTCATGATGAGTGAATAGTGTCTCGATGCACATCTTAGGCCTATTGTTTTATTTCTCGACTTTAGGCACATTTAATGTTTATTTCAATGTGGCCACCTCAAAGCCACTAACATAAATTCACATGTAACTCAAATTAATTAAACTTACTCCATAGGCCGCTACTTTGGTCCCACGTCGATACGCGACTCAAGGTATGTCTCCGCTTGCCTCAACACCGATACGCCCGCATTTACCATACCCGCACATTTCCGAAATTAATTATTTTAAATTGTTCAGGTTTTTGGTATAATAAATAATACATGCATCAAATAAAAATAGCATACTTCAGTATCGACTCTCGATATTTGGACATGTGTACCACGACAAATGGATTCCACGTACGACCCTGAAATGACACGGGACACAAGTTAGGTTTTTAGGTCGTTACAATTTTTTGTTGGTTTTCCCTTGTGCGCTCTGGCCGCTCCATCGATCGACTAGGCATCAATTCATTATTGTCAATTGTGATTATTAGCTAGCATTCTAGTCTCTTTGCTTTCTCTTCCAACTAGTGTTGAAACCAAACCTTTCTAGTATTAATGAGTCCAGGGCCTTCCAGCCATGCGAACACACCATCGATATCTTACCAACCACATGGAAACCTATGATAAAAGAAACAATGTTCATGACATTTCTTTTAAAGCTGTATAGATTTTCAACCATTGCTTCCATGTATATATGTACATGTTTTTGGAATTAGTTTGGTATATGACGACCTAAAAGTAATCTCTTTTAAATTCACAGGGCATTAACTTGATTGACGAAGACTTTGTTTGCAAATTCTAAACGGATATAACACAAGCTCTATAAGATTGGTGTTGGAGCGGACAGAGAGGAAGGGGGAGGGGAGCAAACGGAGAGGTCAGAGAGGAGAAAGGGACTGAACAGAGAGGAACGGGAGGGTTTTTAGTTTAAGATGGTTAGTTGTTTTTTTTAAGAATCAGTTTGTTTCACTTGAACTGCCAGTTTAGATAATGACAGCCACGTGACGCCACTTGGCAAGTCAAGTTTTTTCACATCATAAATTTTAACAGTCCAATTAACGAAAGGACTAAATGTGTGCTACTTGAGAAGTTGAGGGACCAAATATATAATTTTAAAAGTTGAGGGACTAAAAATGTAAAAGTTTGAAAGTTTAAGGACCAAAAGATGAGTTTTACCTTTAGTCAATGACACCATCGATCACTTTTTCTTATACAATATATATAATAATAATAATATAAGTTATTAATGGGAGGGTAATTTAGTCTTGTTATAAAATCTCAATGGTAATTAATCATTATTTTAATTCTTATGTACAAATCAAAATGTGAAAGATAATATAGAAGAGAGAGAGTACCAACTTTAAACAAAAAGATTCGGTGAGATGACTGAAATGAATAGTTATGTTGGCCATGTGTTGCTAAATCTAAAGCGCAATTATTTGTCTTGTGTCGCCGAATTGAATGAACAACGCACAATTTACGCGAACCACTTGACAAACGACCAATAAATCAATAACAACAATAAATCTAATAATGACATTAAATCGAGCCGAATCGTGCAAATCACTTAAGGACTCGGTCGAGGTGCAAAAACAATAAAAAACTACAAATTGATTTAACAAAGTAGGAAAATGACCAATCAATTGGGTGACCCAGTGATTTGGTATGTGATTTGAAAGTAAAATATCATGATTTCAAACCTTGGTAGTGTAAGTGTTAACCATTGATACTTAGTTCAATAAATCTAAACTGTAAACATGTTGTAACAAGACAAATTGTATGTTTGAGAGTAATACTTGTAGTGAGATTAATTGTGTAATTGCATATGTATGTCAAAAGGTTAGTTAGTCTATTACATAAGAGAGAATCTTGTATTTATACGTGTATGGTTTATGTAATCTCTTACACAATATAAATATAGTTCTAGCTCTTCATTTACAGATGAAGAAGCTGAGATACTTTCTTCCTCAACAAGCTTTCTTTCTTAGCTTACATGGTATCAGAGCTATCAAAGGCTCATCGCCATAGAAGATCAAAAAAGCTCACAAAGAGGATTAGAGAACTCAGTGAGAAAACCTCCTCATCTAGGAAAAAATGCTTCATCATTTGCAAATCCTCTTGTAGCTTCATTCGGTAATTCTCTAAATCAATTTTTTTCGATCTATTTGAATAGTACAAATTTTTCTCTATGGAAATCTATGGTGGTTCCATTGATTGAAGGTTGTAGTCTGGATGGTATACTATTTGGAACCACACCATGTCCTCCAAAATATGATAAAAATGAAGATGTGAATCTTGATTATCAAGATGGGTTTTACTATGATAGGATTTTGTATGGTTGGCAATTGTGTGCATTACATCCTGATATAGGTTCACAAGTTACTTTTGAATCATCTGGTGCAAAGAAAAATGCACATGAACAGTAGATTACAATCTGTGAACAAAATGGTGCACAAAACAAAGCTTAGATCGAGTTCTTGAAAATTGGAATTCGAGCAAATAGAAAAGGAAATATGTAGATGATTGATTACCTGAAGAAGATGAAAGATTTTCTAAAATTCTTGCAACTGCAAGAGCTTCAGTTCCAGTGTCAAAGTTAATCTCTTGTACATTAATTGGTTTGGATGCTGATTACTTACCTATCACAATAGTTCTTGAACATAAAGATAATGCTTCTTGGCAAGAAATCTAGTCTACATTTTTGAGTTTTCAAGCTAAACTTGATTAATTATAGAATCTGGTTGGTATTAATTCTTTGAGTATGCAAACACCACATCAGGCTAATGCAGTAGAGGTGAAGATGGAAGTAGTTCTTTTTGGAATAATTCCAAATCTAACAAAGGTCATGGAAGTTCTGGAGGTAGTAACTACAATACTAGAGGAAGAGGAAGCGAAACTAGTAGAGGAATATGAGGTTTTAGATTCCCAAACAACAACATGCCAACATGCCAGATATGCAATAAATAGGTCATATAGTTGTTGTCTGCTACTACAGAGCCGATATGCAATCATGGAAGCACAAGGACTCAATCACAGTTCTGAGGGAATGCAATCTCAACATGGTCATCACAATACAGGGTTTACAAATCAGGGAATGAAAGGTAACTTTCAAGGTTCTCCTAGTGCTAACTTTGTTGGCTTTTCCAGTAATTTTTAAGGTTATGCGCCTAGCAATTCTTTCTTCTCAGCTGAATCAGTGAATGACAATGTTTGGTATGCCGATAGTAGATCCATTGCACATGTTACAAATGATCAGTCTCAAATGTCAAGTTGCTCTTCTTACACAGGTACTGATTCATTACTTGTTATGAATGGTAATGTTTTACCTATACCTTGTGTAGGATTTTCTTAAGTTACATCTGCACCCTCAACACTCAAGTTTCATAACACCTTAAGTGTGCCATGGATAAAAAAGAATCTGCTCAGTATATCACCGTTAACTAAGGATAATAATGTGATTATTAAGTTTACTAATTCACATTGTTTGGTGAATGATTCATTAACTAAGGACATCCTGCTGAAAGGGTCCTCAAAGATGATTTATATATGTTTATCAATACTGCTCTTCTTTGAGTTGCTTCACATTAATATAAGAATCATGGACAGCTTGGATATTCAACATTCTTTGTCTCTCAAAGTCTTCACAAGGCATAAGAATTTGGGTCATCCTTCTCATTAACTTCTTCAACAAATTATGCAGTATCATTTGCAATTAACTGTGTCTAAACATGAGTTTTGTTCGATTTGTCCATTAGGAAAACACCAGCTTTGCCATTTTCTTCATTAAACAGTTGTATTAAGCAAGTGTTGGAGTTAATTCACACAGACTTATGGGGATCAACACCTGTTACTTCTATATATGGTTTTAATTACTATATCTCATTTGTTGATGATTTTACCAAATTTACATGGATTTATCCTCTGAAATATAAATCTGAAGCATTTCAAATTTTTTCATAAGTTTAAAATATTGGTGGAAAAACGGTTCTCTACGAGTATAAAGAGATTACAAATTGATTGGGGAGGCGAGTGTGACGACCTCATTTCCACAACCCAAACTGAGCCCCGCCCTTCTTAGACCTACTCGGACCTCGAGTCAATCCTCACGACGTCAACGTAAGCCTAATCAGCCTTCCTAACCATTTTCTCATTACAAGGCAACGAAATTTAACATTTACAGTAAGTTATTCAAATTCGTAAGTTATCTGCGCCCTTAAAGTCTGCAAAATCATCTTCAGGTGCTCTTTGTGATCTTAACGGGTCTTAGAGTATATAAGGATGTCGTCGATGAATATAATGATGAACCTATCCAAATACTCTCTCAACACTCGATGCATGAGATCCATGAACATCATCGAGGCGTTAGTCAACCTAAAATGCATGATTGTAAACTGGTAATGCCTGTATCGAGTGAGAAAAGCAGTCTTCTTCATGTCCTATGGTCTAATCCTCAGCTAATGGTACCCAGATCTCAAATCAATCTTCGAAAACCTGTGTGCTCCTGTCAGCTGGTCAAACAAGTCGTCAATGTGAGGAAGTAAATACTTGTTCTTCACTGTAACCCTGTTGAGCTATCTGTAATCAATGAATAATCTTAGGCTGCCACCTTTTATCTTAACAAATAAGACTAGTGCACTTCAAGATGACATGCTCAGATGGATGAATCCTAACTTTAACAACTCATCAAGTTTTCCTCTTAGCTCCTCTAGCTCCTTCAGAGCCATCCAATACGGCGAAATAGATATAGGTTTGGTCTTTGAGACCAAAACAATGATGAATTCGATTTCCCTAGGTGGTGGAAATCCAAGTAGCTTTGCAGGAAAGCATTTGGGAACTCGCGCACGACAGTTACCTCCTCCAACTTAGTCTTGACCCTCTCCGTCGTACTCAAAATGTTAGTGAATGTCTTAACATCTACTCTAGAAGTTACTCTGCCTCTAGTAATCGGTAAACTAGTCGAAGTCCCCTGAAGACTAATCTCGGGATGTCCGAGAATTTTAAATGTAACTCTCTTGCTAAAATAATAGATATATGCATGATGAGCACTCAACCAATCCATGAACAATAATGCATCAAATTCTAGGAACTCCAACACTCTCAGATCTGCTGGTAAAATATGACCTTCTATTTCTACCGAACAATCAACACACAACAAGTTTGAGTATATCTTGTCTATAGTAGTTGTGCTAAGGATCTGGGGTCTCTCTAGTCTAATAGGTTTTAAACCCAACTCATCAACCAAGCGACCAGAAATAAAAGATATTGTAGAACCTAAAACAACATAGTGTACATAAATCGACTATAAATGTAAATTATACCCTCAATTAGGTTACGGGTAGCAGCTAGATCTAACATGACTATAGCATGAACCTGCTCCTAACTCTATTGAGTCCGCCTTCTGCTCAATCGTGGGCACCTACTGACGAAGTGACCTGACTTTCCACACTCCCACTAAGTACGTTGAAATCCTGATCCAAATGGATCACTATGTCCTCGTCTCTGTACCTGACAGGAACTATGACTTTATCCATACCTCTAACCCTGACCACGGCCTCTGCCTCAGCCACTGCCACTGCCTTAGCCCTCTGATATTGTTGTCGCTGAGGACCTGACCACGTCGGCTGTTATGGTGTGGTGGCATAACACTGCACTGGAGCAGATGGTATTAGCGCAGTATACGTTATATAAGGTGGAGATGCAACATATCCTACACTCTAAGCTCGATCCCTCGACCTCCACTGTCTAGGTTTCTTCCTCCTCCCGTCACTTTTAGGTCTGACATCTGCCTGCGATGGTGGTGGAGCCACGACTATTGCACCGATATGCATGCTCAAAAAGGTTTCATTAGCCATACATCTCTCGTAAGCCTCAATAAAAGTTCCTGGAGCTGTGGTCACCACCATATTCCTAATCTCACTCAGTAAGCCATGCATGAAATAGTAGTCCTGATCAACATTTATATCAGCTATACCCTCGGTATAGTCGATCAACTGCAAGTATCGGCCTATATAATGCATCACTGCCTCACCGATAGTCTGCCGAATATTCTGAAACTTGATCATCTTCATGTTCCTGACCGAAGGAGGAAAATACTTTTGGTTGGATCTTCCCTTAAACTTAGCCCAGTCCTTGGGTTTCCCCTTCATATCCACCATGTTACACCACCAAACATTAGCCTCTCTAAAAAATGAAGCTAATGAGATGCTTGGCTTCATATGATCCTAACCAAGACATCGTAGATGTTCTCGTGACTCCTCATAAACTTCTCTGTCATTCCGAGATCCATACCACTGTGAAACTTCTACGAGTGATATCTCTGAAACTTGGGAGATTGTTTCACCTCAGCCATAACCCGAGTACTCATATCAGTGGTTGTGCTCGGCGTATCCTCCGCCGGTGTCTCAAGTGTAGGTGGTACTCTCTCAACTTGAACCAGAACCCCCTCATCAGTCGCAGGTCTTGTCAGCGTTATAGGATCCGTAATAGTGTCATGTACTGTAGGTGCACTCTCTCCTTGAATGACTGGTGCTGCAGACGTAAAAGGTGATGGTGTAGCCTTTGCCCTTAACAGTTGAAGAATCTCCTTAAGTTGCTAGCAATGTAAGGTGGCCAGCTGGGACATCTCATCTAACATCTCATGAATGTCACTCGGACCGCTATCGTTGATATCAAGGTAATAAGCCATCACGATCTGCAAAGAATCTGATTCCTCGATCATGACATAGCTATTGAAAGTAGTAATATACAATACATCAAATACCTCATATAGTCCAATTTTAATCTCCCCAACTCTCCTCACTTCTCAACTAAGACTTAAGTCAGGATCATAGGGTTCCACTCTAAGTTCCAACTTTGTCCTAACTTTATTATTTATTTGTGTCTTATGTTGGTTGTGGGTTGTTCTTGCATTTACACCTAGCTCTTATATAAACTGATGCTCTGATACAAACTTAGCAGCCTCTAATACAAACTACAACGGCCCCAGTTCCACAACCAAAACTGGGCCCTGCCTGGCCTAGACTTACATGGACCCCAAGTCAATCCTCGCGACGTCAACGCAAGCCTAAGCAACCTTCCTAACCATTTTTTTCATTACAAGGCAGTGAAATCTAACATTTATAATGATTTATTCAAATTTGTAAGTTATCAAAGGTTATATGAAAGCGATTTCAACTTAAGTAAATCGAAACAACTCTAAACCAACCAGTCAGTACATCCTATAGTGTGGGAACACAGCATAACACAATCAACATGTATAATAAATAGAAAGGAGAAAATAATATCATATTCATGTCCCAAAGTATCTCACAAAACCCATATACCCCATTTGATAAAAATAATATATATAAGTAATACGAAACCTACAAAAGTGTGAGAGGGAAGGCCATTCCATATTCCTTACAGTAGATCTCCCAGTACTGGCCCCTTTCCCTTACTTGACTATGGATCTGCACTCAGTCAAACATATAAAGGACGAGCCCAGATATGTAACACTAGAAAGATACTAAACTACATTTCAAAATAAATAAATCAGTCTATATTCATGCAGATAGAAAGAGCGATATAAGGACAAGTGAATAAATAAAAGATTGTAAATAAATCAAGAACAATCGATACGTGAGTGTCCAAGAATGAAAACAGAGATACGCAAGTAGTCCCGACCAATAGGTCGTTGAGTCTTGGCAAACCAACAAGACTAGGGTTCTAAGAATTGGTACACTCACAAGCCCTAAACCTACGAGATAGTGAGACTTCTTGGAACAACCACGCTAAGAACTCACATCCTGTCAAGAACCAGTATCTAGTGCAGTGCATCACGATGTCATGACTCTGGTATGTTACCTTAGCCAACCACTCCTTCCAAGGATTACCATTGACTCGCTTGCCCTCAGACAACTTAATAAGAATGGAGTTCTAAGGATAGATATCAAAGCAATGAACAACAATAATCAACATCTTAAAATAAAATAACTATGCATTTCGTAGTTGGTTTACTTACAACCAAACAAACCCAAAGTTGGTTACGAAGCCTTACACGATATTCCCCCGACTTTCACGCATTTCGACAAGTCCTATTAAATCACAAATTCACATTTTAAGAGTTATAACTCTATTTGATCAATCAATCAATGCCATTCATTTTATTAACTAATTAAATTAGTTCATTGGTTTTGGCCATTTATGCGACTATTTTTTACCAATTTAAAAGTTGTAGCAAGGTCCGAGCTTAAGTCATACTCAAAGCAGGATATATAAGGATTTTAAAAAGTCTAATCTTAGGTAATTTAGATAACAAATACCCATTTAAACCGTTACTCAAAGTTGCTAAGTCGCAACTTGTCATAAGTGAACTATTTTGGATCGTATAAACATGTTATGTTCTACCTTATTTTTCATTGATTAAAAAAATTCCAATGGCCACAATCTTTATTGATCATCAAAATAGGTTATACTAAAATTCGAACGAACCTATTCTCAAGTTACTTGGACCCTATTTTATGTCTCAAATCAATTAACATGCCTACTCAAAAAAATAAAAAACTATTAGTGCAGTCCCATGTTTCCTCCAAAACCAACTCATAAATCAAATCTGATTTGCAGGGATTAAGTTTCATATATAAACATGAAAACCCATAAAAGATTTTCTTAAAAACATTCGTTTGATTGCCCGAATCATTACCTCAAAGCTACCCAAAAATTGGACTGCAGTACTAGTTTTACAATACTAGTTTTATGCCACATATTCGACTTTAATAGACCTACGAAACCACCTCAAAACCTTAAGCCGATTCTAAAGGACCTAATCATCAAAACTAATATGTAAGTTCAACAAAAATCAACTGTTTAATCCCTCAAAACCATATCCTAACATAACATGAAAATAAGACTACAAAATATTAACAACAACACTCAACAATTAAACACCACCACAACCACAACATGACACCTTGAATGACCATAAAATCTCAGCCAAGATCAATGAAAAAAACGCAAAAAAATCCAGTTTCATTGGTCTTCCTAAAAAAATCTCAACGAAAATGCGCAAAATTGACTCCAAAATGACGAGAATCGAATGACTAACCGAGATCTCACCTTAATTCACGTTGTTGGTCGATTCGTTGGCATAAATCACCACTTGAAATCTATAAAACCCATCTCTATTTTTATTTTTATTGAGAGAGAAGAGAGAAAAAGTGATGAAACACCTATTTTTTTACTTTTATACTGCAAATGTCATCTTGACCCATCTACCAATCTGAATATACATCTTGTGGCTCAAAATCATTTTATCTAACTACTTTTGTGACTTAATTGAGTGACTCCTTGTTGACTTGGTCTTTGTTCATATCCTTTTGAACAACTTAATTGGCCTTTCACAAGCGTAAACGTGCCTAGTCGGTACACGAATGACATCCTCTTGCCTTGATACAAATTTCATCGATTGAAACGCATTCTCATAATAGCCATTATTTATATTTCATTTTCCATTTTGTTAGTGTTCTATTAAAACTATCCCCTCCGAATGTCTTTATTCTGCAATCTGTTCGTTTGGTACTTGTTCGCGTACATTTTCCCTAGACGAACCCGATCTAAAACTCCAACATGTACATGTAAAAGTACTCACATGTTTGGAAAATTGGTTTCACATTCTGATAATAAATACATAATACAAACACCAAACAAAAATAGCATACCTCAATGTTGACACCAGAAAATTGGACATACGTATCACGACAACTGGGTCTCGCGTGAAATGACACATGGTATGAGTTAGATTTTAGGTCATTAAAGCGAGTTTAGAAGTTTCAAGTCTTTTCTAGACAATCAGGGTATTGCATTTCAACACTTTTGTCCTTACACTCAAAATGGAAAAGTGGAGAGAAAGCACAGACATATAGTTGAAACCAGCTTAACCTTCCTTGCTGAAGTAAAGCTACCAATGACTTTTTAGTGGCATGCTTGTGAAGCTGCTATCTTTGTAATCAATCAATTTCCTACTAAATTTTTGCAAGGGGATTCTCCATATAATAAACTATTCAACACAAGTCTTGATTATATGATTCTTAAAGTGTTTGGGTGCTCATGTTTCCCATACACTAGACCTTAAAATACTAATAAATATCGATTTAAGTCTAAGAAATGTTTATTTTTAGGCTACAGTTCACTTCACGAAGGCTATAAATGCATGAATGTTGGGGGTAGGATCTATATTTCAAGAGATGTTTTGTTCAATGAAGATGAGTTTCCTTATATTTTATTGTTTGAGAGTTTTACATTAATACAAAAACCTAGCTCCACACAGGTTCGGGTCCTATATTTTCCCAACCAGCTAGAGGATATAGGTCTACTATTTCACCTACATCTCCATCATTTCCAATTCCAGCTGCCACAACTGTTGATATATCACGTCATTATGAAAAAACACTTTTTCTTGCTTCATCATCAACTATTTCGCCATTTGCTACTTTAGTTACTCCCACATCCAGGGAAGACCCTACACCAACTAATCATCACCCTATGATAATATGAGCTAAGGCTGGTATCACTAGAGAAAAAAGTGTTTGCTTTTATAGTTCACTCACCTAATACAATACCTAAGACAGCAACATAAGCTATTCTTTTCCCTCACTGGAATGAAGCTATGGACAAAGAGTATACTGCTCTAATGGCAAATAAAACTTAGAGTTTGGTTCCTGCATTATCTCACCAAAATGTAGTTGGGAATAAGTAGATTTTTTATAATCAAAATGAACTTATATGGTACCATTAATAGGTACAAGTCTCGTCTTGTGGCCAAGGGTTTCAAACAGGTTCTTAGTATTGATTTCTCCGAAACTTATAGTCCTGTGGTAAAGGTTCCTACAATTAGAGTGATATTATATTATAGTACAATTTTGATGGACACTTCATCAAATTGACATCAACAATGCATTCTCGAATGGTCAATTGACTGAAGAAGTGCACACAAATCAACTTGTTGGGTATACTAATCCTAATACATCTGGTATGGTATGCAGATTACATAAGGCATTATATGGTTTGAAACAAGCTCCTCGAGCTTGGTTTCATCATCTTAAGTCTCAACTACTAGATTGGGGATTCTCTAACTCTCATTCTAATAATTCTTTATTCATCACTAAATACAATAGTAATACGACATTATCATCACTGGAGCCTCTTCAGCTCATGTTCAGCAGTTCATCACCAAGCTGAGTCATACATTTGCTCTAAAAAACATTGGTGATTTAACTATGTTTTTGGGGTTTGAAGTTCAAAAAGATCATAGTGGTTTATACCTCACTCAAACCAGCTATGTTCACTCTATTTTTCAAAAGGCTGGAATGTCATCTGTTGAACATGTCGACACTCCCGCTGTAATGGGAAAGGATATTTTTGCTGCATCTTCAACTCTGTTTAATGATCCTTATTTATACAGAAATATGTTGGGAGGATTACAGTATGTTGTTCATACTCAGCCCGACATTGAAGAGAGTTCTTCATTATTTGAAAGGAATTGCTACTCATGGATTACATTTTCGATCTGGTTCCAAACTTCTTTTCACGGGTTACTCTGATTTTGATTGGGTTTCATCAATTAAAGATCGAAAATCGATTGCTTGTTATGTAGTGTATTTTGGGACTAATTTAGTCTCGTGGTAATCTAAGTAATAAGGAGTGGTAGCTCGGTCTAGTACCGAGCCTGAATATCGAGCATTAGTAAATGTAGTTGTTGAGATAACTTGGTTGCGCTCTCTTCTATCTGAACTTAAGTTCATTTTATAGTCTACTCCAATTGTTTGGTTTGATAACATGAGTGCCACTGCACTTGCTTATAATCATGTCTTTCATGTTAGAATGAAATATGTGGAGATTGATGTCCATTACATTAGAGATCAGGTCATACAAGGAAGGTTACTGGTTCATCATGTTCCTACATATAACCAAGTTGCAGATTGCTTTACTAAAGCTCTATCTTCTCACAAGTTTCATTCATTGAAGATCAAACTTAGTGTAGTCTTACTACCCTTGCATTTGAGAGGGGATGTAAGTGTTAACCATTGATACTTAGTTCAGTAAATAAAAACTGTAAACATGTTGTCGCATGAGAGATTGTATGTTTAAGAGTAATACTTGTAGCAAGGTTAATTGTGTAATTTCATATGCATGTCAGAAAGTTAGTTAGCCTGTTACACTGGAGAGAATCATTGATGTACACATGTATGGTTTATGTAATCTCTTACATAGTATATATACAATTATTGCTTTTCAATTACAGATGAAGAACTTGAGATAATTTTTTCCTTAACAAGTTTTCTTTCTTAGCTTATAGGTGGTTGTAATGGAAAAACGTTACGAAACAAGGAGACAATGCGATTTAGAAAGGTGATGTATTTTCAATGTTGGATTGCGTAGATTGAGACAAAGGGACATTTTTAGATTTTTTGTGAAAAATTACGGTGACTTCTAATCGAACAACTGGAATTTAGGTGCCTAAAAATTGTCTTGCCCTTGTAGATTGTGGGGGTGCCCATTGAACCGGGACTTCCTAATTTTGTCCTGCGCATTCCGTTTATCCTTCCATTTTGTCTACTCTCTCTCTTGTGTAGGAATCATTCTAAATTGAATCATGTTCATTGAGTTGATCCCTTCAATATCTGTACTTGAGATAAATTCAACCCCCGAAACATGAAACGTCACAAATCAGCATCAAACCCATCCTCTGAAACCCTAGCAACCTTAGAACTTTAAGGTTTTTCTTTTTCTCATTTTGATTTGATTAAGTTGTCTCACATTTTTATTATTAATTCTTGGTTCGGAGCTATATATTTTTAGGAAAGCTTTTTTGGTATCATATGCATCTACTGATAGATCAAATTATTGATGTGTCAGTCTTGTATATTTAATGGATTAATAAAGAAAAGTGAGTGGCATTGTTGGCAATGCAGTATACCCTAAAAGCATGAGTAGTTCGCAATGCAGGTATCAAACTCCTATTCTTTTTGTTTATTGTTTAAAACCAATGAATCTCAATTAGTGTTGCATTTCTTGTTGGATTTTGTATATCTCATAAACCACTTTTTTTTTGTATGTGTGTGCACTTAATTTGGGACTAAAGCTATGTTGTATGTATGTGTGCGTACGTTTTAGTGTTGCATAGCTTCTATTGAACATATGCACTTTTTTCTTAGTGCAACTTGTTTCTATTTCTTGTGGCTTGTAATTTTTTTTTTAATAATTGATTATGCTTCAAAATTGAAGTGAGTAATTCTGTCATTTCATAGAAAGTTAGTAAGCAAGTCGGACTGACCTTGTTTTGTTTGATGTCCATGGTTTTTTTCATTTTTGGCACATTTGGTAACTACTTATCTTATTTTGTGTCTTAATGTTATGAAAATAATGTCTCTCTATTTACTGCAGAGTTTTAACTTATAATTAGTAAACATGTTGAAACTCTTAGTTTGATAGCTTATCCCTTTGTTTTGAAAGAGCTAAATTTATGATTCTCATTATTCTAGTAGATTTTGGTTAGAGCATCAGTTTTATATGAATTCTCAATAGTTGTATTGGAGTTGGTCTATCTATCAGCTTCATGTTAGAAATAGTTGATTCAATATTGTAATTACCTTCCTCTATCATATGATTAGAATTTGGTGGTTAATGAGGAAGTGGGCATCATTATTCATAGATGCGGTGACCTATTTGACCTGAGAATTTGTGTTTAATATTTATATAATGAACAAGATTATGTTATTGACATTCAAGTATGAAAGTTTTGTTTAGGTGAATTAGAGACTAGTTCTTTAAACTAGAAAGGTTTCCCAGGTGAGATGGGACTGCACCATTATACTATGTCTTCGAGATTCATTAGCGACAATGTATAATGCCATATTTTGTCTATGAAGAAAACATTTACTATGTTTATGTACACTTAGGGAAGCATAATGGAATAGACTAAAGTTTTACCGATCATTCATGTACCCTTGAAGTTACTACAACAATTAATAATCACATCTTAATTTTGATGCATTGCCGTCATACACACAAGTATATCAAATATTATAGTGGAAGTACATACAGCTCTGTATCTAAGCCAATGCAACAACTTTACCTCCACGCATATTATTTGTGACTCCCCTATCCTAAACTAGCAAGATTACCTGCATTCATGTTAATGGTGTTTTATCCATCAAAAGATCGACATCCAAATATTTGTGATATGGATGCTCAAAGTTTAAAGTAAACTATCAGTTTCCTTATTAGAATTAAGTTGACATCTAGGCTATATCATTTTGTAGCATAATTATATTCATCTTTCGATGGCCCTCCACAAATCTCTTATAAGGTCATGTTTGAAGCTTTACTATGTTACGTGATGGATTATTTAGGATATTGAGATGGTTGCTTGATGGACTTCTTCCCTTCAAATTATTGTATGACAGGTTCAACTGGCTTAGGAAACTCAATGAAGTAATGTTTGAAAGAATAGTCCATGAAAACTGATTGTGTGCGAGATCGATCTAGAGCCCAACTTGCCAATATTCTATGGTATCGTTCCTTCAAAATGATTATGTGACAAGTTCAAGATGTTCAACCCAACAAGCTTGGTCAGTTCTTGAGGTATGTCTCTAAATAAAATATTGTTTGAAAGGTCGATGCTATTTAATAATCAAAGATTACTAAGTCAAGTTTCCTTCCTTTATATACTTTCATTTTTATGTCAAAAGAGTGATCATTTTGCATTGTGTAGAAAGAGATGATAATACTTATCAAGTAACCATCACTGTTGACCTTAGCCATGGCACTGAAGTTGCAAAAACATTATGGTATTCTCTCGGATAATTCATTTTACCTGATATCTATTACTTAAATAGAATAAAGAGATCATAACTATAAATGAATTCCACTTGTGAATTTCTTTGGATGTAGACGAAATATTTTTAGGTTTAGAAACACATTGCCAATCGATGATGGTACCACTTCGGACAATCTATTCTCTCCAAGATTTTTGCTTATTAGTTCACTCTGGTTTTCAAAGGTTGAGGGTAGTTCTCTGTAAAACTTGTTGTGGCTCAACTTTAGAATTGAAGAAAGCTTAGAGAAAATAGCAAGCGAGGGATCATTCTAGTGAGATGATTGTAGCTCATATCAACGTATGTGAGGAATTTGAAATCTTTCTAGTGCCACTTGGGAATACTACCAGTTAATTTGTTGTTCGAGAGAATGAAGGCTTCTTAAGCAGTCGTTTCAGAGATAGAGAAATAAATTTTACCTATCATGAGATGTTCATAGAGAGGTCTAATATTTGTAAACTTGGCATTAATTTTCCAATGTTTAAGGGAATGGATCCTGAATGCACATTCCCTCTTAAAAGCAAGTAGTCCAACTAAGGGAGTTGAGGAAGTGGTTGAGGAAGTGGTTGAGGAAGTGATGGATTGCTTGAGTGTGGTGAGCTTGAATTTTCACTTACTTAAAGATAAGTTCTAAAAATAATCCTGCCTCTGATTTGATTAAAAGATATCAAAGTTTATCAACCTTCGATAATTTACAAAGCCAATTTGAAAGAGCATCTGATATGCTTGTGTTTTTAAATAGAGAAAGTGCAAATTTCTTAGGTTCTGCAACCAGGAGGGAGAAACAAGGGAACTAATTGACAATTACTCATATCTGAATGTTCAAAAATACCACTGAATGGAGGAACCCATTAAGGCCTAACATTGATAACCATTGGTTTTTTCGATATTAAAGAAAGATGTCAAACTCTTTTAACTTTATTAAACTGACCAACAGAGATTCTGATATAACGCCTTTAAAGAAATTTGAAGAAAGTTTCAAAATAGTCATTTGTGAAAGCTTTTCGACACCTTTTGTAATAGGACCATTCTTGTGATTCTTGCTAACATCGAAAGTTTTGAGTTGATTCAAATTTTTCGAGGCTTTTTTTTATTTAAATCAGCTTCAAATCTTTTTCCACAAGTCTCTTGTGTAAGACTGTGATTTCATTGCTTATGGTGATGTTTATGTCTGATGCATTTGACCATTTAATATAAATTTCTACATACGCTCCACACAAGTTTGCAACATCAATAGAGTTAGTGGAATTAGAATCGGAATCATAGTTAAGAAAAGTTACTCGATCAAACTCTGTAGGTACAGTGTGATGATTAGTATAATTTTGCAATATGGGCATAATTAAAGCATCGTTTGATTCTTTAATTATTGCACATGTGAAGGAAATAAAGTTTTTGTTATTCCTACTTTCACCTTCATTATCTGAGTCTGTATTACTCAGAGTGGTGTTGAAGGGATTTCCCTTTCTTTTTAGATTTGCACATTCGGATTGATAACGGCCAAAACCACTGCAATCACGACATTATCCTGGCTTGATGTCAAATTTTGGCTCCGGTCTAGTGTATTTTTTACTTTCATATCAATTTTTGGATTTGCTTCCGTGCACCTTTTTAAATAGCTTGTTATATTTTTTGTAAGCATTGCCAGTTCAGTGCTTTCTACTTGATTGTCTTTTAAAAATTGTGATGTTGTTTTCAGCACCATTTATTGTTATTTCTTGTTTTGATTGATATGCATTCCATATGTAGTAAGAGAGCCCATTAGTTCATCAAATTGTAAATTTTCTCGAACCTTTGGTTTCTTGAATGGCAGCTACTTTGACGCCAAATTTCACTAGAACGGTCATATGGCCTTTCAACCAATTCTCGATTTGAGTATTTTTTGCTTAGTTGTTGAGCCTGATTTGCTATGTCTTTGAGTTTGGCAGTTAATCTACAAATGTTTTATCATTGCTCATCCTTAGTGCTTCAGATTGTGATGCAAAGAGTACTTTCTCTGAGTCTCGGTCATCTTCATTACCTTTGAACATGTTTTGAAGAATTTGTCAGTCTTCTTTCACCACCTTGCAAGATGAACTCAACTTCAAATGTTCTTGGTTTAATGCATTGAAGATTTATTTAGGGCTTTAGTATTGGCCAGCAACAATCTTTCCTCATCATCTGTCCACAGATCAATACGTTTTGGCTTATCTTTGAGTGTTGGAGCAGAGTATATGTTCTTGATTGATCTCCATGCTTTTACATCAAGTAATAGAATGAACCTTTCCATTTTTGATTTCCAGTGTGTGTAGTTCATATTAGTGAGCAGTAGAGGTTTAGTTGTTGAAACTTCTTTAGGTTGATCAGATTATAATGACTAAGATATTGTTGTTTCTAGATCTCACCTTCTGTGACTTGCAAAATGCTTTGGTGTAAGCTCTGATATTATTTGTAATGCTCAATGCACCGAAAGTAATTAATAATAATAGAGCAAACAAAATATAAACCATAACACAATAATTTTTAATGAAGTTCGGGCTTCCAGTCCTATATCTGCGAGGCCACGCCCAAGTTTAAAATTCACCAGGAAAAATGACGTACATATCTACATAAAGTTCCTAACTAGTGACCCCTCATCTAGCTAGCGATCCCTCGCCGAACTTTGTTAGACTCCTTACATCCTTTACAATGAACTTAAAATACCCCCGAAATCCCCTTGGAAGTCGAGATCCCCTCAATTGTGTGTTAACAAAAAGAGAAAAACACTTATTTGGTTTATCTCACTGAAGATCGGAATTACAAAACTGTGAAAGTCATGTACTCTATTTTGTGATTACAATATTTATAAATGAATACCAAAGATGCCTCATAATGAAAGTTTCCTTGTGTATCTTCAAGGATTGGTTGGCGTTATTCTTCTTTCCTTTTGTAATCATCATAAAAGGATAAAATGCCTAGAGAGAATATCTTGTTGGGCTGTCAAAGATATTCTTTATACTCTAAATTTTGAATGTATATATTTTATATTTGTCCACTTGTTGCACATAAGGTTGTTGTAGATGTTCTACAGATTCTAGTTGAGAGAGGGTGTCAGTGTCCACATATGTCTTTGTGCTCACAGATACCATAGAAAGTCCCTGCATAAAATTCTTAGATTATGTGTGTTCTTTAACATATCTTTTTTTCTTAACAAACAATGTTGCAAATGATGACTATGATTTTGATTTTGATTCCACTAATTATGTTAATGTTGTAGATTTGCATGGAGCGTATAAAGAAATTTATATTAAATGGTCAGAAGTAGCAGACAGAAACATCACTATAGGCAATGAAATCATAGTCTTACATAAGTGACTTGTGAAAAAAGATTTGAAGTTGACTGAAATAAAGAATGCCCTTGAAAAGTCAGAACCAACCATTAAGTAGTTGAACAAGACAAAACAAAGCTCGATGATATTTTAAAAATGGGGAAAAACTTTTGTGACCAATTAGGTCTGGGAGACTCCGATAAAGGGTTAACCTCAGCAAACAGAGAAGCAACTTCCTTTATCAAAGAGGCATAAGCACAAGGTGTCACAAATAATTTTATTTCACCACGATTCAAACCAACTTGCAATTACTGTGGGATCAAGGTTCACATCCGACCTAGATGCTTCCTAACGTATCATGATTTAGCTCGAAGGCAAAGATCTATCATGAAAAGAAGAAATCCAGTCAAACAGGCACTTATCCAACCACTTCAGTAGGTACCTAAAAGGACTATGCAATGCAAATTCACACATATGTCACTTTGAAAACCACTTCATCAATACATTGGTACTTTGACAGTGGATATTCGAGACACATGATGGGAAAAACTTTTTTCTCTTCAATTATTAATCTATTTCAGGTGGGCATGTAACATTCGGTGATTGAGTCCAAAGGAAAGTCGTAGGAAAAGGAACTATAAATGTTAAGGGGCTACCAGCTCTAAAAGATGTTCTTCATATTAAGGACTTGAAAGCAAATCTCCTCAGCATTATTCAGCTAAGCGATCGAAATCTTCATGTGAAATTCAAAAAGGAAGAATGCATCGTTCAAGATCAACATGGAGACTATATCATGAAAGGGCATTGATCATCAAACAACTCTTATCTTTTACAGTCACTTACCTCATATTCTTCCCAAGTGACATGTGCCCACAACATCAATATTTAGTCAGACCTGTGACATCAAAAATTGGGACATGCCAGCTACCGCCATCTACAAAAACTCTCTGCAACAAATGTAACAAGAGGAATCCCTCAAATTACAAAATTTACAGAGTGTGTTTGTGCTATCTGCCAATACGAAAAACAATGATGAGAAACACATCGTGTGGTGGAGAGTAGTGGTACTACTATAGTGCATGAACTTATTCATATTGACTTAGTTGGACCGACTCAAACACCAAGTCTGGGAGACAAGAAGTACATATTAGTATACATGGATGACTATTCACAGTTCACCTTGTTCTTATTCCTTAAAGCTAAATCAGATGCCTTCGAAGAATTTCGTGACCTATGCCTAAAACTTTAAACTGAGAAAACAACTACAAACTACTGTATTGTTCGCATTAGAAGTGATCATGGTAATGAATTTGAAAATTCTAACTTTGATGCATTTCGCAGATCCATTAGTGTAGATCTTGAGTTTTTTGCTCCTATCACTCCACAACAAAATGGCGTAGTTGAACGTAATAATAAACACATCCAAGAGATGGCCTGTCTGGTGCTCAACTCCAAACATCTCTCCCTCACATTTTCGGCCAAAGCTATACACACAGCCTGCTACATCATTAATTGAACCTACATTCGGCATTACTCCACTCAGACTCCGTATGAGGTATGGAAAAGTAAGAAACAAAATCTATCATATTTTCTTATTTTTGGTAACAAGTGTTTTGTATTGAAAGGCATGGAACTACTTGATAAATTTAAATGAAAAAGTGATGATGTCATATTCCTTGGATACTTCGACTTAAGCAAAGCCTTTCATGTCTACAACCTATGCACCAGAATAGTCATGGAGTTGATAAATGTTGTCGTTGATAACCACAATGATTTTACTAGTGAACTAGTCGTCAATGACATAATCATCCTCATCTTTTTCGTTCCTCATGCACGACACAGAACTTATGATGATGAAGTTTTTTCCCGACATGTCTTGTAACGGCCCGTTACCTTAAGCTGGTGATTAGTACGAATCCAAATCCTAATTTATGTAGGTTAGGCTCGTGGTTAAGTTCAACGTACCTCGATTAGCGTATGCATGCGTTTGCCTGATGTATGGTGTTTATTTGGATTGTTAATTCAATCTATATATAGGTTGTTGTATAATAAGGACATTATACATAAGCATATAAAATGAAAATACCTATTAAACTAAGGTTTACCGAGACACTAAGTTTTATGAGGGAGTCGTGGCAAGAGTGTGCACGCTCAAAGACACTTGTAGGCATGTCCGGTGAGTTTATTGGTATTTATATGTTTTTAAATATATAAATATACATATTGAAAAATAAAAGAATATTAGAAATATATTGATTATTGGATCGTTGAAGTTGTTGATTTGAATTGGTTTATAACCTCATTAGAGGTCCTCCCAGATCATTTGGGAGTGTAATTGTTGAGTTTGGATGTGGTTTGGATCAAGTTTGGATCAGTTGAAGTGTGCCAGTATTGCAAGTCTAGTGCGCATAGCGCTAGGCATTGGCAATAGCGAACTACACGTAATGGGGAAGATGAATGACATACGGATAGCATGCTATCCATGTCAAGTAACTCGCTATCGACCCTAGAAGTGTGTATGATGCTTAGTAGTGCAAATAACGCGCTAGCTTCGAGACATAGCATGTTATCTACACTCAGATCAGTACAAAACTAATTAGATTGGGGTGGTTTGTTGAGAGCTTTGGGTCTAAGGGTTCTAATTAGTGTATACTAGACCTAAATTGACAACAAATGATTGGTGATAGGTTAAGGAATACCAATGAAATGTGAAATGAATGGGAACTTAGGGAATTTGGGAAACGAAGACTTAAACCTGAGGTGAGCATGGATTCGCTTATTTATCAATATTGTCTGGCTATTTAGTATATATAGATCATGTAGTTGTTGGATTGAAATGGGGGATTATGTACACCGTGATGGTTTTTCTAATTAACAGAAAATAGTGTCTAATGTGATTTACGAGAGTAAGATCCTGGAATTAAGATGAGGTGATATAGGAGATGGTTTAGCTTCTCGGCCTATATGTAATCCTACTCAATTAATAGGTTGTGTGGGTTACATATTCACTATAGGGTTTAGGATAGAACCATTGGGCATTAATCGATTGGCTAAAAACCACATATGCGCGGTGTATTGGTTAACACTTGTATTAATGGCGTCGGTAGGTAATCAGTCCTAGTTTGATAAATAAAATGGGGGTCATAGTGTAATAGTCCAAAGACATTTGTTTTGCATCCGTTTATGTATTGAATTTATATAATTTCCATATTCTTGTAAGATATCATTGGTGCATGTTGTTATTGCATGATATCCTTGAATATTATATGGAATGTTGATGATTAGTGTGAATCCCAATTTACTGAAAATGTTGGAGTGCTCACCCCAATTAACATTATAGGTAGATCCGACGAGTGCTACGACTACGAGATGGAAAAGTTATGGGAGTCTTGAATTTCTCTTCGATATAATGATTTTATCTGGTCTTATATATTTGTATTGAACTACAATTTTGTAATATCATATGAGATGGGTGATTATATAACTAAGGTTTATTCCAGTTTGTTTTTAATATTGTATAACTTATTTTGGCTATTGAAAAAGGTTTTAAATTTTTGTTGCGTATATGATTTGTTTTATTTCGATAATCGATATAAAGTAGTGCTTACTAGGTGTAGGTGGTAAGGCTGCTAGCTCCAGTTAAGTCTAATAAGGGTAATATGGGCTTAATTAGGGTTTCAGGTAAGGTATTGCCCTAATTAGGTTAGGGGGTACTATAGTTTGTATCAGAGCCATGGGTTTTAAAACCTTGGTTAACCTTAGTTTATAAAACTTGGTTACATTATTTAGAGATTTATTAGAATCAAGGAATATCTCTGATATAGAAAGGTTCAGAGTACTAGGTTTAAAGGCTTTGTTACATTGAATAACTCTGATACAGGGTGGTGCCAGAGTTTATGGTTTTTCACTTTTAGGGATAAAGTGGTAATAGTGATATAGTTGGGTATCATGGACAAGGCTCTAACCATATATTCACTTTTGGATGGTGTTCTAAGTGAATGTTAGCCTACTTTAAAAGTCTCAGGTACTCTGATTACCCTAATAACATAAACTAAGTTTATTGACTCCAAGAGTGGTCTCGAGTTATGAATAAGCTTAGGGTTTGATAAGTGATTTTTATCGTGATTTTTAGGGGTAACCAAAAGACAAAATACTAAAATATGTTATTTGTTGTGTATACTATATCTACGTGGTAGATATAAGAATTATGTCTTTTCTGAACAATAATAAGATGGTTGAAGTCCATTTATTTCTCATGATATGATAAAGTGTTGGAGGTAAGAGCTCTAGAGAGTTTTAACCTCGGGGATAAACCAAAAGGAAATACATAAGAAAAGTTACAAAGATGAAATAAAACTCTTCTCCAAGTAACAACTTCAATAGTATTTATTCTTACTGATATTATTAGACAAATGATAGTAAGTGAATAAGTATTGATTGGATTAAGATTTTGAGGTGTGTATTAGGAGAATGGGAACTATAAAAGAATGAAATACTGAATGATTTTTTATGAAACTCAAATATAGCATACCACTATGAGAGGTGGTTTAATAATAGTATTAACATTAGTATGGAAGTAATGAAAATTATTAAATAAACAAATTAGTGGTAAATGATAAAAGCCTTATGGAGGTTAGGAAACTAATAATGCAGTTATACTTCATAAGTTTTTATGAAGTTGATATTCTAGTCATGGTGTGAATCCATATTGGAATAACAAGTGGTTTTTTAATAAAAATAGTTAAATCCAGAATATAGCAGTGAGTTTATAAGATATCCTGGTCCGATCTATTAGACTTGTACAATCTAAATTGGGGAGAATGAGTGGTCAGTGAATCTAAGAATTTAGGGAATCCAAGGATTAATGTGTAGTAGTCAAAATGAGTATTCATTACTCAAAATCGACAACTCCTTGTGTAAATAAGTGAAATCAATAATTCTCAAGAGGTAGTTAAGATTTGATTTTCACAGTGAAATGATCAGAGCTAATTATATATATCTCAATAAGATGATTGCAGGCGGGTGTTGGATCATTTTAAGTTGATGGTGGAAACCACTAGAACTTACTAGAACTTATGCTATTTTCATAAATTAAGGGTGTTAAGTGAAGGAAAACCCTGTAGTAATGAAGTTTTTATTGTGTTGTCAATAATAACACAGAATCTTTGAAGACTTCAAAAAGTCACGAGCAATTACCGTATAGACTTGTATATTGCTAACGGTAAGTTGGTTTAGACCAGATTTTTGTAAATGCTAGTGCTAAGTTTCAAAGGATAATAAATGGTAAGAGTGTTGAATATTAACAGTAAATCAGGGGATTTGACTGTGATTGAGACAATACGAGGTTGTCTTATATTCAACATAATAGTAAAAAGAGGAACGTAAACTTGAAATAATTGAATATTACAAACGATTGATCCAATGATCTGTGATATCATTGTATGATTTATTTAATTAACTCAAGTATGTGATGGTTATAATTGAAATCGAATATAAGGGTGCCCTAGAGGAATGTGAAAGTATAGTTTGATTACAATGTTTGCTTGACAAAACCTAATTTATGGAGGATGTTAGAGGTTTATCCTAAGACTTCTGATCTAGGTAAGAATGTGTGAGTGACACAATAAAGCAAAATTGTAACTCATATTTCTAGCTATATATAAATAGTTCCGAGTTTGGGAGAAGAACTACTAGAGACTGGTAATCTCGGGATAACTAATTTGGTAGTTGTTCCAAATATAGAAATGAATCACTTCTAAATTAAGAAGAAAATTTGATGAGGATCTTTTAATCATTTTTTGATATTAATAAGAATATTAGAAGAATCATTAAAAGACAACCTGAGAATATGACACTAGTGGACTGGTGTAAGAGTAAGTAACGAATTTCAAACTGTGGAAGTTTGAAAAATGGAAATTGTCAGAGTGATAGAAATAGAAGGTAAGAAAGTTACCTTAAAACTTTCTTAAATATTAGGAATTCACTTTGAAACATCACTCATTAAGGTGGTTGCGTTAACAATGCTTTGAAAAGAAATGGACATAGGATATAGTTATAATAAAAGTTTCTCAGTAATATCTCTTAAGTGAGATATTTACTGAGTACCAAATGGAAGTTCTGCGCAAGCACATCATCAGCTGAGTTATCTTGATCATTAACCGTAAGTTTGTTCTTTGGAGCTCAGATTAGAGTTGAGCCAATAACAATTGAAATGAGCGATGTATTATTAAAGGAGATTGATTGAGATTATCAAGTAGGTCAATGATGGCTACTAATTATTGATGTTGGAAAGCATGATCACAGATCAAAACATTGAGCATGTAAGGAAAGTTCTTAGAGCTTGAAACAAAGAGTGAGACAAGAATGTTGTGAGAATCTTATTGATTTTTTTAACACATTTATTTAGGTGAAGTCCAAAATTCATTGTGATGAAAATAAATAGTTAGTGACCTTAAATGAAAAAACTAACGGTGTCAATTTTATAAATAAATATGAGATATATCAGTAGGTAGAAGCTGAATAATTTTAACTTGGCGGGTTATATTATTCTTGTTTATATGAGTGATATTTCATGCTTAAAAATTTGTGATGAATTAACCTAAGTTGTGGTGACAACTGAATGTTATTTATATAATTGTAAAACTGACAAAGTTTGAATATTTCTTGCCATTGTTGTGGTCTAAATCTACTTCTAAAGGGGGAAGAGATGTATAATAGCTGGGATGGACCTTTCTCTCATAATATATCTGAAGTTGGCCATGGTTTCCAAATAATATAGTTTTCGAGCTTGTTACTTGGAAAGTATGAATTACGGGAAGAAATATTTAATGTTAGTTCTCTGGTGTTGATTTTAATAGGCTATATATAGAATTGAGGTATTGACCTTAAAACATTTACTTTGTCGTTAAACGGTGTGGGACGAGAAGTAATGATAAAAACTTGTTAGAGCTCGAGTAATTTAGAACTACATAGAAATGTGTTATCAGACTGTCAGTACACAATTGTAACTCAGGTATATGGAGAAAATGTAACTATTAATAGAGATTCTTAGTTTAGACTTCATGAGGAAATGACGGCGATGATGATTTGTGTAAGTTTAGTTGACATGTCATCAACTGATAGAGCTAATTCTGGAGCTATTAATCTGGTCTTTCGAGTTCAGATTCAAACTGAATTAGAGCAGATTCGGTGATAATTAGTTGTTAGAAAGCTAATCAGGATTATATAGAGCGTTAAAGGTTAATAACTAGTGTAGATGATCATGATTGGTCAGTGTCTGATAATGTTCTGTTATGGTTTAGGGATAGGTTATGGACTCCAGTTCAAGATCAAGTGAGGTAGGAAGTGCTACAAAAATCTTATAGATCTCCTTACTGCATTCATCAAGATAGCAGTATGGAATATCATGAAATGAGGCGCCTTAATTTATTGTTAATCTGGGATGAAAAATGATGTTATGGGAATAATAAAGAGATATGAGATATGTCAGCAACTTAGGGCTGAACATAAGAAACCCATAGGTTTATTGCATTCGCTGCCTACTCCTGAATGGAAATGGGAACATATATCGGTGGATTTTGTTTCCAGTTTATCTCCGAGTTAGCGTAATCATAATACGATAAAAATTGTAGTTAATAGTTGATGGAGTCTACGTATTTCTGGCCAATTTCTATGTGAAATCCTCCTGACTATTTATACAAAATATACATACATGAGATGTTAGATTTCACGGTGCTTCAATGTCGACTATTTCGAATAGGACCCGAGATTCACATCTAGAGGATGGAGTGAATTGTTGCGACAGCTGTAGAATTGATCTTAACCTCAGTATTGTATACTATGGGTAGACCGATGGGTAACCATAGTAATTAATTTTGGTAGTAGAGGATATACTTTAATCTTGTATCTTGAAGTTTGATAATAATTGGAAGAAAAACATTTCTGTGTGAGTTTGTTTATAAAAACAGCTATCAAGATAGAATGAAATGCTCCTTTAAAACTTTGTATGGTCAACCATGTCATTCACCAGAGTGTTTGGACAAGGGTTGAGATGCAAGTTTGTTGGAGCCATAATTAATTAGAACTACACAGAGGAAAGGTAGCAGATTAGCTAGCGTTTAACTACAATACAACTAAAACAAAAGAGATACACTGATAAATATCATAGGTGGTTGGAGCTTTCAAAGGAAAAATATGTTTTGTTGAAAGTATAACTTATGAGATGAGTTGTGAAAGTTTGCATTGTAAGGTAAAGTAGCTTGAAGGTGTATTGAGTCGTTCAAAGTACAGGAATGGATTAATCCTGGTACTTATAGGTTAAAGTTGCCTCCTTAGTTAGTCGGAGTTATTAACATCTTCCATAAGTCTATGTTAATAAATCAGAGACTCAGTTCATTCCAAGGATTGGTTGGAATGAATGTGATTTTCGGGAGGACTTATATTACAAAGAGCAGTTAAGTGGGTTACTTGCTCATAAGACTTGAAAAAGCTGAGAACAAAAGAGATTTCTTTGGTTATAGTGAAATAAGGATTTCATAAAGATGAATAACTAACCCGAGAGCGGAAGTAATAGAAATAGTTCCCATTTCTCTTCGAAACTGCGGGTAATTTCATATTACTTTAATTTCGAGGACGAAATTTTTTTAATTGGGGAGACTATAGCGACCCGTTACCTTAAGCTGGTGATTGGTACTAATCTAAATCCTAATTTACCCAGGTTAGGCTTTTGGTTAAGTTCGGCATACCTCGATTAGCGTGTGCGTAAGTTTGCATGATGTATGGTGTTTGTTTGGATTATTAATTCAATTTATATATAGGTTGTTGTATAATAAGGAAATTATACACAAGCCTATAAAACGAAAAAAATACCCAATAAACTAAGGTTTACCGGTACACCAAGTGTGACAAGGGAGTCGTGATAGGAGTGTGCACGCTCAATAACAAATGTAGCCATGTCCAGTGAGTTTATTGGTGAATAATACGTGATATATATTTGTATGCTTTTAAATATGCAAATATATATTGGAAAATAAAATAATATTAGAAATATATGGATTATCGTATCATCTCGAACGAAGCATAAGTGCTTGATGTGTCAAATTTCGCGTCACTTTAAGTTGTGTCATTTTAACGCATCAACCGCGTGATCGGTCTCGAGAGAGCGCGACCCATATCTTGAGGAAAATCCATATATAAAAACAAAAATTCATTCTTATCCAATTCAATTGAGAACTCGAGAGGATTCGGGAGGTTGGTTCGATTCTGGATCAATGGAGGTTGTTTCGGGAGTCGAATTCAATCAAGTTGAGGAGCTTAAACGGATTAGAAACTAGAAATCATCACTTTGGTAAGTTTGATTTTTGAGTTTGTTGATATTCAATTATCTCGTGATGATCAAATCTCTGTAACTTGAGGTTGTTGTTAATTTGAATTGGTTTATAACCTCATAAGAGGTCCTCTTGGATCATTTAGAAGTGTAATTGTTGACTTTTGATGTGGTTTAGGTCAAGTTTGGATCAGTCAAAGTGTGTCAGTGTTGCAGGTCTGGTGCGCATAGCACTACGCGTACTGGGGAAGATGACTAACATAAGGATAGTGCAATATCCATGCCAGGTAACGCGCTCTCAAACCCCAGAAGTGTGTATGAAGTTCATTAATGTGAATACCACGGTAGCTCTGAGACATAGCGCGCTATCCACACTCAAATCAGTACAAAACTGATTGAATTCTGGTGGTTTGTCGAGAGCTTTGGGTCTAGGGGTTCTAATTAGATTATACTAGACCTAAATTGACAACAAATGGTTGGTAATAGGATAAGGAACACCGAGGAAACGTGAGATGACTGGAAACTTAAGCAATTTGGGAAACGAAAACTTAAACCCGAGGTAAGTACGGATTCTCTTATTTATCAATATTGTCTGGCTATTTAGTATATTTAGCTCATGTAGTTGTTGGATTGAAATGGGGGATAATGTACACTGTGATGGTTTTTCTAATGAACAGAAAACGGCTTCTAATGTGATTCACCAGATTAAGATCCTGGAATTGAGACGAGGTGATAAGGAGATGGGTTAGCTTCCCGGCCTATATGTAACATCCTACTCAATTAATATGTTACGTGGGTTACATATTCACTAGAGGGTTTAAGATAGAACCATTGGGCATTAATCGATTGGCTAAACATCATATATGCGTGGTGTGTTTGTTTAGCACTCGTATTAATGACGTCGGTGGGTAATCGGCCCAAGTTTTACAATTAAAATAGGGTTCACAGTGTAATAGTCTAAAGACATTTGTTTTGCATCCGTTTATGTATTGAATTTTTATGATTTCTATATTCTTGTTAGGTATCATTGGTGCATGCTGTTATTGAATGATATCCTTGAATATTATATGGAAAGTTTATGATTAGTGTGAATCCCTACTTACTAAGCAAGTTAGAGCATTCACCCCAATTAACATTACAGGTAGATCCGGCGAGCGCTACGACTATGAAATGGAGAAGTTATAGGAGTCTTGAACTTCTTTTTGATGTAATGACTTTTTGTGGTTTTATATATTTGTAATGAATTACAGGTTTGTAATATCACATAGGATCGGTGATTATATAACGAGTTTTATTTCGATTTGTTTTTAATATTATATATCTTATATTGGTTATTGAAAAAGGTTTTAAGTTTCCGCTACTTATATGATTTGTTTTATTTCGATAATAGATATACAGTAGTGCTTATTATGGGTAGGTGGTAAGGCTATTTGCTCTATTTAAGTCTGGTGAGGGTAATTTGGGCTTAATTAGGGTTTCTGGTCGGGTATTGCCCTAAGCAAGTTAGGGGTGCTACATGTTTCATGTGCCTACTGCACCGACTCTCCTCGATGCAGTGCATGTGGCCTCAACATCAGACCCATTTGTACCCACAACTCTTATTCCTACTTCTCAGGAATCTGCCTCAAACTCATCACCATCTACTCATCCATCAAATGTTGATTGCACTACACCATCATTTGTTTCTACACCATCCTCCCCTGTCATCATCCCTGCTTCCAAAACTCAAAAAGATCATCCTCCTTCACACATCATTGGGAATATCTCCAGAGGCATCACCACTAGGAAAATTGCTAAAGTCAACTACAAAAACTTTGTAGGTTATGTGTGCTACATCTCCTCGCTTGAACCCAAAAATGTAAAAAAGGTATTGCAGGATGAATTTTAGATTGTTGCAATACAACAGGAGCTGCTTCAGTTCCCGTTATCTCCAACGCTAACGTTGTTGGCACAAAATGGATCTTCCGTAGCAAAACAGATGAAACTGGTGCCATCACTCGAAACAAAAGCTCACCTTGTCGCTCAATGCTATAATCAAATTGAGGGAATCGATTTTGACAAGACCTTTGCTCCGGTAGCTCGAATGGAACCCATTCTCCTTCTCCTTTCCTAGGCTTGCAACCTAAAAACCACTCTTCAACAAATTGATGTGAAAAGCGCTTTCTTAAATGAGGTTTTATCCGAAGAGGTCTACGTCGAACAACCTATGGGATTCATCGATCTTCACTATCCTAACCATATTTATCACCTCAAGAAGGCATTGTATGGACTCAAACAAGCTCTGCATGCATGGTGTGAATGACTAACTTCCTATCTCCTAGTTAAAGGCTATCGCCGTGATGAGGTTCATAAAACTCTTTTCATTATGTCTAAATCTTCTGCAGTCCTTATTATCTCATTATCTACTCCAGAGGCTAAATACATTGTTGTTGGCCAATGATGCACATAACTAATATGGATGCATCAAATGTTGGACGACTATTCCATTTTATGAGCACAACTATTTGTTTTCCATGCTAATAAAATGCCATTGATATCTCCAAAAATCCAGTTCAACACTCTCGTGTAAAGCATATTGATCTTCAGTATCATTATCTTCGTGACCTTGTCGAACGAAAAATCTTCTTATTAGATCATGTGGGCACAGAAAAATAGCTGGCATATATCTTCACCAAAGCTTTAGATGGCTCTTGGTTTGAGTTCCTAAGATATGAGTTAGGAATCTGCTTATCTCCCCTGCGTTAGACGCCCACCCAAAAAAAAAACATTTGTAGTTTCCTTTCTATACCGTCTCTTCAGTGGAAGAAGGATATAATTCAGTTTCCTTACGCTTGTGAAGTGCGATGAACGCATCAATAAACGATAATTCCTAAACCAACTTTTTGTAGATAGCGGTGAAAGGTCGATCCCATGGAGATTGGTTATCTTTCTAAGGTCAAAAAGAAAAGAAAAGAGAAATATAGAGGTTTTGAGAGAATGAATAAGTTAACTAATCTAAGTAGCTATGAAATAAATAAAGGAATGGAAACTGTCTGAAAATCAATTAATAAAAAATATATAGGTTAAGACATACAAGTCCGGTTAGATAAAAGATTGGATTTGGTCATTAATTTATATAAAATATGTAAATCAAAAGCATCTTAGTGTAGCTATAAACCCGGTAACGTACATGGTTTCTCACACTTCCTAATCTCGATAGTCAAGGTACGACAATGACTACTTCCTTAGTCAAACATATAACCCTATATTCAAGCGCATTTGGTTTAACATGATGACCGCGATGGGTTTTGTGAAGGCACTACACACTAGACAATTGGATCACTAGTGTGTCCGATTTAGCCTAGATCCTTAAGGTACTCAACCAGTTCCAAAAGAGGCGAATCAATTGGTATGATCAATTGCCACTTGTGTTGTCTTATTGCATAAGTACGGATGCTTAAGACTCACTGGCAGAAAAATCAAGGTTTAAATATAAATTTAACCTTAATTGTTCAATCTATAACAAAGGGAATAAAATAACAATGAAAAGCAATTAAATTAAAATAAATAAATCTCACAAATCCATGTATAAGAACACTCGAATCTCGCTCGCAGTCTTGCCTATGTCATGAGGTTAGTGTCTCATGGAAGAAGAATACAAAACAAAAATAATAGAAGTTGAAAAAGAGACGAAGAGAGTACCCCAAAGAAAATAGAAGTCGACCCTTCTAGGGTGAATACCCTAAGTCCTATTTATGAAAACTACTAAAATTAGTCTCTCGAGGAGAGAGAATGTGATTTTCATAGTTTCATTATTAACACGTGCGTCGAGGAAAATCTGGTGGCTGTTGGGAGTTTGTTGCAAGTCCATGACACGTGTCATATTATAATTGGAGGAGCTCGTTGTTGCATGCTGATGTGGCGGCTGTCAATGGAGGAGAACTACTGTGAAGACGTGCTGGACGAGTGGCAAAGTGCTACGTGGCGTAAGCTGGTGTGTGGGAGAGTCATGCACAAGACGTGCGAATAAGTGGGAGAGCGTATAGTACGCATCACGAGGCATAATCAACGTCTGCTGGGGCGAGGAGAGAACACGCATGGAGAAGGAAAAATATGGGAGACCTCAACATCATGTATCCAGAGGACTAACATGCGCGGCTATCGGACTGAGAAAAGAGTTTTTATGGAGAGGGCAAAATTCTGTGATACTGTGCTGTATGGATCTCGAGATTTGATGAATTCTTGGGATGCCGAGTAACATAAGAATGTTACCCTCCTTCATCTTTTTAACTGCTCTCCATCTCTTTATCACTGCAAAACGCATGTCTCGAGGTATATTTTCTGGTAGTTGTTCACACTGCATACAAATACTCTACTTTGAGTAGTTATTTGCCCTCAATTCAACCACACACTCCATTAATCCTGAAAATAATAAATAAATATAATTAGGTTAATATTTGAAGACTTAACAATAAAAATATATAAATAATTTATATATAATTACATAATTAACGACTCATCATAGGAGTAGTTTCCTCTTTTTGACTTCCCATGTCCCATTTTCTTTCTATTCATCAACGGGCTTGTTTTTAATGAAGCGTCTCCACCACTCACCCCTTTTACACTCTCATCATTCTCTATGGTATTTCCATCCCTAATAGCAACCTCTAATTCGCTTGTGGGCTGGATGGGCAAGCTGAAAAACTTGGCAGCTTTGGACTAGATAAAAGTATGTATGGACCCCATCAACAAGAATAGGAATGGACCTATCCATAACGTGGCACAGAAAGCGTAATGTCGTGGGCTTGACTGGGTCTGGTGGTACCTTTATCGTCGGTTCAGGGATCAACGAATGAAGCTCATCGTCTGCCAGTAAGCACATGAATTGCTTAAACCCACATTTGTGACCAGGGGCAAAGTGCTAATCACAATTATAACATAAGCCCTTCTCACACCTACTAACCATCTCCGTCTGAGTGAGACATGGGATAGGCAAGGACAAGCGTGCTGCTGGTTCGCCAGGGTTAGCGACCTCAGACAGAGGATTCGAGGGTGATGCTACCACTGAGGGGAATGCGATAGAAGGTGAAGAACCTATTTTAGCCGCGTGGGCGAATGATTTAGCTGTAGAGGTCTTATCATTGACCAATTTCGCCATTCTCATTGCTTCATGAAGGGTCCTGGGGCGACGAAGAAACAATTTACGCTTCAAGAAATCCTTAACCCCAAATAGGAAACAGTTCAAAAGATTATCAGAAGAAAACCCTTTACAATGAGTGGACAGAGTCGCAAACTCGTACGTATAATCTTTGAGAGAACTCATTTGTTGCAACTTAAATTAGGCAGCTTCATGATTCTAATAATCAGAAGGTCCAAATCAGATATGAAGATCTCGGACGAACTCATCCCATGAACAGAGTTGATTCATTAAGAATATCCAGTGGAACTATTGCAATGTCGGACCAGACATGTAGAAAAAAGTGATCGCTAAACGATGCTCAGCAGGAGTGTTGTGGTACCCAAAACAAATGTTCAATCTGGAATAACCAATCAAGAGGATCCTCACTTGTAACAATCGGGATCTCCAGTTTGGGAAGGCGGTGATACGACGAAGGACTGGTGTGCCCTGGAGGATCAAGAGTTAGAGGGTTGATAGGCATCCGAAAAGATGACGAAGGCACTAATGGGGGAAACGATGGCATGGGAAGAACCGTTGTCCTTGGTTGGGGAGGGCAAGGCTGGAAGCTTCTCTAGGCTAGCAACACGAAGATTCATATCGGCCCTTGTCTTTTGAATGCCTTCAAAGACAGTAAAATTTAGAGAAAAATTAGTGGAATGCTCTTGAACCTTCTCCATAACGCAATCAACTTCTCCTAAACACGAAAGATGTTGTCCTCCATTGATCGAGAACGAGTCTGCACGCCACTCTCAGCATGGCATAGAACGAAAGCACCAATGTTGGGTCACAATTCAGAAATTAAGGATAGCAACATAGGAGATTCAAAGAACCGAGAAACAAAAGAAGGGGAGGGAGAAGGTAAGAGCAAAAAATGATCCCCAAGGATATTAGCTGAACATATCATATTGAGATCATGAAACTCTGCTTTCTCTTTTTCTCTGTTGATGAGTTGAGGTTGTATTTATAATCAGAGATCAAATGGTAACTACCATACACGTGTAGAGTACAGATTGATCAATTTCTAACAGCCTAACTAATTGGTCTGAACAGGAGATGAAAATATAATTTTAGCCTCACTACATTCTATCACTCATCCTTAGTGATTAACACTTACATCCCCCCTCAAATGTAGGGGAAGTAAGGTAACCCCATGTTTGGATTTTAACGAATGAAATCTGGAAAAAGATAATGCTTTGGTGAAGCAATCAGCCACCTGATCATTTGTAGGAACATGATGAACTAACAGTTTTCCTTAAAGAACTTGATCTCTAATATAGTGAATATCGATCTCCACATGCTTTGTTCTAGCATGAAAAACAGGATTATGAGCCAATGCGGCTGCACTGATATTGTCACACCAAATCATTGGAGCAGCAAGAAGAGGAAATTGTAACTTAGACAGCAAGGATCGGAGCCACGAGATTTTAGCAACAACGTGAGCTAAGGCTCTATATTCTGTTTCAGTGCTGGACATAGCAACTGCACCCTGCTTCTTGGACTGCCATGACACAAGATTAATCCCAAAGTAGACTGCATATCTAGCAATAGATTTTATGTCTTCAGCTGATGATGCCCAATCTGCATCAGCATAACCAGTAAGAAAAAGTTTATGGCCAGATTTAAAGCATAATCCAAACTCGGTAGAGCCTTTTAAGTATCTTAACACTCTCTTTAATGATTGCCAATGAGAAGTTGTAGGAGATTGTTGGAATTGACTGAGCCTGTTAACTATGAAGGCAATATCTGGCCTTGTATGAACTACATATTGTAAACCCCCTAAAATGTTTCTGTATAGAGTAGGATCATTAAACAAGGGAGCAGAATGAGATGAGACATCCTTGCTAGTTATTGTAGGTGTATCAACTGGTTTAGCATTACTTATACCAGCTTTATGAATAAGAGAATGAACATAGCTTGTTTGAGTAAGATTTAAGCCATTGTCATCTCTATGAACTTCAAATCCCAGAAACATATGTAAATCTCCAATGTCTTTAAGTGCAAACTTTTGATTAAGTTTTGTAATAAACTCCTGAACATGAAAAAAACTAGCAACAGTAATTATGATATCATCAACATACACTAAGACATACATCATACCGCCACGATATCTAATAATGAAGAGGGAATGATCAGATAGTGAATTTTTTAAACCCCAAGATAATAATTGATCTTTCAACTTATGAAACCAGGCTCGTGGAGCTTGTTTGAGACCATATAAAGTTTTTTGTAGTTTGCACACCATACCAGGTTGAGTAACTTTTACATATCATTCAGGTTGATGGGTATAAACTTCTTCATCCAGAGTTCCATTTAAGAATGCATTGTTGATATCAATCTGTCGTAATGGCCACTCAAATGAGACTACAGTGGACAGAATTAATCTTATAGTAAAAGCCTTCACCACAGGACTATATGTCTCAGAGAAATTAACGCAGGAACTTGTTTAAAACATTTTGCAACTAAACGAGCCTTGTATCTATTAATATTTCCATCAGAGTTTTTTTTTTTATTGTAAAGATCCATTTGTTTCCAACCATATTTTGATGATGTGATGAAGGTACAAGAGTCCAAGTTTTATTGGATATTAATGCTTGAAACTTTTTATCCATTGCTTCTTTCCAATGAGGGATTAGGAGTGCTTCTGTAGAGTTAAAAGGAATGGAGTCTGGGATGTTACTGAAGACATAAAGGCTTTCTTTTTGTGTAACGGTCTGCTTTAATTAATCTCGATTAACTAACAAATTATAGATTAAGATCCTAAGCTCATGTGACGACCCCTTCTCCAAATAAGGGCACCGCCCGGCCTAATCCATAATTAAGCCCTAATCTCACATATAGGACCTAACAAGGAACTAGTCAGCCTTATTTAAACACCTAAACACCTACCAATTATGATACCACCTACAGTTAACAAGGTAGTTCTACTGACTAACCTATGGTTGTATATAAATCAGAATTAAGTTAAAAAAAGAATTTTTATCTAACAAGTTATTCAGCGGAAGTCTTATTTCGTTACTAGTGGACATTAGATCCTAAGGCCTAACCTATTGTGGAAAAACCAATAAATAGTGATCACATGTATATATAAACAAAAGTGGTGATATATATAACATGTGTCTGGTCAGATGTTCCTATCACTCAACCTAAAAGTAAAAATAACATGTATATAGAAAATGTAATACAAAAGAATGCAAAACGTACAAAAATATTGCGTAGTGGTCCTCTACCGGGTCAGAGATAGTGGCCAATATTCTCCTTGCCCGGTCTGCTACTCGACTGAACTGCACCCACCGTCACAAACTAGACGGTGAGTACATGAAATTATTTAAGTAATACCAACATACATTGATCCACATTCCCAAATAGGCAATAAGTATCAAATGGCATGATTTAATTAGCAACTATGCTGAAAGAAACATCATGCAAAGAGATACTTGAGTTGACCAAATATGAAACTGATTCAAGGCTAAGTAGTAATGGATTAGGGTCGGTCGGCCGTGAGCTACGTCACAACAGCTTTTCCACTACAATTTGAGCTCTACTCAATATCATTTCATTACAAATTGAGCTCTATTCAAAAGGTCGTACTTACGATTACGCCTTTTCTATTCCAAGTGAATTAGTCTTCACCGGAATGTATACTTGCGAACATACCCAAGTTTTAAAACTCGTCATGCTCACCCAAGTTATTCTTGGGCCAACAAACCCCAAGGTCCGGTTACCCCGTTCGAGGCACGTTACCCCGTGTGTCATGCAAGGTAGTGGAGAAATTCCCTAACATCCCGGAAATTCTAGTGACCCCGTATGAAAGCTGAATTTTTATCATCAAATGACCCTAACCACAAGAACCACTTTCACTTTCAACAATGACTGGGTAATAGAATCCAAGAGATGTAACTGCATAATAACGCACAAAGGATTAGAGTCAAAATAAACAAACTAACCTAATAGCACGTTATATCACTCACTTCCAAACACAATAATCAACATGACAAAGTAGAGGAATTGGAATCAATGATATACACGACTGAGTATCCTATGAGCAACATCATAAAATGACAAACAAACAAGTCATAGCATACGGATTTCAAAGGCAATTCAGTTCGAATAATTGAGAATGAATAAATAAATGGAATGAAATATGAAGAAATGTCTCACTTAGTTTACTTACATACAGCATAATTCATATGTTATTCAGCTTCTCGTCGCGTCGATGTACGCACCCAATACTCCGTAATATCTCCTTTAGGGTCCTAACATAAAACAATGTATCGATTTAGGTTCAAGATTAATGATTTCAAATTTCTAAATTGGTAGAAATTTCGCATACAATTACTTTTAGTAGTGGTCATAACAAGAGTCAAATAGATTTTCTTTTAACAAGAAAAATAGATAGAAAAATATGTAGAAACTGCAAAGTAATACCTGGTGAAGCACTTACTACCTAACATAAGTTAGTAGTACTTGATATTAAGCTAGCACGACGACATAATATGAATAAAAAAGTTAGCGACCCTAGAATAAAGTGGTGGAACCTAAAACATAGCAAACAAGTAGAGTTTAGAGAAAAACTACTAAAGGAAAATGTTTGGAATCTTGACTTAGATGCTAATACAATGTGGCTAGAAATGAGTAGTTGCATAAGGAGAGTGGGATCAAATGTATTTGGTATATCTAAGGGCTTTGGACCTCCAAAGAAGGAAACATGGTGGTGGAACGAGGATGTCCAACGAGCAATTAAGACTAAAAGAGAGATGTATAGGAAAATACCTAAATGTCAAGATGAAGATGTGTACAATCAATATAGAGAAGCTAGAAAACAAGCTAAAAAAGTAGATAGTCAAGCTAAAATAAATTTCATGGAAGATCTATATACAAGGTTAAGTAATAGAGATGGCGAAAAATATATATATAGGCTAGCCAAATTAAGAGATAAAAAGAAACAAGACATAAGTCATGTAAGATGTATTAAGGAAGAAAATCAAAATGTTTTAAGGCGCGAGGAGGATATTAAGGAGAGATGGAGAAGTTACTACGATAGTTTACTTAATGATGGCCAAGTTGATACTATAATAGATGAAAACCCACACCAACAAAGAAATGTAAACTATACACGCAATATTATAATTGTTGAAGTTAAAGAGGCATTGAAAAGAATGAAAATAGGAAAAGCATGCGGCCTAGATGAAATACCCATAAAGGTTTGGAAATGCTTAGGAGAAATTGGATTGACTTGGTTAACAAAACTTTTCAATAAAATTATAAAATCATAACGGATGCCAATGGATTGGAGAAGAAGCACGCTTGTGCCGATCTTCAAAAATAAAGGAGACATTCAAAGTTGCTCAAACTACCAGGGAATTAAACTTATGAGTCACACTATGAAACTATGGGAGAGGATAATTAACAATAGACTAAGGAGAGAAACAACAATATCAGAGAACCAATTTGGTTTCATGCCTGGGAGGTCAACTATGGAGGCAATTTTCCTTGTAAGACAATTGTTAGAAAAATATAGAGAAAAGAAAAAAGATCTTCATATGGTATTCGTAGATTTAGAAAAAAACATATGATAGGGTCCCTAGAGATGTTTTTTGGTGGGTTCTAGAAAGAAAAAGAGTGCATGCTAGATACATAGACACTATTAAGGATATGTATGATGGAGTAGTAACAAGTATAAAGACATTTGGAGGAGTTACAAAAGAATTTCCCATTACAATAGGACTACATCAATGATCGGTTTTAAGCCCATATCTATTTACTTTAGTTATGGATGAACTAACTAGATATATTCAAGAGGATATACCATGGTGTATGCTATTTGAAAATGATATTGTCTTAGTGGATGAAATTAAAGATGGAGTGAATAGAAAATTATAACTCTGGAGGAATACATTAGAATCTAAAGGCTTTAAGTTGAGTAGGACGAAAACCGAATACATGCACTGTGAGTTTAGAAACACTAGACATCGAGATGACGGAGTGGTAAAATTAGGAGAAATAGAAGTTCCTAAGGTAAACAATTTTAGATACCTAGGATCAATCATACAAATTGATGGTAATATTGAGAATGATGTCACACATAGAATTCAAGTTGGATGGAAAAAATGGCGGAGTGCAACAGGGGTGATTTGTGATCGAAATGTCCCTACTAAGTTAAAAGGAAAATTTTATAGGACCGCAATTAGGCCAGCTATGCCCTATGGAAGTGAATGTTGGGCGGTAAAGCAACAACAATTACATAAAATGAACGTAGTAGAAATGAGGATGCTTAGGTGGATGTGTGGTAAAACTCGTATAGATAGAGTAAGAAATATATAAATTCAAAGACAAGTAGGAGTAGCAACAATTGATACAAAGATTAGGGAAGGGCGGTTGCGATGGTTTGGTCACCTGCAAAGACGGCCTACAAATGCTCCAATTAGAAAACCTGACTCAATAGAAACTGTAAAAATTCGACGAGGTAGGGGCAAACCAAAGTTAACATGGGATGCATTAATTAGGAGGGATTTGAATGGTTTGCAAAGCTCACCATCAATTACACTTAATCGAGCACAATGGAAAAGTTTGATCCATGTAGCCGACCCCAGTTCATTTGAGACTGAGGCTATGTTGTTGTTGTTGTTGTTGTTGTTGTTGTTGTTGTTGTTGTTGTTGTTGTTGTTGTTGTTGTTGTTGTTGTTGTCGAAATCGAACAAAATCAAATTCGAGACCAATTTGCCAATTTCACGCTTTTCGAGGTAAAAACCCCGTAAAAGTCTTGTCCGAGATTTCAAGTATTTTATTTTTCTTTAGAAATTAATCAATTTATATTTATTTTGTCAAAATGTAATTTTTCAAGATTTTTCCAATTTTTTCTGGAATTTTCCCCAATTTCCCTCTCTTTTTCTTTTTTTTTTTATATATGGGTTTGGGTTGAACCGAGCCGAACCAGTTTCGAACCGTCCTGGTTCACCCAACCCATCTACTCCTCACTTTTTTTTTCTTCTTTGGGTTTCTTCTTCTTCTTCTCTCCTCTGTTTCCTTTTTTTTGTTGAGAGTGAAAAGGAGATAAGATTGAGTAATGAGGTTAATTGACTTTATATATATACCATTTGGATTGGTGTGTTTGTGAGCCACTCATCTCCAACCACACTCGTATCTCAAGGCACATCATGTGGTCTTGCTCACACCACTTGTCCCACTAGTCCATGCTTGGTTGACACCAAACTTAACGCCACTTGTCTTGAACCATGGTGATGCGTGTCTCGAGACACATCAAGCGATCTTGTTTTAAGTTCTCTACCTATAGGCACATTAATAGTTACATTTAATGTGACCACATCAAAACCACCAATATCTCATGTTTAATACATAAATTAAGTCAATTTATAAAACTTACCCCACGATCTGCTACCTCTGGCCCATGTCGGCACGCAACTCGAGGCACATCTCCGCTCGTCTCGGTTTTTGCATACCCTTAAAATTGACTTAGTAGTCTACACATATACAATACACTAGGCATACAACACACAAATACAACATTTACCTCGGCCACCGTGCCTCAGTAGTGACACGTATCTCGTTGCGGGTCCCACGCCACGGGTCATTTTGTTCTGATTAACGAATTAAATGTGCATTAATTATTTGGGTCGTGACAGCTCAGACCCATGTGGACGTCGCGAAAAGTTTTAGGGCACGCCTAACGAGGTAAAAATTGCCATTTTGTGTGGCAAATGTTTATTATTTGACTATTATTTAATAATTCGCGCCACGCTAATTAAGAATTGTGCTTGGTCATATTGTGCGCGTGTAGTGGCGAGAGTATACGACGTCGGGGTGTGCGCGTAATGCAGATGTATGGGGTAGTCTTGGATTTAGTTGTCACATCGTACATCCCATCACATCACCTATCCAATCACCATACTTCAACCCATTCCCTCTCTCAACCCGACTCTTCTCCTTCCCCCTCTCGTTTTCATTTTCTTCTCCACTTCCAACTCCTCACAACCAAGCTCTCCATCACTTTCTCAACTCGATCGCACATCTCTCGCGGTGTTCTCTCCACTCGGCGACGGTCGCAAAGATCTCCGAATTGAGGAGAAGATGTCAATTTTTGTTACCTTTTGTGGAGAAACTTAGAGTTTAATAGTGATGGTATTGTTGGATGGTTGTTGTTGTTAGGTTGTTAGTGGTGTTGTCGTTGTTGTAATTGTTGTTGTTGTTGTGTTTAAAATTAAAAAAAAAATCGTCTCTGCACGATTTGAGGAAGAAGAACAGTAGGCCTGGCCCATGTGGGTCAGGCTGCCTAAGCCCAACTGGGCGGGGTAGCCCATGCACGGGGCGGGCCAAGCCGGCTCGAACCCGGGTGGCCCTAATTGGGCCGAATCGAGCCTGGTTCGGGCCCAACTCACCCAAGTCAATTTTAATTAATTAAAATTCTTAAAAAATTAAATCAAATACATTTTAAATCAAATAAATATTAAAAAATAGGAAAAATAGCTAGAAGATTACAAATGTCGTAGCACATGCCCTTAGCAGAAGAGGACCAGAAAGTGAGACAATAGTTTGCCATATGACACACAAGTTTGTTTTACTCGAGGCGACAGCTGCTATGAGTTTGTCAGAGGTTCCAGATACTGCAGAGGCACATATTTGCGAACATATGATACTACCAACAATATTTATTCAGTGCTTTTTGGAGTGTCAAAGAGCTGATGTGATGTATCAGAGGTTCAGGGACATAACACAAAGTCCAGATTACCGAGATCGGCGCGAGTCCGTTGATGAGTGTTTGAGACATTGAGGAAGATTATGGATTCAGGCAGTGGTAGATTTATGCGATGGTATTCTTTAGAGGCTCACAGATTCGGGTATACGATGCATCCCGGCAGGACCAAAATGTATCATGATATGCGACGTTTATTTGACGGTTATTTTGGTGGCCAGGGATGAAGGCAAATGTCAGCAAATATGTGACGAGTTGTGAGGTGTGTCAGCAGGTTAAAGCTGAGCACAGGAGGCCTGGAGGACTATTGCAGCCACTACCTATTCCACAGTGGAAATGAGAACATATCACTATGGACTTCGTCAGTGGGTTGCCGATGACTTTGCGTAAGCACGATGCCATTTGGGCAATCGTGGATCGTTTGACGAAATCAGCGCATTTTATCCCAATCTCCATGAAATATAGCATTCCACAGCAGAGCACGCTCTTCGAGCGAGAAATTATCAGACTGCACGGAGTGCCAGTATCTATAGTGTCAGACAAGGCAGTTGACTTACTTCGCAGCTTTGGCAGGCCATGTAGGAGCAGTTGGTACCAGACTGTAGTTCAACACGGCTTTTCATCTGTAGACTGACGAGCAGTCTGAGAAACTTATTCAAATTCTTGAGGACATGCTCAGAGCCTATGTGCTACAGTTTGGAGGGTCATGGGAGGAGTTTTTGCCACTTTGTGAGTTTGCCTACAACAATAGTTATCAGGCTAGTATTGGGATGCCACCATTCGAGGTGCTATACGGGAGACCATGCATATCATCAGCTTGTTGGGCAGAGCCCGAGGACGTAGCTGCCGTTGGGCCTGAAATTGTCGTAGATCACACAAAGAAAATTAGGCTGATTCATCATAGCTTACAGGCAGCTCAGGATAGTCAAAAAAAGTACACGAACAAGTACCGCGATGGGCTGAGTTATGAAGTGGATGATTGGATCTACTTGAAGGTTTCTCCTTTGAAGGGCCACTAGAGATTTTGGATCAAGGGAAAGCTTGCACCAAGATTTATCAGGTCGTTTCAGATAGTTCGACGAGTTGGGGAGGTTGCTTATCAGTTGAGATTGCCGAGCTAGTCGGCAGGGGTGCATGATGTTTTTCACATTTCTATGTTGAGGCTAGCCAGATCAGGACCGAGACCGATGGTTGATATGACTAGGATCTAGGTCAGACCGGATGTGACATACGAGGAACACCCTATTGAAATAGTGGATCGCAAGGTACACACTCTCAGAAGGAAAGAAATATCACATGTACTCGTTCGATGGCAGTATCATAAAAATGAAAGCCACACTTGAGAGAGAGAGAGTCAATCGTGCGAGAGCAATACCCCCGCTTGTTCCAAGGTAAAGATTTAATTAAATTTGAATTTCGGGACGAAATTCCTTTTAAATGTGAAGATTGTAATAGCTCGTTTTAATTAATCCCAATTAGCTAACAAATTAGAGATTAAGATCCTAAGCTCAAACCCATGTGAACGCCGTAGAAAATTCTAGAGCACGTTTAACGAGGTGAAAATTGCTATTTTTGTGTTGCCAATATTTATTATTTAACTATTATTTAATAATTCGCGCCGCGCTAATTAAGAATTATGCTTGATCACGTTGTGCACGTATAGTAACGAGAGTGTACAACGTCACGGCATGCGCGTAACGTGTGTGTATGGGGTAGTCTTGGATTTAGTTGTCACATCACACATCCCATCACATCACCTATCCAATAACCATACTTCAACCCATTCCCCACTTTTCTCTCTCCTCTCCAAAATCAAACAAAAAAAATCTCTATCCTCACCCACTCCCTCTCTCTACCCGACTCTTCTTCTTCCCCCTCTCATTTTCATTTTCTTCTCCACTTCCAACTCCTCATCACCAAGCTCTTCATCACTCTCTCAACTCGGTGGCACATCTCTCGTTGTGCTCTCTCCACTCAGCGACGCTCACAAAGATCTCCAAATCGAGGTTAGTGTGTCAATTTTTGTTAACTTTTATAGAGAAATTTAGAGTTTAATAGTGATGATATTGTGAGATGGTTATTGTTGTTGTTAGGTTGTTGGTGGTGTTGTTGTAATTGTTGTTGTTGTTGTTGTGTTTAAAACAAATAAAATAAAATAAAAAATTGTCTCTGCACGATTTGAGGAAGAAGACCGAAGCAGGTGGGCCTCGCTTTGCTGCCAATGCCAGGGCCGGCACCAGTCGATGTGGCGGGTCGGGACGAACCGGGTCCAACCGAACCGGGCCCGGTTCGGGCCCAACCCACCCCAAATTAATTTTAATTAATTAAAATTCTGAAAAAAAATAAAATAAAATACATTTTTAAATCAACTAAATATCAAAAAAGGAAAAATAGCTAGAAAATTAAGGAAGAATCCAGAAAAATCAAGAAAATATAATAAAATGGAAAAATATAAAAAAGTAGTTTTGAGGACTTTTTAAGGCATCGACACCCCGGTATAACTCGAAAAGTGTGCCGAAATTAAACTTTTTGAAACAAAATCTCAAATTTTTTGTCACACATTATAAATTCACTTAATGTGACTTTAAAATAACAAAAGTGGTATAATTGGATACCGGGACTTATGAGACTATAGTCAGGTACTTGGCGCGTATCTCGAGGCATGAGCGGGACATTTTAGAGGGACATTTGCGATAGTTTGAAGTAAGTAAACCCATGAGAAAGTCAGTTTAGAATTTACTTATTTTCATTGTAAATTATTTATTTCATATTACTTTTCGCTAGTTCATTTTTCATGTTTACTTTATTCCCGCGTGTGCCTGTGTATGGTCGAAAGGACGGTGTGACCCATTTCCGGCTCTCTCGTTGATGATGATCAGATTGTTGATACGGTGTTGGTCATACCTTAGACTACGCGTGGGATTTCTCTCAGCGAGTTGATGATCTCGAGAGCGAGTTGACGTGAGGCTCACCTCCGTCACAGACTTCCTTTCCTTTGAGGCGTTGGGCGGAAATCTACCTTCTGACCAACAGAGTTCCTCATGGGTGTAGATTTCCTCACCTCCAGGGCCTTCTCGGTTTAGTATTTTCGTCCCAGGGCTCGACAACTATACACCACACTCGCGTTCCATATTCTTGATTATCTCATGACTTATATTCATGCTCAAATTCCTACTCATTTACTTTATATACATAAATTGTAGCCGTTTTCTTGGATTTCTTTTGAATACTAACTGAATTTCTCTGGGAATTACTCATTGGAACTTGTCATTGTTTGTTGGTGGCAAGCTGCAGATCGTACGACGAGCCGGGGAAGGTGGTGATTGGCGACTACCTCTGATCTGGAGCGCCTCCACTAGCTTACTCGTAGGTGTTTTATTTACATATACATATTTTTTGGGATCATTTTGGGAGACTTTTTCACCTGATACATGTATATTGACACATATTATACATTTTTGTCGCCTTAACTGATATAAATGGTATCCTTTTGCTGGGTTTTCACCCCATAGGTTGTTAATTAATGCGCAACTTGTTTACATTAATTATATGCATGTTATTAAGACTTCCGCTATTAAAAATAATTTGAAAAGAATTAAGATAAACATATTAAGTTGTAAAACTTATTAACTTAACATATTTCGATAGAATATTAATCTTTTAAAACAATAAAACTTATTAAGTCAGATTACAAAACGGATAGTTTGCGGGCCGTTATAGACAGGTGTACAGGTGACGTAGCATGGCTTGGTGACGTGTCCGGCGAAGCGGCGGTGCCGGTTTGCCTCAAAATTTGGGGCCGTCACATTTTGCTAATCCTAGATTTTGCTCTTGTGAGCATAGGATGAGGATTAGTATGAACTGGAACCACTTGAGGAGGAAACAAGTGGTATAGCAGGTTTTGATGACTATGACCTCAACTGTGTAGTAGAAATAGGAGGGACATATGTAGATGTATCAAACATTGCTGAAATAGTATTGGTAGGTAACTCAGACCGTACATTAGTCCTTATAAAAGGTATATGAAGTGAAATAACCGGTCCTTTAGAACATGAAGATGTAGACCCAAGTGGAGATGTGTGAGATACAAAGAGAGATTTATAGGGAAACTCCTATTCATTAAAAAGAACATGTTTGGAGATATAAACTTTGCCCAGATGATTCATACAAATGTAACCTTTATGATGAGAGCTATAGCCCAGAAATAGGTACTTTTCAGACCTGAATTGATACTTATTTGTGTTCTAAGGTCTGGTGTATGGAAAGCATGTACCACCAAAAACCTTTAGTATCAAATAATCAGGTTGAGTATGAAAAACCTTTGTATAAGGTGAAACACCCTGAAGAACCATATTTGGTGGTCAATTGATGACAAAAACAACAGATTCACAAGCATGCTACCAAAACTTATAAGGCAAATGAGCTTCAGCTAACAAAGTTAAACTGGTTTCCACAATATGGCTGTGCTTTCTTTCAATTCTTCCATTTGGCTCATGAGTGTATGGGCAATGATGTTGGAAAATGATACCCTGACTATCCATAAAAGACTGAAAACTTCTGAATTCTCCTCCCCAATCAGACTGTAGTCTTTTTATTTTTGTAGAAAACTGATTTTACACTTGACGTTCAAAACTTTGAAAAGTTTTAAGTGCTTCAGATTTATCTTTGAGTGGATAAATCCATGTAAACCTTGAAAAATCATCAAGGAAAGTAATATAATAGTTGAAACCATCAATGGAAGTAAATGGAGTACGTCCCCCAAAAATCTGTATGTATTAATTCCAATACATGAATGCTACAACTGTTTGAAACTGAAAAAGGTAAAGCATGATGCTTTCCCAATGGACATACAAAACAAAACTTAGATTGAGATACATGAATATGTAAATCTGATCGCATTATCTGTTGAAGAGTTTGATGTGAAGGATGTCCTAGCCTCTTATGCCGTAGAGAATATAAAGACTGTTGAGAGGCAATGAAAGTTGATTTGCCAGATGAAACTCCTCCAACTTTTTTATTTGATGTAAAAACTGAACTTCGAGAATTAGGAAATTGATATAATTTATCTCTGAGAATCCCTTGCAGCAAGACTTCTTTAGTTTAAAATCCTTCACCAAATAATGTGAATTAGTAAATTCGAAAATCACATTATTGTCTTTAACAAGTTGAGAAATACCGAGCGATTTTCTTTATCATTTGAGGAACGCATAAAGTATTTGTAAATTTGAGTTTGGGGGAAGCAGATGTAATATGAGCTGATCCTACATATGAAATTGGTAATGAATTACCATTCCTAAAAATAAGAGAATCAATACTTGTGTAGGGAGAGCAGTTGGACAGTTGAGACTGATTTGGTGTAACATGGCTAGTAGCACCGTTGTCTACATGCCAACTGTGATCACCAATAGATTTTGCTGAAGAGAAATTTGAATTCTGATTATTAGCACCAACGTTACTATAAGTATCAATAAAATGAGCACTAGGACCATTGGTCATATTTCTTCTCATTCCTGTGTTTGTGAAACCTGAATTCTGATAACTAATGTTGAATCCACCATTGTTGTTGGATCCTTGTGATCCCATATACTGCATATCAGCCCTGTAGTAGCATATAGCTATTATGTGTCCTACCTTGTTACAAATTTGACAAGTAGGTTTGTTGTTATTTAGAAATCTAAAACCTCATCTTCCTCTGTTAGATTGACCTCCTCTTCCTCTATTGTTGATGTTTTTACCACCATGTCCAGAAAAATGTTTACCATTATTCCATAACTGTGAATTTTCAGATTTGATTTTTATTGAATTCATTTGATTTGGTGAATGAATATTCAAAGAATTCATCCCTACAATACTATGCAATTGTTCCAGTTTTGCTTCAAGACTTAACAAAGTAAACTGTAAATCTTGCCAAGTACTCTTTATGTTCCAAAACACCAATAATAGGCAAATATTCAGAATTCAAGCCTGTTAATGTGCAAGAAATCAATTCAGAAACTCAAATTGGTGCACCAGCAGTACTAAGACTATCAAATATATCTTTCATCTTCTTCGGATATTCATCCATTTTCATATAACATTTTCTTGTTGTACGAATTGCAGTCTTATGAAACTGAATCTGTGCTTTGTTATGAGATCCACATTAATCTAAAATACAATTCCACAGTTCATGTGTTGTTCTTTTATCATATTCTTGAGAAGTTTTCACTTGACTGCAAATCTCGGGTTCTAGTGAACATAACAGCCATCCATATATAACATTCTATCATAATGAAACCATTCTTGAAATTCAAGATTAACATTTCCATTTTCAAGAAATTTAGGAGGACAAACCACAGTTCCAAAAAGAAATTCATTAAATCCACATCCTTCCAACAGAGGAACTACAATCAATTTCCATAACAAGAAATTTGTACTATTAAGTTTGATTGAACAAATCTGATTTAAGGAATTACCAAAAGGACTAACAAGACGATGATCAATCGAAGTTGTATTCGTTGCTCCATGAACACTTTGACGTCTTGTTGAACTTCTAGATTCGTCAACCACAGCACGTCTTGAACTCTCACGATCTCCCATCACTACAAAACATTGTGTGTTTAGCGACATTAATTTAGTCATTTAACGACATTAATTAGTGTCTCTAAAAAATTTACCAACGCATCATAAAGTGTCGCCACTTGTGTTGGTAAAAGTGATGTCGCCCCATTTTTTTGCGATGCAAAATGTATGCGTTGGTAACATTTGTTTAAAACACTTTTGAAATAAGTGTCTTTAACGTGGGGACGTTTTTTTATTTATGTGTCTTTAATTTTATGACATTTATTTCTTATGCGTCTCCAATTAGCAATCCTTACACACTTAATGTCTTTAAATTAACAACACTTGTGCACTTAATGTCTCCAAATTAGCAACCCTTAAACACTTAGTGTCCTCAAATTGACAACACTTGTGCATTTAATGTCTCCAAATTAGCAACTCTTACACATTTAGTGTCTTTAAATTGACAACACTTGTGCATTTAATGTCTCCAAATTAGCAATATTATTATTATTATTATTATTATTATTATTATTATTATTATTATTATTATTATTATTATTATTATTATTATTATTATTATTATTATTTGTAGATATAAAAACAAACATAAAGAAAGACAAATGAAAACAATTTATATATTTTCCAATTATTTTTCAATTCAAAAGAGAATTACAATACATTCTCAAAAATATATTTTTACTTACAATGATATCAACATCTATACTAAAAAGATAGAAACTTCTAACTATGCAAAGCAAAAGTATAAGATGATATTTTTGAATTGATATGCTCCTCTTTTCAACACTTTTCTACACCTGCAAAACAAACAAAATCAACCCAAACACAATTAATTTTGAGCAGCACCCAGATCACAAAACAAGATTTTATGAAATACCCAGATCTTGAAATCCATAAAAATGTCAAGATCTCAAAGTTCTATAACCAACAAGAAAGCATTCTATAGTCACTGAAATTTGCTGAACAAATACTACTAAACTGAAGATCTGGCTCTTCAAACCGCTAATTCACGACATACAAGCTGAAATTGTTGAAGAATTCAAGCTGGACTTTCAAATAATCTGAAACCCAGCAACAGATCAGCTATCATCAAGTCTAGTGCCTGACAAAACTACGTGAGTGCGACTTTGGAGTTGGCTGTTTTACAATTATTTGCGGAGATGGCGAAAAATTCATACAGAATGATCATAAATAAGGGAAATAATTTTGGCTATCATATGGAACACTTGGAACACATCATTTATGTTCTAGTACTCATACAGAACATGGAGAAAAACTAGAGGAAGAATGGATGCGTACTCTCAACTATTTCCAACATAAGTATCCACAAGTGGCGGCCTAGTTCCAGGCTAGGAAAACTCCTTACCGATACTCCTCGATCATTCATATTAAGTTCGAAAATGTAGCACATAAACATGGCAATATATTCAAGAAGTAGTACCACATACATTCATCCACTAGCAAGTACTATGTTAAGTAAAAAGTACACGAATTATCTTTAATGGGCAGATTTATTGACCAAACAAGAAAGGAATTATTTGGAAGTTCTACCATAAATACCCTACTTTTACTTCTCACTTTTGCTTCAAACATAATTACTTGTGATGTGGTACCAATAGATATTCTAGCAACTTGCAAGTGATGGAATTATTCATAGTACTCTTTCAAGTAGTCTTATAAAAAAAGAGTACAGAGCATCCAAAGCTTAAAGAGAGAACAATACTTGAAAAAGACCGTAGAACAATTTCGATTAACAATTGGTTCAAGTCAATTGCAGGAGATAAAAAGAAACTACTGGTTATTTTAATAAGCATGAAAGTTTAATAAGAAAAATTAAGAAATTTAAGAAATTCACAAACCTAGTCATCAATAGAAATGACATTGTTTTTAGGTGTTGGAGTAAGATCACCCAGAAACCCCCTAATAGTTCAAAAAAAAGTTAAGACAGAATTAAAGAAAAGCACAAACATCATTGGAAAGTGAAAGAATAGTTGAAATGAACATCCAACCTATGAAAATAGCTTTTGAAAGAGTTCCATACTAGTGCGAAACTCTTCCATATCCCTTGTGACACTGTTCAACCTTCTTTCATGTTCATTTGTGACATCGTTTAACCTTTCTTCATAGGCTTTAGTCACACTGTTCAACTTTTTGTCTTAGTCCATCTTCATTGCGATTGATTTTCTCTCGTAGTCCTCCTTCATACTCTCTATCTTTGCCTCATAAATGGAATGCATATTCTCCATTTGGTGTTGAAGCCTATCTACTTCAAATTGAGATGCCCTTCTTTTTTGTTGTAGTGCACCAGAAAGTTGTGTTGGTGTGACCCCCAATCCATAGCCTCTTACCCTCCCATACTTGTCTTCTTTGAAAACTGAGGCAAATACAACGTCTTCTATATCGTAAGCACTATGATTTTCCACCGTCGCAGCCTGTTCTTCAACAAGACTGGTCGCTTTCTCTACTAATTCTTGTGCCTCTCTATTGATGAAATTCCCATCCTTTCGTTTATGGGTGACAGAAAAAAACTCAACTCTCCCTGGCCTTTTCTTTTGGGTCATCTCCTATGGCAACATGAAACAAAAAAGATTAATTAATTTCAAGACTAAATATATATATATATATATATATATATATTAATAGTAGAGAACTTACATAATCGTGTCTAACTCTAGCAAAGCTTTTGGATCCAGCCGTATGTCGCGTCTTATAGTATGTTCGTGCCGTTTTACCCATTTCAAATAGATGCTTTAAGAAAATATAAAAAAAATGATGTATCACATTTATGATCCAAATCCATTAAAACACATGTTACCACATGAATATTATAAATTGATAAATATTGTAGACATGGAAAAGTTATATGGATCATACATCTGTCTTATAGTGGGTTATTTTCTATTCTTCAGTTAGTAGTTTGTATTTAAGCTATTCAATTTCAATGAAATCAGCGGACTACTGCAGAAATTTCAGTGGCAAAATGATTATTTAACAAGCTTCAACTGTTGAAAGCAATGAAAAATAACTGCTAAGCAAGAAAAATAGTACCTCAATAAAACTATAAAGAAATCACATTACTAATAGCTATCCAACTTATATTTTTAGCAAGCTAAATTTTTATTTGACATGTAGTAGAACCTGAAGTAGCATCACAAGTATCTAGTTAGAGTTCTGGAAAACAGTCTGCACATGATATATGGAAATCAATTAAAGAACAATATGGTGCATATGACAAAGCATAAATTCAATTTTATAAGACAACCATTAGGACCAATCGTAAAAGATCTATGAAGATGATTTAGTTCTTGAAGAAAATGAAAGAAATTTCTGAAAATCTTGCAACAGTTGGTTCAACAATTTCAGTTGCAGAGTTAATTTCTTGCACTTTGACTTGACTAGATGGTGATTATCTTCCAATAACAACAGTGCTTATACACAAGGAGATTTTAACTTGGCAAGATCTTTAGTCCACTCTATTGAATTTTGAAGCTAAATTGGATCAGCTGCAAACAGTTGCAGGCATGAATTCTTTGAACTTGCAGACACCTACTCAAGTTAATTCTGCAAAGGTTAAACATGGAGGTCATCATCAAACTTGGAATAATTCTAAATAACTTGGTGTTTCTGCTTAGATTTGGTGGATAAATAACAGTAACAGAGGTTGAGGAGGCAGATTTGGTACTAGAGGTCGACGAGGATTCAAATTCCAAAATAACAATAGGCCTACATGTCAAATATGCAATAAGGTGGGAAATACTGCACAACATAGGTCATGAAAATAATACTTATATTATAAGTATCAAATAGAGAAAAATAATGCACAACATAGGTCATGAAAATACAACACACGAAAATAAGGATGGTTTCTCAGTCCCCAAGGATTAAAAAGAAACCTCTTTGCAGCATAGTGTGCTGCAAGTTTTAAGAGAATTGACCGAGAAAAAACATCAAAGAGACTGCATGAAAGAATTGGCAGAGGAAAAAAAAACATCTGAATTGGATTGACAGAAAGCTTGTTATTATGATCTATCACATTTCATAGATGATGAAAGACAAATGACAATGAAAAGCATTTCGAAACCGATACATATTCGTGTGAGACGAAGTGTGAATTGAGCATTATAGTGTAAAATGAACTAAACAGCTAGTGCAACATATAATAAATCTGTGGTTGGACAAGAAGATAACATTTAATAAAAGCATTGACAGCTTCTCAATGTCAAGTACTATATGGATGGATAGTTTGTAGTTGCATATACAAAGTAAATATGTCTTGTTCATATGTGCAGATATCATAATCACATTGTTTGTTAATGGGAACAAAAAGGGTGTTGTTTGAAAAAGAAAATTTCTTATGAATCTATAGGCATGCATGGCTTTATAGCCATGTCTACAATATTTATCAATTTACAATATCTATCAATTCCATTAAAACACTAATTAAAAGAAAGAAAACTTATCTCTCAAATTTAAAGGCATAATTGTTACCTTTGATTTTTCAGAAAACCGATAGTGTACCATAGCTTTCCACTGATTAGGAAAGAATCCAATCGGAATTGATTTTTCAATCTCCTCTATAGTCTTGTCAGCCTTAAAATACTTAGACTTTAGTTCAAACTTGTGCTCCTTCCATTTGCTCGCAACAGACTGAAGGATCCACTTCTCTACTCCACCATCATTAGGGATCTCAAAGAACCTCTTTTGCAATATAGAGGTGAACAAATAAATCAAAATAAATATGTATTCAGACATTAAGGAAAATAAGAAAGTCACAGTGAATGACAACATGAGAGGCTACCTACCCATTGAATAAAAACATTAAGGAACCCTCTTTTTCAATCTCTTCTTTCTATCTCAAATTCATGAAATAGAACATATCAATTTACCTTGGTAAAATTTATCAAAGCTTGCTTATCCTCCTTAGGCATCAACCTCCAATCCGTCCATTCAATGAAACAATGTTCCTTTTTCCTTGCAATTGTTCCCAACCATCCACCTAAAATCCCTCCTCCTCTTTTAATTGGTTGGCCATACTCATTAAACTCAACAACAATTCTTTGGCCTTCAGGCAAACTAGAGACGTCCTTAGCTCGTGTGAGTCCTCGCTTTTTTCGCACAATCCCTTGATTATCTATAAAAATTTCCAATCAAACATAAAAAAGAAAGGAATCATATAATATTTACTAACATTGGCATACCAAATATCATAGTGTCCTAAACAACAATAAGACAACAAACAATTGATATTTACCTCTTACTTCTATATCATCATATAAGTCATTTTCGACCTCATCTTGTGTTTCATTCTCATTGTGTTGATCTTCACTTGGTGGTTGAGTCTCATCACTGTCAAAGCTTTGTAGATCTTCATCAGTGTTTGTTAAAACACAATCTACAAGACGCTTTTTAGTCATATCTAACAACCTACACACAATTCACAAATCAATTTGATCAATTAATTCATAATTGCAATTGAAAAACAAATGGTAATAGTTAAAAAATAATAAATATTCAAACAATGAAATTAAAGACTAGAAAGCGAAAGGAAGATCGCGACGTGCAAGAATTTCCTCTATTAACAACTTCTTCATAGCAGTCAATTTCCTATTGAAAGTTTAAATTCAACAAGTGCTATATGTAGCAGATTTTGTACATATTTGAGATCAAACAACAAATCAACACTAAGACAAGTTAAAAACAACAATTGAGAGTATGAGAGAGGAACCAGTTACCACATAGATGGCAAAATACATATAGAGAACAAAAAGTTCTGAAAAGAGAAAAAAAAATTCTGAAAACAATCTTCAGAAGTTGAAATGCCAAAACAATCATTTCGAGTCTCATTTCAATAGCAAAGAAGGAAATGCAGTCATGTACTAATCAAGATACAAGAAAAATAACTACTACATTAGAAACTGTAGATTATTTCATCAAGTTGGCAATGGTGGCAAAGTGAACAAAGAAAACGTCAATGTATTTCTCATGATTTCTCATAGCCATTCAATTCGTAGCTTAATTACAATCAAAATTGATTCAATCATATAAATCAGGACATAATTGAATGAATTCATGAATCATGACATACCAAATTGAAACACAAAACCTCAATTAATCAAACAAACAAACCAATTGTACAACACTCACAAACCCTAACTAAAAGACTAACTAACTAATGGTGATCTCCGATGGAACCCGCGGCGTACCTGAGCGAGAGAGAGCGAGACAGAGAGAGAGAGAACGAGAGAGAGAGAGAGAGAGAGAGAGAGAGAGAGAGGAAATGTTGTGGGGAGTTGCTCAACAATGTATGTTAGGGCGTATATATAAGTAACCCAAAATACAAACAATGTGATCAACTGAAATGGAATATATGTGAGGGCCTATCCACTTAAAGACTCTAACATCATAAGTTGAGTGCCCCAAAATACATACAATGTTCTTAGTATAGATGACATGATCCTATTGAATGTCCCAAAAGCCAAAAATGTTGTGCTTGTTCTTAGTATTCCTATCTACTTTTTCTAAATTCATCATGTTCATTTTTGAAATTAAGTTTGACAAACATTGGAACATCTAAAAAATGTTTATTGAAATTTATTCATGCTCCTGAACTTGAACTTGCATGAACAAGATGGATCGAAGATTCGATAAACACCCCTTAAACTCAACACACATAAGATTCATAAATTCCCTTTAATATTCTTCTGTCCCTCTTCCTGGTAAGATCCATCCTCATTCACCCAAAAGTGAGGGTTTCCAGCACATTGCACTCCTGCCAACTGCAAAGATTAACAGAATAATGCATATTCATCTTAGTAATGACTCATAGGTACAAATGCCAACATCAGTGTGTACAAAAGAAAACCTGAAGCATTCGCATAAACATGGCAATATATTCAAGAAGTAGTACCACATAGCAAAACCAAAATTGATTTTTTTATGTGCAGGCATTGGGCTCCAAATTAGTAGTGGTAAAAAACTCACCATAATTTTCAAGACAATTTGGGAACATGATCCATTTATATATAGATGGCAATACAATATCAAATGTATTGATCAATTAACTGAATACAGAATACCACTCAAACCTCCAAAGCAGAGCACACCCCATGAAGCACAAAGAACCAACTCACCTCCCAAGTAGGCTCCATCCTTGTTTACATTATATATATGAGATCTAAAATATTGTTCATCATGATCTCTACACACCCTTTGAGCCAGGAAGATCAATCCACTGCAGTTGGATCTCAATTTCACCACTTTCAACGTTTTTTAGTCTGAGGCACATATCTTGCACAACCTTCTTGTCCTTGAACACAACACAGCTCTCCTCAACTAAGTAGTTTTCTCCCATGTTAACAACCTCAATTAAGGGCCGGATATCGATCTCGGCTTCTCCCATGTTGTCGTCGAAGGTGAGAGTGTCATAGTCGTTTACCTCCTGTGAGAGCAACACAAGATCACAATTATCATAGTTACCAATTTAGAAGGCTTGTTTACATTCATAGTAGGGCTTAATGTAAAAAATAAATAAAAATAGCAGGGCTTAATTAATCATTTGTAAAAACTCTATTTTTGGTATCATTTGAGGTATATATAAATTTGAAGTATGATCTTGATTCAGTGGATTGGACTTAATGCTCGTTTAATTAGTGAAATAATTGACGCAACGATGCCTAGTAGAGTAAACATTTAATATTTTGATAAGTACCTGAAATATTACCTTACACGAGATCAAGTAATATAAATTAAGCAAGAACATCATTTAAAAGTTATAATTGTACTTACAAGCTTCATAGGCATGCAAGGGTCTTCAATACAAAGAGTTAGCCCTTCATTCAACTCTGGATTGAGACTGTTCTCCACCCTATGAGTCTTCAATTTCTGTCACAAATCTCAATATTCATTTGATATGATCAGGTTCATCATTTTAGTGAAATTTAAGTTACAAACAAGTGCTTCATATATATGTTGTGTATAATGTTGTTGCTCACCTGCCTAAGTAAAGCCTTTCTGCAAATACTACTGCCGAGAACACCCCGACAAAGAGACTTCCTAATTGATTGTTGAGTGAGTTCATTAATGACCATTCTCAAATCACAAAATCACCAAGCATTATACATCAATGATTGACTATTAAAGAAAATATTGTTCTAGAAGTTTTCTGACAATAATTGCCTTCCCAGGCTGAGCATCCATAATTAATGTTCCAATATGATGTTTTCACCTTTCAAAGCCACAAAAATCTGGAGAAGTGTCAGGAAAATTTTACTCGCCATTTTAGTACAAAGCATTCCAAAAGAGAACTATATATGTTTGTGTTTACATACCTATTCACACAGGATTGGTTAAGATCATTTGTACAGTAATTATCAAAGCAAATACCAAATACTTGTGTTTACATACACATTGATCAGTTTATAGTGTATCATCTCCCAAGTCTCATAGAATCAGATTTACAGGGGTGGATATATATATATTCTCGCTTGGGCAAAATTGACCATAAGCTTGGGCAAAATTGACCAATATATGGTATATGTCGACAGGAAAAGCTCTTCAATTTCAATATGAGATCAACAACAGGAAAATGAGAAACATTGACTAACCTTCTAGATCTATTTCAATTTCAATATGATATCAATTTCAATTTCAACATGGCAACAAATACCGGTCCCTTCTCGCAGATGCACCAAGTCTGAATCCGATACAACAGTGCAGAGGTGATAACACCCTATGACAGAACATCAAGTTTGTTCAAGCAAGGTGTCGAGCAATCATTAATACTCGCTCTCAAATGTGACATCGCTTTTTAATGTAAATAGTACTTCAAAAGAAATTAAACAAGTAAAAAGCTCACATTGCTATTCGAAAAAAGAGACAAAGAATGTTCTCCAACTTTTAGAATGTTTTGGCTCACCAAGTACCTGCACATAATGGAAAATCATTCAAGTTAGTGATGACTGAAGCATATTAACGGCACTAATAATCAACAAGCTAAAAGTAGCAAATAATGCTTAACCACTACAAATATTCAGTACTAGCTATCTTCAGGAAAAACTGAGATAGAAAAACTCCAAATTTGAGAAAAAGTCTATTACAAAGTCCATTGTTGTAAAGTAGACCGATCCTCAAATAGTAAAATTCAAACAGTGTATGGAACTTGAATACAATGACAAATTTGGGAAAAAATCCAAGCTCTCATCAGAAAATACAAGCTCTCAAATAGTAATATTCACAGCCAACTGCTACGTTGTGGAGCAATTTCCTGAAAAGATAGAAAATCAAGCAAACATTAAAATAGTTCTTCACTGCACGATGGATAACCCAAAGACAAGGAATACAAATAGACTAGATTATATAATTCTAACTAACTCAAAAAAGCCAAGAGATGAGTACCATTAGTGGAAGCCACTGTAGTTGTACTATTCATCAATATCTTCTCTAACCCAATTGTTTCGCTCAATGTCAGAAGCAACTGTATTGTGAGGCATGCATTGTGTGTAAGTGTCATCATCGTCTTCAAAATGTGAGTTAACCCCCATATCATATAAGTCTCTTGGCTTCGTATGAATCACTTGATACCATTCATTACGCTTTGGGTCTTGCACATAAAACACTTGTTTCGCTTGAGATGAGAATACAAAGGGGTCATCTTGCAATGACAGACCGATATGAATTAATTTAGAGAAATTAACCAAATTGCAACCATTAGCATCTTTTCTTAATCCCTTTGGTGACTTGATATCTACCCAATCACATTTAAACATTACAACCTTGAACAATCTATAGTAATCTATCTCAATTATATCTGTAAGAACTCCATAATACGGAACCTCATCTACCACAACAACCACTCCACTATTCTTGATTTTTCTAAATCGTTCTCGACTTTTGGTATGAAATCTAAAGCCATTTATAATGAACCCACTAAATCTTCTAGCAATATTGTTTGGGCCTTTAGCAATAGAAATTAATTCCTTTGAAGCATTGCTCTTTGTCATTCGCGAGACCTAAAACATCATACATAAAATATTTAAGAATGTTTTCTTTCAAAATATGCAACTCTTTTATAAAGAAAGCAGTAATGTTTGTCCACTACTCACTTGGTTGCAAAACCACTCTGGAAATCTCTCTAATAGCCACTTTTGTTTAATTCGTTTGTTAGCTCGGTTTGGCCGATAAGCCCTTTTTTGTACACTCAAAAACTCGCTAAAAGAATTTACAAATCATTTATGTTTCTATATAACAAAGAAAATAAATTAAATCATTTATTTTTAATAAACTTACCTACGATAAGGAGATATTTCGTCAAAGTGTAGCATCACATAACGATTGACTTGTGCTAAGGTCAACTCATCAAGAACAATGCTTTCTGCTTTCCCCAAAATATGTCCTCCAGTTGTGAACATGAACTTTCCACTAGTATCAACACGATCAAAATTTCTTTGCGGACAATTGATCTTTGTTTCTAGTCCTCTAAGATATCTTGAACAAAATATCAAACATTCATCCACAATATAACCTTCTACAATTGAGCCTTCTGGATGTGCTCGATTTCGGACATGTGATTTTAAACGCATCAAATCTCTTCAAACACGAGAATTTAGATAAAAGTTAATAAATAGTAACGCATTCGAAAATAGCAAATATTTTATAAGTGAAAAATGTGAATAGTATAAATATCACCTTTCAATTGGAAACATCCATCGATACTGAACATGACCTCCAAGTCTTGCTTCAACAACCAAATGTATGGTTAAGTGAACCATAATGGTAAAAAAACTTGGAGGAAAGATCTTCTCTAGAAGACAAAGTGTTTTAGACACACTTGCTTGTAATTGGTCAAGCTCATGCACATCAAGGCTTTTACAACATAATGACTTAAAAAATGATGACAACTCAGAGACGACGGAAACAATTTGAGGAGGCATGGATGCTCTTAATGTTATAGGAAGAATATCCTGCATTAATATATGACCATCGTAGCTTTTAAGATTTGAGATTCTACGCTATTTTAAGTTTACACACCTTGAAATGTTTGATGCATAACCATTTGGAACCTTCAAGTTCTTTAACACCGTTAAGAAAATTTCTTTTTCCTTCGAAGTCATTGTGTAGAATGCATGAGGCAAACGGATAACATTATTATTTCCACATATAGGATGGAGTTCACGCTTTATACCCAATTCCATCAAATCAAGCCTTGCTTTGTAATTGTCTTTACTCTTGCCCTCAAGATTTAGTAAAGTGCCAATTAAATTGTCACAAACATTCTTCTCAATATGCATGACATCCAAATTGTGACGAATAAGATTAAACTTCTAGTATGGCAAGTCAAAGAAGATACTCCTTTTCTTCCACAAACAAGGTGGCATAGAAGCACCTACACTGTCACCTATTTCAGAATTGAGAAAAGTCATGACGTTTCCATTAAAATCATCATTATCTTCAAAAACTTCTTGACAACTAGACATAACTTCTTTTTCAGAGTTGTCAACTTGTACATTAGATCGTCTTTTGTTTGTTTTCAAAGACTTTCCATAAGAGAAAACGACACCATGTAATTGATTTAATATTTCTGTGACTGAAGGTGTTAAAGGTGCTCCTCGTAACTCAACGGTGCCATCGAATAGATCTTTTTGGAATCTAAAAGGATGATCTTGATCCAACCATCTCCGATGGCCCATATAACAAAACTTACCCCCATTTTTTAACCATCGAGAATAAGTCAATTCCCCACAACACGAGCATGCAACTTGACCTTTAGTGCTCTAACCAGACAAATTCGCATAAGCCGGAAAGTCATTAATAGTTCATAAAAGTGCACCATGCAATTTGAAGTTTTACCCTGAATAGGCATCAAAGGCATCCACAACATCCCATAATTGCAATAATTCTTTAATTAAAGGTTGTAAGAACACATCAATATCATTACCTGGCCATTTTTTCTCCTGGAATCACCATGGACAATATCAATGATGATTGTTTCATGCAAACCCAAGGTTCTAAATTATAAGGAACTAATACAACTGGCCAAGTACTATGTGTGGTACTCATCGTTCTGAAAGGATTAAAATCGTCACTTGTTAAGCCAAGTCTCACACTACGAGGATCTGCTGCAAATTCTGGATGACGCTCATCAAAGTGTTTTCATGCCAAAGCATCGGCAGGGTGCCTTAACTTTCCATCTTTATTTCTCCTTTCCGCATGCCACCTCATTGATGCAGCTGTCTTTGATGACATGTAAAGCCTTTTCAACCTTGGAATCAATGAAAAATACCGTAAGACTTTAGCAGGTTTTTTTTCCTTTTTTGTTTGCCATCATTGCCTTCCAATGAATCGCCATCTTCATTTGTGACACTCATCCATCTTGAAGACACATTTTTTGCAAGATTCACAATTGGCATTCTCACCCCAATACAACATGCAATCATTATGACAAGAATCAATTTTTTGATATCCTAATCCTAAGTCCTTAATTATTTTCTTAGCCTTATAAGAAGAGGATGGTAAAGAAGTGCCACTTGGAAATGCATCAATTAATAGCTCTAACGACATGCTAAATGACTTGCCTGACCATCCATTCGAACACTTCAGATGGTATAATCTCAATATAAATGAAATCCGTGAGAATCTCGTACATCCTTGATATAAATCCTTATCACAATCTTCCATCAACATTTGCAACGGATTTTTATATGAGTTTGTTAGTGATGGATTAACAAAAGAATGTTCATTCGTCACATTTTTTGGATTTTGCACTTCGGTGGGTAAGCCCATTGAAGGCATAGTACTAGTTGTAGGATTCGAAGTTCTCGTATTAACAACCCCAAAAGCATCATGAAGAAGTTCTCGTATTTCAAAATCCCCGTCATTCCTTAAAGGCACGACACTAGTTGTAGGATTTAAGTCATTAGTCTGCGCACTTGATGAAGAGAAAATGGGTTCTCCATGAAACACCCAGTTCTTATATCCTTCTAACATACCATTCCATAACAAGCGTCCGTGAACTTTTTCAGAATCCAATAAATGTCTATTATAACATTTTTTACACGGGCAATAGATTGCTCCATTAACGGATGTTTTCTCAATAGCAAATTGTATGAACTTGGATACTCCGTCTAAATAAGCTTTGCTTGACCTTAACTCATTCATCCAACTTTTATCCATTTCTTTTCTGCTTAATAAAATATCATAATCAATTAGACCAAAAACTTAAAAAAAGAACGCTTCAAATAATTTACATATTTTTTCTAGCAAAACTTAATCATGATACACAGTAGGATTCAATACGTAATTACCAATTAGTGTGAATCATTAATGCAGTTTGAATCACACGCAGTTTGAATCACACTCCAGTTAGTTTGAATAAAAACTAATCCAGATACAATGCCTAGGTAGTAGCAAATATCATTGCTGATTGGTAGTTTTTATGGGAGAACATATTTGAGCTATACAATGTACTCAACTCGCCAACTCTACTCCAATTGAACAACCAAATCAACTAATCAAACATAAATCCAAACCCTATGATTGCAAAAACCAGTACAAAATCGCCAAATCAACTAATCAAACACGAATCAAAACCCTTAAGCGCAAAAAAAAAACACCTCCATTAAGTTCGATGACGAACCAACATGAGATGGAAGCTCAAGTAAAAAACTACAACGGCCATAAAAACACAACTAAACATGGTAAATCCATTTGAGTAAGTAAAAGAAAGATACAAACGTAAAATAGATACAAACGTAACCTCGTTGGGGAATTGAAGATAGTGCAAGAGATAGAATCGTACTTGAGCGAGAGAGAGGAAATGCGAGAGAGAGGAAATGTTTTGGTGAGTTGCAATGACAACATCACAAACATTAACCTTTCCACTCCGAAAACTCACAATCGCGACGAAACGGACATCAATCGTTAAACTAATTCAAACATTCTCACAAAAACCCTAACCACAACACGCGATAACACAAAATCTACCGACATTTGAACCAATTTGACGGAAGTCTAATGGCAAAACCAATCTTTTGGTCCCTAAATTTGAACCTCTTGAGAGACAATTCCTTACAATCGAAAACCAAACCACAAAACAGACATGAAATCTAGTCCATTAGGTTTCAATTCATCATGCATTGAACCGTCGCGCACCACTCCAAAACACGAATTAATTGCCGCAAACCTCAACACACATCCATCCACATTCACGAAATCCACACACAAAATCCATCACTCCTCGCAAACACGCGAACAAAACCGCAATCGCAGATCAACCAACGGATTATTCAAACATCGATCGAGAAACTCAAACATCGCACTGTGAGATTACAAAATCAATAAATTGAAAATTTGAATTGACATTACCTCGAACAGCGAAGAATCTTCGATTCGAGTGGGAGAGACGACGAAGACAAAGAAATCGCGAGGCGGCGGTCGCGAGGGAGAGCGGGAGAGGTATGCAGGAGGAGAGAACGCAGAGATCAAGAGAGAATGAGAGAAATAGAAGAGAGAAAACGTGGAGAGAAAGAGGAACACATGGAGGGAAAACACAAGGGTGGGGTTCATTGAACCGGTTGGTTCAACCAATAGGGTGTGACGACCCTCCTTGTCTCAATAGGGTGTTTGAGCACCCAATGGATCCTTAATTAAACCATATATTATACAACATATAATTAGTAAGACATGCATATAAGACATTGCATTAACATATAATTTAAACCTAGACCATAAAACATTTATATAATACATAAGAAATTAATGATCTTGAAATGGTGGCCCTCAACGTGCTCATGATACCGGGAGAGGATTCACGACCAAGCAATTGAGCCGCCTAAGCACTGTGTGGAGTACATGCGGTTGTATGGGTTGTTGGATTTGGACTTGAATGATCCAGATTTGGCTCCCCTTTTTAAGTGAATAACTCGATTGGATTTCGGTTGTGTATTGAAGTTATGTATGTAGTGTGGCTCATTTGACAAGCATGTTTTTAAGTGAACCCTTTTCATCGGCTCGAATTAGATAAAGGAGTTTGAGTTTATAGACTCGATTTCGATTAGATAAAGGAGTGAATTTTGAGATTTAACAACACTTTGTAAATTATGTGTCTTTAGATTTAAAATCTAACAACACTTGTACGTTATGTGTCTTTAGATTTAAAATCTAACAATACTTGTAAGTTATGTGTCTTTAGATTTAAAGTCTAACAACGCTTATAAATTATGTGTCTTTAATTTTAAAATCTAACAACACTTGTAAATTATGTGTCTTTAAATTTAAAACTTAACAACACTAGTAAATTATATGTCCTTAAAATTAAAATCTAACAACACTTCTAAATTATGTCTTTATATTTAAAGTCTAACAACACTTGTAAATTATGTGTCATTAAATTTGAAATTTAACAACACTTGTAAATTCTGTGCCTTTAAATTTAAAACTTAACAACACTAGTAAATTATATGTCCTTAAATTTAAAGTCTAACAACACTTCTAAATTATGTGTCTTTATATTTAAAGTCTAACAACACTTGTAAATTATGTGTCCTTAGATTTGAAATTTAACAACACTTGTAAATTATGTGAAATTTAACAACACTTGTAAATTATATGTCTTTAAATTTAAAACTTAACAACACTAGTAAATTATATGTCCTTAAATTTAAAATCTAACAACACTTCTAAATTATGTGTCTTTATATTTAAAGTCTAACAACACTTGTAAATTATGTGTCCTTAGATTTGAAATTTAACAACACTTGTAAATTATGTGTCTTTAAATTTAAAACTTAACAACACATGTAAATTATGTGTCCTTAAATTTGGAATTTAACAACGCTTGTAAATTATGTGTCTTTAAATTTAAAACTTAACAACACTAGTAAGTTATATGTCCTTAAATTTAAAATCTAACAACACTTCTAAATTATGTGTCTTTATATTTAAAGTCTAACTGTGACGGCCCCTCTCCTAATCTAGAGCACCGCCCGGCCTAATCTCGTAATTAAGCCCTAATCATATCCACGCAGGACTTAACTACGTATTAGTCAGCCTTTACTAATTAAACCTTTTTATTAAATGAATTTATTAGCGGAAGTCTTATTGATTATGCGGAAGCCATTTATAATATCTTAAGTGTGGAAAACCAGGAAATGACATCGCATAAATATATGTAGCCTTCAAAATTCATTGAAACGATAAAATGGTCTAAGTCAAGTCGGGGAACTAACGCTCAACCAATATACAACCCCCCCAAAAAATATCTGAAAGACATATATAAACTATACAATCAAAATATCAAAAGAAGACCTACAATCGATGAAGTGACGCGCCGTGGGCTCAGGGATAATCGTCGATCTTCTCTTTGTCCGGCCTGCTAGTAGACGGCTCTGCACCCACCGTCATAAAAAGGACGGTGAGTACAAGAATAAAACAGTAATCCCCGATGACAAGTTTAATTTGCATTTCCAAGTATTCAAATGGTATTTAAAAGCATATAAATTGGAAAACTGAATAATAAACCATATGCAGGTAAATACCAGAGTTAAACAAGTGATACTGACACTAGGCTAAGTAGTAGTGATTTAGGTCCGGTAGGCAGTGAAATGTGTCACCCCGACCTAATAATCATATAGCACAAGGGACTCTAACCCAAGTGTTACCAGGGACTCTAACTCCGGTGTGTAGACCACCTCAGAGACTCTAACCCCGAGTGTCATACAATGTCAGGTAACGTGTGCCGACATCCCCAGGGACTCTAACCCCGTGATTCGCGCACACCTCGATCAATTACGGGACCTAAATGCAACAAATACTTTTTAAATTTTCAAGAAATACCAAGCATGGATTGTCAAGGCATAGGCACATCTACACACCTAAACAAATAATGAATACAAGTCCTCTTAAACATTTATAAGATATTCACTAGCCTAATAGCATGCTATTCATCATTCAATTCACATTTGAAACAACAAGAATAGACATAGCATGGAATGAAATCAATAAATTAAATCTAATTAATGGATATCATGCAAACTAGACTAATCAAATGAGCATAGACACAAAGAATCACATGATATAAGAGTACAAAGGTAAATAGTCAAAAGGACTATGCAAGGACAACAATTTATAGGAATGAAATGCCAAGTAAAATCGCCAATGGGTATACTCACTACAACAAAGTAAAGTCCTAGCTTTACTGGCCTCCCGATACACCAAGTCTTGTATTCGCTTTCTCGTACCCTTTTTCCTAGGTTCCTGAGTTTGATATCTCATTAGTTCAAATAGTGAATTTAAGCTCAATTTAGTGTGTTTATTGTGTATTCAAATTGGTTCAATAGACTTTAAATCAATCATCCTAAATCAGCCCCTAAAGACTAAATTAAGTTTCAATTTCAGTCCTACTTCTTAATGCACTTTTAGGCATGAAATGGTCCAAATATTGAATTCCTCCATCATTACCATTATTGTTGGTCTCTCTCTTAGCTTTCTAGAAAGGTTTAGTTTTCATAATTATGATTTAAACTGAAAGAGATATCATGCTTTTACTAAACATAGGTCTGATTGAAATTTAATCCGACCAGCAGATTTAGAAAATCTATTTCTCTCAATCTATAGTACCTAAAAATGTGATTTTTGGTCACAAGGCATAAAATATATCCAAATACAACATACGAAAATATTAGCTCTTTTAGATAAGTAGTTAGGGAGTTATACCCTTAACAAATTTAGTTTTAAAACTGTCCTTTATAATTCCAGCACCTATTTGTAGAGCATGTTTGGAAATGAAAATATTCAAATCAGAATACCTTCAGTTAAGCAAAGTTGTTCCTTTCTATATGAAATTTCAAATGCCACTAATGTGGTTGAATTTGGATCTAACATGTTCAGATTATGACAAAATCACCCAGATTGATTCCTAATAAAACATGCCGAATTCCAGTTTTGATGTTGCAACTTCAAAAATTCATCTCTTTATGATTTCAACACCAAATTAAGATCTTCAATATAGCTGGATTATCAGCTTGAAATGAGGAATCTAAATATATAAATCAACTGCATATATTCAATGATCTACTATCTGAAATTTTCCTAAAACCAGAACTTGTTCAAGTTTCAACTCAATATGTGTACCTAGTTGATGTTGCTTGAGGATTTCTCACAAACTCCCATGGATTCCTTCAAAACCTTGATGATTCATTCCCCTCCAGCAATCTCTTCTTATTCTCCAGCAAGAATGAATGAATGGTTTGGTTTGCATGTTGTTGGGGGGTGTAGGTGTAGGTGGGAGTGTTTGGTGGGTTTTTGTGTGCATATAAGTGGGGTTGACACATGGCCTGAATTTTTCCAAGTGTTGCTTGGGTTGGGACAAGTGTGACTTGAGTTGGGCCAAGTGTGACTTGAGTTGGGACAAGTGTGACACCTGTTCGTGACATCGCTAGGACACTCGCCCGTGTTTCCGGGCATTTCGACGCCCGATTTCGCTTCCGAACCATGATATTCGCGTACCATCGCGTCGTTAGTCACCAATATCTATTCCATATGACTTACTTGACAAATTTTTTTATTCAATTTGTGTGTTTTCGTTTCTCCTACCTAATATTCGGTCCCGTCAACTACCCGGTACCCGAGTCGACACGCATATCGAGGCATGTCCCAGCTCTCGTCTCGACGCCTGCAACCGTGCAAACTGACTTAGTAAGTCTACACAATACATAACACTATGCATACAAAAATACAAAAATACCATATACCTCGACCACGTGCCTCGGTCGGTGTACGTATCACAGTGTGGGTCCCACGTCAAAGGTCGGTGATCCTGATTAAGGAATTTAAACCAGGGTTAGAGATTTTGTGCCGTGACAAATATTCCCCACAAAATGAAAATTTCGTCCTCGAAATTAAGTTTAAGTTACGGTTCTACCTGACTCGAACAGGTACGGGAATCTATCTCGCATGTAGTCCTCCCTCTCCCAAGTGAGTTCCGTGTCATTATGGAACTGCCACTTGACAAGTACCTTCGGGATGGACTTGCTCCTCAAATGTTGTACCTTCCGATCTTGGATCTGAATGGGCTATTCCTCGTACGAGATGTCATTGCTTAGGTCGATCTGACTCAAGTCAACTGTCGGTCGCACTCCTGCCTTCGACTCGGCCAGTCTAAGCATCGAAATGTGAAACACTGGATGGACCCCTGACATCTGTGGAGGCAACTCAAGCTCGTATGCCACTTTTCCGACCCGTTTCTTAATCATGAAAGGCCCGATGTACCTCGGTGCAAGCTTGCCTTTCACCCCAAATCTCTGAAGACCCTTCCGAGGGGAGACCTTTAAATAGACAAAGGCTCCATCAGAATACGCAAGATCACCGCGATACTTATCTGCATATCTCTTATGTCTCTCCTGTGCTCATCTGAGTCTTTGATGGATCAGTTTTACCTTTTTCCGTGTGGTCAACAACAATTTCAGGCCCCATTATCTCCCGGTCCTCTGGCTCAGCCCAACACGATGGCGAGCGACACGGTCTGCCATACAAAGCCTCAAATGGTGCCATCTCAATGCTAGCCTGATAAATGTTGTTATAAGCGAACTCACACAACGGTTGGTACTCCGCCCAAGATCCGTCAAACTCCAACACACATGCTCGCAACATGTCCTCGATGACCTAAATCAACCTCTCAGTCTGCCCGTTGGTCTGAGGGTGGAAAGTCGTACTGAACTGTAGGCGCGTACCGTACTGCTCTTGTATACTCCGCCACATCCTGGACGTATACGTACCATCTCGATCTGACGTGATCGTTAATGGTACCCCGTGCAGCCTGATAACCTCTCTCTCGAACAGTACACTCAGCTGATCGAACGTGTAATGTGATGCCACTGGCAGGAAATGAGCAGACTTCATCAGTCTGTCAACTATAACTCAGATTGAATCGTGTCTCCTCGCGGTCCTCAGCAATCCTTTGACAAAATCCATATAGATGTCTTCCCACTTCCATCGGGGAATGGGAAACGGCTGTAGAAATCCCTCGGGTCTACGATGCTCAGACTTCACTTGCTAACAGATACCACAGTTCCTGATGAATCTAGACACGTCTGCCTTCATCCCAGGCCACCCGAAATGTCTCCTCATGTCGTGGTACATCTTAGTCCTGCCTGGATGTACGGTAAATCTGGAACGGTGCGACTCCTGAAGGATATCATCTCTCAGCTCCAGTACCTCTAGTATCCACAACCTGCCCCGATATCTCAGACACTGATCTGTCATCTATGCCCAATCTGAACACTCTGCACTCTGTGCCAACTCGCTAAATCTCGAGTATAACTGGTCGGTCCTCTGACCCTCTGACACTCGCTGTGTAGACACGGTCTGTAGTTTCATCTGTGCGCAAATCATCACCTGAGTATCGGTAGGAACCTATGTCTGACATGCCGTCGCCGCTGCCTCTAGTAATCCATACTCATGCATCATGTGACATCTGACCACCTCAGCATTTTACTCGGTCTCCTACTCAACGCATCTGCGACTACATTCGCTTTTCCTGGGTAATACTCTAAGAAAAAGTCATAGTCCTTCAAGAACTCCAACCATCTGTGTTGTCTCATGTTCAGCACTTTCTGTATGAAGAGATATTTCAGACTATTGTGATCAGTGAAGAGTGTGAATCTATTTCCATACAGAAGGTGTCTCGAAGTCTTCAGCGCAAATACAACCGCTGCCAACTCTAGATCGTGCGTGGGGTAGTTCTTCTCATTTATCTTTAACTGTCTCGATGCGTATGCCATGACACCGCTACCCTGCATTAATACACAACTTAGACCCATATGAAAAGCATTTGTGTACACTAGAAATCCCTATCCAGCCTCTGGCAGTACTAACACTGGCGCGGTAGTTAATGGCATCTTCAATTGAGTAAATGCATCCTCGCACTTCTTAGTCCACTCATAAGCAATATCCTTCTACGTCAGCCTCGTCATCGATGAAGCGATCTTCGAGAAATCCTTCACAAATCTATGGTAATATCCTGTTAACCCCAAGAAAACTCCTGATCTTCGGGACTGATGTCGGTGCCGGCCAATCTGTGATCGTCTGAATCTTAGCCGGATCTACTGCAATCCCTGCTGCTTCAACAACGTGCCCCGAGAACTTGACCTCTGCAAGCCAGAATTCACACTTGCTGAACTTAGCAAAAAGTCATTGTTTCCCTCAATGTCTGCAACATCTCTCTAAGGTGTTTCTCGTGATCCTCATATGTCCTCAATACCCAGTAGTAGATGCAGCTTCTCTTGCGATAGGATTCACTTCTCAATCTTGTCGTGGTCCCTCTCTCCCAAAAAATACGCCGGTCTGAGTCTAATGAACTCCTTCACTAGCTTGGTGTCCCTCGACAAGCCGGTGATCTCAGATATAGCGGGCGTGGGCGTGTCTACTACTGCTTCTGTTGTCGGTACTGTGACGACCGATAATGCTAGTGCACACGGTGCCGCTGGCTCTACGGGTGGTACTGGTGCTCGTGCCTCTGTGATAGTAGTAGTGGCTGGTGCAGTAAGAGTCTTTGTGGTCGGGGGTATTGTAGTAGTAGCTGTGGTGACGGGGGCGGTCCAAACTAGTGCAGTCATCTGTGCCGACATGTAGACGATGAACTCGGCGATCTGTCGCTCCTGAGCGGTCATCTAGTCAGACATCCTCTAAAAATTGTCAACTAACACGGTGAGAGGCTGACTGCCGCTTGCTCCGGTGTCTCCAGCCTCGCACAAATCCCCTTTCGGTGACTTCAAGTGGATAGCGAAACGCAAATCAGCTACTACGTGGCATAACGCGTATATATACATATAGAAACTAACACGTACATATAAGACATCCCCATCTCACCTTCACTCAATTCCCAACAAAATAGTTCCTATGCAAGGATCATCTGGTTTCCATTTCTAAGGTTTGTGTTTTATACGAGTTCGTGTTTTTCCTTCTTTATCCCTAAGGTTCTAATACCTAAGCTCTGATACCAACTGTGACGTTGGTGTCTTAAGCCATTAAACTTTCCCCTAGGTTCGCCTGAACCTAAGCTCTGATACAAACTGTGACCGCCCCTCTCCTAATCTAGGGCACCGTCCGGCCTAATCCCGTAATTAAGCCCTAATCATATCCACGCAGGACTTAACTACGTATTAGTCAGCCTTTACTAATTAAACATTTTTATTAAATGAATTTATTAGCTAAAGTCTTATTGATTATGCGGAAGCCATTTATAATATCTTAAGTGTGGAAAACCAGGAAATGCCATCGCATAAATATATGTAGCCTTCAAAATTCATTGAAACGATAAAATGGTTTAAGTCAAGTCGGGGAACTAACGCTCGACCCAATATACAACCCCCCAAAAAATATTTGAAAGACATATATAAACTATACAATCGAAATATCAAAAGAAGAACTACAATCGATGTAGTGACGCGCCGTGGGCTCAGGGATAATCGTCGATCTTCTCTTTGCCCGGCCTGCTAGTAGACGGCTCTGCACCGACCGTCATAAAAAGGAAGGTGAGTACAAGAATAAAACAGTAATCCCCAATGACAAGTTTAATTTGCATTTCCAAGTATTCAAATGGTATTTAAAAGCATATAAATTGGAAAACTGAATAATAAACCATATGCGGGTAAATACCAGAGTTAAACAAGTGATACTGACACTAGGCTAAGTAGTAGTGATTTAGGTCCGGTCGGCAGTGAAATGTGTCACCCCGACCCAATAATCATATAACATAAAGAACTCTAACCCCGGTGTGTAGACCACCTCAGGGACTCTAACCCCGAGTGTCATACAATGTCAGGTAACGTGTGCCGACATCCCCAGGGACTCTAACCCCGTGATTCGCGCACACCTCGATCAATTACGGGACCTAAATGCAACAACTACTTTTTAAATTTTCAAGAAATACCAAGCATGGATTGTCAAGGCATAGGCACATCTACACACCTAAACAAATAATGAATACAAGTCCTCTTAAACATTTATAATATATTCACTATCCTAATAGTATGTTATTCATCATTCAATTCACATTTGAAACAACAAGAATAGACATAGCATGGAATGAAATCAATGAATTAAATCTAATAAATGGATATCATGCAAACTAGACTCATCAAATGAGCATAGACACAAAGAATCACATGATATAAGAGTACAAAGGTAAATAGTCAAAAGGACTATGCAAGGACAACAATTTATAGGAATGAAATGCCAAGTAAAATCGCCAATGGGTATACTCACTACAACAAAGTAAAGTCCTTGCTTTATTGGCCTCCCGATACACCAAGTCTTGTATTCGCTCTCTCGTACCCTTTTTCCTAGGTTCCTGAGTTTGGTGTCTCATTAGTTCAAATAGTGAATTTAAGCTCAATTTAGTGTGTTTATTGTGTATTCAAATTGGTTCAATAGACTTTAAATCAATCATCGTAAATCAACCCCTAAAGACTAAATTAAGTTTCAATTTCAGTCCTACATCTGAATGCACTTTTAGGCATGAAATGGTCCAAATATTGAATTCCTCCATCACTACCATTATTGTTAATCTCTCTCTTAGCTTTCTAGAAAGGTGTAGTTTTCATAATTATGATTTAAACTGAAAGAGATATCATGCTTTTACTAAACATAGGTCTGATTGAAATTTAATCCGACCAGCAGATTTAGAAAATCTATTTCTCCCAATCTATAGTTCCTAAAATTGTGATTTTTGTTCACAATGCATAAAATATATCCAAATACAACATACGAAAATATTAGCTCTTTTAGATAAGTAGTTAGGGAGTTATACCCTTAACAAATTTAGTTTTAAAACTGTCCTTTATAATTCCAGCACTTATTTGTAGAGCATGTTTGGAAATGAAAATATTCAAATCAGAATACCTTCAGTTAAGCAACGTTGTTCCTTTCTATATGAACTTTCAAATGCCCCTAGTGTGGTTGAATTTGGATCTAACATGTTCAGATTATGACTAAATCACCCAGGTTGATTCCTAATAAAACATGCAGAATTCCAGTTTTGATGTTGCAACTTCAAAAATTCATCTCTTTATGATTTCAACACCAAATTAAGATCTTCAATATAGCTGGATTATCAGCTTGAAATGAGGAATCTAAATATATAAATCAACTGCATATATTCAATGATCTACTATCTGAAATTTGCCTAAAACCAGAACTTGTTCAAGTTTCGACTCAATATGTGTACCTAGTTGATGTTGCTTGAGGATTTCTCACAAACTCCCATGGATTCCTTCAAAACCTTTATGATTCATTCCCCTGCAGCAATCTCTTCTTATTCTCCAGCAAGAATGAATGAATGGTTTGGTTTGCATGTTGTTGGGGGGTGTAGGTGTAGGTGGGAGTGTTTGGTGGGTTTTTGTGTGCATATAAGTGGGGTTGACACATGGCCTGAATTTTTCCAAGTGTTGCTTGGGTTGGGACAAGTGTGACTTGAGTTGGGCCAAGTGTGACTTGAGTTGGGACAAGTGTGACACATGTTCGTGACACCGCTAGGACACTCGCCCGTGTTTCCGGGCGTTTCGACGCCCGATTTCGCGTCCGAACCATGATATTCGTGTACCATCGCGTCTTTAGTCACCAATATCTATTCCATATGAGTTACTTGACAAATTTTTTTATTCAATTTGTGTGTTTCGTTTCCCCTACTTAATATTCGGTCCCGTCAACTACCCGGTACCCGAGTCGACACGCATATCGAGGCATGTCCCAGCTCTCGTCTCGATGCCTACAACTGTGCAAACTGACTTAGTAATCTACACAATACATAACACTATGCATACAAAAATACAAAAATACTATATACCTCGACCACGTGCCTCGGTCGGTGTACGTATCACAGTGTGGGTCCCACGTCAAAGGTCGGTGATCCTGATTAAGGAATTTAAACCAGGGTTAGAGATTTTGGGCCGTGACTAACAACACTTGTAAATTATGTGTCATTAGATTTGAAATTTAACAACACTTGTAAATTATGGGTCTTTAAATTTAAAACTTAACAACACATGTAAATTAAGGTCCCCAAATTTTAAATTTAGTGTCACTAATTTACCAAGTGTCTCTAATATAGGAGTCACTTATAAATTATGTGTCTTTAAATATTGAAATTGACAACACTTATTGTTTGTGTCCTCATTTTTAATTTTAGCAACACTTATAAACTATGTGTATTTATAATTAAAACTTGACAACACTTTTAAATTAGTGTCTCCAAATTTTAAATTTGGCAACACTTTTTTAACAAGTGTCCTTAATTTTGAGACACTTGTACGTTATACGTCTCGAGATTTTGAATTTGACGACGTTTTAATATCAAGTGTCCTTAATTTGAAGACACTCGTATGTTAAGCGTCTCAAAATTTTAAAGTTGACGACGTTTATATATCATGTGTCTCTAAAATTAAAATTTGAAGACATTTTTTATTAGTGTTGGCAAAAAAGTGTTGCTATAGACCCACTTTGTTGTAGTGCATGGTGACAAACCTAAAAATGCTATGATACCATATTAGGTGAACACATCACATTGAGATCATGAAACTCAGTTTTCTCTTCTTCTCTGTTGATGAGCTAAGGTCGTATTTATAATCAGAGATCAAATGGTAACAACCATACACGTGTAGAGTATAGATTTATCAATTTCTAACAGCGTAACTAATTGGTCTGAACAAGATATGAAAATACAATTATAGCCTCACTACATTGTGTCACTCATCCTTAGTGATTAACACTTACAAATGAGAGTAGTATTGTTTTTTAGGGCCGCTAAAGGCACCCCACCTTTTCATGAAGGCACCCAGTTTATGTGGGCACAAACCAATTTACCTAGGGCACCCAAAATACCCCTCGTACAAACCTCTTGCGCCACACCACCCCCACCCCCACCACCACCTTCACCGAACTCCTTGTGGAAGAATCTATTTGTTTTGAACCGACCAGTGAGAGGAATCCCCGAAATCGTGTTTTCCGTCCCTCGCCGTGTGTTTCTCCTTCGTTGTACGAGTTTTTTGCAGTTTGTAGGGTCGGGTTGTGAGCCGATTTTGTCTCCAAATTAGGGCTTGATTGAAGATCGTCGAACACATAGATTTTGCGCGAAATCGACCTTTTGAAGGTACGTTTATAGTATAATGAAGTTACATTTTGGTAGAGTAGTTGTAATGTGTGTGTGGCAGTTTGCAGAATGGTAAAAAAATTAGGAAATCGCGGTTCTCGGCCACACAGGCCAGAGACTGTGTCAACTGTCTCGGCCAAGCATGGCCGAGACACAAGCTAAATTTTTGGGAACTCGCAGTCTCGGCCACGAAGGTCGGAAGAGTTCACAGTGTCTCGGTTACGCATGGCCGAGAATACTTCAGTTATCTCGGCCGAGACATGACGAGAGCTACAATTAGTGATAGGTAATGTGGCGTCGGTGGTGTACAACCGAAAATCTTCTCCTACTCTCGGTTGTACACTGGCGAGAGGGTTAGAGTAGGCTCGGCCGTGATAGGACGAGAGTAAGGCGAATTGAAATGGTCAATCCATCTCGGTGGTGTACAACCGAGAACTTTCTATTGGACTCGGTTGTACACTGTCGATATATTGGACTCCTTGTCGGTCATGGGTGACCGAAAATATGGGTTGTTTCACGAACCTGCTTGACCGTGATTGTGTCTCCCACATATTACTGTGACATACCACAAGGAGTCGGCATTTTCCTTTACGTTGATAAGGAAATGGCATCCACATTTCTTCGTCCCAGTTTGGGTCCTCGCCTTTTCCTCTTCTTCATCATTTCTTGCTTTCAGAGAAATTTTGAACGCTTTCCCCTTCCCTACCCTCTGAGACATTCCTCTATATGTCCCAGACCTCTCACACTCAAGTTTCACCCTCCCCCTGCGCTTAATGCCCCCGGCATCAGAGTGCTTTGTCACTAGCACAAACATGTTCTCGCGGCCTATCATTCGAAGCCATGAAATAGCCGCTTCTCTAGAGGGGAATGGCCTACAAGGTGTAAACGTGTCCTTGTAGTCTGGAAATATGGTAGAAATCGGCATTACCCGCAATACAAACAGTGTAACATTATAATCAACCAAAACGTACAGCACAATCACAAAAAAACCCCCAAAAAATAGGTTCTCGGTTGTACAGGTCTGATACTTTCTTCCGCGTATCGCTCACATACGACCGAGAGTTACGAAGTACTCTCGGTCGTACCATACCATGACCTAAGTACACCTCTCGGTCCTTTATGACCGAGACATTTCAATATATCTCGGTCCTGCGAGGCCGAAACAATCGCGCACATCGACAGAAACTTCGGATAACCTCATAAAAATCACAATAAAATCGCAAAATTACCTCAAGCTCAACCTCATCTTGTACCGTAGCAGTACAATCTTCCATTATATAGTGGAAACAAGATCAGATTTGAGAAAATTACCAAACCCTAGGTTGACAAACAAATCATCATTTTCACAGTTTTACCCAACTAAACAGTTCTAAGAAACCATCATATGGTTGTCAAACATTGTTACCTCGCTGTCGTATGATGTCAATCCGCAAGAATCGATAAACGCTCGTCAAACACAATGTGGCTTTGTGGTTCAAGCTTGGTGGTGGGGTGCCCTTTTTCTTTGTCAAAATGATTTGTGGGGTTTGAATCATTATATATACAGGGGCAAATGGTCTTTTCCAGTTTTGCTGGAATTTTTTCAAATAAATTGGGTGCCTTCATGAAAAGGTGGGGTGCCCTTAGCGGCCCTTTTGTTTTTTCCTATCTTCCTTGTGTCACGATTTTACATATTTGTACTGGTATTTACACAATTAGTTGTAACCGTATTTGCCATAGAATATATTCAATGGACAAATCTCTAAATGACATGTGTCTATACTTATTACATTAATCACTCATGCGTAATCACTTTTTAACTACAAAATCAGCTAACTTGTTGGGCACGAAACGAGCCCTAGTGCTCCTCCTTGGGTCCATGGTTTCCTCCTGATCAGTCCCCCAATTTAGTGATGGTCCAACTGCAACAGATTGGTAGTGCAACTAATGTTAGAGAACAACTAGAAGGACTAGTTGGGGGAGGTAGCTTGAAGTTGTAATGTTTACTGTGTATGGGAGTGACTGATGGAAAAGTCTTCTTTTGGAGAAGTAACAGCGGGGAAGAGCTGTTGTAGAAAAAAAAAAGAAGAAGTCAAGGTCGCCTTGTTTTTCTCCAACAAGCAGTACATGGAAAGAAGCATTTAATTTCCATGTACTTTCTCTTGACTGGACCATGTTCCATGTAATACCAAATATCTCACCCAATGAAACCCACCCAAGTCTTTTTTTTCTATAAAAAAAGAAGAAAAAAAAAAAAGTAAAATTATTAAACTTGATGCGATTACTCCAATTAAATTCCTCGATTATATTGTGAAAGGTGTCTTCAATGACTTTCGGAAAAAAGGTAAAAAAAAAAACTTTCATGTGGATTGAGGACCATAACTTAAAAGGACGAGTCTGCATGTCAATGAAAGGTCTTCTAAGATCCGTTAGCCTTCCTGTCAGATTAGCAACTACTTAATTGATTTGTTTTTCTGTTACATTCATGGTTTAAAAGGGTTAAATTAATTTATGATTCTCGTTTTCCTAGCTAGTAGCTAATTAGTAGGTTTAATTAGGACATAACTTTTTAAATATCCTTGGTATAAGATAAGATTTTGTATTGGTGAACAAGAAACTTGTTATATAAACTAGAAAGTTTTCCAAGTGATAAGGGATTGCGAACTAAAATAAGCATTTGAAAGATCATGCTGAATGCCATTACAATATTGGTTGTCTTTTAACTGGAAAGGAAACATAACTCTATTTGAGCATAAAAGACTACACAACATAATAAGGTTTACAGTAATGTTCATTATTGGTGCACCCAAGAAGCTATTGTAACATAAATTATCCACATCTGAAATTGATGCTTTTCCATCATCACGCAGATTATATCTGGCTTTTTCGTGGTGAACAAGCAAGAAGCCCTGCATTCATGATGAAATGGTAAACCGTAAGTTCCATTACTAGAATAAAGTTTACATGCATCTAGAAATGGATGTATTAGTAATTAATAAGATGCGTACATACCTTTCACATTAATCATCCTTGCATTTGAGTAATTTTCATTGCAAAAAACACGTAAACTCGATCGATAATGCCGTCAATGAACTGAAAATAGGAGTGCCTCCAAGACTTCTTCACCACAAGAATACCAAAAAGTCCCCAAAAGCCAATAACAAAGCCAACTCCCATGCTGGCAAAAAAAGATGCAATCCAAACTTTATCATCTTCATCTTTGTTCCTTGGTGTGGTCAGTTCTCTTTCAGCTGTTTCATTTGTTTCACACTTGTTCTCAAGTGGCGGCCCACATAACTCTGGATTGCCCTCATAGATTGATGGATTATACAGTGAATTGAGCTGGTTACCTGATGGAATTCTTCCCTTCAAATCATTAAATGACAAGTTGAGATGATTTAAGAAGCTCAATGAAGTGATGCTTTGCGGAATAGGACCCGTAAGCTGGTTTTGTGAGAGATCTAGAGCTTCTAATTTTTCCAAATTGCCAATCTTCTCTGGTATTGTTCCTTCTAAATGGTTCATAGACAAGTTCAAGATGTTCAACCCAACAAGTTTGGTGAGTTCTTGAGGTATGTCTCCAGATAGATCATTATATGAAAGATCAACGCTTTTCAATAATCGAAGATTATTGGTGAAGTTAAGTTCTCTTCCTTTAGAAAGCGTCACACTTACGGCCAAGGAGTATGAACTATAAACACCAATCCAAGAGAGACCTATTGTATCAATGTCCCTTTGGACCATAGCCATTGCATTGAAGTTTCCAAAACATCGCGGTATCGACCCCTGTAATTCATTTTGCCCGAGATCCAGTACTTGAAGACGAGAAAGGGAACACAATTGTGAAGGGATTTCTCCCGTAAAACGATTAGAATGTAAACCGAGGACTTTTAAGAGGGGAAATCCGCTTCCTATCCATGATGGTACGATTCCCGCCAGACCATTCTCTCCAAGATCCATACTTTGTAATTTAGTAGGGTTTTCAAAGGAAGAAGGGAGCTCTCCATAAAATTTATTATTGGACAACTTCAAAATCTGTAAGGAGCTAAGAAGAATGAGAGAGCTAGGAAGTTTTCCTGTTAAGAGGTTGTAGCCTAGATCAACATAAGTGAGTTGTTGCAAATATTTCCAACACCACTGAGGAAGTTCTCCAGCTAATTCATTGTCAGAGAGAACAAGGACTCTTAATTGTGTAAGTTCACAAATGGACGAGGGTATGCTTCCGTTGATTTTGTTCATTGAGAGGTCAAATACTAGCAACTTTGGCATTAACCTTCCAATGTTTGAGGGAATGGACCCTGAAAGCTTATTCCTTGTTACAAACAAAGTCGACAAGCTAGGAAATTGAGGTAGGCTGAAGCTGTCACTTTGGTTGAGACGATACTCGAAAGGAATTCGACCTTTGATTTGGTTGAAGGAAATATCCAAATCACTTAAACCTGATAATTCTCCAAACCAATCGGGAAGAGCATCTGAAATCCCGGAGTTTTTTAGGGAAATTGAGTAAATATTCCTAAGAGTTCGTATCCAAGAGGGAAATGAAGGGCCTACTTGACAATTACTCAATTTTAAAGCTCGAAGATTGTCATTAAATGAAGGAATCCATTTAGAGTTAACATGAAGGACCAAGGATTTTTCTGATGTTGAAGAAAGATCTAAAAATGTCAGTTTTGTTAGATTGGCAAAGTGAGATTCAGTTACGACATCTTTAAAGAAATTGGAAGAGAGATCAAGGCGATCCAACTGTGAGAGCTTTCCCATACTTTCTGCAATGGTCCCATTCATGCGATTCTTTCTAACCCTAAAAGTTCTTAGGTTCGTAGCACTTCCTAGTGAAAAGGGCAAACTTCCAGTAATCTGATTTTCATCTAGTAGCAAGGACTCCAAACTGTTATTTGGACATTTAGAGAGTTCATCGAAGAAATCGCTAATCTCTCCAGATATGTTGTTACCAGGCAAACTCAGTTCTTTCAAGTTACAAAGGTTTCCAAGACTTCTTGGAATCTTGCCATCTATCTGGTTCATTGACAAGTCAAGGTATTGAAGAGAACTTAAGGTCCCAAGAGCATCAGAAATGAATCCTTGAATATAACTTTTTTCGATATCAAGCGTTAGAAGCTTAGGAAGGTCGGCCAACCATTGCGGTATTGAAGTGTAGAAATTATTACCAGGCAGGTCAAGAACTAGAAGAGATGTGAAATTAACAAAGGAAAGGGAAGAAGGAAGATGGTTAAGTTCACAACCTCCCAAGTACAGCTTTTGTAGATTTGGAAGCATATTAACATGATCTAGCCAATCATAGGTAATTGTGAGATTCACAGTGTCCATATTGAGATATGTCAAAGAAGGGAGACCAGATAGCCAGTGAAGGCTATCTACCATTAGTCTCGGACTTCCATAATTATAGCCAAGGTTAAGATAACTCAAACTAGAAAGGTTTCCCAAGTGTGGTGGAATAGTACCACTAAAGCGAGACGAGGAGAGATCAAGATACCTTAAATGTCTGAGGGAACCAATAAACTTGGGTATATTCTTCCCATCAAAGTCATTTATGCTGAGGTCCAAGTACTGCAAATGCTTCAATTGGTGCAAAGAAGGGCTTATCTCACCTCCAATCATGTAAAAGTTATCGGGAGTGCCAAAGCGATAGGAGTTTTCGGGATTGCGAAGATCGAGCTTGATAACATGTCCAGTCTGGTTGTTGCATTCCACACCCTTCCATTTGCAGCAATCTTGGCCTTGCCAAGATGAAAGCCTTCCATAAGGATCAGTGAAACCTTGTTTGAGGTCGACAAGCGCTTCCTTTTCAATGTCTAAGCAGCCAACATGTTCACCACTTGTAGTGTTGCATGAAGCAAAGTGATGCATCTGAAGATGAGGAAATAGTAAAATTAGACTTAGAAAAAGTAGTAGCAGAACATGTTGAAGGAAATCGTGAAAGAGTGGTGGTGGTTGTTTGTGTCCCATTTTTCTCTCCGGCAAATGTAGTGTTGGGTCTGGTTGGGGCCTTTAATTGTTGTTTGTGAAATCAATGTATGAACTGGTGTATATAATTACATGTGCAATGACTTACTTTGAAGAAAGTCGTGTTTGCGTTGTAATCTAAACTACTAGGGGTGTTTGGTAATTAAGTTCGCTATTGTGTTTTTTATTTTTAATTACAGGTTTGGTGCCCGCCTGTGTCAATCTTCCGGTTATCTTCCTTTAATTTGGGTGAGGTTCTAGTATGTGTTTTGATTTTTAGTTAGGTTTGGTCCCTGTCTTTGTTGGGGTTGTCCCTTGTGAGGGTTGTTGGCCCCTTTCTGAGGTAGGGGCCACACTATTGCATTCTTAGTTTAGAGGTTCAATGCGTACTGGCTCCAGTTAATAATATAAGTCATTTCGTTCAAAAGACAAATAATAAAGAAAGCACTAATTATATGTTGAAATTATGTTTTTGCCCATGTCGTAAATACATCATTGATGACACCAATCCTCTGCTTATTCAATAAAAAAGAACGAGTCTTTAATTGCAATTAAATATTTAAAGATAAAATAAGTAAAAAGGTAAAAAAAAAAATTCTAGAATTTCGAAAATAACTTATATTCTTTTGACAAAAAGTTGTGTGATGACTTATAAAAATGACATGAGGCAATATATCTATGTGTATTATATTATCTTGACCTTTTTATAGAAAGATTATCTTGACCATTTGCGCTGGGGACATTGTGACGGCCCCAAACTCCAAGGCAAATTAGGTACTGCCATGTCGTCAAACACATTAGCCAGCATGTCACGTCACCGCACACTTGTTCTTGACCGCCCACGTCCTGAACCTTCGCGTCCTGAACCTTCGTTTGTATTTTATTCGCATTAACTTATTATTCATCATGTATTTATGAATATTTACAATATGTAAAATAAGTTAAATTGTTCACGATTTATTAAATCATTATAAGTTGAGTATCTAAGCGGAAGTCTTTAAGGAATACACATATTTTAAAAATCAAAAGTTTGCATTTATAAAAAAAAACCCTAGAGTGTTGAAACCTGGCATGAGATACCATGTATATCGGAAAGCGACAAAAATACAAAAAAAGGGTCATATACATGAATTGGGTACACAAGTCCTCCTAAAGTCTCATAAAAAGCAATAACTAAATATATACAAACACATTCGCAAAAGTTGATGGGGTTTTCCTAGCTTAGAGCTAGTTACCTAAAACCGCCGCACCCCGGCCTATTGTAGGATCTGCAAGTTGTCACAAAAAATAATGGCCAATTCCAGTGAGCAAGTTGTCACAAAAAATAATGACCAATTCCAGTGAGTAAATCTTAGAGAAAGTTAGCTAGTATTCACAAAATTAAATAAAAACGTCAACAATTCATGCAATTTAAATAAGGAACAAAAAATAAGGTGATCGTATGAAAATAAGTCATAGAGAGGACGAAACTAGACACAAGTGCAACGTGACAGAAACCTCGATCAACAACCGGGAATCGATTTAGTCAAACTGTTGGGTTTTGGGGTTCATACGCAGCGGAGATTACAAAACAATTTTGACAAAAACCCCAACAGGATCCGAATCTAATTCCATTAAAAACGTTTAAACCACGAAAAACTTAATCATACCTCAATCGCAATATACCTTTCGAAGGTTGATCGATCTCTAAGGCGCCGCAACGACGAACGCCTCTATCAAGAAATCCACACACGAACGGCGGCCGAGATTCGAAGTGCTAGCTTCGAGAGAATACCAAACCTTTTGAATCTCTCCAAAACGATCCAGAGCATACCAAAAACCCTAAGTCGTTTCTTAAACGAAAAAGGAGTTTTGGCCTTTTGATCTTTCGTTAGTGTATTCTAACTTAAAGCGTCTATTTATACAACTCTTGTATATAGACGTTTAAGTAAATTACACATATACCCTTACTTAAAGAAGTATAAGTGTAATACACCACAAGGACGTTTCTGTCATGAATTTTATCACATAAAAATCGTTTTTCTGAATCGTCTTAAAATCTCGCAAAACCATTCTTTAGTGTGCGACCCAATAGGCTCATACAACGTTGGCAAGTGTACCAAAACATATTTTGGTATACAAGTCATAAGCGCCTCTAGCAAGACATTATGACTACCCAAGTCGTATTTAATATCAAATCGATACAACCTAATCAATAAGTGTATATAACATCCTTTTGTCACACGATATCCTTTTGATCAAACATAAGGCATGGAATTGTCATCCAACATGTTCAATCGTACTAGTCTCGATCTATAGGTAGATCGAAAACATCCAAGTGACATTGATCAATATCAATTCACTTAGACTAGGCCTTTTAACAGCCTAACACATCGAGGATCCACTCGGATATCTCTTTATATGAGAGGGACAAATTCTATCTCGATTACACAACTTCATCACATTGCTCACACAAGTAACCAATCACAACCTTTATAATCGTCCTGGTTAAAGACAACGTTTGATTGTGTCAAATCACCGTGTTCCTAATGTCTGTTGAAGTCTCTCGGTAATCTCAAGTCGAGGACTCGGAATATATACCTATCATGAGAAACAACTATGACTTAATCCATGTGATGTTCTCATAGCGGGTCTGGCCCAAGATTTTGTTCCCTAACAAGTACTCGTGATCTTGATTCGTATCCCTATACGTATAATCATCATATGATCATCAATCAAGACTCACACTAGTCTTAATTCATTATAGTTCCCAAGATAATGATCGATCTAGGGACATTTAGGATATTTATGTAAATACTCATGGATCTTATTATAATGTAAACATGCAAATTAATTATAATAAACAGCAAATGAAATCCTCTATTCTATTAACTAAAAGTATTCATAAAGACAGTTAATGGATTGACCTAGGGCACATGCCCCATCATCTCCCACTTGCACTAGGGCCAATCATACATGCATCTAATGCCTAATGATCTAACATGACCATCATGTTTTGCTTGTGGAAGAGTTTTGTCAATGGATCCACAACGTTGTCTTTAGTAGGTACTCGCAAATCATTACGTCTCCCATCTCAATAATTTTTCGATGAGATGAAAACGCTGAGTATATGTTTGGATCTGTGGTGTGATCTAGGTTCCTTGGCTCGTGCTATTGCCCCGTTATTGTCACAATACAAACAAACAGGTTAGCAATACTTGGAACCATACCTAGTTCGTAAATGAACTTTTTGATCCAAATCGCCTCCTTTCACAGACGGACGCCGCAATATACTCACTTCTGTTGTAGAATCTACCACGCCTTTTGCTTCGAACTTTTTCACCATCGCACCTCCATTCAAAATAAACACATATCCAGATTGCGATCTAAAATCATCTATGTCGCTTGAAAACTTGCATCCGTGTAACCATTTACAACTAGATCATTTTCAAAACCTCCATAGACCAAGAACACTTCCTTAGTCCTTCTTAAGTACTTAAGAATGTTCTTTATCGCTATCCAGTGACTCTCACCGGATCTCGACCGATATCCGCTTGTAGTGCTCAAAGCATATGATACATCGTGTCGAGTGCATAACATCGTGTCGAGTGCATAACATGGCATACATGATAGATCCAATAGCCGATGCATATGGAATCTTATTCATACGGCCTCGCTCATCATTTGTCTTAAGACATTGAGTCTTGCCGAGACTTATGCTATGAGACATTGGCAACAATCCTCTTTTAGAGTCTTGCAACCGAACCTATTCAAGACCTTGTCTATGTAAGCACTCGACTTAGACCGATTAGCCTCTTAGATCTATCCCTATAGATCTTTATCCCTAGGATATAGGTGCATCTCCTAAGTCTTTCATTGAGAAACACTTCCCTAACCAAGACTTGACATTCTCGCAATGTTGGGATGTCATTTCCAATGAGTAATATATCATCAACATACAAGCACTTAAAAACAACTACACTCCCACCGACCTTCTTGTATACACAAGGCTCATCTTCGTTCTTAATAAAACCAAAATCCTTGATTGCTTCATCAAAACGAAGATTCCAACTCCGAGAAGCTTGCTTTAATCCATAAATGGATCTTTGAAGCTTGCATACCTTCCTAGAATTCTCAGGATGTATAAAACCTTCAGGTTGTGTCATATACACGTCCTCAAGCAGCTTTCCATTAAGAAATGCTGTTTTTACATCCATTTGCCATATTTCATAGTCATAATATGCAGCAATGACAATTAAAATTCTTATAGATTTAAGCATGGCTACCGGCGAAAAAGTTTCATCATAATCAACACCTTGAGTCCGCTCGAAACCTTTTGCTACAAGTCTTGCTTTAAAAGTATGCACTTTGCCATCCATGTCGGCTTTTCTTCTTGAAAACCCATTTACATCCAATGGTCTTACCACCTTCAGTAAATCAACCAAGTTCCAAACTTGGTTATCATACATGGATTGCATCTCGAAGTTCATGGCACTTAGCCATTTATCCGAGTCCGGTCCAGACATAGCCTCCATGATAAGTGGTGGCTCATTTTGGTCTATAAGCAACACATCACGACTATCAATAATGAGAAATCCGAATCTCTCTCGGCTCATGTCTTACCCTACTAGATTTACGTGGGCCTTGTGTCACTTGTGGAGGTTCAACGGTTCGAACGTTGTTGAACTTCCAAAGAATGTTCAGTTGTTTACCCGTGATTCTTGAACTTCTTCAAGATTTATTTCTTTCCCACTAGTGTCTTTTGAAATAAACTGTTTTTCCATAAAGGCACCATACCGAGCAACAAACACTTTGTTCTCACGGGATTATAAAAGTAATATCCTTTTGTTTCCTTAGGATACCCCACAAATAAACACTTGTCGATTTAGGTGCTAGTTTTTCTCGAGACTTGTCGCTTTACGTAAGCCTCACAACCCCAAATCTTAAGAAAAGACAAACTAGGTCTCTTCCCGTACCATATCTCATATGGTGTTTTATCAACCGCTTTAGAAGGAACTCGATTTAGAGTGAAAGTTGCAGCTTTGTAATGCATAACCCCAAAATGATAATGGAAGATCTCGCATGACTCATCATAGATCGAATCATATCTAATAAGGTTCGATTTCTCCTTTCTAAACTCCATTCCATGTGGAGTTGTTGGTGGAGTCAATTGGGAGACAATCCCACAATTTCTAAGATGATCATCAAATTCTTGGCTTGAATATTCACCACCTCGATCCGATCGAAGTGTTTTGATAGTTTTACCAAGTTGATTCTCGCACTTCATTTTGAAACGTTCGAAACATCTCAAATGATTCACTTTATGTTTCATAAGATATACATAACCATATCTCGCTGAAATCATCAAGAATGTAATGAAGTACCGATAACCTTTTCTAGCCATTGTGTTTATAGGACCGCATACATCGCATGTATTAGACCCAATAAATCACTTGCCCTTTCACCGTGTCCAAGAAAGGGACTTTTAGTCATCTTGCCTAGTAAACAAGATACGCACGTTTCATATGTTTCTAAATCAAATGAATCAATAAGCCCATCTTTATGGAGCTTCGTTATGCGTTTCTCGTTTATGTGCCCGAGACGACAATGCCAAAGATAGGTTTGATTACAGAAATGACAATTTTCTTCCTTTTTCTTTTGGGTGTTTTGAAGCAGGAACAGGCTGGGGCTTGACTTGTTTCATAGGCTTTGCGCAAAAAGAATGTGCCTTGGCAACTCTAGCCTTGCCTTTGCTTTTCTTCTTCATTCCCTTTCCCTTTTAGACCATCAATATATTGCTATAGTGGTTTCTTGATATTTTGTTCAGCAGCTTTTGAGCATCAAATGCAACTCGATATTGATTTCTCCATATTATTCATATTGTAGTTCATCACAAATTGTGAGTAACTCTCCAGTAATGAATTTAGGATCAAATCCGTAGCCAACTCTTGGCTTATGGGAAATCCGAGTCTATCAAGTCGGTCAACATAGCCCTTCATCTTCAAAACATGAGGACTAAGTAACGCACCCTCAATCATCTTGCAAGAATGTAGGTTCTTGACTGTCTCGAACCTTTCTTGCCTAACTTGTTGTTGGAACATTTTCTTCAAATGTTATAGCCATGTCGTAGGCTTCCATTAGTTCCATGTCCTTCTAAAGTTCAGAACCATAGTTGCAAGATAATACATGCAACATCAATAGAATCGTTGACATGCTTACTATGCGCATCCTTCACAAGCTTTCGTAGCATTGGTCTGGTGGGTCCTCGTGGATTAGAGCATCCAGACATACAACTTGCGTTCATGCTTAAGAACAATTCTCAAGTTTCAACCAATCAAGAAAGTTAGTCCCAGATAGCTTATCCTTCTCAAGGATGGATCGCATGACAGGGGATTATTGTTACTTGAAGAGGCCATTGATCTACAATAAAGATTATGCAAAGTTTATTTTAGTATGAGGAATAGACTCCCACTAAATTAACAACCCTCCTAAAACGCATCGTTTATTTAGGGACTAAAATCCATATTTCACCTAATTCTGTGACAATGCCTATGGCATGAAACATTTAACTAGATTATTTAGGTAGGTAACAATTACCAATTACATCTTATGTAATTTTTAGATCATTTTATGAGATATGAGACATCTTATGTCTTAGCATGTTTTTATCTCATCATTTGCCTAAAGCTCAAAACTATTTTGATGGCTTTATTAAGTCGGACCATTTTAAACATTCAGTAACTCTTACCCAACTTGTCTCACCAAGATAACACAATACACCCAACTATGGTGAAACTATATTAGTGTGATCGAGGCCTTGACAAGTGTTTAAAATGGATGGCACGAGACTTAAAATTTAATAGAGGGATTTTATTCAGCTTTTTAGTGATTTTATGTAAACAATGAAATATCATATATTTTATTGATTTGTTCAATCACTAAACAATTTGGGAATTTTTTATACTTTTCACTAATAAAAGAATTCCGTGCGCTAGGATTAGTTAGACTCATATGGGGGAAGCGCCTTTTTTTTTTTTTTTTTAGAAGAAGAATTTCAATTTCGAAAATTAAAATTAGCTATAGAAAATCATAATTTTCGCTGATTTTTATTATCATAAATTAACCCCTTTAATTTATCCAAAATTAAGTCAATTAAAACATTTTAATTAACTCGGGCCCACATCTAACTAATCATCTTATCCTAATCCAATTAGGACTAATCTTATCCTAATCCAATTAAGACTTTTCTTATCCTAATCCAATTATGACTAATCTTATCATAATCCTATTAGGACTAATCTTATCCTAATCCAATTAGGACTTATCTTATCCTAATCCAATTAGGACTAATCTTATCCTAATCTTATTAGGACTAATCTTATCCTAATCCAATTAAGACTTTTCTTATCCTAATCCAATTAGGACTTGAGATATTTGAATCCTAGCATATCACCAATAACAAGATTATTGATATTTATCTCATATTCTAATTTGTTATCTATCTTTATCAAATATAAACTTCATAACAAAATAGATATAACAAGATAAATAATTAATTTCGAAAATTAATTAATTATTTTGGAATTAAGATATTTGAATCCTAATATATCACCAATAACAAGATTCTTGAAATTTATCTCATATTCTAATTTGTTATCTATCTTTATAAAATAGAAACTTCATAACAAAATAGATATAACAAGATAAATAAATAATTTCGAAAATTAATTATTTTTAAATAAATAATTTCGAAAATTAATTATTTATAAATAAATAATTTCGAAAATTAATTATTTGCAATTTCGGTCTTCATCCAAATAATCACAAACATGTAATTGAATCATGAACTACTATCCTAATCGAACCTAATGGTATCATGGATCATAGAACACTAAACTAATTTCAATTAAATCATGAATATATGTATCATATACACAAAACATGATAATAAAAATCTCATTAAAACTTATGTATATCACATATACATCAACTATTAACATGCTTTCAATCATATATCATGTATATATCGAAGAAAACATGCAATGAGTTTAATGGAATCAACTCGATGGCTCGATACCACCGTTGGGTTTTGGGGTTCATACGCAATGAGATTACAAAACAATTTTGACAAAAACCCCAACAGATCCGAATCTAATTCCATTAAAAACGTTTAAACCACGAAAAACTTAATCATACCTCAATCGCAATATACCTTTCGTAAGGTTGATCGATCTCTAAGGCGCCGCTAACGACGAACGCCTCTATCAAGAGTCCACACACGAACGGCGCCGAGATTCGAAGTGCTAGCTTCGAGAGAATACCAAACCTTTTGAATCTCTCCAAAACGATCCAGAGCATACCAAAAACCCTAAGTCGTTTCTTAAACGAAAAAGGAGTTTTGGCCTTTTGATCTTTCGTTAGTGTATTCTAACTTAAAGCGTCTATTTATACAACTCTCAGTATATAGACGTTTAAGTAAATTACACATATACCCTTACTTAAAGAAGTATAAGTGTAATACACCACAAGGACGTTTTCATCATGAATTTTATCACATAAAAATCGTTTTTCTCAATCGTCTTAAAATCTCGCAAAACCATTCTTAGTGTGCGACCCAATAGGCTCATACAACGTTGTGCGTTGTACCAAAACATATTTTGGTATACAAGTCATAAGCGCCTCTAGCAAGACATTATGACTACCCAAGTCGCATTTAATATCAAATCGATACAACCTAATCAATAGTGTATATAACATCCTTTTGTCACACGATATCCTTTTGATCAAACATAAGGCATGGAATTGTCATCCAACATGTTCAATCGTACTAGTCTCGATCTATAGGTAGATCGAAAACATCCAAGTGACATTGATCAATATCAATTCACTTAGACTAGGCCTTTTAACAGCCTAACACATCGAGGATCCACTGGATATCTCTCTTTATATGAGAGGGACAAATTCTATCTCGATTACACAACTTCATCACATTGCTCACACAAGAACCAATCACAACCTTTATAATCGTCCTGGTTAAAGACAACGTTTGATTGTGTCAAATCACCGTGTTCCTAATGTTGAAGTCTCTCGGTAATCTCAAGTCGAGGATCGGAATATATACCTATCATGAGAAACAACTATGACTTAATCCATGTGATGTTCTCATAGCGGGTCTGGTCCAAGATTTTTGTTCCCTAACAAGTACTCGTGATCTTGATTCGTATCCCTATACGTATAATCATCATATGATCATCAATCAAGACTCACACTAGTCTTAATTCATTATAGTTCCCAAAAGATAATGATCGACTAGGGACATTTAGGATATTTATGTAAATACTCATGGATCTTATTATAATGTAAACATGCAAATTAATTATAATAAACAGCAAATGAAATCCTCTATTCTATTAACTAAAAGTATTCATAAAGACAGTTAATGGATTGACCTAGGGCACATGCCCCATCAACTGAGAGGGAGCCTATGATGATCATCTCATCAAACGTCTCACGGTTGAATAAGGGGAAACTCATGAACAGAGGAAACCCGGTCCAAACATCTCTCGAGAAGAAACCTATGACAGAGACTTAGCTCCCAGTCAAACATCTTTCGACCTATCGTGTCTCAAAAGAAATAGTCGTTGCGTAGCCCCGACATGGGCAACTACTCGAACAACACAGGGTAGCTAACCCAGATATGCGAGTCTGTGTCATGCCCGATCCCGTTGACAAACACATATACACATGGAAGTGGATGAGCAATAAGTTGGTAGCAATAAATAGCACGATATAATAATTGAGATTTAAAAGTAAATTAAATGCTATAAATAAATTTTAATTAATTTTCTTGTGGGTTTACTTACATCAAACAATCGCAAATAACTCTTTGAAACATCTCGCTCACGCCTCAAGATGCGCCCGCGACAATATATTTTAGCTTCCTAGGTTCTTGATGTCTAATTAGTAATTATACAACTTTGAGTATTTTAGAATCACATTAAGTGAGTTTATAATATAAGACCAAAAATTAAAATCTTACCTCATAGTTTAGTTGGGACACATTTTTTAGATTATACCGGGGTGTCTAACACCTGAAAAAAAACTCAAAACCCATTTTCCTACCTTTTCTCATTTTTTCACGTTTTTTTTTTCTAATTTTATGGAATTTTTCATAATTTTCGTCTATTTCTTTTTTATTTTTTGTAATTTATTTTATTTAAAATCATATTTATTTAATTATATTTAAGTTTTTATTATTATCTAATGAGGTTGGGCTTGAACTAAGCCCGGTTCAGTTGGGCCCGATTTAACCCAACCACGTGGGCCAAGGTTGGCCTGACCTGATCCACCCGAACCCGGGTCAGTTTAACTCGGCTCACCCAGGGTAACCAGGTTCCACCTGCTTAGCTACCTCATCCCATCCCAATTCATCTCTGGAAGAGACAATAAAGACGTTAATTAAATTTTTTATTATTTTTTGTTTTTTACAATTAACAACAAATATCATTAATAACAACTACACAACCACCATTAAAGCTCTCAAATTTCTCCAAAAATTCAACATCAACAATCACCATTGCAGGCAGAACCACTAAAAAAGAAGAACTTTGCGAGAAAGGCGACCAAAATCTTGAAACCGTGGGGTGTGAGGAAAGCTTGGTGATGAAAAAAATGAGAGGGAATGAGATGGGGAAGAAAATCATTGGAGAGGCAGAGGGAGGTTTTTGTGGGTTTTTGTTTGGAGATGAGAAAAAAAGAGAAAAAAGTGAGGGATAGGGTGATGTGATGGGTAGGTGATGTGTTGTCATATCATGAGTGGTTGAGTATTTTCTAATATTTATACTACCCTCATACACCCGCGTTACGTGCACCCCACAACGTCCTGCACTCTTGTCTCTTCACGCGCACAAAGCGACGAATGAAATCCTAACACCGGTGCGATGCGAATTATTGAATAATAATACAATAAGTAACATACATCAAACAAAAATAACTATATATACCTTGGTTGGCGTGCCATAGACTTGTTAATGATGCCCACGTGGGTCTGATCATAGGGTCCTAATATGTAATTAATAAATTAATTAGAGCGAGTTTTTATAATATTCCCAATTAAAAGGAATTTCATTTCGAAATTCAAACTTAAGTAAGAACTTTACCGTGAAATACATGGGGGAATCGTTCGGGGATGGTAAAATCTCGCACACAAGTAAGTCCCTCATTTTTATGATACTACCACTGAACGAGTACTAGCGGTATTTCCTTCCTCTTAAGAGTCTATACCCTGTAATCCACTATCTTAATAGGGTGTTCCTCGTACGTCATATCTGGTCGAACCTCGATTCTAGTCATATCAACAATCGATCTCAGTCCTGATTTAGCCAACTGTAACATCGAAATATGGAATTATGAACCCCCGCTAACCGACTTGGTAACCGAAGTCTGTAAGTAACCTCCCTAACTCGTTTCTCAATCTGAAACAACCCAATAAATCTTGGTGCTAGTTTCCCCTTAATTCCAAATCTCCGATGACCCTTCAATAGGGAAACCTTCAAGTAGATGCAATCATCTGTTGGACTAAGTGGTTAGTCACTCACACTCCGACCGAGATTTTGATGGAAACAAACAAGGTGAAAATGTACTAATAAACATCTAGTGTATTTCAATTTTTGTTAAAGGATGCAAAACAACATATCAAGGGTACTCAAGAAATACAAGTTCAAGACTCGGCATTAATGAAGAAATGAAGATGAAAGTTCAAACCGCAATTTGTAATTTCAATGTAAGGTATACAAATTCTTTCACGCAAGCCAAATGCATTAGTCCATGCGTATCAAGTTTCTTAAACCATTTTTCAAAGTTATAAGTTTACTTCAAGTTTCAAAGTGGAATTTAAACACATAACTAGGTCTATGAGTTTAAACAATGTGAAACTTTGTGTGGATGGTCATTTGCATATTAGAGATCATTGTAAATGTTTTCGAAAAAGAAAAACTCGTTTTTGAAAGGTCTTCGAAAAGAAAAGCGTAAATTTGTAGAAAAGCCCCTAATACATTATGAAATCGTGAATTTCCGTTTTCGGGATTTGTAAAAATATCAGGACCACCCAATTAGGCTTAATGACTCATAATAAACGTGTATAACATGTTATATAAGGGTTGGTTAGGTCCCGGACGAGTTTAAGGGTCGCTAACACAAAGGGACAAAATAATTGTTTTGAGGTCCCCTGAGTTAGCGCGCTAATGATTTCATTAGCGCGCTAAGTGCGAGAGTTAGCGCGCTAGGTCTCAAAGCATTAGCGCGCTAATTGCATATCTGACAGCTTTTTTTTTACAGCTGGAAAACACACTTTAATTTGAATTCTTGATCTATTTTGGACCCTTGGATCCCTAGAACGGTCATAAACTGTCAAGATGGAATACATAACATCATAAAACCACCAAGAACATGGTTTTGTTAAAAAGAAGGAAGAAACACACTCAAAAACTCAAAATCTACAAAGAGAAGAACTTTGATTTTTGTGAAGAAGCAAAAGGAGATCTTTGTGGTTGTTCTTTAGTTCTCTAATCCAGCACTTTTGAGGCTTTCAAAGGAGTACAAGAATCTCTTCAAAGCTGATCTCTTTTGTCATTCTCTTGTTTGTAAGAAAGTCCTAGATCTAAAATCTTGCTTGTGCTTAATCTACATAGTTTTGTGTATTTGATTTGAAAATCATTTTGTTGTGTGTTTGAACACCTTCTTCTTGGGTTTTGCACTTAAATTTATTTTATCAAACCCTAAGATTGATTTGAACAAAAGTTTTGCACTTAAACTTGATTTTTGTTAAACTATTGTTCTTAGACTTGAAATCGGTTTTACACTAATATATTAAGTTTTTAAAACGATTTCACATTTGGGATTTGCAACAAAATCGGTGACATATTTGCATATTCCATTTATTCTCATACTTGCATGCATAAGAGTTGTTAGGCTCTAGGAGGCTTGCTAGTGTTTGAATTTGATACCACTTTGTGTTGTAAAAGTGTATCTCATTATTTTTCAGCAACTTATTGTATTTGTATGATTGTAAGACTTAGTGGAATCTAAGTCAAAGGGGAAGACCTAGTTGAGACTAGGCACAAATCCTAGTTGCGGCTAGGTGGGAAGTCCTAATTGTAATTAGGCACTCTAGGCTTGTATGCTTAGGTTGTAACACTTATTTGCAATATAAGTGGGGGTTAAAAATCCTAACCGGGGAGGTTAGGTAGTGGACATAGATCGTTGGATCGAACCACTATAAATTGTGCGTCACTTTCCATCTCTTCCATTCCATTCACTTGCATAGCATATATATATTCATTGATAGTGTATGCATTATAGTTGTAATTTGCGCATAAAGTTTTAAAAGGGCAATAACTACTCGGTAACCCAATTCACCCCCCCTATTGGGTGACCTTCATCATCTACCTCGTAGGTCAGTCCATCGCGGTACTTATCCGCATATTTCTTATGTTTATGTTAGGCAGTCTACAAGTTATTTTTTATTTTTAAACATAAATATATTTTTAATTTCGAAATTAATCGTTGACAGTTAATTTCGTTATATTGATTAACAGAAGCGACTGTTGAATAATACTAATGAGTATTATTTTAGGATTTGGACAATCACCTTGGTTTGAACTAGTGCTTCAAGTTTTATTTAAGTAGAATAAAACACTGAAAATTCATAATTCTTTTGGATTTAATATTTATGAGAGAGACGCAAAAGCTCAGTCTGGCAGACTTGCGAACTTGGTGATTTTCATTGGAAAGAGCATCTGGTTGTATTATGGTGATAAAACTTTGGGAGAAATTCTATCACCGAATTCAGAGAAATTTTATTTGTTGTTCAATTCTGTTAGTATCTAGTTGTAAACTCGTTTTATTCATATATACACATAGTGTAATTATTGATTGTTTTGTATAACAATTCGTTCAGTCTTACCTTTCATGCCTATCGAACTCTCATCTTCCACACAAGGTGAAATTTTTCTCCTTCTCCAACTCTCATCTTCCAATTCTTCTTATCATCCTCACTCTTTTCACCATTCCCAATGTCTTCTCTTCAAATCTTGAAGGTTTATTGTCTCCCCATTTCGATTTTGACACATCATCTAGGGTTTGCCCATTCGAACAGTAAAGCCCTCAATGAATTGATACATCAGTCTAAGTTAAGTATGAACACCTAATTTTATTTGGTATTTTAGCTCTTAAATACCTAATTAAGCATGACTCAAGACTTATCTCATTACCATATGAAAAAAAATATAACATAGGAAACATTTACCCGAAAGCGAAGCGGAATCGGAAGCGAGTGGATCGATTGCTTGTCCACTGATCACGGCAAGATCACTAAAATCGAGAAGTTTCCATATATCACAATCTAAATAATCTCTTGCTAAGATTCACATAGGAAGAAAAAACTCTCTGCATTGGTTCACACCCCTTGTTTTTTAAATAAGAGATAAACCTTATTTTATCCCTCTAAAACTAACTACTTTGTAGTTATCTAACTAAAAATTATCTAATTTTTTAGTTAATGAAACTATCAAAACACCCACGTGGTGAAATCACCAAACACCAATATGGGAGGTTTTTTTCAATACTAGATAATACGTCTCTTTCATCCGCATCAATTTTATTCTGACATTTATGAACCATTTGGTGCCTCATGTTTCTCTACAAAATCACGAATTTTACACCAGTTTGATAGAAGATCTTCATGAATTGCATGCAAGTTTGATAGAAGATTTTCATATATGGCCTGAATTTGTTACACATAAATCAATAAATTTCACAAAATACAAAACATGTTATTTGATCGCTAAATTGAGCTCAAAAGAATACCGATATTCAAAAAACTCAAACCAAAGAATTGTTTTTTCTTTTACCTCTTCCACAATTGCTTCAGAAAGGAAGGGGTTTTGGTGCATTTTCGATTCCACAATGTACTTCAATAATTGCTAAGTTGCTCGAGAAGCCAATTTGCCCTGAAATCTGTCAAAATCTCCTTCCACCTGCATAAAACTGACATTTTGTTCCAGTTTCTCAAATAAATCTAACACGACGCGTGCATGGAGTACCATATACAATAATCCTTTGCATCCTTCCTACAACGATGATTATGATGTAGAATAAATGTCCCCCATATAAAAAAACTAAAGTGATATCAATGTTTGTAAAGCAAATTATTAATAAATTCATTAAATATCTTAACAAATATTGAAATTAACTGATGATAATAGATCATGTTCCATGAAGAAATCATTCCCTATTGTAGTTTCTATAGTTTTTTTCTCATTAACTTGAGGACTTTTAAAAAATGAAGAAATCATTCCCAATCCGTGTCCGCCACGTGTCCGAGACCTTGCAACAAGCTCCAACAACCACCAGATCCTCCTCGGCGCACATGTCACGAACCAAACTCCAAATTTGGCATTCTCTCTCTTCCAGGGACTGACTTATATTTTTGGTCTCTCCTCTGCGGGCCGAACTCCTCTCCCCGATTCCTCATTCTTTTCTATTTTTCCTTTTTCTCTTGGTGTTCTTTGATGCGAGGCTAAAACCTCTAGCCTAGGCAAGACTACGAGAGATGTTCGACTGCGCGTATTAATGGATTTGTGAGATTTATATATTTTAATTTCTGTCTTTTCATTATTATTTTATTTTCTTTGGTATTGTTTTAACAATCGAGGTTAAATACTAGTTTAAATCTTGATTTACGTGCCAGGAGGTCGTACGCACCCGTGCTTGTGCAATAAGACCACACTAGTGGCAATTGACCATACCGATTGATTAGACCCTTTTGGGACCGGTTGAATACCGTAGGGATCTAGGCTAAATCGGACACACTAGTGATCCGGTTGTCTAGGTGTAGTGCCTTCACAAAGCCCAATGCGGTCAACGCATTAAACCCAATTCACTTGAATTGTGGTTATGTGTTTGATTAGGGAAGTAGTCATTGTCGTACCTTGGCTATCGAGATTAGGAAGCGCGAGGAACCGCGTACGTTACCGGGTCTATAGCTACACTATGATATTTTGATTTGCACATTTTACATAAATCGACGACCAAATCCAAACTTTTACCGAACCGAACTTGTATGTCTTGACCTAGGTATTTTTATTAATTATTTTATTTTCAATTTTATCTCCTTGCTTTAATTATTTTGTTTATATTTAGACTAGTTAATTTATTAAATTATTCACTCTTTCAAAACCCCCGATTTCCCTTTTTGTTCTTTTTGACCAAAGAAAGGTTACCAGTCCCTGTGGGATCGACCCTTTACTATTATTCTGCAAATAGTTGGTTTAGGTATTTTTAATTTTATTGACGCGTTCGGCGCGCGTCAAAGCTTCTCATCAATCTTCTCATGATGATACACGTTTGAGGCATGACACTCCAATGTATACTCCATCAGTACCTCTCAACCAGTTCGAGACTATATATACTCCATCAATACCTCTCAACGAGTTTGAGACTCCACATACTCCATCAGTTCCTCCCAACATGACATTCGAGGCTACGGAAGCCTTTCCATTTGACAGGGCACCTACATCTTCGCGTCATTCTATTGCAACTCCAATAATGATGAATTTATCTGGGAGTACAAGTACTCCTGATGGTGAAATGCGTGATATCGATGATATTCAAAGAGACGATGCTCAAAATCCTGCTGATGAGGGCCATTCGAATGTGCCATTAGCTTTAAATCGTAATTTCTGAGTCGTAAAGAGAACACGTTGTGGGACTGGAAGTCATTATTTGGGGTCAGACTAAGACTTTTTTTACTTTCACATGACATGTTTTTTTGTTTAAATAATGCTTTGTAGTTCTTCCACTTCAATTTGCAAGTTCTTCATTTATATCAAATGAAACTTTTGGCGTCACTGACATTACTTTTATGAATTTTGTAAATTACTTGTAATTTCATATTTTATACTAGTTTCTATTAACAAAATAATCAAAACAACGACAGACGACTTGCATCAAAAGAAAACATCGAAACTTTAAAGGCAAGACAAAAAAAAAATCACTTTAGAAACGTTCTTTTTTTAAGCAAGTCGTGAGTTGCAGTCATGACTTGCTCCAACAGCAAGTCGTGACTACAAGTCACGTTTTCCTCACTCTACAAAAAAAATGACTTGGCGGTGACGTGGCATTGACATGGCATGAAATGTGTTAGATTTGTAAATATTTCTTTGGGTGTGTTAATAGGATATATATTTCCATCAAATGTGTCAATCAAGCAAAAACTCCCATAATCTCTTAGTGGTTGGTTCTCATTTTATTTTTTCAACATTATGAAGAAACTTGATATTGTTAAACCAATATCCACTTTTTTGATGGCACTAATTATGTCTCGTGGGAGCAAGAAATGTCAAGTTTTCTTCGAGGTAGGAAACTTTGGAGATATGTGACCGGGGATATCACAACTCTTACAAGGATGGAAAATGAAATCAAAGATGAGTTTGGCGAATATCTTGTAAACTGGAATAGCAAGAATCATCAAATTTTGACATGGATATGAAACACATGCACTCCTTCTATTAAAGTGCATTTTGATCATATTCAAACAGCCAAAGAAGTTTGGGAGTTACTCGGCAAGCGGTACTCTACATGCGATAATGCTTAACAATTTTAATTATTGGGCGAATTACACAATTTGAAACAAGAAGTGGGACAGACTATTTCTGACTTTTTATCTCAAATGCAAGTTATTTGGGATCAATTATCATTTTCTAAACCCAAATTTCTCTGCAACGGAAACTTCTTATTGTTTATATAATATAAGGGACAAATGTATGTGAGGCAACTTCTGATGGCCTTACAATCAAAATTCGAGCTAGTTTGGGGTTCCTTACTTCATCGAGATCCATTTTCAACCTTGGAAACTGTCATTACCGAACTCATATCCGAAGAAACAAGACTAACAACCTTACGGCCAGTGCGTACAACTGACACAGCCTTTGCCACTATTTCCAGCGAATCCTCATATTCCAGCATGAACACGTGTCATTACCGTCATCAACCTGGACATTGAAAGTCGCGATGCCCGAAGAAGAATTCAAAGAGGTCTCGGTCAGGAGATAAGATTTGTAGTTTTTGTTAGATTCGTGATCACTTGAGGGTTGAATGTCGCAAATTAAAATCCAAGTTAAATTACGTTCCTTCTCCCGGGCAATCCTCGGTTGATGTCACAAATAATCATAGCACACAATCTTATGAAGCCACCCCTTCATCAGACCTTGTTCATGCTATCCAGCAAGTCTTGGTATCTCTTCAGTCCGGTAACCCTAATTATCATGCAATGTCTGTCACACCAGGTATTTCTTCCAATTGGTATCTTAGCTTTGCATGTTGCAATCAAGGACATCGCAATCCTCTTTATTTCATGTAAACAGTCTATATTCCATGCACCTGTTATTTACACAGCTGATAACACAGCCTTACCTATTACTCATTTATTAACGATATTCACTTCTGACACTACAAAATGCATTTCTCGTCTCTAAGTTGTCACTTAATCTTATTTTTGTTGGTCAACTTTGTGATATTGGTCTTAATATTCACTTTTCCTCTCATGGTTGTTATGTACAGGATCCAAAGATGGGTTAGATCTTTGGGACTGGGCATAAAGATGGCAGATTATTTGAGCTCACTTCTCTTCGGTCTTCTTCGACTCCGTCTCTTTGTGGTGCAACAGTCACATCTGATACTTGGCACTCGCGCTTAGGTCATGTTTCCTTTCGGCGTTTGAATAAATTGATTTCTAGTGGTGTGTTAGGTTATGTTTTACAAGAACATGTTGATTGTATATCTTGTCACTTAGCCAAAGATCACGCTCTCTTTTTTCCTCTTAGTGGTTCAGAGTCATCTTCTATTTTTGATATTGTTCATTTTGACATTTGGGGGCCTTCTCCAATCACAACAATGGGGGCTTTTGTTATTTTAGTTGATGATTTTTCCCGTTTTACTTGGATTTATCTCATGCAAAGAAAATATGAGTTATATGATGTTTACCTTAAATTTGCTCAAATGGTCAAAACTCAATTTTCAAAAGACTTTAAAGTTCTTCGAACCGATAATGCTATGGAATATAAGGAGTCATCATTTCTTTCCTTTTTATCCTCCACTGGCACCATTATTCATCGGTCATGTCCTAGTACATTCGCATAAAATAGGAGAGCTGAAAGAAAACACAGACATATTCTTGATACTACATGATCCCTTCTTATCTCAGCTTCCTGTCCTGAACATTTCTGGGGAGAAGTTGCTATCACTGTTGTCTACACCATCAATCAGATTCCTTATTTGACCACCAACAATCAATATCCTTATGAACGGCTCTATGGATGCATTCCTGAGTACAGTCTTCTTCGAGTTTTTGGATCTGCCTATTTTGTCCTTCTTCAACCACACAACCGTTCAAAACTTGAGCCTCGTGTTCAATTGTGTTGTTTCTTGTGGTATGGCATTGAACACAAAGGTTATCGATGTTGGGATCCTATCTCTAAACGCCTTCGAATATTAAGTCATGTCACTTTTTGGGAACATAAAATGTTTTCATTGATATCCTCATTCCATCTATCTTATTCTACCTCTTACTTCACTGATCTGTCTATTGACTTGTTCCCTGATATTGATGCTCGGATATATCAGTCCAGTCTCTCTCAGGTGTTGATGATGTTGTCGAACCCTTACCTATTCCTAATAAGGATGTTGTCCAGTGTGAAGATCTTGCTACCCGCGTTCCTCTCATTTTTACTAAGTCAAGGTCATCCAAATTACCGAAGTATTTCCAACCCTCACATCGTGAAATCAATGTACCGTCTCATTTTGCACTTTATGTTGTCAGACTTCCTAAGCTTAATCGTCCCTCTGTGAACTCCACAATTGCATTACTTTATGAACCTGATACTTATAGGGAAGCTAGAACTAATCCTTTGTGGCAAGAAGTTATGGATGATGAATTACGGGCCTTGGAGAAAATAGAAACTTGAGACTTAGTGCCCCTTCCTCCCGGCAAAACTCTGATTGGCTGTAAGTGGGTATATAAAATCAAAACTATTGCTAATGGCGCAATTGAGCGATATAAAGCTCAACTAGTTGCCAAAGGGTTTACTTAGGAATACATAATTGACTATGAAGAGACATTTGCTCCAGTGGCTCGATTAACCTCTATTTGCAGTCTTGTGGTTGTTGCAGCAATCAGGAAATGGGATTTGTTTCAGATGGATGTCAAAAATGCTTTTCTAAATGGCCATCTCTCTGAAGAAGTCTATATGCGAACCCCTCCTTGTTATGATCATCCACCAAATATTGTTTGTAAGCTGAAGAAAGCATTGTATGGTCTGAAACAGGCTCCTCGTGTTTGGTTTGCAAAATTTAGCTTTGTTATTCACCAGTTTAGCTTCATATCTAGTCTTCACGATAATGCATTGTTTGTTCGCAAAACTGAACGCGGATATGTGCTCCTGTTACTTTATGTTAATGATATGATCATTACTAGAGATAATTGTGTTAGTATTTCAAATCTTAAACAATATCTTTGTCAGCAGTTTGAGATGAAGGACCTTGGACAACTTTCTTACTTTCTTGGTCTCGAAATCTCAAACTCCACTTATGGATATTATATATCGCAGGTCAAGTATGCATCCGATTTATTGTCTCGTGTTGGTATCTCTGATAGCAAAGTTGTTTCGACTCCTATGGAATACTGTGTTCGACTCACTCCTACTGATGGTACACTTTTGGATGATCCTATTTTATATCGATAGTTGGTGGGAAGCTTAGTCTATCTTACTGTCACTCGAACCAACATAGCTCATGTTGTTCATATTGTCTGTCAGTTCATGGCAGCTCCTCGCACTATTCATTATACATTTGTTCTACATATTCTCCGGTATGTCAAGGGAACTTTATTTCATAGAATGTATTTTTCCAGTTCTTCCTCCTTGACACTTCGTGCATACTCTGATGTTGATTGGGCCGGTGATCGAACTGATAGACATTCCACAACTGGTTTTTGTTTCTTTCTATGAGATTCACTTATTTCATGGAGGAGTAAGAAACAGACAGTTGTCACTAGATCTAGTACAAAGGCTGAATATCATGCACTTGCGAACACTACGTCTGAGCTTATGTGGCTTTGATGGTTGTTACAAAATATGGGTGTTGTTCACTCATCTCCTACTACTCTATATTGTAATAATCGTAGTGCCATACAGATTGCTCATAATGATGTTTTTCATAAGCGAACTAAGTATATAGAGAACGACTGCCATTTTATTCGTCAACATATTCAAGATGGAACTGTCTCCCTCGTATCTATTTCTTCTCGTGACCAGCTTGCTGACATCTTCACAAAAGCACTGCCGTCTGCCCGCTTTCATGAATTAACTTGCAAACTCAAGTTGGTTTCATTACCACCACCTTGAGTTTGAGGGGGGATGATATGAAACTAGTATATTGTATTTCCATATTTACAAGATAGATTCTCCATTGATTTGTACACTTTCCTTGTATTGTTGGTTTCCTTACTATACAACCTTTCCCTATTTTGTAATGTTATATATATGGGCACCAATGTCAATCAAATACACATTACATTGATCAGTTAATAAAGTTCACAATAATAATAATAATAATAATAATAATAATAATAATAATAATAATAATAATAATAATAATAATAATAATAATAATAATAATAATAATAATAATAATAATAATAATAATAATAATAATAATAATATAAAAGTCGGAGGAGAAAGAAAGTTCAAAAGCTACCTCCTCTCACCATTCTAATTTTCTAATTTTCTAATTTTTTATTATTTATTTATTTCTATTATCGATTGTCCCAATATACATAATTATCTATTATGTGTGCATCTATTAATAATTAATAATGGTTATATTATCAACGAATTGATTAGAATTAGTACATTCTACTCGAAACCATGGGCAAATACGTGAAATAGAATGTGGTAAAAGTTTTTAAGAATTATGGGCAGATACATGGAATTGAGTGTCGTGCAAGATATATTCCTCCTATAAATCTCACCTCTCATCCATTCTTCTACGCTGTAATTCTCTCGCGTACAGTTTGAGAAATTTTTAGGGAGTGCATGGGCATCATCTGAATTTTTGTTTGAGTTTACAAATGCACGCCGATTTTTATTTTATATATATATAGTTTTTGTTTGACATAGGGGTCAACTACACCCATCATTTTGTAACTTTCCTATTTTTTTGATTTTTTTCATACATATAAACCATGAAGGTCTTTACTGACACCTACGCGAAGCGCAGCGAAACAACTAGTATATATAAAAGTTGGAGCTGAGAGAAAGTTGACACACATTCTCCTTTCACCAATATAATTTTTTAATTTTTTGATTTTTTTTATTTTAAGGTATTTATTTATGTGTTATTGATTATTTCAAGGAATATATTCATTCCCCCATTTATTGAATTTATTTATAGTTTGTATTTGATCGAAATAACAATTAAGTGCATTTAAATTATTTTCTTGATTAACGAAAAGTTGTTTCAATGTATTTAATCTACGTTTCAAATCGTACATCATCCATTTGGTTACTGCAACATCATTTATACAAATAATTAATCTTCTCTTTTTTTGTTTTCATAACCAAACCCCCAACTTGGAAAAGGCGGCTTCACAACTTTTTTGTCACACAAATAAACTCTTCAGCTTAACAAACCTCACTTGAATGAAAAAAAACTTTTTTTTTCAAATAATGAGAAAAACATTTTAAACCCTTTAACAAAATAGCAACATCTATTAATGCTTTCCTAAACAAAGTTTCTCATTAACTGAAAAAATAAATACAGCTTACGTATTTATACGACAGCTTAAATAATCACTAATCACATACTTAGCTTACCAAACAAATCTGCTATACAACACACACAGTGTGTGCTCTAAAACGTAAACATAGGTAAATACACAAACGACTCTTATTTCGCAAATCTTTATTTTATTATTGTACTTCAGGACGAGACTTAAGTATTTAAAAATGATACTTCTACCACAATGATAATTCTTATTTAATTTACCACGATCAAATATTTTTTACACATTTTCTTTATAAATTACCTTAACATTTTTTTCTAATTCGTTCAAATATCTCGATGTCGACATTTACTTAAAGAAAAAAAATAATAATTTAATAAATCTTTTAATTTTATACTTTCAATAACACATGCGCGTAGCTCCTATGTAATGTTTTTATCGTTGTAATTTTAGGTAGTGAGCTCAATGAAATCGATACGATTATTTGGTCAAGGAAAAGTAACACATGAGCATAGACTAGGAAAACAACTAGTTTAAGAAAAAAACTAAAGTACGAAACGGAACTTTCTTAGAGTCGTGTGAATCGGGAATGAGTGGGACCGAAGAAATCTCGGCGTCTGCCGACTAGCGGGAATGAAGGGCAAGCGTGAAGTCACTGTGGTGTGAGCCCCGCGCGATTTACGCATTAAAAGATGGGTAACGATATTGTCTTGCGCACAAGTCATATGCATACATCAATGTGCTAACACATTTAGAAAACGTCATGATATAGCTCGGGATTTGTGTAAATACATTTCGATACTTAACATACGATTTTCAAGTGAGCGAGTGTGTGTATGAGCTCAGGGTCCGACTTTAGTGCGCAAGCTTACGCGTCTTCCACTATGAGTGTTATGAAACCTGCCGATAGGGATGCGAATGAGTAAGAAAATACTCAAGAGTAATAAAAATTTACTCTAATTGGTACTAACATTAGAATTTTAAATGAAGATAAAGGTGGGATGGGTACAAAATCTCATACTTACAAAGGTATGGGTATGATGGATAATAAAATATATCCAGGAAATCCCATTGAAAATCTCTATGGAGATACCCACGGGTAATCCCCACAGAAATTTTCATCTACCCGTAAGGATCTCCATATATCAATTTATACACCATATGATATTTATTATTTATTTATATATCATATGCTATCTATATATAAATATTACATAATATTACATAGTTTCCCTCCTAAACACTCATACATATAACAAAAAACCTCTTAATGAGATTTACAATTTTAATTTATTTAGTTAATTAAAAACTATATGTTTGGTTTTAAATTGTTTGCAACTATATTCATATTTTAGAATTTTAACTTTTTGTTTTGCATATGTCAATGCTTTTGTAGAAACTTAATAAGTTGATTTAAAAAAAAATGTTGGAATTTCAATAATTAATTGTGTTGTTGTATGTATATTTGACATCTTATTTGTTACAATTCTTTTGTTTTTTTTGAGAATCCCCGCGGAGATCTCCAATGAGAAATGAAAGGGGAAAAAACTTCTCCACGGAGATTCCACGTCCCCACAAAAATCCTCATGAAATTCACACGGGGATCCCCAATGAGGAATAAAATAAGTAAAACATTTTACCTATGGGGATTTCCCATACCCACGATGTGTATGGGGATATGTTTGAGAATTCATCCCCAGATGAGTATGAGTATGAGTATGGGTATGGGTATGAGTAATAAATTTTTTAGCAGGTTTGGGTATGGGAATGAGGTCACCATACTCTACCCTACCCCTATGCATCCCTACATGTGGATTTAGATTGATCAAGTCCATTTAATTCTAATTGGTCCATAATTAAAGTTTGTTAAATTGAATTGAATTGCAAAACACATATTGGACTGGATGGCAGATTGCTCCCCTTAATCTGCAAATCTAATTTACAATCCGATCCAATTTACTTTTATATAGATCATATTATATATACACATATACTCTTAAAATCTTGAACTATATCCTTAGTATTTTTATATATGTCACTAATTCAACCAGTCATTCATATACACTTGAAAATCTAAATTCAACGTAAGTTAATTCTTTTTATATTCAAATATGCATTTTAAGCAATTTAGTTAAATAAATATAAAAAATGTTAAGACTTATGCGTTTGAATTAAAAATCGGTATTCAACACATTTCTAACTAAAAATCGGTATTCAACACATTTCTAACTAATCATAACTATCTTTGTTGCTTATTGGGATGATTTATCTAAGTTTTAATATAAAATTAATATAAATTTTATGTTTTTTCAAATATTAATTTTATAGGAGCCATATATTTGTAATAGCGTATATAGTTGTATATTTTACAAGAGTATCGCCTATACTAATCAAAAAATAAATATTAATTTTAAAGTTTCAATCCGCACAACTCGATCCAATCCGATCCGCATTCAGTAAATTTAATCAAGTTGGATTAGCAAAATAAATGAAGTATATTGGATTGCGATTTCTCAATCAATAATAATTGGATTGAATTACGAATTGACCCTAATTGAGCTGAATCCAATCCGTGTGCACCCCTAATACGTAATCCGCAATTCAGTCTAATACGTGCGGATTGCAAGAGTTGCAATCCAATGGAAAAAAAATTCTTTAAAATTCTTCAAAAGAGCAATTACTCATTTAATTAGCATGTCGCGTGTTTCACATTACCATATTTTTAATTTATATATCTATGGAGTTGAGATCATGTCCTGGTTGAGGAATGTATATGTACTCTTCTAGCCATGCATTTTTTTTTTTCACCCCACGCATTTCAAACATAGCAGTGAAAGTTGGAGGAAAAAGCCTACGTAAGATCATGATTGTAAGGTGCAGAACAGAAAGTCAAGGATATAATTCGCACTATTGAAATGGCCATTTGGAAAACCAATCTATAGAAAATCAGCCGATGGAAATGTATGTCTATACATCATATATGACTACAAAAAATGATCCAAAAACTAACCTAACGAGTTAATCATTGTTTTTAAAAAAAAAAAAAGGCCGAAATATTTATCTCAATTATGCCTTTAAGCAATAATCGACAAAAATAATTAGTTTAAATTAGTTGGGGTTGGACACGTGAATCAAACTTTTCTCTACTTTACCAATTAAATATAGTTATTCTGAAATCAAATTTTCATATATATTTTTTGGCTTCGAAAAAAGTTTCTCTTATTTTTTCAAAAGTAAAATTGTGTACCTAATAAGAATGACTTTATTAAAATACATACATGGATATGAAAAAAAAAAAAAAAAAAGTCTTGCAATTTTAACCCGGCACTTTTTACGTAAAAAGTCTTGCAATTGTGTATACACACTAATTTTACATGAATTTATGATTCTTTTATATGCTCATCAAATTTTGCACACACATAACATGCATATAAATGTGAAAATACCCAAGGAATAGTGGAGAAAAAAGAAGGAATCCAAAAAAAATAAAAAAATCGATCAAGTTAAAATATATTAAGTACGTGTGACGTGTGAAATTAAAGGTCAAAAAAGCATTTTTGGAAAAGAATGATCATGCTATTGGAAAATAATCGATTGGCCTATTTGGGGCACCGACTTAAGCGCACCCACATGTTGCGATCGTTCAATGTGAGTGAGATTCAAATCTTGAGGTGTATCATGCGGTCTCCACTCAAAAAATTCGCCTAACTCGATGATTAATTGGATGAACCTAGCAAGTTAGCAACCTCCCATGCTATTTTTTCTTTTTACTTTTTTTTGGTAATCTAATTTTCTTTTTACTTTGCCCAAGTAGCATTCGCCAATGGGTTGCCTTTTCCTACTTCTTTATTCTTTTCTTCTTTCTACCACACATTGCTTTCCACTTTCCAGTCGTTTTCTCTCCCCTTCTTTTCCCAATAATACAATCGCACTTCAGTTGATAAACAGTGAACAAATTGCAAAGATTGCTAATAATAAGTCAATAAAGAGTTGCAATCTAGCTAGTATAATCAATTAAGTAAATGTCCAACTTGGACTTCTACCACAGTTGTGGTCTTTCTCCAAATAAAGAAGAGAAGCATCTTACTAAATCGCATTCACATTCAAGAAAATTGTTTCACAAAATACATGCATGTACATAGCTTCTTTTTTAATCATAGAAAAAGAATTTATTTTTCTTTACACACTTATTCTTCTGTCAGATGTGATTTCCATCCATTTTGGCTTCTTTTTTTTTTAGACTTTTAAGAATACCTCAAAACATATTCACATGAAGTCTTGTCACTATTGTAAACTAAGTTGTAAGCCAACGAGAACTTAAGTTGGACTTACTAGAGACTTAAGCATAGAAGACATAAACTAAGAACAAGTAAAGAAGAGGAGATAAGGGAGAAGAGAGCTAGAGATGAGAATGTAGAAATTTCATTCATACATTGGTGTGTGAATTACAATGGGGTTGGCACCCTTTATATAGGTCATTTGGTGATGATGATAATTGTACTTATACAATGTGTACAAGTTATACATACACCACAAGTCATACAACACACCACAAGTAACATAGACAATACATGAAAGAGTTGGTGTACATTGGAGATGATTACAAGTTACATGACAATACATGGATAAGTGATTATACATTGGAGTTGAATACAAGTTATGTAGAGTGTACATGTTACGTTCAATGTAGAAATCATGCTTTTTGTTACAATTTGATGTAAGAGTCATGCTTGACAATGTGATCATTCATAAACTTGGTTAAAGGGTTATCCAATTTACAATAGTTACTTATTTTTTTTGTGTTTTTTCAATTGTTTTTTTTTTTAAATTCACTAGGTTATAAGATCAGAACGTTCCTTCTTTTTGGAGTAGGTACGTATGATATAAAGTTAAAAGCAATAGAGATGAAAGTTGCCCACTTAATATTTGTAACAGTATGTATAGCTTAAACTCGCACATCGTGGACCTGTGCGGATACTATGAATTTATATTTTCTTATGAATAAAAATTATTTAAAAATCAAAATATATAAAATATATGAAGAATGATATAATTATAAGTCTCATAATAACTAAAAATCATAATTTTTGATTAAAAATATAAGAAACGAAAAATATTTATACTAAATTACTATGAATCTATATTTAGTTTTTATAAATAAAGTCATTTGAAAATTAGAATATATAAAATATATGAAGAATGATGTAATCGTATTTCTTATAATAACTAAATATTGTAATCTTCGATTAAAAATATGAAAGATGAAAAATATCTACACAAAATTATATAAAGCTATTATATTTTATTTTTAAAAAATTTAAAAAGTTGTAATTATGTAAAAAAAGAAAAACCAACTTAGGTTATTAATTAGGCAAAGTAATTAATACCCCAAAACATTTCAAATCTACTTAAAATTGACATGTGTCAACAATGTACATAGCTTTCTTTAATATATATATATATATATAATATAAATTTGTGCGGTTGTAAAGTTGTTGAGATGTATTTGAAAAATAATTAGTCATAGAGTTAGATTTTGACATCCAATTCTAAATGTTGATTTTATTTTATTTTGAAGTCATGAGATTGAAGTGTTTAACCATTAACTTTGCTGGGATTAATCTGGCACGAGCATAGAAGGCCTATAAAAGGTTGGAACTCTCATCGGTATTAGAAGAAAATAGGTAGATATTTATCTTTTTACTTTATTTTTGTTTTGTTTTTTTTCCCTCTTTTTAAGATTGTTGCCATGTTGTTATTGTAGTTACTTCAATTTTTTTATTATTTATTATTTATTTTTTTAATAAAAACTAACTTGACGTGGGACTTTTCCAACTTTGCATATCTAACAAATTAAGTGACATCTATATGATACGTTCTGACATCTACTTAAAATGGAGAGTTAAAAAAATAATGAACGAACCCAGGGTTGTTCTCCTTAAATAAGCAAAAAAAAAAAAAAAGTAGCTAAGCAGGTGCTATTGTTGATTTATGTAGAGTGCGACTATATGCACCCGACTGTTTTTTAGGTCACCTCGATGATTAGGGCATTCAATCAATTTCTCAAGGTACCCCGTCAAGTTTTCCAAATTGTCTCTTTGTTTAAAAATTAGCACCCACCTGATCAGGGCACCCCGGTTGTTTCTCAAGTCACCCCGACTGTCTCGATCTCATAAGTTTGAGAAACAACATGCAATCTCAGTTGCACATATCCGAGACTATTCCTCAAGTCTCGGTACCAAATGACCATGATTAGTACCACAAAGTACATACATATGATTTCAGTTGCTTTAATTTGAGACTCGTGCAAGAGTGTCGGCTAGATACAACCGAGATCTTATTTAGTATTTCCGTCTTGTGTGACCAATCACTTCGCGTCCCTTGTACAGTTTGAAACGAAAAAGAAATACAGAAAAAAAAAACTTTATCTTGTTCTTCATCAACTTCTCACTCTTTTTCTTCACCCATTATATATTAACAGTAATGCAAACATACTGAATCTAACAAACCTTACAATATAAACCTACATTATTATTTTCTCCGAAAGCGGTCAACTGAGTTCATTCAACTCCGCGTATGTGCACGGCTAGGGATCGATTGCACTTGTGAAAAAAATTAGAGGATTCAAGATGGGGTACACGAGAAGGAGAAGTTTTTCGATCGTGAGTGGAGAAGACATTTTTGACATTACCTTCCAAAATCAATTTTCGCAAAATTTTTGCTGGGTGCCTGATTATTACGCAGGGTGCACATAGTGTGACTTTTTATGTCACGCCTACACATTTCGTGTAGTTGATTTAAAGATCTTAATGACACGTATCTTATTGGAGTCAATGAAATAAAACATTTACTCACTTATCCGTTTCTCATTCGGTGTAATATAATTAAATTAAACAAACAAAACGCTAATGACACTCCTCTTAATCAACAATTACTTCTCTTTAGTCACCAAGTATCACTTCATGACCAAGTAAGTGCATAACAAATTAGTGCCTTAATTAACTATTACTAATTGTCATTAACAGTTCCATTAACAAAACAGAGGACCCAAAAAGCTGAACTCAAAACAACTAGCAAAATTGTTGCAACTAAAGCGTCCCCACCACCACTATAAAAAAAAAAGGAAGATGAAACAACAAACCAAAAATCTCTCTCTGTCTCTCGCTAATTTTCAATTTCAGAGGTGCCCATGAACTTAATCAAGCTCCTCTGCTTCAATTTCATCTTCTTCACCTCTGTTTCTGCAACTAATGCCCCGACTTCACAACATCAAAACTTCATCTTAGGTGCTTTATTGCAAATACCCAGAGGCCCATTTGATCAACTTTTGATGATTTTTAATGGGTTTTATTGATTCGGGTTATTGATTTCTGGTTTTGATTTTCTTGGGTTGCTCTGTTTCAGGGGAGGAGAATATGGGGCAATGGACAAAAGGGCTGTTTGAGTTTGCAGAGGCACCTGGTCCTGTTGACGGAGGAGATGATTCTTCAACTGTTCATCATGAAACGCTTGTTTTGGCGGCGAAGAGGACTGACAGACTAGATGTGCTTTGTGGGTTCAAGCGGTACAGTGGTGGTTGGGACATTTCCAACCGCCATTACTGGGCTGTGAGTCCTCTCTCTTAAGAACACAACAACCACCCTGTTTGTGCTGATTTTGTGTGTGTTTTTCTGTTGGTTGTGTTCTTGTTTTCTTGTTGGGCATGTAAGAATCAGATAAATGTGCTGATCCCAAGAAGGGTTGTGATGCAGATCAGTGTCTGTTGTGGGTCGGATAATGACGGGGAGTTTGATCATCTCATTAATGGATGATTCAGACTGCTTTTTTTTTTTTTAATTCTTTTTGTTGGTGTGTTTCATTTTAGCTTTATATAATTATCCCCAAATACTGGGTTCATCTGAAAAGTGACTACCTTAATTAGGATATGTTTTTATTCTTAGGCCCAAATCTGAATTTTTGTTATATTTTCACTTAAAATGTGACTCTTTTTTCCTTGCATTGAATTGGATTTCTATTTTAGTTTCAGGATGGTTTGTTAGAGCTATGGTTTTAGGATTACCACTAAAAAAGTATTTATGTTCAAAACTATACATAGCGAAACATAAATCTAGAATCCCCTTTGTGATTTCTGAATTAAAACTCAAATTCATGTTTCATAGAGGGTTTGGAAGTCTTTCATGTTTCCTAGAGGTTTTGTTTGTACTTTGTAATATTTTATGCAGTGTAATTTGTTTATAATGTGCAATGGTTTCGCATATTGTACACTTTTAATTTGGGCATACTGTTAGTGTTTAGTCTGTTATTTATTTTTTTTTTTTTTTTTTTTTTTTGATCTAGAATAAGAAAACGTAAGTTTGTCTCCGACGCTATATTTCGGCTTCTTGATTGCTTTTTTTGCAGTCTGTTGGATTTACAGGAGCTGCTGGTTTCATTCTTGCAGCTGTATGGTTCCTTTCTTTTAGCGTAGCGCAAGTGATATATCATTGCTGCAGATGGAGATTAAGTATCAACTTGAAAGGCTCCGAATGCAGTCATCGAATTTGTCTCATTTTGCTCCTTTGCTTCACATGCGCTGCAGTGTAATAGTCGGAACTCAAGTTTTTATATAAAATGATAAGGCGATCGCCATCTTTTTGCAATATTTTTAGCTTACACCTTATTCTTGTTATCCTATTCAGGGTAGGGTGTGTTCTTCTTCCAGTAGGCCAGGGTGCATTTCATGGCGAGGTGTTACATACTATACACTATGTCGTAAACCAGTCGGATTATGTTGTAGATACCTTGAGAAACATTACAGAATATCTTTCACTTGCAAAGAAGATCAATGTTAGCCAAGTTCTGCTTCCAACAAAAATAAAGGATGAAATAGACAAGTTGAATGTAGACCTAAATGCCGCTGCCGATTTGCTGACAGAGAAAACAAGTGAAAACTCTAGCAAGATTAGACAAGTCTTCGGTGCAGTGTATGTGGCTACTGATTTCAGATTATGATCTGATTGATAATGCTATGAATGTCATTAATTTATGCTCATTCAAATCCTTACTTTTGGTTCTAGGCGATCGGCATTGATTGCAATGGCTGTTGTGATGCTTCTCCTAACATTTTTAGGCCTTTGTATGTGCTCTTTGCCTCTTTGGTTTCCATTTTCTACTTGTATAATTTATAATTGATACTGGCATTACATTATCATAGTTCATATTTTGTTTTCTGCTCTGATCCTTACGCTTGAATTTCTTTATCTTCTTGCAGTCCTTTCTGTGCTTGGGCAACAACATGCAGTTCACATGTAAGTTTAAATGTTTTTTTTTTTTTTTTTTAAGTTTTGGCCTTGATTTTTGTGGTTTCGTTGCTTTCTAAATTGGTCAATGAACTGACTCTATCTTGTTATTGCAGATTCATTTTGAGTGGATGGCTCCTTGTGGCGATCACTTTCGTTCTTTTTGGAGTTTTTGTAATCCTAAACAAGTAAGAGACTCATCTTGTACAATCTGATCTTAGATCTTGATCAGACCAAATTTATTTAATAATGAGTTATGTCTCTATAATTAAAGACTAGTGGTTACCAACTAATTGGGTGGCCCAATGGTTTGGTATGGGATGCAAAAGTAGAAGGTCATTGGTTCAAACTTCGGTGGGTGCAAAAGGAGTATTGCCTCCAATTTATCAAAAAAATTAAAGACTAGTGGTCATCTTAAATTTCATTTCTCATCCGATCATCTGGTCCGTCTTTCATTCCGGAAAGTATTTTTTCTCCCCTAAGCTTCAATTTTTATGTGCTGGATTGGCTTGTGATTTTTTTCATTGGACAATCATTTAGTTTATCCTGGCCTTAACTTTCTCCATGGAGCTTCATTCCTTAAGTATCATTATTTTGTTTGGGATTCAACTTGAAGACTTGTAAACTTTCTAGGATGGAGCATTGCTACTTTATTTTGTGGTCTGTTCTTATGAAATGTCTCTTAACCATCTCTTAACCATGACAAGTCATCTACGCGGTGGATCCATTTTTTTTTTTTTTTTGAGCACCAACAAATCCAAATTTTAAACATTTTTGATAATCACTGAAGGTTCCCAACTAATTTGGGATCGAGGCTATGTTGTTGTCGTTGTTGTTGATAATCACTAAAGGTTTTTTATGTACTTGAACAGTGCAATTGCAGACACTTGTATGGCCATGGAAGAATGGGCAGACAATCCGCAAGCAGAGACAGCGCTTAGCAACATCCTTCCATGTGTGGATGAGAGGACTACAAACAAGACCTTATTTCAAAGTAAAGAAGTAATCAACCAGCTTGTGAATGTCGTTAATACAGCAATATATACTTTCGCGAACTGGAATCCGCCACCTCAAGCGAAGTTTTTCTACTACAATCAATCCGGGCCTCTTATGCCATCTTTATGTTCTCCATTTGATTCCAAATTACAGGATCAACTCTGTGGGTATCACCAAGTGTCCTTATCAAATGCTTCTATGGTATGTTTGGTAATTCACGTATCAAGTAATTTTTTAAGATATTTACATCGCAGATCTTCATAGGTTTTCATAATGTGTTCAAATTGTCCAGGTTTGGAAGAACTACACATGCACAATATCAGAATCTGGAAAATGCACCAGCACGGGAAGGATTATGCCGCAAATGTACGACCAGTTGGCAGCGGCAGTCAATGCAAGTTATGCCCTTTATCACTACGCCCCACCTTTGCTCAGCCTGCAGAACTGCAACTTTGTTCGCAACACATTCACGAATATTACTTCGGAATACTGCCCTCATTTAGAGCACTATCTTAAGATGGTCAATGTAGGGCTGTGCCTCATCTCTGTGGGAGTCATGTTCTGCCTCGTTCTCTGGTTGCTCTATGCGAACCGTTCTCGAAGAGATGAAGTGCTTGTGAAGATTTCTTTTCCAATCAAGAGAGCTTTGAGCAGTCAGAAGACTCGAGACAGCAATGTAGTAAGAAGTAACACAGCTGACGACTATGACAACGGTGAAATCCAGTTATAGATATCAAATATTTTAGAAGCGTATGTTGAAGATAGCATGTCAAAGCTTTTTTCATTGTAATTTCATACCTTTTTTTTCCCTTAGAAGAGTGAAACCCAGATGGGGCGAAGCACCATCTTGAGGTTGGGGGAAATATATGTGTTTAATTAGTTTTACTGATATTTTGTATAAATATATTGGAAAGCATCACGTGAGAGTATAAAGAAATATAGCATTTATTCTTGATAGTTTAGCAATTTATTTGGGTTTTCTGCCAATATATTTGTATATGTATATTTTGTTGAAAAGTTTTGAGAGTTTAATCATGTAGCGGATTTCAACTAATTTGGATCGTATGTGTTGCTGCTTGAAATCAGTTAAGCTTTTTATCACATTTGATTTTGATGTAAAGATGAAGTTCATGCAAGTCTATGTACATTACATTCTCTTAAGTCTTAAGGTTCAAGTAAAGTGTTCAAAAATCTGCTTTAGGCCCTACTTGAATCATCAAAAAGATAGTGTGTATTAAGACTGTGGTTGTCTGGAACAAATGTTACGTCAATCAATTAAAATAATGAAAGGTGATCCGGAATCTGTTACTTTTGTTAGTGGGTACAAGCTAAGATTTATTTAAGATTTTGTCCCCACCCTAAAAAGGCAAATGTAGCAATATTCAACAAGTTGTTACCTAGATAGAATAGAAAGGAAACTGTGCGTCGCTTCCACCGCTAGAGAAAGAGATAAATGGGAGAGAATGTAGAGTACGGAGGAGTGAAGACCAAACGTTGAAGGAGAGAGAAAATGGGACATATGCTAAGGCAATGTAGAGGACAATTTGGACATTTCACTACTATATTTAGGTAAAAAAAAATTGTTTTAAAATGTGAAGCTTGTGGTAAACTAAGTTGTAAGCCAACTAGAACTTAAGTTGGACTTGTTAGAGACTTGAGTATAGAATGCATAAACTAAGAACTACTAGAACAAGTAGAGAAGAGGAGACAAGAGAGTAGAGAGTTAGATATGAAAATGTAGAAATTTCATTTATAGATTGGTGTGTGAATTACTATGGGGTTGGCACCGTTTATATAAGTCATTTGGTGATGATGATAATTGTACTTATACAATGTGTACAAGTTATACATACACCACAAGTCATATAACACATCACAAGCAACATAGACAATGCATAGAAGAGTTGGTGTACATTGGAGAGGATTACAAGTTACATGAATTGTGAGAGTCATGCTTAATGTTACAATTCAATGTGAGAACTATGCTTCACAATGTGGTCACATACATGCATAAGTGTCCATCCATTTCATAATACTCCCACTTGTATGACACTTGTTGAAAGAAAGTCTTGTTAAACTTTTACTAGAAAAAATCATGTAGGAAAAAACCTAGTACAGGAAAAAGAGTATATTATTTGTAATGACCCGTAAAGTATACTTGCCACGTGTCATGTGGTCCACGTGGGTTTATGCCGGGTGGGGCCAGTATCTTGGGGAACTGAGTCGTCACAATATTACTTTGTAGTATACTATTTGTTGATTGCCTCATTAAAAATCTTGCTAAGAAAACTCAGTAGAACAAAATCATAGCTAAGGAAAAGAGTGCAACACATTGATACACTTAGAGATAATATAAATGTTTCATTAAAACCTCTACTAAAAAAATCATGTGAGAAAAATCTAGTATAGTAAAAAGAGTACATTAATTGCTCTCATAATTTATTTATTTATTTTTTATATGAAGTATAATAATGTTAGGATTGCTTCATTAAAAACCTTGCTAGGAAAACCTAATGGGATAAAACCATAGCGAAATGAAAAGAGTGTAATATGCTAATCAATCTAGATACAGAGTTTTAATATTGTTAGAATTGATTCATTAAAAAATCTTTGCAAAGAAAACCCAGTGGGATAAAACCTTAGCAAAAGGAAAAAGAGTACAATACACTAACCAATAACTCATTTTGATTCTCCCCTCATGTTCACTTGGGTGAGACATCTTGTGCATTTTCTTGCACATGGACATCGTTTTCTGTATGAACCATTTAATGTTGAAGCATATGATTGCCACTCTTTTATATATAGTACTTGCATCAAGTAATTGATTCATAACTTGTTGCTACTAAATGATCATTTGAACTTCGAGTTCATATTAATTAAGACATGGATCATAATACAACAAATTTTATGCAATTTGATATGTTTCAAGCAATTTCATGTCATTCCTTTTGAATTGGCTTATATCTCCCCATAATGGTGGGAAAACTGATTCATCAAATTGACAATTAGCAAACCTTGCAATAAATTCCTTATTAGGGATCCAAGACATCTTATAATATGATCAGTGGAGAGTTAAATCAATATAAGTCTCCTATTGATTTTCCTTGAGATAATCTTTAGCTGATAAAAAAATTCAGTTCGATAAAGGATGTCCGTGCGAATTTACGATATTTTTGCATTATTGATGATTATCGATAATCAAATAGATCTTCCCACATTATGGATGTCATTTGACATTCGTTTTAATGTGCCTTATATATTACAGAAGTTAAAGCCGAGAATATTATACTCATATTAAATCATATTCATATAGATAAATTTTCTATTATTCTGAGTAGACTTTTTCTGAACAAGACATTAACAATAAAATTGTTGTACCAGATATTGTCTGAACATTAGCCTCCGCTAAGTTCGAATTCGAGAAATATCACTTTTATATTATAATGTACATGCATATAGCATGATACATAAGACATAAACTCATCGCCCATATTTAGGTTACGATTTTGCCTGTTTTATCGAGCCATTTTCAATGATGAAATTCATAATACTTTGCCTTTGATTTTGAAGCCAGGGTAAAGGTCACAAAAATATTCGGGTATATATATGACAATATTTAGACAAAACACTACAAGAATAATGAGGAATAACATCAAAAAACTGTGACAGACAGAATCTGTTGCTAAACAACAACAAATCAGCAATAGTTCTGCATCAGATAGTCCGTTTGACTCGGTTGACCGAAAAGCAACAATTCAATCACAAATTTGTGACAAAAATTGTGACAAATTGTATTTTGTGTATGATATGTCGCTGATTTCTCCCGCCATAAATTTTCCGCTAAAGTTGTGACAGATCGACGACAGATCAGCGACATAAACAAGTCTATCGCTGATCTGTAGCGAAATATGTGACAGATGTGCTACATATCAGGAACAGACAATCAGCGACAAACTTGATACGTGCTGACTGGGCAAATCAGCGACAAACCATGTCTGTTGCTGATTTGCAACAAATTCGTAACAGACCATCATTTGCTGATTGGACTACAATTAGCGACAGACTTTTGTCACAAATCTGTCGTTGAACAGTAACATAACCTAAATCTATCGCTGATTTCAATCTGCAACAAATAGTTTAGCAACAACTACTATCTGTCGTTGATCTGTTGCAGAGTCACTCAGCAACAGAACCGTACCAATTCAACATCAGATTAGTTTGTTGTTGTTTAAGTTTTTTTTTGTAGTGAAATAACCTTTCATATATGACCAAAAAATGTCACAATTATGAGCGTTCATTGTCAATAATTATTTACCATTTATAGTGGTGCACCACTTTTGTTACAATTTTTTGTGGAATTGTAAATACAACATTTACCTGATATTTTCACCTTTTCCATGTCTATAAATTTATTATTGCAATCATGATCATTATATGCAACATATGCTTCTTAATTTGAAGTTGAACTAATTATACGGGAGCGATATTATATTTATAATATCTCATTATTTTACTCAGCTATCATGATACAAGAAATCAATACTTAATATTTATTGGATTGACGTACGCACTCGATATTTGTTGCAGCAATAAATCGATGCGGACCACGTTACCTTATTTTTATTGTCTCATCAGTTATTTCCACATAGCCTCAATATAGAGGTAATTAAAATTGCAGAATTATAATTAATATTTGACTGATAGGCCGGGCGGTGCCCTTATTTGTAGTTGGGGCCGTCACAGATTAATTTTGTAGTCTGAGACTCAACCTCTTATTTTGAGCTTTTGGAGCATTACCTTTTTTGATATTTATATATTTATAACTCTATAGGGTGAAAAGATATATAAAGTGAAATATTCACTTTTCAAATCTCTAAAGAGATATTGGCAAATGATTTAAATTTTGTACAACGCAATATAGTTTTGCATAGATGCTTTATTCACAAATTATAGTATCTAATTATCATGACAAGTAATTCTTGTCGGTAATATACTAAGGGAATAAGTTCAATTATGGTTGAATAATATTTTGAAAATAAATTTAATATAAAATAGTTTTCCCCTTTTTATGTAAAAACATAACATATGATTAAATATATGTTCGCAACTTAATTCATTAATAAACAAAATGTACTATTCGAATAAGTTGGTGGGACAACCTCCAGGTTGGATGGCGAGACATAGTCTACTTAATACCATGCCTCCTCGAACAGGATAACCCGTCACACTTTCAATGCTTAGTTTTACCGGGGACAAAGCATACCCACAATCAATTCAAACTTATAGCATTATTTGTATTATAAAATCATGAATATAACAATAACTAATCGTTTGTAGTTTTAAGAGAAAAACTATATGTCACACATTGACTTTTGATTTCTGATGTAGAAGATCATATAAGACACAACTACAGAGCATACTTGATAAGTCAATATTTATAGATTTTTAGTAGTCTATTTTAGTATATTTAATTATTAAAAGTATTTAAAATATATACTTAATTATATTTTTGGTCAATTTTAGGTGAAACAGAGTGCGCGGTTGAATTTGTGGCGAAAAAATACTCAAAATGGAGTATTTACTTGCAGTGATTGGATGTCGGACAGTTTGCCTCGAAATACGCGTTGCGCTGTAGGTTGAATAGTCGACAATATGTTTCAACCAATCAGAAGATGACACGTCAGCGGTTCGCAACACAATAGGTGTTACGTGTCACACGCGTATTAGTCCACGTAGCGTCAACAGCCAGCGCGACCAGTCACGAGTCGCCACGACAACACCACAAGGCCACGTCACACACCGCCTTATTTTCTTATCGCACAGCTTCCATCGATTTGCTTCGGGATTCGTGCTCACAAAACTCCCGGATTTTCCCACATAGCCGTGCGACTTTTTCGTTGACGCCACGTGGCGAGCTACTATTCGTCCAACGCGTAACAACAACGTGGTTCGGCCAATCACGTACAACCACGTTGCGATGACTCAGCCAGACACAACGAAATCTCCAAATTCTCGGCGAATCGCACGACGACAAATGAGCGAGTCGTCAGCGACGGTCGAATCCCGTTGTGACACATGGCTTGGCGGTTATAAAACAGCGAATCACGTTGTGACACATGGCAGAATCTGAATTTTGATCTAAAAACACTCCTATGATGCTCCTTGACGTACGAGTCACCTCCACAACCCCTAAAATTAGTATCCGAGTCCAATTTGGAGTACTTTTATATATTAGGAACATATGTATTATTAGAAGAAGAATTCATTAGTATTTTTTAGAGATCTATTATTAGTTTTTAGTATAGATTTTTGAAGATGATGTCCGGGTAATCAATTTCTTACCTAAGTTGAAAGGGAAGCAAGTCGGAATCATAGATTCAAAGCATATTATGTGAGATATTTTATTTTATTATTTAATTAATTTAATTTTTCCTATTTCATTGTTGTTGATTTAATGATTATGATTTAGATATAGGGTATGTATGCGGACGATACATGTTTTTAGATGGACAATCTATTGTTATTTGGAATATTAGTATCCGTGTCATTGTGCTTTTAGACCAATAAAGTAACAAACATTCACCCGTTTGCCGTAAAATCCTTTCGGTTCTTGAATGTACAATAATTGAATCTAGGTTAAATCAGGAGCGGTTGCGACCCGATTATATAGGATTAATGTTCCCATAGATCCATATTACTGCGGTTAGTGTGTTAAACCTGATTGGCGGATGTCTGGGGTTATACATTAATTAGGGAAATAGTTAGTGGTGGACGTCCTGACTATCGAGATTAGGGGAAGTAAGAATTTCTGGCGGATGTCGATTTTCTATAGATAATCTAGGAGAATTTAAATTAACAATTTTTTGGGAAAGATTGAAGACCATTGAATGCTATTGGATCTTGATTCTGATTTGTGGAACTGAAGATTTAGGTGTTATTTAGACATTAATTAGGTGTTAATTGATTATTAATTAATTATTTTAATAATTAGTTAGCTGTTTTATTTTATTTAGTTTAGATAGATTAGTTAGTTAAATTAATATTTATTTTAAAACCCCCGATTTTCCTTTTTTGTTGTTTTAACTTAAGAAAGACAACCAATCTCTGTAGGATCGACCCTTTGCCACTATTCTACAAAATAGTTGGCTTATGAAACTTTACTTTATTGACGTATTCGGCGCGCGTCAATTTTTGGCATCGTTGCCGGGGACTGATATATTTCTTTCTTTGGTTTATTGTTATTTTTATTTTTATTTTTATTTATTTATTTTCTTTATTTTTTATTCTGCCTATCTAGTTCCTTGCTCTTAACATGTATCCAGACAATATCTTGAGTTCCATTGACCAGAAACTTGACCGAATAATCTCCATGATGGAACATCTCCTCTCCCCTAGTGTGAAGTGCAAGTCAACCTGCGATGGACTTCTCTTACCCCCATAATTATGGTTGATATGAAGACTCACATTATTATAATGTGAATGGGGTAGGTATGCCACATAATAGATATCAATATTTTAACATGAATTCTTTTGTGCAACAGGTCGAGGTATGCGAAATTTGTGGAGACTATTCTCATTCCATACATAATTGTCTATATCATCCACAATATGAGAATTATCACTATTCTAACTATGCATCGCCACAACCCGACTTCTCTGGATTCATGTCACACCCACAGGTTCCTCAACATGAAGTAAATCAACAGTTTCATCAAAGCCTCTCCTTGGAAGATATGGTGATGCGAATGATATATTTAATGATAGAAAGTGTGCAAGACTGTCGACGAGTTTGTCATAACATACAAAAACATGATTTTAGTTGTCCAGGCTCGAAGGACTTGGTAACTGACTTAGATCAATATATTGCCAGTCGTCAAAGAAAAATTGATGAAGCAGAGTTGTGTAGTACACAACCAACTTTTAACCTAGAGGAGGATGTGAACGTTGATACGTTAAAGAATCTTGAGGTGAAAGAGGATACACAGATGGAAGACTATTTGATAGACACATCCGAAGAATGTGAAGTCTTTCAAATTGAGCCAGAGATTGTCATTGCATTAAATGAGGGAGAAGATGAGATGAAATTTGATGTCAATTCAGACAAGCCGGAGATGCCGAAAATAGAGAGCGAGGAATACCAACCTCGGGTGTTGGTGCAACCACCCACCCTCGCAAGCACATTTGGTAAACCTTATAAGGGGTGGAAGTAAGGGAGTGTTTGCAGATCTTCTACACTGTCGACACCTTTGTGTTGGACGATCCTGCTACGATAGATTCATTCATGTTGGAAGTTCCGGATGAGCTCCTAAATCTGAAAGAGGGCGTGCATGTTTCAATGCCCAAATACGTAGATGCGTCATTCGTTGTTGACATTTCTAAAGGAGAGGGTATCACGTGATCAATCGTGTTAAGTCTAGCCAAAGACTTAAAAGAAAGGCGGCTCGTTGGGAGGCAGCCCAACTTTATTTTTATTTTATTTTATTTATATCTTGCATTTATTCTAGTTTTAGTTTAGTTATAGTTTTTTATTTATTATTTTTAATAACACTCTAATTTGGTTTCTTTATTTTTACAGGTGATGGAGGGTTGGAGAGCTAAGTTTTGTAGGTTTGACTTTGGATTACATTTTTAACATAATTTGAGCATTATTTTTTTAAGGAATTAACATGTTTATAGGATTTTAGGTGTTTTGAGACTTGGTTGGGACATACCTAACTTAAGTCGCTGCATTAGTGGCAGGTTTTTGCGTAGACCCAAAACCCTAAATTTCATTCTATCATCTTGTTGATTTCACCCTTAATTGAAAGACTTCGGGCTCGCAAGACTTGATTGAAATCTTTTTAGTTAACTCATATGTTTACTATTTCTTGCTCTTGTTATGATTGTTATTTCATAGTTTCCTTAGTCACCCACACATGAGAGATTTTGTGCGTTCATTAGTTTTTAGAGACTTTTTGTTATGCATGCATTTGTATCATTTCTTATCCATGTCTTTTTTCACCACTATCTTTTTCTTTTTGTCATATGGATGCCTTGACTTGTTTTATGACTTGTTTTAAACCTTGAGGACAAGGTTTGGAATAAGTTTAGGGGTGTTTTAGGGATTGTGGATTGTTTTGGATGGATTCTTTTGCAAAATACCGCAGGTGAGATCGTTTAATTTTTTTTATGCGGTTATATGCGGATATTGGATGGTAATGGTGGTGTTCTATATCATTTCTTTCATTTCTTATCTATTCACATTCCTTTCTCATTTCATTAGGATTTGATACACTTTCATGTATATATATGCATTTAATATATATATATATATATATAGTTATTTAGAGTCACCCGAAACTTTGTTCATGCCTTTGGTTATGGATGAGTAAATTATAGTTGCCTTTTAAACTTGAAACTTATAGAAAATTAGGAGAAACACTTAATCAAGTTCGTAGCTCAGCATTTTTATGATTTCATGATTAGAGACTTAGATGATGGTTAAATTTAGTGCTAGATAACGAAAATGAGTAAATGGTCAAATTTATGCAAGTGATATTATTTTAACCCACATTGGGGGATTTGCTTGATTATAGTGAAAGTGAGAAGTACTAACATGAGTTTTTTTTAATAAATAAAAAATAGAGAGTCCTACAAGTTTCCACAGGAAATAGAGCAGGAAAATTTGTGGTGGGAAAAAGTGCAAAAAACGGTCCACAGGAAATGTAGCAGGGATCGTACTACTTGAAAAAAAAAAGAGGTTGATGAAAAATGATGAAAAAAAAAGAGAAAAGAAGAAAAAAGGTGGAAGTTTTGAAAACTCCTCAAATAAAATATTTAGTTCGAGTGCTTTCACTATATTAAGTGAGATTTTGAACTTACGTGCTTTAAAGTATATACTAAGAAAACTCTAAGTAGTTGATGGCCTTTGTTTTGACCGAGTCTATGTTTTGAAAGTGAGATCTTCATTGTGTTTGACTTGCGAGTCTTGACATAATATAACTCTGAAATTTTCTGAGTTACTTATTAATTTGGTGACTATGTAAACCAAAGGAACTCCATAAATTTGAGTTGGGTTTAGGATTAGTTGAGTCAATGCATTATTATATTAGGAGTCTAGTTTAGTTTGTATTGTCATTTACACCTTTGCTCGGGACGTGCAAAGTCTTAAGTTTGGAGGTATTTGATAAGTCAATATTTATAGGTTTTTAGTAGACTATTTTAGTATATTTAATTATTAAAAGTATTTAAAATATATATTTAATTATATTTTTGGTCGATTTTAGGTGAAACAGAGTGCGCGGTTGAATTCGTGGCGAAAAAATACTCAAAATGCAGTATTTACTTGCAGTGATTGGATGTCGGACAGTTTACCTCGAAATACGCGTTGCGCGGTAGGTCGAATAGCCGATAATATGTTTCGACCAATCAGAAGATGACACGTCAGCGGTTCGCAACACAGTAGGTGCTACGTGTCACACGCGTATTAGTCCACGTATCGTCAACAGCCAGCGCGACCAGTCACGAGTCGCCGTGTCAGCACCACAAGGCCACGTCACACACGGCCTTATTTTCTTATCGCACGGCTTCCATCGATTTGCCTCGGGATTCGTGCTAACAAAACTCCCAGATTTTTGCACATAGCCGTGCGACTTTTCTGTTGACGCCACGTGGCGAGCTTCTATTCGTCCAACGCGTAACAACAACGTGGTTCGGCCAATCATCTACAACCACGTGGCGATGACTCAGCCAGACACAACGAAATCTCCAAATTCTCGGTGAATCGCACGACGAAAAATGAGCGAGTTGTCAGCGACGGTCCAATCCCGTTGTGACACATGGCTTGGCGGTTATAAAACAGCGAATCACGCTATGACACATGGATGAATCCGAATTTTGATCTAAAAACACTCCTACGATGCTCCTTGACGTACGAGTCACCTCCACAACCCCTAAAATTAGTATCTGAGTCCAATTTGGAGTACTTTTATATATTAGGAACATATGTATTATTAGAAGAAGAATTCATTAGTATTTTTTAGAGATTTATTATTAGTTTTTAGTATAGATTTTTGAAGATGATGTCCGGGTAATAAATTTCTTGCCTAAGTTGAAGGGGAAGCAAGTCGGAATCATGGATTCAAAGCATATTATGTGAGATCTTTTATTTTATTATTTAATTAATTTAATTTCTTCTATTTCATTGTTGTTGATTTAATGATTATGATTTAGATATAGGGTATGTATGCGGCCGATACATGTTTTTAGATGGACAATCTATTGTTATTTGGAATATTAGTATCTGTGTCATTGTGCTTTTAGACCAATAAAGTAAAAAACTTTCACCCGTTTGCCGTAAAATCCTTTCGGTTCTTGAATGTACAATAATTGAATTTAGGTTAAATCGGGAGCGGTTGCGACCCGGTTATATAGGATTAGTGTTCCCATATAACCATACTACTGCGGTTAGTGTATTAAACCTGATTGGCGGATGTCTAGGGTTATACATTAATTAGGGAAATAGTTAGTGACGGACGTCCTGACTATCGAGATTATGAGAACTAAGAATTTCTGGCGGATGTATAGAACAATTAGAGAAAATGAGACAAGAGAGAAGAGAATGAAAAGATTTTATTCATATGTGATTAGCGATGAGAGGACTACGTCGACCGGCAGTGGTGATGGCACAACATTCAAGAGAGGCGAAAGCGTGGATGCATAGAACAGTAAGACATTCGAGAGAGGCAAGGGTGGCAGCGGCGAGGAGAGCAAGAGGTAGCAGCTGCGAGGAGGCGGATGCAAGGGTGGCAGGGGCAATGAGTAGAGCAAGGGGCGGCAGCGACGTGGAGGCGGAAGCGAGGGCGGCAGTGGTGAGGGGGGCAGCAGCGGTGAGCAGAGCATGAGGCGGTAGCGACAGCGGCGAGGGCGGCAGCGGCGGTGAGGAGAGCAATGGGCAATAGCCGCGTGGAGGCGGAGGCGAGGGTGGCAATGGCGAGGGCGGCAGAGGCGGTGAAGAGAGCAAGGGGTGACAACGGCGGTGAAGAGAGGAGGGGCGACAGCTTCAACGACAGTGAGGAGATGCGGGTTTGATGGAGAGCGGATGAGGTGACAAAGAGCAGTGGTTTGTGGGAAGAGTTTATAAAGAGGAGAGATTAGGGTTATAGTGTAATAAAGAGAGGTGGGCCCCCACTGCCACCTGTGCAGTGAAATTATTAATTGGGCGGCAAGATTCCCACCCAACAATTAGCGACGGGGCCCGTTGCTAATTTGGTCAAATGGTCAATTAAGGCTCCCGTCGCTAAATAGCGACGGAAATAGCCCGGCGCTATTTTTCGTCACTATTTAATCCTTTTTTGTAGTGATAACATAGCCTAAGTATTAAATTAATTGAGTTTAACTACATGGACAAACTCTTCCATTGTGCTTGATTAGGTGCAATTGATTGTGAGCTTTCCAAACCATTCAAATCCCTCCTAATTAATTCAAAGAAAAAACTTGACTTTTAATTGCCACAAAATGATTTCTCTATACATCGTCAAACATAAATTGTGAACCTAACAAATATATCTATGATTTGGATATGTACAAATTAACTAAAGGCGGCGGCTAAATGAACCCCAGTTTTTGCTAAATATACCCTATTTTTTTTTAAAAAAAATTGAAATGACCCAACTATTGTTATTTCTCGAAATTTTTAAATCGGAAATTACGGTTAATCCGGGATTAGGGGAGCTTAATTAAAGTTTTGGCCGTGAGTCGAGAGTTAAACACCGATGAATTTGAGATTTATAATTAATTTTATTCTTCTGTGATGTTTGTCTAGTGTTATGTATTATATATTATTTTTATTTTGCAAAACTCTAATCGACTGAGTGAATTCATTGTTTAGCGAGGTTTTGTCTCGAGATATGTGTCGCAACGGGTGCCGAGATAGTCAAAATATTGACATAAACATTAGTTTCAAGTTTCGCGACGAATAATTGGATTTACGTTCAAAAATTCAAGGTTTGGACTTTAAATGGATTTAATGGGCCGACGTGGGCCCCACACCTCAATTTTTGTGTGAAGACAAGTTTTTCAGGAGTTTTGGTATATTCTCCAATTTTTGGTCGAAATGAAATATTTTTGAGGGTTTAATTTGGACATAAAATGAGGAGATAAACATGAAAAGAAAAAGAAAAATGCAAAACTACCTATAGGGGCATTGGAGTTGAATTGGAGAGGATTATTATGGAGGGGTATAATGGTCATTTAAGCCCCCTAAATCATCAAAAGCGAAACTAAACAGGGAAGAGTCCCACTGTTTATTGTTTTCTTCTTAGTTTGCGCTTCATCTTCTTCGTTTCGTTACTCTCTCTCGTCTCTCCTGACTCTCTCTCTCTCTCTCTCTCTCTCTCTCTCTCTCTCTCTCTCTCTCTATCTCTCGCTATCTTCCTCTTGTTGATCAACTTAGAAGAATCGTGAGTTGGGTGGCTGTTGGTGTCGAGGTTGGTTCGACTGTTGGTGGCGTTCTTGGTGACGGGTCAAACGTGATGAGTAGGGGTGGGCAAACCGCGGTTTGGTGGTGAAAACCACCAAACCGCGACCAAACCGAATGGCTGCGGTTTAGTGATTTACCAAACCGCGACCAAACCGCGAACCACCAAAACCGCAACCAAACCGAACAGCGGTTTGCACGGTTTGGTCGGTTTGGTTGCGGTTTTGGTGTGAGGTAGCGGCGAGGCAGCGGGGCGAGGCGGCGGTGAACGTTCACGCGGTGGAAAGCGCGCGACGATGGCGCGGGTGAGGAGCGGAGAGAGGAGGTGACGGCGGGCGAGGCGGGATCGAAGAGCGGCGGGCGTGAGCGGGAGGTGATGGCGGCGGGCGTGAGCGGGAGGTGATGGCGGCGAGAGTGAGGGAGGTGGCGGCGGCGAGAGTGAGAGGGAGAGGGAGAGGGTTGTGCGGGTGTGGGTGAGGGAGAGGAGAGGGAGAGGGTTGTGCGGAGAGGGAGAGGGAGGGAGAGGGTTGTGCGGAGAGGAGAGGGTTGTGCGGGTATGGGAGAGGGAGAGGGTTGTGCTGCGAGGGAGAGAGTGAAGATGATTTGGTTTTATAGTTAACTTTTAGGGTTTTTGGTTTATATTACCAAAATGCCCTCAGTTTGGTTAAACCGCGGTTTTCTCAAACGAAAACCGCGACCAAACCGCAGAATCGCGGTTTGGTCATTTTCCAAACCGCGACCAAACCGCGAGTTTTAAAAACCAAACCAAACCGCGCGGTTTGGTCGGTTTGGGCGGTTTTTCGAAAACCGCTGCCCACCCCTAGTGATGAGGTAATGAAAATTCGGTTGAAAAAAAAAACGAGCTTTTTCGGTTTCATGAGGAAGAAAGGGCTGGGCCCTGAACCGGGCCAGTTCGGCTTGGTTCAAGCCCAAACCCTTTTAAAACAAATGGTTTTGAAATTGAAAAAAATGAAATAAAATCCCTGAAAATTTTAAAAATTGAGAAAATATAATTTTTGGAAAAATTGATGAAAATTGAGGGTTTTTATGAAAAATAAGTATTTTGGGATTTTCTCAAAAATTTATACCGTGTATGTTTCTCGTAATACGTGTTATGATACTCGAAAATGTCCAAAATTTGAAAAATTGTTTTACGGCCTAGTCTAGATTAATTTTCGATTCTGAATCGTAACTTGGAGTCAAAATTAGGATCTGGACATTCGAGAATATGATTCAGAGAGATTTCAGGGTTTTCTAGTCAAAGTTGTACCGATAAATATATAATAAATTGAGAGAATTATATTTAAGCCTAAACAACGTAATTTTTAATGTCGAACAATAATTTTGAGTCGAAAATAAAATCTGGGCATCAAATAATTAATTTTGAAAATATTTTAGGGTTTCGAGATGCGATCGAGTTATTTTAACTATAACTAATTGGAAAACAAATGTGGAGTGGTTGTGAAATCTTATTGGATTTATAAATGAATTGTAAGACCGCAATTGGAACCTCGTGTAGATTAGCTTATTGACTCGGAGCGCAAGGGAACGTTGATATCTCGTTTGTAAGATTAAGTAAATCCCATAGTAACCTTTACATTGTATGATTATAATTTTGTATAAATTGCATTGATCCTTGATGTTGCATTTTTGTTGTACATGCATACACGATTTGGGACAATAAGGCTTTACGAGTCTCCTTATAGTGTAGACTATATCGGGGTTATAGAACACTATATTATGTTTGAGGGGTTGGAGTCGCTGATAATTTGCATTACGTGGCTATTATCAGATCAGGTTGAACCAAATCATACTCCCTTAGTTTAGAGGAACGAGACTCGTTTGGTTATTCTCCCCACACATGAGTCCTTATTACTGTTTACTTACTACTTTTGGAGGCCGATCATCTGATTGTGGCCGGACAACAGAAACGAGATGGATTCACAGTTGTATTTAAATTCCTTAGATTATGTTGTTCGTTTAAATTCCTTTGATTATCATGCATTTGATTACTACATGTGTAATAGATAGTGTGAGATTTACTTATCTAACATTATTAAATTTTTATAACTGGGTAATGACAGGTTCTAGTGGCAACAAGGAAAAGGGAAAACTTTTCAATTATTGGTGACTTGCTCAATTTCTTTCTTTCTATGTATTATCTTGAATATAAAATATTGTAAAAATAGGTTTTTGGGTTCGTGTGCAATTAGGCTTTCCTTTGGAATTGTTATAATGGTTTTAGGATGGATTGGAATGCTACGAAGATAAGGCAATGAAAGTTTAAGGATTTTCAAAGTCTGAGATATGTTAGAATGAATAAATAATTTTTATGAATGCAATACATATTGTTATGAGGTGGATTGTGAGTCTTTCGATATTTCCACCAAGCTGAGTAGGTTTTGTTGAAGATTTTTGAAGGCAAGATTTTTCGGTGTAGGTTTAAAAATAGAGAAGATGCTGTCGAAAATCTTTTACGGAATTATAAGGATAATGTAATCAATCCAATTGAACTTTGAGGTTTAAGATTTATTTTTAGAACCCTTTGTGGTTGATTTAGAATTATATTTATTAATTAAGATGATAGATCTTAATTATTTATTGATGGCAAGGTTAAGGCTGTAAGATTATCAGTTGATTAAGGTAATCTAGGCCGGTCAGATGCCCTAATTAGGTTGGGTTTGACAATGTTTGTATTAGAGTCTAGGATTCTTAGAGAGTTTTTTGTTTGAGGTTTAATGAATGATTAGTTGGGAAGTAACGTGACAGAATATGTTTAAAAAGTTTAAAAACTTTATGATTGTGTTATTTGTGTTTTATATTATCAAGATATTGGTGGTTATGGGCTTGTTGAACCACTTTTCTTGCAATTTTTTGTTGCGGAAAATTGTAAGTGGACAACAATAGTTGGGTTAGGGATCTAGCATGGATAATAGGGATCTGTAATGTGTAAATTCGAATATGTTTCAAAACATGGCGGAGTAGATGGTAGAGTTGATAAATACTTTACGACAGAGGTGGCAGCTCAGGTATTTGTGGTTCGCGTGGCTTAGGAAGTTACTATAGCCGCTCAGGAAAAGTAGGCTACCATTGTAGTTCGTTTTAAAGTTGAATCGATTGTTGTAGTTTCGGTTGAGGCTGGTTCAACCATGGTTAGTGGAATGTCACGGGAGAAAAAGTAGGAAGAGTTTTGTATCATTGACGACTAAACTAAACACTATGAGAGGTTCGAGATAGAACTAGAGCCTATGTGACTAAAAGGCTTTTCAACGCAAATCATGAAGATATCAGGGCGTCGTGGAGTTAGGGCAAAGCTTAGATTCTATAGGTAAGAAAAAAAGTCCCATTCAAGTTTGACCCAAAGTCTTGAAAGAAAGAGAAGAGTATGGAACCATTGTTCTCGCCTATGATATCTATCGTCTCACCATATGTACGTCGTAATTCTTTTATGAGTATAACTGACGAGCGCCGAACATGTCAATATAGTAAAACTCCCTAAACCAACTATTTTGTAGAATAGTGGCAATGGGTTGATTCCACAAAAATTGGTGATCTTTCTTAAGTAAAAAACAACGAAAAAGGAAAATCGAGGGTTTTAAAATAAATATTAATTTAACTAAGTAATCTAACTCAACTAAATAAATAAAATAACTAAACTAATTTTGAAAACAATTAATTAATACCTAAGTAACACCTAAGTCTACAATTCCATAAATCATGATCAAGATTTAATAGCAACCATGGTCTTCAATCTTTCCTAAAAAGTCATTAATTTAAATTCTCCTAGGTTAGCTATGGAAAATTGACGTCCGCCAGAAATTCCTAATTCCCATAATCTCGATAGCTAGGATGTTCGCCACTAACTATTTCCCTAATCAATGTATAACCTAGACATCCGCTAATCGGGTTTAACACACTAACCGCAATAATATGGGTCTGTGGGAACACTAATTCTATATAATCGGATCGCATCCACTTCAAATTTAACCTAGATTCAATTGTTGCACACTCAAGAACCGAAAGGGTTTGATTGTAAACGGGTGAGTGTTTGTCACTTTATTGGTCCAAAAGCACAATTACACGGATACTAAAGGTTCAAATAACTATAGGTTGTCCACCTAAAAACATGCACTGGCCACATACACACCATAAATCTACACCATAATCCTTAAAATCAACAACAATGAAATACGAGAGTTTAAACTAAATTAAATAATAAAATAAAAGATCTCACATAATATGCCATGAATCCATAATCCCGACTTGTTTCCCCGCCGACCTAAGCTATTGTCGAGAGAAGTCGATGCTAAAAATATAATAGTCGGTGGTCAAAATAATAAAAATAAGTTCCTAATATATAAAACTACTAAAAATTGGTTCAGGGAGTTGAGAGAAACTAATTTTGGGAGTTGGGGAGGTGACTCGTGCACCGAAGAGCATCATAGGACTGTTTTGGCTCAAAAACTGGTGTCCGCCACATGTCTGTAACCTATTGGTCCGCCTGGTCAGCGCATGTTGACATGTCGTCGTCTGATTGGCGGAGATGACATGTGATGATGTTGTTGCGTGGTGAGAGAGCACCACCTGTCGCATGGGAGGCGGAGTGAGAGTCATGCGAATTGACCCAAGTTATGGGAGCTTGTGCTGAAGCGCATCCCGAGGCAAATCGAAGAGCAGCTGTGCGAGGAGAAGAAGTGGTTTTGCTGCTGTGATTTGTTGACGCTGACGTGGCGAGATGTGATTGGAGGAGCTGGCTGTGATGACTGCAAGCTGGAGGGATGTGAGTATGATGTGGCGCTTGCTGATTGGAGGAGAGAAAAAGAGTGACATGCTGTTGTGCTGGTGTCCAATGAGAACGCACCACGTGACTGACATTACTTGGCCTGTTGTCTCCTATTCTACTCACCGCATAACGCATAACTCGAGGCAAACTGTCCGGCATCCAATCAATGCATGTAAATACTTCATTTTGAGTATTTTTTCGTCACGAACTCAACCGCGCACTTCGTTTCACCTGAAAATGACCAATAAATATAATTAATATATATTTTAAAGACTTTCCATATTTAAATATACTAAATTAAACTACTAAATATATATAAATACTGACTTATCAATAACTAGTAAATCATTTGAGTTGACATCAATGGGCTTGAGATAGACTCGATTACAGACTTTTCAGCGTTCAGCTCATAGAGGTACACTTTAGTTGCAAAGAATTGAAGGTAAGGGTCGAGAATCTCGGGTAACAAGCCTTGAATCATTGATCGAAAACCTGGTAGGAATCTTTTGTAGGTAGTAAACTTACAGTTACATATTCTAGGTATGAGTAACAAGGTCACATTATCCATGATTATCCTCGAAACTCGAGTGTAATTACGTGTTTTAGCATGGAATGAAAGGACATTACAAGATTGTATGTTCACAACTTTTAAGAATGCCCTCTTGTGTGTCATAGACTCAACAATATATCAAAGAATGAGCTCAGGTGGTGACTGAATGAGATTCATATACAAATCGTAATCTTATCAAAGGTGATTTCAGTTTGTGGTCGTGTGGTGATTGAGTTATGGTTAACTCCGGTGTGAGTCCCTATTCATCTTGTACTCAATACAATAGTTGGGATAAGGGGGATCCTCGTTTTATGTGTGAGAAATGTGTTTTTGAGATCTACGGACACGAGAAAACCATTGATTTCTATGTGTTGGAGTTACTCGAGTTTGATGTGTTGTTGATAGCGGATTGGCTAGTTACTAGGAAAGAAATGGAAACTCTTGCCGAAACTATAATATTGAGGCAAGATCTGAAATTAAACTGGAAGAGATTCATGTGGTTTGTGAATTCATTGATGTGTTTCTTAATGAATTACCTGGAGTTCCATCTCCGATAGTGATGATTTTGTTATTGATTTGATTCTTATAACTAAACCAATAATTTCTCTCCTTATAGATGGCTCTAAAGGAATTGCAGGAGTTGCAAAAATAGTTGGAGGAGTTGATGGATGAAGGAGTTCATTCATCATGGTATGTCGTCGTGGGGTGCACATGTCCTTTTTGTGAAAAAGAAGGATGGTAGTTTGATGCATTGCATTGATTATAAAAAGTTGAACAAGATCACTGTTAGGAATAAATATCAATCGCCTCGAATTGATGATTTATTTGATTAAGGGAACAAAACCAAATCTTTTTCTAAGGTTGATTTTCGTTATGCTTACTATCAGTTAAAAATGATGCGTAGAAGACTACGTTTAGTATTAGATATGGTCATTTTGAGTTTGTTGTTATGTCGAATAGGTTGACTAATACTTAAGCGATTTTTATTGATTTGATGTGAAGAGTATTGAGGTCGTATCTGGATCACTTTGTGATGATGTTCATTAATGATATCTAGATATACTTCAAAACTCACAAGGATCATGAAAAATAACTTAGAGTTAATCTCTAAAATTTGAGAAATCATAAACTGCACGGCAAGTTTAGAAAATGCAAATTTTGGTTGTATGAGGTGGATTTTTTAGGTCATGTAGCTTGTGCGAAAGGAATTTTGGTGGATTCAGCCAAAATTGAGGCTATCATTAGTTAGTCGGAACCTACCATAGTGACGGAGATACAAAGTTTTCTGAATTTGGCTGGTTATTATTGTAGACTTGTAACATATTTTTCAAAGATAGTTGCGCCAATTACTAAATTAACTCAGAAAAATGTTCTATTTGTTTGGTCAAAAGAATGCGATGCTGCATTTTGGGAACTGAAGAAGCGTTTGACTTTAGCACTAGTTCTAGTATTACCTCAACTGGGGAAAGATCTTACTGTTTATGATACATCAAAAGTGGGTTTAGGCTGTGTGTTAATACAGAATGACAATGTAATTGCTTATGCTTCTCGACAATTAAATATTCACGAGAAGAATTATTCTGTTTATGATTTGAAATTAGTAGCAATTATGTTTGCTTTGAAGCTGTGGAAACACTACTTATATAGGGAAAGTTTTATGCGATTTTCAAATCATAAGAGTTTAAATTATTTTTTTCTCTCAAACAGAATTGAATATGAGACAATGACGATAGTTTGAATATTTGAAAGACTTTGATTTTAATCTCGAATACCGTTCAGGTAAAGCTAACGTTGTTGCCGACGAATTGAGCATGAAGAGTGCTGAAATGTTGCGCGCAACTAGTCGATTGACTTATGACTATAACTTATTTGAAAAAGTCACCATTATGACTTTGTCAGAGATTCCTGAGGATAATGATGAATAAATTTATACTCAGTTTAGAGTACAACTCATATCTATTTAGGAAGTGATAGAGTGTCAACAAAGTGAAGTGGATTATGAAAAGTTTAAGGCGTTTGCTGATAACAATAATAATCCAGATTAGGTTGAATTGCCGATCAAAGTTTAAGGCTTGGAGGCAGACTGTGGATTCCATCGGTGGTTAAAATTTGGGATGAGATATTGAGAGAATCTCATCAGTTCATGTATAACATTTATCCTGGCAGGATTAAAATGTATCATGATTGAAGCGATGGTATTGATAGCAGAGATGAAAGCTGACGTAGGTGATTATGTGAGAAAATGTGAGATTTTTTAACAGGTTAAAGCCGATAAAGAAAAATCTTGGAAATACATTGTAGCCACTTCCCATATCATAATGAAAATGGGAACATATTGTGATAGAATTTGTTATTCATCTACCTACCTCTTGGAGAAAACATGATGCGGTCTAGATTAGTGTTGATGGACTGACGTAGTCTGCTCATGTTCTTCCTATGTACATTTTGGATACTTTTACACAGCTGAGTCTGTTGTGTAGGTGAGAGGTGGCTCGTTTGTTTGAAGTGTCGCCAATGATACTTTCTGATCGTGATGCTTGGCACACATCTGGATTGTGGCAGAGCATCCAGGAACAACTCGACACTCAGTTCCATTTCAGTACTGTATTTCATCCACGGGTGGATGGTCAGTCTGAAAGGCTGATCTATGTGTTGGAGGACATGCTTAGGGCTTGTGTACTGGTATTTAGAGGCTCATGGGAAGAATACATACCTTTGTATGAGTTTTTTTTTTTATAATAAATGTTGTTAATCGTGTATTGAAAGGAATTCTTTTTAGGCATGGTATATGGTACCTTTTCAATCTCCTGTCGGTTGGGTTGAACAGAGGATTTGGTGGAGTTGGGGTCACAGATGGTTGGAGATCACACTGAGGTAGTGCAGCTGATTCGTCTAAGATTGAAAACAGTTTAGGAAATATACAACAATTATTATAATCTCTATCACCGGTTTGTGATGTATAGTGAAGGAGATTGGGTGTATTTGAAAAAGTCTCCCTTGCCATCATAGGTTTGGACTGTAAGGAAAGCTCTCTATCAGATTGATAGGAATCTTTGGGATTATGAAATGAATTGGAAAGTTCGCGTATAGACTTGCATTATCGCTTTAGTTAATAGGAGTTGATGACGTATTTTACGTGTTTATGCTCAAGTGGAAGGAATATAATTCGCATAATAAAGTTGAATGGAATCAGTTTGATTTGCATGGTGACGTATTGTATGAGGAATTAACATGGGAATGAGAGATGTGTATGAGGTAGCATTTTTTTTCGGATCTCTTTTAGTCCAGTTAACTTTGGTTTCAATTGTAATTTCGAGGAAGGAATTCTTATTAGTTGAGAAGATTGTCAAATCCCGAAATTTTTAAATCGGTAATTACTGTTAATCCATAATTAAGGGAGCTTAATTAAGGTTTTGGGCCACGAGTCGGGAGTTAAACACCGATGAATTTGGGATTTATAATTTATTTTATTATTCTGTGATGTTTGCCTATTGTTGTGTATTATATATTATTTTATTTTATGAAATTCTAATCAACTGAGTGAATTTGGTGTTTCACGGTATTTTATCTCAAGATACGTGTAACGACTCAAATTAATTAAATTAAGATTAGCGTTAATCTTGGAGATTAACGGTTGTAATTTGGACATTACGTGGACAACTCGGTTGACTCGGACATGAGAACCGAAGAAATATATTATTTATGGATGGTGGTTGTATATATGTGACGTTTAAAATTATTATTATTATATTGCACCGCATGTGTGTATGTTGCTATCAGGCGAGTTGGTGTGACGGGTGTTTGCCTTCGAAAGGCGTGTAGATGCGGGTGCTGGGTAGGCGAACTACAGGTATGCTAGGAAACCCGGCTAATCTATGTCACGATGAATAGTAAAAAAACTAAATTGGTAATTTGACCATATGCTAAGTTAATTCAAATTCAAACAATAGGCTACGGCGTGCCTCAAAATGCTTGTCAAGACGCCCAACACCAGGTATCGGGTAGTCGAAGGTTAATGAGACCATGAATTGGTTAATTTTGATAAATAAAGCACTAACCATATGAGTTAATAAGGCTAAATTTGAGGTACATAAATCAAATAAATAATAAGCCTATAGTTTGAACTAAATAAGGATGACTATAAGATGGACATCTAGATGATCATAATAAGGGAAACAAGGAAGGGAGTATGCTATTGGAGTCATCAAGTGGTGTGGGATAGCATGCAATGAGACCACTAGATAATCTTCGGTATACGTATGCACATTTGATTCCAACCAAACATATATAAACCAAGTTAGTGGAATTTTTACTCAAGCAACTTACAAATTCATGCAAAGATTAAAGAAAATTAAGATTTGGAGGAGAATTCAAGCGAGAATTCAACCACTTTGGAGGTCAATTTGAGGAATCAAACCAAGGTAATCATCTTCTCCATCATCTACACTTTCATTTGAACCCGATTTTATGAGATTTCGATCAATTTGATGCAAAATGATTGTTCTGAGGTTGTTTTATATGTTGTTTGGTGTTAATTGGATATGAAGAGTGTGTTAGATAGGTTTAGGTAGCCAAATTGGAGGGGAAATACAGAATTCTCGACTTGAGAATTCTGTCCCAGAGGCCACATAACGCGCTACTTGGAACGATTAGCACACTAATCCTTCTGATTTTTTGATTGTTCTTGAGGATAAAGAACACTAACGCGCTACACCATTCCCATAGCGCGCTAACGACAAACAAAAACTAAATTTAAAGGGCTATATTATGATATTTTGACTTAAACATATCCCAAACACTTATAAACATGATAAACATGTAAAATTGAACTTCAGAGATTTAGGGGACCGTAGCTCGGGTATCGGGGAGCCAGTCAGGTTGGATACGGGATTCCGCGAGTTACTTGTGTTTAGTGCTCGTGTCGACGTTAGTAGGATATACTTACAACCGTCGGGAGGGATTTAGGGTGTTCCCTTGACTTGAAATAGCGTATGGAGGAGTTCATCTGGTAACTGAGGTTGGGGTTTAGTTACTGTAAGCCTGTAAGTATCACGTGATTCCTATTTGATATATCGATTACTGACTAGCGTAGGTCAGGGCTTTCTTATGATTATATGAATGTTTATTGATTTGTGATTTAATTCTGAACTAGTTGAGTTGGTATATGCTGTTTATTCATTTCACGCTATTGCTTTTACTTATCGTGTGCTGCCTACATTCATGGAATATGATGTACTATTGCTAGGCGTTATATTCGTATGTCTCGTAGTTTAGCAATTTTATTTCATGAGTATTATGTAGACTTTTATTGGGATTTTATTCATTGGATTCGTCACTGTATTTGTTGGGTGACCGAGTGCAGACCCTTCGGCGAGCAAGGGTAAGGGCAATGAGGTACTGAAAGATTACCTTTGAGATTGTGGAGTCAGCTCGTGTGTGATAACAATATTTATTTTTATTTTTTTGGGTTTTGGGGACCATAGAACACTGATTACATGTATATGAAACTTTTATTATACTTATCTCTCCTCGATATATACATGGTATCTTTTGCTGTGTTTTACACTACTTCGGATTGTTAAATATTGTATAAGTTACTCATTAAAAGACTTCGGTTGTAAAATTATAGTATAACTTGATAAATTGAGTAACCGACTAACTGAATTATTAATATTTATGTAAAGGTTAGTTAGCGTAACTAGGGTTAGCTAGAAAAGTGTAAGTAACTCGTTAAGTCGCGAGGCGTCAAGGGGAAGTGGACGTGACAAAGCTAGTTGACTTGGGATGCGACGTGGCTGGTAGCAAGGCGGTCTGAGATTTGGGGCTGCCACATACATGTCGAGACGGGTGCTGAGATAGTCAAAATATTAACATAAACATTAGTTTCGAGTTTCGCGATGAATAGTTAGATTTAAGTTTAAAAATTCAAGTTTTGGACTTTAAATGGATTTAACGGGCTGAACTGGGTCCCACACTTCGATTTTCCTGTGAAGACAAGTTTTTCAGGAGTTTTGGTAAATTCTCCAATTTTTTTGGGGTTAATTTGGACATAAAATGAGGAGATAAACATGAAAATAAAAAGAAAAATGCAAAACTACCTCCAGGGGCATTGGAGTTGAATTGGAGAGGATTATTGTAGAGGGGTATAATGGTACCTAGGGCTGGCAAAATATGCCCAGTCCCGTTTTGCCCATTTCGTCCGGTCCCGTTTTAAACGGGACTGGGCAGTATTTTTGTGAAAAACATACGGGACTAGACAAAAAATTTTGTCCGTTTAAACATACGGGACCGGGACTTGACAAATTTTTTAAAAAAACGGGTACCCGTTTATTAATTAATTTGAAGGGTATATAAGTAATTTCATACCCTATAACCTAATTTCAATCTCACCCTCTCGGCCTCTCACTCTCACTTTCTCTCTTTCACACTCACGCTCTCTCTCTCTCTCTCTCACTCTCTATCCCCCTCTCTCTCTCTCACATCTCACTTTGTCTCTCTCCCTCTCACACTCACATCTCACCGTCTCACGCTCACCGGGTCCGTCTCACGCTCGGTCTCTCACCAAACCCATCTGCTCTGCCTCTCCCGCCCTCTCGCCATCGCCGAATGTGGCACCGATCTAAGAGGGCCGGCGTACGTGGGTGGACGGCGCGCGGGCGAGAACGAGAGGGATCGAGGCGGCAGAGAGGAGAGGCCGAGAAGGGGGGGGGGCGTGGTCGACAAGAGAGTGGCCGAGAGGGGTTAGGTTTAAGGCGGGGCCGAGAGACGAGAGGGCGAGGGGAAGGGAGACGGAGAGGGAAGGACGCCGAGGAGGGGGGGCGAGAGAGACCGAGAGGGAGAGCAGAATCGGGAGGGACGAGAGGAGGGAGACGGAGGCGAAAATGATGGAATGAAGAGAGCAGGAAGACTAGAGGGGGATCGGTTTTTGGACGATCGGGATGGGGGATCGGGGTTTGGGGGTTTGGGTTCTTGTCGTTTTTAGGCGCGCGCCACTTCGCCGCTTTGCTGCTTGTCGCGATCATGACCGCCCCGTGGCGTTAGGGTTTGATTGGGAGGTACAGATTTGGATCTTTAGTTTTATTGGTGATTTGATTTTGATTTGATGAATGCTATTGTTTGTTGAAATTTATTCATTGAATCTAAAACTTCGAATTCTTAGATTTTGGGGAGGTGGAAGTCTGAAAGAAGTTAGGATGAATCAAAATATTTAATTATTTTTTTTAAAAAAACGGGCAAAACAGGTCCCGTATGTTTGTAAAACATACGGGAATGGAAAAAAAAATCGGTCCCGTTTTAAAAACGGGACCGGGACCGGACATCACATTTAAACATTTTTGAAATGGGTGTCCAGTCCCATTTTTGTCCGTTCCCGTATTTTTGCCAGCCCTAATGGTACCCCCATAAATCATCAAAAACGAAACTAAACAGGGGAGAGTCCCACTGTTTATCGTTTTCTTCGTTTGTTCGTCTTCTTCATTTCGTTGCTCTCTCTCGTCTCTCTCGTCTCTCCTCACTGTCTCTCTCTCAATTTCTCGCTCTCTTCCTTTTTTTGATCAACTTAGAAGAATCTTGAGTTGGTTGGTTGTTGGTGTCGAGGTTGGTTCGACTGTTGGTGGCGCTCTGAGTGACGGGTCAAACGTGAGGTAATGGAAATTCGATATTAGTTTTTGGGTTTTGGGACTGTAAATCGATTAAGGGATTGGTTTTGCGATTGAAGTCGAAGTGAATTTGTTAGGTGTTTTTTTTTTGGTTGTTGTTAATTGTGATTGTGTGAGAGGAGGAGGAGGAGATGTGACTGAAACCAAAAAAAAAAAAAAAAGAGAAAGAAAAACGCAGAGGCGTTTATGAAGAGGTTGTTGCTTGATTGACACATTTTGACGAAAATATATATCCCATTAACACACCCTAAGAAATATTTACGAATGTAACACATTTACCGCCATGTCACTGCCACCTCGCTGCCACATCCAAATTTTTTTTTGTGAAACTGAAAACATGACTTGAGATCACGTTACTTGCTTTTGAATTTCTTTTGAAGTCCCTGTTTTTTTTCCTTGTGCTTTTGAAGTCCTTATGTTTTCTTTTGAAGCAAGTCATGTTTTTTTTTTCTTTTGAAGCAAGTTAAGAAAATGTCTTAAGGCTGATTTATTTTTATGGAAGAGAATAAAAATGATCTTGACAAAGTATAATCTTTCTATACCTCATCGATGGAACAAGTAGAATATCTAGCATTTATGTGTTTTTATATATTTTTTAGCATCTATGTGTTTTTATATTTTTTGCAATAAAACTAAAGATTTCAAGTCAACTAGTATATTCGTTTTTTTGATTATTTTGTTAATACAAACTAGTATAAAATTTGAAGTTACAAGTTTATGACCTTATATTTTACAACAAAAGCTTTCAAACTCGAGTAATTTGCAAAATTCATAAAATTAATGTTAGTGAAGCCAAAAATTTCATTTGATATAAATGAAGAACTTGGAAATCGAAGTCGATGAACTACAAAACATTAATATAAACCAAAAAACATGTTATGTTAAAGTAAAAAAAAGTCCTAGTCGGACCCTATATAATGACTTTCAGTCCCATAACGTGTTCTCTTTACGACTTGGACATTACGATTTAAAGCTAATGGCACATTCGAATGACCCACATCAGCAGGATTTTGAGCATATTTTCATTGAATATCATCGATATCAAGCATTCCACCATCATGAGTACTTGTAGTCCCAGAGAAATTCATCATTACTGGACTTGCATTAAAATGACGCGAAGATGTAGGTGTCCTATCAAATGGAAATGCTTCTGTAGCCTCAAATGCCATGTTGGGAGGAACTGATGAAGTATGTTGAGTCTCTAACTCGTTAAGAGGTACTGATGGAGTATATAGAGTCTCGAACTGGTTGAGAGGTACTGATGGAGTATACACTAGAGTGTTATGCCTCGAACATGTATCATAATGAGAAGAGTGATGAGAAGCTTCAAATGAAGTAGGCATATTATGGATGCGATAATCTGCATGTATTTCAGATAAAGTCGATGCAGCTACATCTCTAATACGTGCAATAGACACATCATCACCCAATGTCAACTGATGAATTGATGTCATTCCATGTGCCTACATATAAAATATTGATGAAGTTGTATGCGAAAGTAAAATCCAAACAACTATTTGAAAGACTTCATGACTGAAAAAAAATTGTACTTACCAATGCCTCAAAAATAGCTCCACGACCATACATGAATCGTCGTGTAATGCGACGATACCATAGCATATACGGGTTGTAAAATTTCAATGGCTCCTCCAATATTTCATCATTCACAATATTGGAAGCACGTTCGTTCCACCTGCAGACATAAGCATTATGTTCTGCATTCCAATCTTTATCCGTTTTCCCTCTCAAGTCAATCTTATATAGCTCCATGTTTGTGCTATGTAAAGGTGGTATCCTTTGTTTCAAACCGAATTGTCGCATGACTCTATCAGATTATGCATTTCAACAACACAGAAGAAAAGCAAAGGTGCCCTCGTTCGCCAAATAGCATGACCACTGCTACAATAAGCAGGCAGATCCTTTATCACTGTCTCAGGATACGGTTCCCAAATTACCTGAAGTCATAACAAACAACTTGAAATGAATAAAATTCACATTTCACCATTGTAGAATAGGGTATTTGAAAAAAATGATGTATATTTCTTACTTTATCGGGTGATTGCATGTCAATCATTTCTCTATATTTTGTCAGCACGTGCATTGATGTTCCTGTGGTCTCCAAGGCATGTCTCCATCTATAGAAATGTAAAAAACAACACAAAGCATGCATGAATGTATATGTAGATAAATATACTCAAATTGAAATTATTATGTTAAAAAATCCTAATTACCTATGACCAAATGGAGGAGGTGGAAATAATTCTTCGTTTGGTATGATGTCATTTCGAAGAACATTTCCCATTATTGGTGCAAGAAAATGCAACCTATCCCATGCCCATAATTGCAATAATATGATCGGACCTGCAGTCTCTGCTCCATCAATGTCGGCTGCAAGACACAATTGTCTATACGGACCACGGAGGGCGACGGATGGCCGACCCTACTTGAGCCGGACGGGAAGATGGATGCGGAGGCGGTCGGCGTGAGAGAAAATGAAAGGGGAAGTGAAGGAGGATGGAAACGGTTATCCAGGGTGGGGTTTGGCGGGTGTTTATGTGTACAAAAAATGTGACCTTAGGTCACGATTTGCATACTATGCAAATCGTGATCTTAGGTCACGTTTTTGTATAAAATTAATATTTGTAAAACGTGACCTTGGGTCACGTTTTGCAACCACACCAACACTTTAGGTGATGTGGCGGTGACGTGGCACTGACGTGGCCGAAAATGTGTTAGTTTAGTAAAAACATTTGTGGGTGTGTTGGGTTGATAAAAATTTCCCCATGTGTACTAATCAAGCAAAAAGTCTCGTTTATGAAGAAGGAGAAAAGGAAAGAAACAGAGGGGACATAGAGGGATAGAAGACGTTGAGGGAGGGAGAGAAGCCGAGAGGAAGGATCCCCAAAATCTCAAATAGATGGAAAAAATAAAATGAAAAATAAAACAGAGAGTTGTTTCGGTTTTACCCGGTTCGGCCCAGTTCACGCCCAAATCCTTTTAAAAAACAAATGGTTTTGAAATTAGAAAAAAATGAAATAAAATCCCTAGAAAATTAAAAAGTTGAGAAAAAAGGATTTTTGGAAAAATTGATGAAAATGGAGGGTTTTTATGAAAAATAAGCATTTTGAGATTTTCTCGAGGATATATACCGTGTATGTTTTTCGTAATGCATGTTACGATACTCGAAAATGTCCAAAATTTGAAAAATTATTTTACGGCCTAGTCTAGATTAATTTTTGATTATGAATCATAATTTGGAGTCAAAATTAGGATCTGGACATTCGAGAATATGATTCGGAGAGATTTTCAGGGTTTTCTGGTCAAAGTTGAACCGATAAATATATAATAAATTGAGAAAATTATATTTAAGCCTAAACAACATAATTTTCAATGTCGAACAATTATTTTGAGTCGAAAATGAAATTTGGGCATCAGATAATTAATTTTGAAAATGTTTTAGGGGTTTCGGGATGCGATCGAGTTATTTTAACTATAACTAATTGGAAAACAAATGTGGAGTGGTTGTGGAATCTTATTGGATTTATAAATGAATTGTAAGACCGCAATTGGAACCTCATATAGATTAGGTTATTGACTCGGAGCGCAAGGGAACGTTGATATCTCGTTTGTAAGATTAAGTAAATCCCATAATAACCTTTACATTGTTTGATTATAATTTTGTATAAATTGCATTGATCCTTGATGTTGCATTTTTGTTGTACATGCATATACGGTTTGGGATGATAAGGCTTTACGAGTCTCCTTATATTGTAGACTATATCGGGGTTATATAATATTATATTATGTTTGAGGGGTTGGAGTCACTGATACTTTGCATCACGTGGCTATCATGAGATCACGTTGAACCAGATCATACTCCCTTAGTCTAGAGGAACAAGACTCGTTTGGTCATTCTCCTCGTGCATGAGTCCTTATTACTGTTTACTTACCACTTTTGGAAGTCGGTCATCTAATTGTGGTCAGATAACAGAAACGAGATGGATTCACAGTTGTATTTAAATTCCTTAGATTATATTGTTCGTTTAAATTCATTTGATTATTATGCATTTTATTACTACATGTGTACTGGATAGTGTGAGATTTACTTATATGACATTATCGAATTTTTATAATTAGGTAATGACAGGTTCTAGCGTCTATAAGGGAAAGGGAAAACTTTCCGATTATTGGTGACTTGCTCAGTTTCTTTCCCTTTATGTATGTATTATTTTGAATATAAATATTATAAAAATGGGTTATTGGGTTCGTGTGTGATTCGGAATTCCTTTGGAATTGTTATAATGGTTTTAGGACAGATTGAAATGCTACGTAGCTAAGATAATGGAAGTTTAAGGATTTTGAAAGTTTGAGATAGGTTAGAATGCATAAATAATTTTTGTGAATGTAATATATATTGTTATGGAGTGGATGGTGAGTCATTCAACATTTCCACCAAGCTGAGCAGGTTTTGTTGAAGATTTTTGAAGGCCAAGTTTTTTGGTGTAGGCTTAAAAATAGAGGAGATGTTGAAAGTTTTTTACGGAATTATAAGGATAATGTAATCAATCCAATTGAACTTTAAGGTTTAAGATTTATTTTTAGAGCCTTTTCTGGTTGATTAAAAATTATATTTGTTAATGAGACGATAGATCTTAATTGTTTATTAATGGCAAGGTTAAGGATGCTAGATTATTAGTGGATTAAGGCAATCTAGGTCGGTTAGATGCCCTAATTAGGTGGGGTCTGACAGCTACTCCCCATATAGTAGAGCTTTTGCTATATCCATACCCCATTCATCTCATCCATCCATACCCCTGTCACACAATCGTCTCTCCCATTCTCAATTCACACTCACATTCTAATCCAACAAAATATGGGCGAAATAATATCAATTCGACTATGCGAGTGTGATTCTTCATATATTTTGTGTTGATTTTGGGGTTTTCTTGTGGTTTTTCCGGTTGTTTTGAGTCGGATGGGTGTTGTTGTGTTGAGTTTAGGGCTTCAATGTAGGGCTTGAATCTTGCATTTTAGACATAAATTGTTGATGGAATCGATAATAGTAAGCGATTTCGAACAAAACCCTATAATGTTTTGGTCATTTCATGTGTTTTTATGAGTTCTGGAAAAAAAAACTTCATTCTTGTTGCTCGTGGTTGCGAACACAAAGGGCCGAGACTTCTTTAGAGATCTCGATCAGCTCCTACCGAGACGTATAAAGAGATCTTAGTGGGAGTCAGCCAAGCCCCAGTTGCCTTCCACCAAGATTGAGACCTTTGGCGGGATTTAGATGAAGCCAACCGAAACCTTTAAACTATGTAGTGAGTCTAAAAAAAATTTAGGATGTAATTAATTAAGTTTATGCGCTTCATTTCAATAAGACCTAAATCTATAAAAAACTGAAAAGTTATAAATTCCCTAAGTGAGTGATTAGGCTTAGGCATATAAATTAAGCCTAAAGTTGAGAAAATACCCATGTTATTATGGTGCCTAACTTATCAAAAACATGAAATGTTAGAAACTTAAGCGGAGACCGTACTCTTAGTACATTGATTTACTTAGTGATATGTCTATGTGGGGATCTAAATGAGTCATAATAGATCCTATGATACGCATGTGGGAATTAACATCGACTATGAATATATCTAGAGATTTGATGGATGAAATGATACTTTGATAATCTAATGGCCAAGTTTCAAAAAGTTTGAGTATAAAAGACCTACTTAATCTCTAAACCATGCATGAACACAAAACACTTCATCTAGGTTTGGAGAAAAAAAAGAGGGGCTTGTTTAGTAATAGTGCTAGAAAATCAAAGGAAAAATGGGTTTGGAGCTAAGGATCTAAGGAGCTTGAGTTTTCACAAGAATAAAACCCTAAGTAACAAATTCCTTCCATTTCACTCTTACATTATGATGATTTGAGGTTCTTTAAATCATTCTAGTGCTGGAGTTTTGTCAAGTTTAATGAATTCCCTAATGTCATGAGATGATTATGAATCAAGAAAATCAAGGTTTCTCTCATGTTCATAAAAAAAATTTATGTCTTGGTTCAAGAATTGGAGATTTTGGTTAAATGAAAGAATGGACGGATTTTCTTGTGTAATTGGGTGTTTAATTTTTGAGTTTCTACTCTTATATTGTTATTTGATGATGTCTTATATTGGGTGTTAATGTTGAACATAAATCAAAGGGTTTGAACCATGCATTATGAATTTTGTTATTTATGAATAGTACATGTTTGATGAAATGCCAAGATTATAGCTGAAATTATAAGTAGTATAAATCCTTCATTTCTTCTCAGAATTAGCTGATTTTTTATGAGTTATTTATTGGGTATTTGGACAAGCTTCTCACAAACAATCATGTTTTTTGGATGTGTGGTGTAAGAGTTATATAAAAATCCTTACGCGTACTTTACCATTTTGAAAAGCTTATACATAGAACAACAACTTAACATCAATATCTAAAATAAAAATTGAGTTATATTCTTTATCGAAAATGGACTGAAATTCAGTACTTGTCCGTAGAGATAATTTTTTTTGTAAGTGTTTAGATGTCAGAACATCTTCCAGGGGCCTCCATTAGTCCAAAAATAACCGAAATCTCCAGAATAGTTTGAAATACTATAAGTTAGGTTCCCAAGAGTTTCAAGTGATTTCGAGGTGTTTTGAATGGTTGTTCAAATGAGTTTTGAAATAAGCGAAATTTACTTAATGAGTTCATTTTTTGATTTAAGGTGTTCCGGGTATCAAATGATGTTGGAATTGAACCAAAATCTTCATAACGTGTTATTGGATCATAATAAAGGCGAACACCAAGTTTCGTGTTTTTTTGTTGTGTCTAACTTAGTTTTCAAGTCATGCTTGGAATAAGAGATCAATATTTACAAATAAGGTTCTTGATCATAATAATGAGATTTTAGCACTTAACAACCTTGGTTTTAAGGAAATAGACTTCAATGAATCAACACTGATAATGTCGAAAATCTCTATGAGTGTTTTAGCCGTATTTCAAATTGCATAAAAACTAAATTCTTGGAAATTATTTGAAGGTCCCTAAGGAACGGTTTTGCAAATCAATGCATTAAACGAACTTGAAATGATTTCAAATGTACTTTGATGATTCAATAGCACTTAAAAACAATAGGGAAAATATTTACAACTTTGTAACACCAACTTTAGGCAATTTGGCCGAGTTAAGTGTCAAAGGAGTATTAAAAATGAATAAAAGAGGCATCTCGGGGCTATCCCTTCATATCAAGCCTTCGTGTATGGTAAGAAAAAACTACTGGGACCTCGAGGATTTAGCATAAACTTTAGGACACATTGAAGTTGATATTTGGTCTAAGTTAAGTAGAAAAGCTATTGAGGCAAATAGTGGAATGTATTATAATAAACTAGATAATCAAACTTAAATAAGCTCGAACACGTACCTAATGAACTCTAAAGGTACCAGGGACCTAGAGCATCAGTTCCGAGTATCAGGAGTGCAGTACGAACATGTGGGAGCTGCATTTAGCTTGGATATTATTGTTTGTTGAGGTAAGTATACCATTTATAAAATCAATATTATTTCCTTTCACTTTCCTTATTTATTTTTGAAATAATAAGATACAATTGTTGGACTCTAATCCCCCACCAAGTGGTTTAGGTGTTTGAGTGGTTGGGCCTAGTTTACTATGATCACTTGTGAGTTGAGCGTCCAGGTAGCTCCCATGGCTCCTCCCGAGTCTGAATCCTTTTGATTCGAGCATCCAGGGTCACTGTGGCTCCTCAATTGACATTCAAGTTCCATAAGTGGTAGGCATTTATAGTTACTGTCCTTTGGAACTCCCCTGGACTGTGACTTAAGTAAAGCTGGCGGTGCTGAATGAATTTTTATGGCTTATGAGACTTCGTTCCACGGTACCAACTTCCGTACTTACACCTTTTGTCGGTGTAGAGTGTATAAACCACACTCTCCATATTTTTTAATTACGGGCTACTTGGTACCTATCGTTGATTGTCATAGTATGTCTATTATACACTTTACTGCTTTATTTACTATTTCTTTCATTTTTTGCATAATTTATAGAATTATCATTTATTATCTTGAAATATTGTTGAGTTTCTGCTTAAATTTACTAACTGGATTGTCTCTATCACTGGTGAAAATTGCAAGTCTTTCTAGTAGCAGAGACAAGGAACCTGTGATCGACGATTATCTCTAAGCTTTCCTCAGAGTCGACTCCTCTCTACTACTGCTATCGTAGGTTCTTTTTGATATTTTAGATGTACATATGAACCACACTTGTTGTTTCTTGTTATATTTTGGGATATTATGGGATGTGAGACTCTAGATACATGTATAAGATGACTCGATCCTTGTATTGCATTGATTCTCACTTGATCCGTGTATTGCATTGATTCTCACTTCAAGCAGAAACACATAATCTATTTTTGCAAGACTTCCATATTAGGATTGTCCCAACTATTAGTCATTAATTGTTTAAGTTGTTTTAAATTTATTAACTTCTGTTGAAATTTGTTAAGACATTTAAAATAATGAGCAAATAATGATCAAAGTACAAGGAAAAAAGGCTGACTAGGCATACATTGATTTCATAGGGGATGACTGAGAGACCACGTAGGCTTAGGCCAGGCGGGGCTTAGTTTGTGGGGCTGGGGCCATCACGTATGCCATCATAGTGAATAAGAGCATGCTCCTTGATAACCTCCTCCCACCCACCACCGTCAATGTTGTCAAATCTCAAAAAAATTGAAATCGATAACTACAGTTAATTAAGGATTAACTGAGACTAATTATGGTTTTGGCTGTGAGTCGGGATCTAAGGACCAGTGAATTAAGATTTATGAGTAATTTTACTTTTCTATGATATGTGCCTACTGTTGTGCACTATATAGACTATGTTATTCTGCAAAATTCAAATTAACCGAGTAAATTCAATATTTGCGGGGTTTTATCTTGAGATACATGTTGAGATGAGTTCCGAGATAATCAAAATATTGACATGAACATTCATTTTGAATTTCACGAAAAATAATTGTATTTAAGTTTTAAAATCTAAATTTGTACATTTAAATTAACGAGTCGATGTGGGGATTTTGCCTCGATTTGCATGCAAGTCGAGATCAGAGGTAGTGTCAGTTGGTGCAAGACATTGTTTTCGAGTTTCGTGTCGGTTGACGGGAGTTGAGGTTGAAATTGGGTCTAAATTGGTTCACGTTTGGTTAAGTATGACAAGTGGGTTGTTTCGAAAAATCTTAGTATGTCATGAACAAAGTTAAGATTTTTGAGGTTTTGATGTGACCAAAACCAGTGCTATGAAGATGAACTGTTTTGTTGAGAGTTTGGTTCAATTTGGTAAAAAATTGAATAAAAAATGAGCATCGTAAGTCAAAATACGTTAAAATAGGGATTTCGAGAATTAATAAATAAAAAGAAATTAAGCTGCTGACAAACAACTTAGGGTTTATATTTAAATATATCGAAAAATCAATCAAAAAAACCAAATCAAACGATTCATTTCATTTTGTTTGAACAGAAACGTTCGGAATGAAAGTTCTCTAACCCTCTTTACGGATATCTTTGCTCGCGTAGCTCCCTACGTTCGATTTTTGCTCAATTTCTTTCAGTAACACTATGGAGCATCACGATACGATCAATTCTAACTAAATTTCCACTGTGGACATATTGTATTCAACTCGCAATTTGGTAAATTTTTAATACCGGACATTTTTTCACGATTCAATTTGAATTCTTGCAGTTTTTCGATTTCTTTCGTGGGGTTTTGATAGAAATTGATATGAATTATTGTTAATTGGTATATTGTGTTTATTCGGATTAATTTGGAATATATTTCACTGTGTGGGTTAGGGTTTTGATGAGTTGAACTGATACAATTCAATTGATAACTATTTTGGAAATGTTTTTATAGTTGATATTGATTTACATTGGGGTTCTAGAGTATTTGATTATTGTTTTTTCTCCAATTTGACGCTACGGGTCGTGAAAATATTTTGGTGTTCGTATCAAGTAGTTTCGTGGTGTTTGTTCTCGAGTTTTGAAGGATTTAATTGCGAAAATATTGATCTAGAGAAGTTTTTCAGTTCAAAATAAATAAAGTTTGCCTAATTTACGAGCCATATTGGAAAATTCATAATTTCTCCGTTAGTGATCCAATTTAGGTGTTCTTAGAGTCTATGAAAAGTATGACATGAGTAATACAAGTTCATTTTAGGTGATCATTACAAATATTGAGGTTTTTAAGGTTAAGAAGTTACCCCAAATTTGCTAGTTGAAAGCTAGTTGAAACTATTATATAAATTAATATTTTCGAAAACTATTCTCAAGTGTACTTTGACCTCTCACTGTTTTTCATGATATCATTTCACTTTTAGCATGACCCATAGTATAATTATATATGCAAAAAAGCTATTTGAAGCATTTTCGAGGTGATCCGACGTTCCGGGAACCCGAAAATTAAGCTCGAAGTTTGTTGTTTGTAAGGTTAAATAAATCTTATGGTAACTTTTACATTGTATGAGTATTTCTCTAATATAATTGCATGTTCAGTTTATTGCTGCATATTTATTGATCATGCACTCATGAACACGAGAGGAATGAGGCCTTTGGGGGTCCCATTGTGTTCATTAGCTATATGTGTGATAGGATGAAAACCGTGGTGCTCTGTGACTGGAGTCATTGATCGTTGTAGACACTCATTTAGGATGGGTTGTTTTTGTGATACTGGCCAAGATCATACCCTACGAAGAGTCGAGGGTACGACTTCTCAAGGGGTTTCCTTTCAAACTCATGAATCTTTATTACTATTTACCCACCACTTTTGGAAAAATGTCTTCTGATTGAGGCCGGTCAACAGAAATGGGATGTATTGCATACTTGTATATTTATGATTCCTTGTGATATTATTGTTTGTTTAAATTCTTGGAATACAATGCATTCGATTATTATAGGTGTACTGAATGGTGTAGGATTTACTTATCTGACATGACTGAGTTTTTATAATTGAGTAATGACAGGTGTGAGTGTCACGACCCAAATAATTAATATACGTTTCATTCGTTAATTAGGAAACAATGACCCGTGACGTGGGACCCGCAGTGCGATACGTGTCACTACCGAGGCACGGTGGCCGAGGTAAATGTTATATTTGTTGTGTCGTTTGCCTAGTGTATTGTATATGTGTAGACTACTAAGTCATTTACGGGTATGCAGATACCGAGACGAGCGGGGAAGCGCCTCATGTTGCGCACCGACGTGGGCCCGAGGCAGTAGCTCGTGGGGTAAGTGTAATTAGTTAAATCAACTTTAAAAATAATAATTAAATGAAGATAATTTGTGGTGGGAAAGTAGCCACATATATATATATATATTTCTTATGAGGATGTGGACCAAATGAGGCCACATCACCTACTATACATATATATATATGTTTCATCTTTATCTCATTCTCTCTCTCCAAATAGAAACAAAACAAAACAGAACAACAAAAAACAACGCACAGAGAGAGACCGATCGAAATCGGGAAGAAGAAGAAAGAAAGAAAGAAATAGAGACCGAGAGAAAGCGAGACCGAGAGAAAAAGAGAGAGAGACATCGAGAGCTCGAGGAAGGTGAGTGATCTGTTGTTCTTGTTGTCGGTTGTTGTTGTTGTTGCTTTAAGTGTCGTGGCCATGGAGGGTCGAACCTCCATGGCCGACCGAGAAAAAATTGGGGGAGATGGTAAGGGGATCTCCCTTGCCATCAAAACCCATTGGGGTTGGAGTTGGGAGCCAACCCCAACACAAAAAAAAAGAAAAAAAAAATACAAACCAGAGCACGCGAAGTGCTCTGGAGAAGAAGACCCGCGGGTCGGGTCGGATCGACCCGAGCCCAAGTGGGTCGGGCTGACCCGAACCCGTAGGGGGGAAGGTCGGGTCGACCCGGATCCGATTGGACCGGGTCGGGTTTGACCCGGACCCACTTTTTATATATATTTTATTATATATATATTTTTTATTATTTAATTAATTTAACAATTTTTAATATATAATAAATTCCTGAAAATATATAAAAATATGAAAAAAATTCAAAAAAAATTCAGAAAAATAGAGAAAATTATATTTGTGTCCCAAATCAATAGAACTCCCATAGTGCTATAAAAAGTGAAAAAATTAGGGAGTCGGTCGAGGCGTTATACCGAGGTTTTACCTCGAAAAATGTGAAATCGACAAATTGGTCTCGAACTCAATTTTGACCGATGGCGACCAATTTAGAGATGTTAAATCATTAAATTGGAACTTAAATTGATACATTTTCAATTGTTATGATCCTAGAGGAGCTATTACGGGGTTTGGGTGAGTACATCGACGCGAGGGAAGCCGGATAGCTTAGGATTGTTGTGTGTATGTAAGTAAATTGATTTGAGACATTTATTTACATTTCATTCTATTTATTTATTTATTTTCAGTTATTCGAACTGAATTACCTTTGAAATCCATATGCTATGACTTGTTCAGTTGCTCATTTTATGATGTTCATAGCATACTCTGTTTTGTATATCATTGATTCTAATTCCTATACTTTGTCATATTGATTGTCGTGTGTAAGTCAGTGATATAGCATGCTATTAGGATAGTTTGTATACGTTGACTCAAATCCTTTGTCAGTGATATGCTATTACATCTCTTGGATTCCAATACTGCGTCGTTTTTTAATATGAAAGTGGTTCTTGTGGTTAGGGTCATTTGATGATAGAAATTCCGCTTTCATACGAGGGTCACTAGACTTGTCGGGATGTTAGGAAATTTCTCCACTACCTTGCATGACACACGAGGTAACGTGCCTCGAACGGGGTAACCGGACCTCGGGGTTTGTTGGCGCAAGAATAACTTGGTTGAACATGACGAGTTTTAAAACTCGGGTATGTTAGCAAGTATACATTCCGGTGACAACTAATTCACTTGGAATAGAAAAGGCGTATCGTACGTACGACCTTTTGAAATGATGATATAGAGCTCAATATGAAATGAAATGATATAGAGCAGAGCTCAAATTGTAGTGGACAGGCTGATGTGATGAAGATCGCGGCCGACCGACCCTAATCCATTACTACTTAACCTTGAGTCAGTTTCATATTTGATTAACTCAAGTATCTCTTTGCATGAAGTTTCTTTCAGCATAGTTTCTATTTAAATTATGCAATTTGATACTTGTTGCTTATTCGAGAATGTGGATCGATGTCTCTCAGTATTACTTAAATATATTCATGCACTCACCTTCTAGTTTGTGACGGTGGTGCAGATCAACCGAGTAGCAGACCAGGCAAAGAGAAGAGTGGTGACTACCTCTGAGCCGGCAGAGGACTGCTACGACCTACTTTTGTACGTTTTGTATGCTTTTGTATAACTTTTTGTTATATACATGCTCATTTGCCTTTTGGGTTGAGTGATTGGACTATAGAACTGGACACGTGTTATATATATCACCATTTTTGTTTATATATGCATGTGATCACTATTTCCTGGTTTTTCCACAATAGGTTAGGCCTTAGGATTTTATTTCCACTAGTAACTAAATAAGACTTCCGCTGAATAATTTGTTAGAAAAAAAAAATTGTAAGTAACTCTGATTCATAGACAACCATAAGTTAGTCATTAGAACAAATAAGTTAACTGTAGGTGGTATCATACATGGTAAGCATGTAGGTGTTTAAATAAGGCTGACTAATTCCTTGTTAGGTCCTATAAGGGAGATTAGGGCTTAATTAAGGGATTAGGTCGGGCGGTGCCCTTATTTGTAGTTGGGGCCGTCACAGTGAGTGATGACAAAGGAACGAAAAAGCTGTTAGATTCTTAGTGTCTTGATTAATTCCTTTCTCACTATGCATGTGCTATTTTGAATATAATATATTGTATAAATGGGTTCTTAAGTTCGTGTGTGGTTAAGATCTATTTTGGAATGGTTGGAACAATTTTGAGACGAATTGAGATAATTGTGAAGCGAAGGTAATGTTAGTTTAAGATTTTTGTTCCTTTAAATCAGGTTAGAATGAATATACATTCAGTTAATGCAATATATATTGTTATGGGTGGATTGTGAGTCTTTCGGCATTTCCATCAAAGTTGAGCAGGTTTTGTTGAAGATTTTTGAAGGCTGAGATTTTTGGTGTAGGCTTAAAAATAGAAGATGTGCGGTCAAATTTTTTTTATGAAATTTTGATGATAATGTGGTTAATCTAAATGATTTTTGAGGAGCATATAATTAATCTTTACAGAACTTTGAGGTTTAAAACTCATTTTAGAATCCTTTGTGGTTGATGAAGTTTCATAATTGATGATTACAAGATCTTAATTTTAATTATTTATTGATGGAGAGGTTAAGGCTACTAGATTATCAGGGAATTAAGGTAATCTAGACCGGTCAGGTGCCCTAATTAGGTGAGATCTGATAATGTGGGTATAAGAGCTTAAGATTGGAAAGGAATCTTATTGATTGAGGTTTAATGAGTGGTTAGTTGGGAAGTAACATGATGGAAGGGGGTCAAGAAATTTAAAAACTTTATGATTTTGTGTTATTTGTGTTTTATATTATCAAAATGCCGATGGATATAGTTATGCTATCACTACAAAAAAACAGCAAATCAGAAACGGAATTAGAAACGGAAATAAGTTCCGTTTCTAAATCAGAAACGGAATTAGAAACGGAATAAGTTCCGTTTCTAAATTTAACAGTTAGCGACGGAATTGACACGGAAAAAATCAGAGACGGATTTGAGACGGATCAGAGACGGAATTAGAGACGGAATTAGAGACGGAATTAAATTTCGTCTCTGAAATTTGGCGCCACCATTCCCGCCAAGATCTTCATTTCTTATGACCGTTCATCATTCCTCGAGATTTGTATTTTCTTGGATCATGGCACCCTCTCCTCTTTCCCGCACCCCACCCCCTCCCAACAAAACAATGAGAATCCCTAAATCATTCTCACGAAAAACCCCAAAACCTAAATCTCGGCTCTCCGTCTCGTCCAAATTCATTCGATTGTCTCGTCCCCAAACGTCCATCCCGTTCGATCGTCTCTCTCTCGTCCGTCTGGTCGTGCTAGCTGGTCTCTCTCGCTGTCTCGGTCCGTCCGTCTCGTCGCGGTGGTCTCCGTTTCTCCGTCTGGTCGTGCTACCTGGTCTCTCTGCTGTCTCTGGTCTCGCCGTCTCTCTGGTCTCTCCGTCTCGTCGCGCCGGTCTCCGTCATCGCCGATATCTCTCGCTTTCTCTGGTCTCTGATTCCGGTTAGCAAGGCATTTGTAGTTTTGGAGTCTTACTACATTCTGATATAATATCTTTGTTTTTGATTGTTCTTCATAATGCAGGCAACACTCATGATCAAGAGCTGATCATTCACCTTGTTACGGTTTTGAGGAAGTACTGAACTGCTACAATGTTTTCGCTCAACTTTTGCGTCTGTCAGGTTGGCATTCTAGTCCCCTTGTTTATCTATGGTTCATTTGATAGTTCGATCTTCTAGTAAAGATCGGAGTTGAAGGCAAGAAGCTTTTTTATCTTGAAAGATTTTCCGATTTAAATTAAGCATGCAGACTTCATAAATTTCCATCTATCAATAAATATTCGGGGTGTCCGGTGTTCCTACGTAATTTTTCTGCGGCATCCAGGAATATTAAAGTCGTAATACTTGTTAGCATTGCAAATATTATGCTCATGAATGAAATATGTTATAGATTTTCACTTGAACTGAAGCTATATCTGCTAGGCAAGGCAGTCATATATATGCCTTGATGTTCAAACATAGGAAATGAACATAATGTGGCTGACCATTGTGTATACTAGGTTTTCTTAGCGGCTCAGCTATAGTAGTCTAATAAATGGATTTAAAAAAAAAATTATTTTCTTGAAAGGTCTTAGCTATTATGGTCATGGAATCCTTTTTATTTTTGTAAATTCGTCTTGGCAATTGGCCGTGTTATAGTACTACCTTATTGTTTATGAACTGTGAAGGAACAAACTCTTGATCAGGTGACATATTTAAAGAGTTCAGTTCTTTTAATTGTTATTACTTTATGAGGTTTTATTTTAACTGTTCTTGAGTGATTTGATTTGTTCCTTGGTTGATTGTGCAGTGAATGAGTGCACATCGTTCTGATTCTTTTTGAATTTCGATCTTGAATCTCCGTCTCTTTCATTGCTCTCTGCTCTCTGGTCGCTCGTGCTTCTTGCTCCGCTCTCCGCTCGTCAAGGTAACACAAAAAATAATTTTTAACACCCGAATTCTCATCACATTGTATCTGCTCACATTTTCCCCCGGATTGGCTTTCATGTGCATTAGTTGGTGTTCTTCACTTGATCTATTAAGTTAATGTTGTGTCTTTTGTTTGGTTTAGAAGTTTTTGTTCTGCTCTTCTCTTACATGCATAGTTTTTGTGGTTATGCTTGTTCTATTTTTAGGTTTATTAATATGTACTATTTCATTTCAACCTTTTAAGTGAGCAATTCAAGATTTATATTGATTCCGTATTTGTTGTTATTCCATGTTTATTTTATCGGTAAAGCATGTCATCCGTATTTGGTTGTTATTCCATGTTTATTTTATCGGTAAAGCATGTCATGATCAACATTATAATACATTAGAATCATGTCTTGAGGTAATTACTTTGTCGTTTGATGTTATAGTTGTTAGTAATTTCATATTCATGCACTTGCTATGGATGATTGATTAGTTAGGTGTTGTTGGTTACGATTGAATAGTACCTATAATTACTTAATTTCTACTACTAGTTAGGATTAGAAACACTAGGATTACTCTTTTAGTGAATGTTGCTATTTCACATTACATTTCTAGAGAATGGAATAAACCTATAACCTTAAGGAGGTATGAGTGAACAAGTAGTAGACGCGTTGATACTATGTGGTATTTGTATGCCTCTTATATCGATATAGGTTAGGCGCACGGCCTCAACTTCGATTCCCCACACAACTAAATGTCGGGCTACTGGTGGTCTCTTTTTGCAATCCTAAGGCATGTGGGACGAGTAAGACAAAGTGTTTGGATACCACAGTTACTCAAAAAAGTTTTTTGAGAGAAAATGCTTAGTGTCAAATAAATGGCCAAAATCATTTATGGCAATTATAATATCATCAACATATAATATCAAAAATATGAACTTACTCCCACTAACATTAAGATATATTTCTTGATCAATGATGTTTTCCTTAGAAACAAAACATGTTATTGTATCATTAAACTTAAGATACCACTGTCGAGAAGTTTGCTTAAGTCCATATATTGATTTCTTAAGTTTACATACAATATGTTCAGTACCAACATTCTTAAATTCTTCGAGCAAACCGATGTAAACTTCTTCATCGAAACTCTCATTTAGGAAAGTCATCGTACATCAATTTGGTACAACTCTAAGTCAATATGAGCTACTAATGCCATAATTATTCTGACAAAGTATTTCTTAGAAACTGGAGATAAAGTTTCTGTATAATCAATACAATATTTCTGAGTAAAATATTTGGCTATAAGTCTAGCTTTATATCTCTCAATATTACCACTAGAGTCACGTTTATTCCGCAATTCAACGAGATCCGTAACTTCATTTTGAGCCATCGAGTTCAACCCATCTTTCATAGCATCGATCCATTTGTCATAATCAACGTGATTTAGGATTTTTTTGTAATCTATTGGATCATTAGTAATGATTATATCATAATCATTTTCTTGCATATATACCTCAAAATCATTTAGAATAGCTAATTTTTTCGATCTTTCACACCTTCTTAATGCTATTTCTTTTAGTTTGCCTACAACTGTCTTATTGGTGTGAGTTATATCAGAGGAATTGCCATTGTTCTTATAAGTAATGGGCATAAGGATGTGATCCCTTACTTCTCAAATATTTACATTTTATGGCGTAATACTCTCATTGACTTCACCATTCTCAATAAAATCTGTATTTCTAGTTTCTACAATTTTTGTACTATGATTAGGACGATAGATTTTATAGCCTTTGGATTTTGTAAGGTAACCAATAAAGAACTCGTTGATCGTTCAAAAACCCAATTTACTTTATTGTGGATTATACATTCTAGCCTCCACTGGACATCCCCAAACATGAAGATGTAGTAAGTTAGGTTTCCTACGAGTCCATAACTCAAATGGTGTTTTAGGACCGACTTACTAGGAACCCTATTCAATAAGTATGCAGTAATTTGTAAGGCTTCCATCCATAATGACTTGGGTAATGTAGAATTACTTACATACTCATAACCATTTCCATCAGAGTACAATTACGCTATTCATCTACACGATTTTGTTGAGGAATTCCTAGCATTAACTTTTAGTTCAAATACCATGCTTTTTTAAGAGTTTAGCAATCGGTTTAGGACATTGTCGTAAACCATCATATCTTTCATAATACTCACCACCTCTATTATATCTTACAATTTTCACTTGTCTAATTACCTTTCAACCTCAGTGATGTATACTTAATTAAAAGCATTTATCGTTTGAGATTTTTCATGCAATAAGTAGACATACCCATAAAGTGAAAAATCATCGACAAAGGTGATAAAATACTTATCACCAGTAAATGATGGAATATCAAAAGGTCCAATAACATTCAAAAGTAGTAGGCTTATCTTTCTTTTTGAATCATGTCTTTCATTTACAACAATCCTTATGATAATGCCCAAGCTTCTTACGTAAACAACATAACTCAATCAATTCCTTCTCTTTAGATTGTGATGACTCATTAATGACTTCCTAACTTTGTCAATTTATTCTCTATTCATGAGTTTAATGTGCGAACCTCGTTCTTTCACTTAGCTATCAATTTCTTCTAGATGGTCTAGATCGCTATTCCGATTTACAATATTCTCCAATTAGTGAGATTTCTTATCATCTTAATCATTATTATTTCATTACTTGAATAGACAACCGGCTCGACAAGGGTTACGTTCCACTAGGAATGTCGTCTACAAGCAGAGATCGGATGTACAACCGGCTCGACAACGGTTACGTTCGAATTGAATTCGCGGCGAAGGTTAAAGAATTCATATCATTTGCAAAACAACATTGTCCTACATACCAAAGTGAAAGGAAGATTAGATGTCCGTGCAATTTTAAGAAATGTCGACTTGTACCGTACCTGGACGTCGAAACGGTTGAGCACCACATATGTAGGTATGGATTTGTCAGGGGATATCACAGTTGGTACGAACATGGTGAGAACGGAGATGAAGGGCCGCAAAATTTTCATGAAATGGATTGCCATATTGATGATGCTGATGTGGGAGGATACGATCCGACACCTTACCGCGAGATGCTACACAACGTGGCAGGTCCAAGTTTCAATTGGAATGCCGTGGAAGAATCACCAAACCCCCAAGCACGCCAACTATATGACATGATTGATGCAAGTAGGGAACAATTGTGGCCTGGTTGCGAAACCATGACAACGTTGTCCGCAATGGCAAGATTACTTGCGATCAAGTCTGAACATCATATATCTGAACGAGGGTATAATGAAATCATTAAACTCATGAAGGATTGTTTGCCAAATGACAACTCAATGGTTGAGAATTTTTATGCCACTAAAAGACTAATGCGAGGTCTAGGTCTACCTGTTGAGAAAATAGATTGTTGTGAGGACCAATGTATGATTTATTGGGGAGTGGACTCTGAGTTGACGTCACGTAAATTTTGTGGGAAATCACGATACGTTGCACATCAACGAGGTCGTGGTCGGAACACAAAAAATCGCCCTTGCAAAAGAATGTACTACTTCCCTTTGGGCCCTCGGTTGCAACGATTGTATGCGTCTGAGTCAACCGCAAAACATATGCGATGGCATGGAGATCATTCATCGCCTGAAGATGTTATGCAACACTGTTCTGATTCGATTGCTTGGAGACATTTTAATGACGTCAATAAAGACTTTGCCGCCGAGGTTCGGAATGTTCGTTTAGGTTTGTGCACTGATGGTTTTCAAGTATTTGGGATTTCCGGGAAATCGTACTCTTCGTGGCCCGTGATTTTGACTCCTTACAACCTTCCACCGTCGATGTGCATGAAATCTGAGTTTATGTTCTTAACGGTTATCGTTCCTGGACCGACAAGCCCAAAGCAGAAAATCGACGTGTTCCTTCAGCCGCTTGTGAAAGAGTTGCAAGATTTATGGAACAATGGGGTGGTTACATACGACGTTTCCACCAAGACAAATTTTGTCATGCGAGTTGCCCTTTTATGGACTGTTAGTGATTTCCCCGCATATAGCATGTTGTCTGGTTGGAGCACACACGGTAAGTACGCTTGTCCATATTGTATGGAGGATACATATGCATTTCAATTGCGAAATGGTGGTAAGACATCGTGGTTCGACTGTCATCGTCGTTTCTTGGAGAAGTCATCACCATTAAGGAAAGACAAAAAAAATTTCATTAGAGGCAAAATGGTCATAAATGATGATCCGCCCGCTTTGCGGTCTGGTGAAGAAATTTTGGCAGAAATTGAATCGTTTGGCTTGATGAAGGTGACAGAAATCGACGCTGAATCTGTGAATGGGCGGATAGCTAAGAATTCGGGATGGAGGAAGAAAAGCATATTACGGGACTTGCCGTATTGGAAGACAAACTTGATCCGCCACAACTTAGATGTCATGCACATCGAAAAAAATGTTTTTGACAACATATTCAACACTATTATGTGTGTACCGGGTAAGAGTAAGGACAATGCAAAATCGAGGCAAGATATTCGTGAATATTGTCACCGACCTTCTCTACACATTGATTCGGCGACAAATACTTACGTCCTTGGGTGCTATGCTCTTGATACATCAAGAAGACAAAAATTGTGCGAGTGAGTTGAAAAGTTGCGTTTTCCTGATGGTTACGCATCGAATCTTGGTCGATGTGTAGATCCAAAGAAACTGCGAATGTTCGGCATGAAGAGCCATGATTGTCATATATTTATGCAACGGTTGATACCAATTGCATTGAGAGAACTTCTCCCAAACCCGGTTTGGGTTGCAATTAGCGAATTAAGCCTTTTTTTCGGTCCCTAAAGCGAAATGTGTCAAGTATCAAGATATGGAGGTCTTAGAGTCGAAATACCAAAAATCATTTGCAAGTTGGAAAAAATTTTCCCTCCAAGCTTATTTGACTCTATGGAACACCTACCAATCCACTTGGCCTACAAGGCCCGTCTGGCCGGTCCGTTCAATTTCGATGGATGTATCCATTTGAGAGGTACTATCTTGAGCCCTTGATATTATTTTCCCATTCAATAGGTTTTATATCAACATTTCCTATAACATTCATATAGGTACCTTAAACATTTGAAGAACAATGTGCGAAACAAAGCGAAGGTTGAGGGCTCCATGTGTAATGCTTATTTGGTCGAAGAGGTCACATCCTTTTGTTCTTACTACTTCGAAGATCACGTCTTTACGTTGCATGACAAAGTGCCACGTAATGACGATGGCGGTCTCGGGCCCACACCGAACTTCGTTGGCAATTTCTCAATTTTCACTTATCATGGTCGACCCATGGGCAAGTCGAAGGAGCGGTACTTAACGAGCGGGGAGTATAATGCCGCTCATTCGTACATCCGCTCAATTGTCCGAGAGATCGCTCCTTACGTTCAGTATGTCCATCACTTTCTTTCAATAATGCAGTACATTCATTGTTCATGTTTTAGTAAGACATCCGACTTACACGTTCGTTTCTTCTAGGATATTCGTCGATGAAATCACTCAAGCAATGGGGGAGTCGCAAGTTGATAGTAGTCTAGAGCACAACTTCCCCATTTGGTTTCAAACATATGTAAGGTCATTACTTTTGTACGTTATAGATTCAAATGTTTCTCCCATAACTAATGTGTCATATTGCATCTCTAATTTTGACGAATAGGCTCGGAATTCTATAGTTGACGAGACGCTCGTTGATCTTTCTGTTGGTCCTAGTCGATCATGTCTGTCTACCCCTGGTTACCTTGTTAATGGGTATAAGTTTCACGCGCAACATATGACGTTAATAGATCGACGCAGAGCAGCGGTGTTTTGGTGAAGGGTTCAAACTACGCTGATGTTTCCCATAACTATTATGGAGTACTGCAAGAGGTTGTGGAGATTGAGTATACCGGCCTCAAACGTGTGGTCTTGTTTAAGTGCGAATGGTATGACCCTACACCGAATCATGGTGTGAGGACTCACCCAACACTTCAATTGGTAGAGGTTCATCGAAGTCGACGATATAACAACTACGAGCCATTTGTACTAGCAATGCAAGCCACTCAAGTCTACTACCTTTCGTACCACCCTTCTATGCGGAACGATCGACAAGAATGGCTAGCAGTTTGTTGCTGTCAGCCAAAATTCGCTGACGAGGAAACTAGCAAAGACGATAATGACCAGGGCTCGGCAGAGATTGCTTTCCAAGATGGGATGCCCACCACGTGTGTAGTGGATGATGCAGTCGCCGATATCAACAATCTGGATGCATTGACTGGGACTCGATTCATTGTTGAAGCGGGTCCAAGCGAAGAAGTTTATAGTGGAGATGAATCAGAAGAAGAATCCTCACCTTCTACTCATGAGAGTGAATTTGAAACGGATGATAGCGAATAAAGTATGTATATGATATGTCAACGACCAATAATGTAGTTACTTTTATTTGCATGGATCCTGTGTTATTAAGTCCAATAATTTAGACTGAATTTCTACTTTTTGTATGCCCTCCTTCTCTAATGTTTTATTCGTGAATATTGTTAGGTATCATGGCCGGACGTGGTCGTAGGGGATGTCGAGGTTTGCCATTAGGAGGCCATCGTCAAGGCGGAATAGGTTCGGCACCGACATCTGGCGGCGAAATACCAACTGGCCCTCGTGGTCAGGCCACACGAGGGGTCCATACAGGTCGTGGCGGTGGAGGTCGTGGTTCGATACCTGCATTATCGATTCCGACTACTCGGTCTCTCGAGCACGATACAGCCGCAGCGTCACCTTCCCCTTCCATACCGTCGGGGTCGTCTGTACCATCATCGTCGTCATCAAGGACTATGCCTAATATACAGTTCCCCACACCTTCTCCGACATCAATGACTCCTTTACCGACGAGGCCTGCACCCCCAGCCACAGCATCACCGGCAGCATCCCGACAAGAAGACGTAAGAGCAGGGTTGGAGGTGACAGGCCCTCCGCGGCCACCTCGAGAGGACAGGGATGGAGCCCCCTCGCGTGCGGGGATCCCTATCACGCTGATTGCCAATGATACGTAAGTTTGTGTTTGACTTTTATATGTCATTTTCAATATGGATGTCAAATATTGAAGAAGTAGTTAAGGTGATATGCATGTTCATGACACACAGGGAGTTGCATCCTTCGCACTTTTGTGCACGGAGGATGACGAAAGTTTTTAAACGATGGATGATTCCTGAAGGGTATTGTTGGAAGTCGGTACCGCCTCATCATAAAGACCAATACTGGCGCCAATGGAAGGTAAACAAGACTACCATATGCCTTATGATTTATACTATTTTCTCAAATAAGTGCTAACAATAGCAATCGCCAATTTGTAGATATTTTTTAGATGGGATGATGCGCTTCCCGAGGATCTCGTGCGAGCGGCGTACGACAGGCTTGCAGGCACAAGGTACACCGCGTTGATGCACAAGTTGAAGAAGAATCGGGTGCAGCCAGTTTGTGTTACAGATGAGGCATGGAGGAGATACTTGCAGTACTGGGAGAGCGAGGACTTCCAGGCTAGGTCTAGGCAAGCGACGGAGAATAGGAACACTGAGGTCGAAGGCCCTGGGACTGGACCCTCGAAGCACGGTGGTGGTTCCGTGTCATTTGTGACTACCCAAGAAAGATTGGTAAGTTTTTTGTAACATCTAGGATATTTTGTACATTTATACACTTGTTCACTATGCATGGTCCTGCACGCAGGCTGATTCATCCGAGACGCCACCGACTGTGAATGACTTGTATTTGCATCTCCACACCGTTAATCACGACAGGATGACATTCATCGATACTAGATCAGAGCGGTTCTATGTAAGTATAGAAATGATATGTAAAATATTATTAAGTCTTTCACTTACCCCATATCATGTATTTTGTTTGTTGTGCATATATGCAGGATAGGGCTGCAGAGCGGACGTCGGGGGTGACCCAGGCTACACCGGAGCAATCGGTGGATGATGAGGCGGTGTACCTCAATGTGGCGGGTGAGTCTTCCAAAGGACGTGTCTACGGACTCGGGTCCGTAGGGAGAAAGAAGAGGAGATACGGAGCTCCTGGTGCTAGCACGTCGCAGACGCCGGATGTGGTGCCGCGGGCAGAGTTCGATGTCGTTGCGGAGCAACTACGAAAGGTTATGGAGTTCATGCATCAGCGTCTTCGGATGTACATGGACGAAATAGGCCTAGCTCAGCAACAACCACCACCACCGCCACCACCACCGCCACCTCATGACCAGCAACTGCCGCCGCAAATAGATCCAGTCGATCCACCCCAACAAGGGGACAATGTTGGGCGTGAGACGTAAGCGTGGCTCTCGAGAGATGAGCAGGTTGGTGATACATAGGTACTTCACTTGTTGTTTGTGTAAATTCTTAGATTAAACGTTTTATAGTGTAGACAACTTTAGAAATTCTTCGAATTACTTTATGATTGACACTACTTTTTGTGCATTTTTAGGTCGATGTTCCATATTTTATCGTGGATTTTAATATTTTTCCCTTTTGCTCCCCCAAATTTTTTTTTGTTTTTAAGTAAAATATATTATAAGTAGAATGTTTGCATAATCCATGGGAGAAGAAAACATCTTTGTTGTTGTGTGCAAATCTTATGCGTTGCGGGTTCTCTCGAGTGCTATGATGAAGAAAGTGGTAGAATCGACGGGGAGCGACATCTTCATGCAATAGCAAATGAATTTGGGAAGTCGATAAAGGCTCGTTTTTCGGTCATCGTATTACTGCACATGTAGGCTCTTCTTCTTCTATTATGGCATGTCCCTAGAAGAAGAATAGCCTACATGTTCTCAACAGATGACCGGAAAACGACCCTTTATCGATTTCCCAAATTCATTTGCTATGGCATGAAGATGTTGCTCCCTCGTCGATTCTACCACTTTCTTCATCATAGCACACGAGAGAACCCGCAACGCGCATAAGATTTGCACACAACAACAAAGATGTTTTCTTCTCCCATGGATTAATTTCGCAAACATTCGGTACTTATAGTATATTTTACTTAAACTTAGGTTAAAAAATTTATTTTGGGGAGGATAATGTATTAAAAATAAAATCCATGATAACTTATGCATGAAGCTGGGCGTCCAAGCCAACTAAGATATACGAGAGGATAAATGGACAATGAATGTACTGCGGTGGATGGTGGTTTGTTGAAGCTCGATGTAGTGGAGGGGTGCGATGATGAAGTTCCTTATTTTATTTTTTTGCGTTTTCGGATAGGCGGGGTTTAGTTTTTCCTATCGTTCTCGAGGGTTTGGGTTCATTGCTTTTGACGATGAGCATGTTGTAGACGATTTGTTTCATTTGCATGTTAAACTCAATTTTTTTTGGTGGTGGTGATTTTGGTCCTTATAGGACTCCAGGTCTCGGAGGTAGGCTTGGTGGGTATAGTGGAGGCAGTGAGCTTGGTGGGGGTTATGGAGGCTTTGGCGGCAGTGGCTTAGGTGCTTATCGAGGTGAATCTTCTCTTGGCTATTATATATTTAGCGATTGAATCACTTCCTTTCAATAGTTTGTCGTGTAGACTTTTTAAGTTACTTGATTTACGTATTGCTGGTGGTTTAGTTTGTTTCAAACATTAGTTTATTATAGTCGATACTAGTAGATGATTTGAGGGAAAAGATGGCAGATATAGATAATCATGTGGGTGAAGAGACTGGACCAAAAGAAGTTGATGATTGATGGCACTTGTTGTTCTCTTTATCTAATCAATACATGGTTTCTTAGAGTTCCAAATGCATTACTTAGAGAAGGCAGTGTATTTTCATGGTCAAACCTCCAGAAGAAAAGTTTAAACTAGTTGCATTATTTGAAGAAATTTGGTGGTATACGATTAGTCCTAAGATAGCTTCGATGCATTGACTAGAAAAATATTTTTAAGGATTTTGAAAGAACACTATCAAGCACAATGAATCAATCTATTTCGTTGTTGTCGAGTTTGATCCATGCAGCCCACCCATCTTTGATGTTGTAATTATGCGATTCGTCTTATAGCACCTTATAATGAATAATATTGATTGTTTAAAGAGTCTTATAAATGTTGTTCTCGTTGCGTAGGCATCGCGTAGGTAATTTGCCTAGGATCAGAATGATGCCTTGCCATTCTTTTTTTTTTCTTGAGGCAACAACAGTGTTCAAGTTTCAACCTGATTTTGTTTCAGTTCATGTGTGGAAGTCTTAAGAACTCGTAAGCATGAGTCATTGACAGGAGATAGTGTAATGTTAGTGTACAATGTAGTGTCTTTGTGAGTATGCTGTACTGTGTAAATGAGAGTTAGTTAGGATCAGTTGGAGTGAATGTTCTAGACTCTAAGTTCAATGAGACGGTACACTGAGGTACATCACTGATTGTTATCATCTATAAATATAGCATTCTCTGTCTCTCACATCATTGATAGAAGATGAGTAAAGTAAGGTCATTTCTTGAATGCTAAGAAGAACTAATAAAATAGAATAGACAAGCATAATAGAAGTAATTGAAACTTAAATTTTTTTCTTATAGGACGTCTGTTGATTTGGTATCTTGTGCCAACCAACCCGTACTAATTTGGGCCGACCTAATATCGATTAAACTTGCAATCTCTAGTTAACAACCACTAGGTTCCATTCTATCAAAAACTAGGAGCACATACATACACTCCAAGATATTGGAGAGCCTAGAATTTGGACCAACCTATTACCTTACTTTTTATTTTAAAAGAAAGAAACTAACTTTTCTTGCCTCTATGGGACTCAAACTTTCACCCTCTTCCAACAATGCCACATACCAAACCATTGGGCCACCCGCTTGGTTGGTGTGTAATAACCTTACTAAATGTTCATTCCTCAAATAAGTGCACATTATAATTCAAGTAGCTGCTGGTATGTCATTTAATCAATAAACAGTGATAGACAACTGAACATGGCACAATTATCACTACTCCTCGTTGCCTTCCAGTTACTTTGTATTGTGTAAATTTGTAGGTAGGACACCATAAATCTTTGCTATTCATGTCAGTATTTACAAGTAGCTGCTGTTTTGTATTAATTTTTCCTGGATATAAGGTACTTGAGAGATTGAAGAACCTTGGGGTTGAACAGATTGAGGAGATTTACTTACCTGAAATAATGGTTCCTCTTGTTGGAACACCTCAGGCAAGAGTTTTTTTCCTTCATCTTAATCTATCTATTCTACGCGCATATATACTTCCATATATAGATATATATTTGTTAACAAGGCTGCATCGTTTCCTCTAAATGAATTTTATCACTTAAGAAGAAGCACATCAGTTTCTTCTTGGATTAGTACTTATGGAATGAATCTTTTCTCTAACAGGAACTGGAACATCAAGTGAGTTTGATACGTGATGTCTCAAAAATACTCTTTTCTGAGATGGGCACCTCCATAGGATACAAAATTGGCACCATGATTGAGATCCCTAGAGCAGCACTTGTTGCGGACGAGGTGTGTATCTCTCAATATGTTCTCATAAGTCATCAAGAAGATGTTAAGCTCAAGTTACTATTAATTATTAAAGGTCATCAATTTGCATTATTTTTTTATTACCATGTAAAATTGATTCCCTTCCTTTTTTTTTAAATTGCGGAACAAGTGGAGTTCTTCTAATTTGGGACCAACGACCTCACACAAATGACATTCGGATACGAAGTAGAGATGATGTTGGAAAGTTTCTTCCTATATACCTATCCAAAGGAATTTCGCAAGATGATCCCTTCGAGGTTAGTATGCTCAATAAACACTCCCTTGTGATAACTCTTCCTTTAACAATGAGGAACTTGCGAGTCATGGTACATCAACAGATTGGAGCAATTGGCAGCACAAAAGCATCAGATTTGCTAGTTCTAAGCTTATCTGAGGAGTTGTCGACTGTTCATGAACCAAAACCATCATATATGTTCGTTCCACACTCCCAGAGAAGTTCTGATATGAGGTAAGCAATTAGCAAGGACTGGTGTCCTCTTTAGCAGCGAAGGAAATTCAATTGCAACAAAGTCTTCCGTGTTGATTCCAACAACAATTGCATTGATGATCAGCTCTACAGACAAGATGTGGCTTCTTATCCACCAGTTCGTTCCCTTACAGATAGTGAGTGATTCTTCTCTTGTCATTTCATATATATATATAGAATGGCTAAAACACTAATTTTAAGTGACATTACCAAAGAAACCCCGCCTTTGTTTTTTTTTCATGGAAGAGTAGGAACACATGGCCCAAAGCACTAATTTTAACACTCTTATTTGCTTTTGGTGTTCTTTGGTGAAATGGTTGGATGGTGGAAGTGATCTCGTCAGCTTTTGGTGTTCTTTGGTGATGAAATGTTTCTTTCGGATGTGCTTTAATGAGTCTGAATGATTGTGAGGTTTTGTCCATAAGGTTTAGTCTAACTTGAAATCTCTTGTGATTCTTTTTTAGTAGTTTGTCTACTTAACAACTCTATATATATATATCAAATGCTTGTTGACATGTTAATCTTTTGCAATGGTAGGTAAAGTGATTTAGTAAGCTAATTAATCAAACTTTTCATCCATGAAGAGAAGGAAATCTAATCTGGTTTTCTTTTGTGTTTAAATTATAGACAATGAACATCTTCAATCAGCAGCTTCCTCTTCCTTTAACCAGCAGCAAGCAGGAAGCAGTTCCTACAGAAGTTCCAAGTATCACAGCACTTCCTATAGTAACACCACAAAGTCACAACAACAACATAACTTCATTCCTATCTCAGTTTTGCTTGCTGCTGGTGAGCTTTTCTTTTAAAGCTTTCTTATTCTATTTGTGAGTGTTTTTCTTTTTCTTCACTGCAAGAGAGGACATCAGCTGGTTTTTTTTTTTTTTTTTTTTTTTGGGGAGTAGGAACACATGGCTGATTTGTTTTGGAGCACGCAGCAGTGTTGGTGGATGAGATGATGACTTCCTAGCAAAATTGATGGGAAAATAGAGAGGCTGGGAAAATAGAGAGGTTGGTGGATGAGATGATGACTTCTAATAGATACATTGTTCTCTTTTTTTCTTTTCTTCTCTGCATTTATTGAATCCCAGCTGGTTTTTTTTTTTTTTTGAGTAGGAACACATGGCTGGTCACCTTTGGAGCACATAGCAGTTTTAGAAGGGATGAGAGGATGAGTTCTAGAATCATACTTACATGATAGGTTTGTGCTTAACTTTTAGTTTTTCCCTTTTAGCATTCTTGCACTTCACCATTACTTATCATATGCATGTTGAAATGCAAGCCTTTCAAAGCTTCATAAATAATCCAACTCAACTTACATGATAGGTCCATCATATAGAAACATTGTTCGCCATACATGATAGGTCCATCATATAGAAACATTGTTCGCCATCTCCTATGCGTAGGAAAATAGCAACATTGACACCAAACTTCAGTCCTTGACTGCATTTGCTTGATGTTCATGTTTTTTTTTGGAAGCTTTCTTATTCAACATTGTATGGTTTTTTTCTTTTCTTCACTGCTCTTCTTGAATCCCAGCGGGTTTTTTTTTTTCTTGAGTAGGAACACATGGCTTGTCACCTTTGGAGCACACAACTGTTTTAGATGGGGTGAGAGGATGAGTTCTAGAATCATACTTACATGATAGGATTGTGCTTAAATTTTAGTTTAGTTCTTTTAGCATTCTTGCACTTCACCATTACTTATCATATGCATGTTGAAATGCAAGCCTTTCAAAGCTTGATAAATAATCCAACTCAACTTACATGATAGGTGCATCTTATAGATACATTGTTCACCATCTCCGATGCGTAGGAAAATATCAACATTGACCCCCAAACTCACAACAACAACAAAACTTCAGTCCTTGACTGCATTTGCTTGATTTCATGTATTTTTTGGAAGCTTTCTTATTCCTCATTGTATGGTTTATTTCTTTTCTTCACTGCATTTCTTGAATGTCAGTAGGAATTTTTTTTTTAAAGTAGGAACACATGGTTTGGTTTGTTTCGAGCACACAAACATTTTTAGATGGGATGAAATTTGAGTTTAGGATCAAATTTGAGCGTGAATGTTGCATTGATGGGAGTTTGGGGGTCAATGTTGCTATTTTCCTACGCATTGATGGGAGTTTGGGGATCAAATTTGAGTTTAGTTTTTTCCTTTTAGCATTCTTGCACTTCACCATTATCCTCTTTCATGTTCCTTATTACCTCTAGTACTCCTCTCTACCTTTTAATGTGCATAATGGACAAAAGACCAAAGCAAACTCAATCGTAAATAAATTATAAATTAGGTTCGGAGCCGACTTGTTATGTATGATTATTAGTAATTTCTATGTTTCTTGAAATCCACCATTTTTCTCATTCGCTTCCAATGTACATCCTTAGTTCAATAATCTCTCCTTTGCCTACTTCTTTCAGGTGCATACTCACTGGTTGTTGCCCTCAGATGGAGATTCAGAAATGCTTCAAAGCTGCGTTTTAGTTATTAGATGAAGTCCTTTTTGTGTATACTTCCAAATTTTGGACCTTTTGTGAGTGTTCTTTTTTTTTTTTTGCTTGTTGAACGATATGATTGGTGGTTTTTGTGTATACTTCCAAATTTTGGAGCTTTTGTAATACATGACAACTTTCCGTGGATATATAAATTTTTGGGCTAATTTTGAGTTTCACATTTTTTCTTTCTCTTTTGAATTTTTGTTGATATATATTTTCGATGTATGGATGCGCAATTTGGCTTCTTTGGGGGATGTTAGCACCCCCAAGGAGTTGTTGGAGGGGGTGCGGGCGATGGAGTATGTCATATCGGGTTGTATTTTGATTTTTAGGTTGGAGAATCAATTGGATTATGTATATCTGTGCCATATTTAAACAAAACAGAAAATTAGAGAAGGATTAGCAACGGAATTCAAATTTTTCGTTGCTATTCCGTCTCTAATTTTCCAGAAATATTTCTATCAATCACAAACGGATCAGAGACGGAAATAAGAATTCCGTCTCTGATTCCGTCGCTAATTAGCAACGGAATCAGAGACGGAATCAGAAACGGAATAATCCGTCTCTGATTCCGTTTCTAATTAGAGACGGAATCAGAGACGGACTCTTTGGATTCCGTCTCTGATTCCGTCTCTGCTTCCGTTTCTGATTAGAAACGGAATCAGAGACGGAATTCATAAATTTATTAATTTCGTCTCTGATTCCGTTGCTAATCAGGAACGGAATCAGAGACGGAATGCAATTACAAATGTACCATTTCGAAATAAATTTCATTTCTGTTCCGTCTCTTTTTCGTTTCTAATTTCCGTCTCTAAATCCATCTCTAATCAGAAACAGATATTTTCCGACTCTAATCAGAAACGGAATCCGTTTTCCATTTCTGATCGTATCAGCGACGACGTTTTCAGAGACGGAACGCGTTCCGTCTCTGTTCCGTTTTTGATTCCAATCAGAGACGGAATTTTCGCAAATCAGAAACGGAAAATTCCGTTTCTGATTTGCTGTTTTTTTGTAGTGTATCCACTAATAAAACAACAAGAGTCGGGTCAGGGATTTAGTAAGGGCAATAAGGATCTACGACATGTGGATTCAAATGTGTTTCAAAACCCAGCTAGAAAAATGTCAGAGTTACAGAATATCTTATGAGTACAAGTGGCAGCCCAGGCACATGTAGTTTGTGTTGATCACGAAATGCATACTACTTATACCATTTCAGTTTGGGCTGATCTAGCCGTGGTTAGTGGAATGTCACGAGAGGCAAGCCAGATGAGAGAGTTTAGGAAGTACGACCCTATGTATTTCTATGGTGAATTAGACTTGAGGATTGTTGAGACTTGGGTTCTCAATCATGAAAAGTTTCATAATGAGTTGAATACTGACGAACATTTGAGAGCTTTGATATCTTCGTATTATTTGTAGGTCGATGCTAAGATTTGGTGGAGATCTCTGCATGACGGGTATCCTGTATTTGAGACTTGGGCTGACATTCTTGAGGAGTTCACCGAGCAGTACTTTGATGAGAGTTTAGTTTTGCAAAAGAAACTAGAGTTTGATTATCTAGTTTAGGGAGATATGACATTAGCTCAGTATGATGTTCAATTTAATTATCTTTTGAGGTTTGTTGGGGAGTCGAGAATGGTCGAGAAGGAGAAGATGCGCAAGTATATGTATGGGTTGCATGAAGCGCTTGGTACCACTATATCTACGACTAAGCCGAACACTTTGTGAGAGGTTCGATATAGGGCCAGAGCTTATGTGACTACACAAACTTTTCAATGCGAATCACGATGATATCAGGGCATTATGGAGTTAAGACAAAGGTCAAGCTTTGAGGGTAAGAAAAGATTTCCAGCAAGGTTTGACTCGAGTTTTGAAAAGAAAAGAAAAGGTGGAGAACCACCATTCACACCAACGACACTTGTTTTTCCATCATATGTGCATCATAACCCTTTTCCGAGCATAACCAGTAGACTCTCGGAGTTGACATAGACAGGTTCAGGACATATACGATCATATTCCTTTCAGCCTTCGGTTATGAGTGGTATATTTCAGTCGTAAAGAAGTGGAAGTAAAGGTTGAGGATCTCAAGGACAAGTTTCAAGCTAGAGACTGACAACTAGCCAGTGATCTTCTGTAAGTAGTAAACCTGCGGTTAGATGTTTTGAGTGTGAGAAACAAGGCCATATGAGCCGATATTGTCCTCAAAATCTGATTACAATTAAGTGTTTTAAATGTGAAAAGAAAGAACATTACATAAGTGCATGTCCACAACTTATGGGAGCGTCCTCTGGTGTGTTATAACCTCAACAACAGCTTAAGGAACGTGTTCAGGTGGTGAGTGAACCAGATTCAGATGCAAATCGAAATCTTATAGAAGGTGCCATTTAATTTTATGGTCAACCTATAAATGTTTTAATTGATTTTGGATCAATGATTTCATTTATATCTGCTTGTATGATAATTGAGTTAGGGTTAACTCTGTTGTGATTTCTTATTCATATTATCCTCAACACAGTAATTGGGGATAAGATGTGTGCTCACTTTATGTGTGAGAAATCTATTGTTGAAATCTCTGGATAGGAGATGGCCGCTAGTTTATATGTGTTGGAATTTATAGAGTTTGATGTGTTGTTAGGGACACGAGATTGGTTAGTGACTTATCATTCATATTTGGATTGTTTATATAAGTTCATGTTTTTTTTAAAAAAATTTCGAGTTGTACAATGTTTACTTACATTGGAACATCATCTTAGTTGCCCTTTTTGGCTAAGGTTAAGATAGCCATTGATCAAGAAATGAAAATTCTTGTTGGAATCATTGTACCGAGGTTAAACTCGAAATTAAACTTGTGGAAATTTCAGTTGTTTGTAAGTTTTGATTTTCTAAGATGAAATTTATGGGTTTGGCTAGCTATTATTATAGATTTGTGAAACATTTTTCTGATATAATTACGCTAATCACTATATTAACTCGAAAAAATATTGAATTCATATGATCAAAGAATGTGATGAAACATTTTAGGAATGGAAGAAGGGATTGACTTATGACAGTCTATTTGAAAAAGTTCATCGTGATGAATTTATCAAAATTTTCAGCAAGTTGATGTGAAGTATAAGAATTTTAAGGGTTTGCTCTTTAACAACAATAATCCATATTGGAGTGAGTCTGCATATTGGAGTTCGAGGTTTAGGGGCAACTTTTGGATTCCATTGGTAGTTGAGGTTCGGGATGAGATATTGAGAGAATTTCATTGATTTAGATATAACATTCATCCTGACATGACCAAAATGTATCATGATATGGAGCGATTGTATTGGTGGTCATGGATGAAAGTTGATGTGGTTGATAATGTGAGGAGATATGAGATTTACTAACAGGTTAAGGCTGATAGTCGGAAACCTGAGGTATGTTGCGATAGACTTTGCTATTTTTCCTACTTCACGAAGAAAACATGATGCAATCTGGATTATTGTTGATGAACGAATGAAATATGTCCATTTTTTCATGTGTCACTTTCCGATACCTTTACACAGTTGAGCTTGTCGTGTGGGCAAGAGGTGGTTCATTTGTTTGGAGTGCCATTGATGATATTTTTATCTTGATGCCTAGTACATATCGGGGTTGTGGTAGGGCATACAAGAATTGTTTAACACTTAGTTTTATTTCAGTACTGTATTTCATCCTTGGGTGGATGATCAAACTGAAAGGTTGATCCAGGGGTTGGAAAACAAGCTTAAAGATTGTGTACTGGGGTTTGGACGTTTATGGGAAGAATACATACTTTTTGTGTGAGTTCTCTTCTAATAATAATTGTTAATCGAGTATCAAGGTGGCTTCGATTGAGGTTTTGTATGAGATATATTGTTATTCTCTTGTTGGTTGGGTTGAACCAGAAGATTTGACAAAGTAGGGGACACAGATGGTTCGAGATCACATTAAGGTCGTTCAGCAGATTCGTCTAAGATTAAAAGCGACTAAGGAAAGGCACAAAAATTATTATAATCTCTATCATCGATTTATGGAATATAACAAAAAATTGAGTTTATTTTGAAGTCGTCCTTTACAAAGGCCATTATAAGTTTGGACTGAAAGGAAAGTTATTTCCTAGGTTTATGAGACTGTTCGAGATTATGAAATGGTTTCGGAAAGTTATATATGGATTTGTGGTACCGCTTTAGTTAGCCAAAGTTGATGACATATTTCACGAGTTTATGCTCAGGTGAAAGGAATTTAATTCGCATCATATGGTAGAATGAAATGTTGGGGCATATGCCCTAGGTCAATCCATTAACTGTCTTTATGAATACTTTTAGCTAATAAAATAGAGGATTTTATTTGTTGTTTATTATAATTAATTTGCATGTTTACAATATAATAAGATCCATGGGTATTTACAGAAACATCCTAAATGTCCCTAGTCGATCATTATACTGGGAACTATAATGAGTTAAGATTAGTGTGAGTCTTAATTGATGATCATATGATGATTATACGTATAGGGATACGAATCAAGATCACAAGTACTTATTAGGGAACAAAGTACTGGATCGACCCGCTATGAGAACATCACATGGATTAAGTCATAGTTCTTTCTCATTATAGGTATATTATTTCAGTCCTCTGACTTGAGATTACCAGAGACTTCAGTGATTTGACACAATCAAACGTTGTCTTTAACTGGACGATTATAAAGGTTGTGATTGGTTACTGCGTGAGCAATGTGATGAAGTTTTCTAATCAAGATAGAATTTGTCCCTCTCATATAAAGAGAGATATCCAGTGGATCCCTCGATGTGTTAGACTGTTAAAATGCCTAGTTAAAGTGAATTAATATTGATCAATGTCACTTGGATGTTTTTAGTCCACCTAGAGATCGAGACTAGTACGATTGAACATGTTGGATGACAATTCTATGCCTTATGTTTGATCAAAAGGATATTGTGTGACAAAAGGATGTTATATACACTATTGGTTAGGTTGTATCGATTTGATATTCGTACAACTTGGGTAGTCATAATGTCTTGTTACAAGCTGCTTATGACTTGTATACCAAAATGTGTTTTGGTACACTGCCAACGTTGTATGAGCCTATTGAGTCGCACACAGAATGGTTTTGCGAGATTTTAAGATGGTTCAGAAAAATAAATTTTATATGATAAAATTCATGACTGAAACGTCTTTGTGGCGTATTACACTTATACTTCTTTAAGTAAGGGTATATGTGTAATTTACTTAACCGTCTATATACAAGGGTTGTATAAATAGACGCTTTAAGTTAGAACACAAGTAAGAAAGATTGAGGGCCGAAACTCTATTTTCGTTTCAGAAACGAATTAGGGTTTTCTGATACTCTCTGGATCGTTTTGGAGAGAAACAAAAAGTTTGGTATTCTCTCAAAGCTAGCACTTCGAATCTCGGCTGCCGTTCGTGTGAAAACTGCTGGTAGCGTTGGCAGCGCCTAAGAGATCGATCGACCTTAAGAAATGTATATTGCGACTGAGGTATGATTAAGTTTTCATGGTTTAAACGTTTTTAATAGAATTAGATTCGGATCCTGATGGGATGATTTTTGTCAAAATTGTTTTGTAATTTCCGCTGCGTATGAACCCCAAAACCCAACATGAAATCTATTTGATTTGCAAGGTGACGTGTTGTATGAAGAGCAACCTATATTGATTATGGATAGGAAGGTCCAAAAGTTTCGAAATACAAAAAATTCACTTGTTTTGGGCAAGTGGCGGTTTCACAGTGATTCAGAATTTACATGGGAACAAGAGGCTGTATGAGAGAACATTTTCTGGATTTCTTTTAGTCCAGGTAAATTTGGTTTTAATTTCAATTTCGAGGATGAAATTCTTATTAGTTGGGAAGATTGTCTAATCCCAAAAAAATTTAAATCGATAACTACTGTTAATTATGGATTAATGAAGACTAATTATGATTTTGGCTGCGAGTCGGGAGCTAATGACTGATGAATTGAAATTTATGGGTAATTTTACTTTTCTGTGATGTGTGCCTAGTGTTGTGTACTGTAGCATCCCCTAACCCAATTAGGGAGATACCCGGCCTGAAGCCCTAATTAAGCCCATATTACCCTCACCAGACTTAACTAGAGCTAGCAGCCTTACTACCTTCACTTGATAAACACTATTATATATCGAATATCGATATAAAACAACTAATAAACGCAACGGAAATTTAAAACTTTTTCGATAATCAAAACTCTGATATACAGTATTAAATCAAACTGGATAAACTTCGATTATACAAATTCCCTATCCCTTGTGATATTATAAAACTGTAGTTCAACATAAATATATAAAACAAGGGAATACTCATTACATAGAAGAAAAGATCAAGACTCATATATCTTCTCCATCCCATAGTCGTAGCGCTTGTCGGTTATCCTGTAATGTTAATTGGTGTGAGCCTCTAACTTGCTCAGTAAGTAGGGATTCACATAGTCATTAACATTTCATATAATAATCAAAAACATTATGCAATAACAATATGCACCAATGTATATAACAAGAATATGGAAAGCATATAAGTCAATATATGACGGACTCTAAACAATTTATCATGAAGTATTTCATTGTGATCCCCATTTTGTTTATAAAACTAGGGTTGATTACCCACTGACGCCATTAATGCGATTGCTAGACCAACATATTGCGTTGTCTAGCCCATCCATTAATGCCCAATGTTCTATCCCAAACCCAAAGTGTGTATGTAATTCACACAACATATCGAATTGAGTTAGAGTTATATATAGGTCGAGAATGGAACCTATATCCTCTAAACCTATTCTCAAAACTATGATTATAACATGGTCACATTACACATCGTTCTTCCGTTTATTGAAAACCATCACAATGTACATAGTCCCCCATTTCAATCCAACAACTACGTGAGCTACATATACTAAAATAGCCAGACAACATTGATAAATAAGCGAATCCGTACTTACCTCGGGTTAAGTCTCCATCCAAACTTCCTAAGTTTTCGGTCATCTCACACTTTCTCGATGTTCCTCAACCTATCACCAATCATTTGTGATCAATATAGGTCCATTACCCTATGTTTAGAACCCATAAGTACACCCCCTAAGTCCTCAGGAAATTCAATGAAAAACACAACACGGTTTTTGTTTTTAGGGGTAGGAGCACGCTCCCTCAGTGGGTGGGGCGCGCTCCATCAAATAGGTTCATCCCAATTGATGGATGGAACATGCTCCATCCTGCACTGTCTCGATAGTGAGCAGGGCATCAGCCATTGTTTCACTACAATTCACTCTAACAATAACAATAACACTCGCAAATCATAAGGGAATACCTATAATAAGGTTATAAAATCATTTATAATCAACAACAACAACAATTCATAGAGATTTCATCATCACCTTAGAATTTAACTTCAACTAACTCAAAAACAACATTTACCAAAGTGATGATATCTGGATTTGGAGTTGATTATGCTCCTCAATCTCATTGAATTTGACTCCCAGAACGATCCCATTCGATTCGAAATCGAAACCAAACCCTCAGCTCTCTCTTGAATAATCAAATTGAATGAGATAAGGATGAGTTTTGGTTTATATATATTAATTTTTCTCGAGATACGCATCACATTATCTCGAGACTGATATAATGGTTGAAGTATAAAGTGACACTCCTTAAAGTAACACAAAATTTGATACATCAAGCACTTACACTCATCTCGAGGTTGATCAAACGATCCATATATTTTAAACCAAACTTTATAACTTTAATATATATATTTATATATTCAATATATATTATATCTCGTGTATTTTCTCGTCAATAAATTCACTAAACATGTATCCTAGTGTTTTGGAGCGTGCATATTCGACCCCTTGTCGCACTTAGTGTACCAGTAAATTATTGTTTATTTTGTATTTTCTTAATTATAGGCTTGTGTATAATTTCCTTATTATACAACAACCTATACATACATTCGTTTAACAATTCAAATAAACATCATATATCATGCAAATGCACGCACACGCTAATTAAGATGTGTCGAACTTAACCATAAACCTAACTCGGGTTAATTAAGATTTGGATTAGTACTAATCACCAGCTTAAGGTAATGGGTAGCTACAGTCTCCATAATTTAAAGCAATTTCGTCCTCGAGATTAAAGTAAACCTAAATTACCTGTAATTTCGAAGAGAAATAGAAACTGCTCGTTTATATATGATTCTCGCTCCCGGATTAGTTCCTCGTCTCCGTGAAATTAACATTTCACCTTAACCAAAGGAATATTTTTGGTTCTCAACTTTCAAATCTTACGATCCAGTAGCTGAATCGACTACTCATCGTGAAATAAGTCTTCCTAAAAATCAAATTCATTCTAACCAATCTTTGGAGTGAACTAAGTCTTCATTTTACATTGCTGTAACACTTGGAAGAAAATAGGAACTCCGATTAGCTGAGAAGGCAACTCCAACCTGTAAACAACATGGCCAATTCTTTCATGTACTTCAAACGACTCAAAACCTATACAACTCTTTTCATAGGTGAGACTTTCTACAGAACATATTTATCCTTTGATAACTCCAACAACCTATGATACTTATCGGCGTATCTCTTCTATTTTTAACTGTGCTGTAGTCAAACGCTGGCTAATCTGCTACATTCCCTCTATGTAGTTCTGAATTAATAGTGGTTCTAATAAACTCGTATCTCAACCCCTGTCTAAACACTTCGGTGTATGACATGGTTGACCATACAAAGCTTCAAAGGAGCATTTCATTACTAGCTTGACAGTTGTTACTATAAAAGAACCTACACAGAGAAATGTATTACTTCTAGTTATCACCAAACTTCAAGACACAAGCTTAAAGTATATCCTCTAGCACCAAAATCAACTACTTCGACTACCCATCGGTCTATCTGTAGTATACCATACTGAGGTTAAGAACAGTTCCCAGCTATCGTAGTAATTCTATGTGAGATTTTTTTTATATCAATTCAATTGTTTTTCATTGGTATTGTATTCCCTTTACTATGGATTGATCTCTTAGAGTTAATTTTATATTTAAACCTTGATTTAACTGCAAGTGAGTCGTAAGCATCCATCCTTAGGCAATAAGACCAAACAAGTGACAATTGATTCGTCCCTTTTGAGACCGGTCAAATACCTTAGGGATATAGGTTAAATCGAACATACTAGTGATCCAGTTTTCTAAGTGTAGAGCCTTCACAAACCTCATTTCAGTCATCATGTTAATCCTAATGCGCTTAAGTATAGGGTTATACGATTGGCAAGGAAAGTAGTCATTGTCGTACATTGACTACCGAGATTTGGAAGTGCGAGGACTTGCGTACGTTATCGGGTTTATAGTTACTCTAAATTACCTTTGAACTGCATGTTTTATATGTATCTATGATCATAGGTTAACTATGCCAAATGAGAGTTTTTGATATCTAGGGTTTATGTTGCTTTTTTTGATTGATTTCTTTTCTAAGTATTTTTTATTCCTTGTTTTTGGTGAATTCTTAATATCATTTTGCAAACCCTCGATTTATTTTTTTGTTCATTAGCCTAATTTAGAAACTTGGTCTTCGTGGATCGACCCCGTACTTGCCACTGCTGCAGTTCTTGTGGTATTTAGTAATCTTAATGGGATTATATATATTTTGACGCATTCGACACGCGCCACTGCTGTAAAGAAGTAAAAATAATGGAGCCTTCCAAGGTTAATGTCATTTTCGTTTAACCAATCGACCCTGCCATGTCTACTACTACACCCGTGCACAAGCCGGCTGCTCCAGTACCTCCAGTACTTTGCTGGAAGGACATTGCACGAAAATAATGCATTTGAAATACTCGTTATTCATGCAGGACTCTTTGTAGTTCAACTCTTACAAAAGTACATATAAAATTACTTTAAATGAGGGAAATGTGGTGAAAATGGATTTTTTTCCGGAAATAGGCAATAACGCCTAATCAAAAGGCGCTATCCATGTGTCCACGTGGGACGGATTACACAGATAACGCCTTTTGAAAAGGCGCTATCTGTGTAATCTGCGCGTCCTACGTGGACAGTGAGGTGGAAGACAATTGTATAGATAGCTCCTTTTCAAAAGGAGCTATCTATACAAATTGTCGCGCCAACTCAATGCCACCTCACACCCATGAAGCCTACAAATAGTGATATAACGTGCACGCATATCGCCACCTCACACCCGCGCCCCTCGCGTATGTCGAGGTAGACAACCAATGTAAATAACGACACGCATATCGACGTGGAAAACCTATGCAAATGTCACCTATGTATGCCGAGGTGGATATTTCATGCAAATGTCAGGCACGTTTGTCGAGGTGGGCGACCCATGCAACATCGTGCAACTCATGCAAACGTCACGCACGAGTCTCGAGGTGGTAAAACCAATGTAAACGTCGCGCACGTATCTCCTGGTTGACAACACATGAAAACGCCATGCACGCATGTCGAGGTGGGCCAACCATGCATATCCACTACCGACCATGGACCCCATGGAAACGTCAACTTCAGATTTTTGATATTGTCACTAATTTACGAGAAAAAATTACAAAATTACTTTACCTTTTACTTTAAACCCCGAAAAATAAGTGTGTTTTTTTTTTTTTTTTTTTTTTCCAAAACTGGGCTATGTCGCCTTTTGAAAAGGCGTTATTGGCTATTTTTGAGGTAGCGGTGAGGTGGCGGGGCAAATGTATAGATAGCTCCTTTTCAAAAGGAGCTATCTATACAAACCTTTACAAATTATGTCCCCCTATGCCCCGCCACCTCACCGCCACCTCACAAACTTCAAACATAGTCAATAACACCTTTTGAAAATGCGTTATTGGCTATTTTTGAGGTGGCGGTGAGGTGGCGGGGCAAATGCATATATAGCACATTTTCAAAATGCGCTATCTATACATTTGCCCCGCCACGTCACCGCCACCTCACCAACTACAAAAGCAATAACGCATTTTCAAAAGGCGTTATTAGCTACTTTTGTTAATTCAAAGTACACCACTATATTTTGTGAAATAAATTGTAAATATGTCTTACTTTTAGAAAAACACCCAATTTCTGCTACATAATTTAATCCCTGAGTTATTCCAATGAATATAAGTTGCGGTATGAGCCACTATACACATAGGCGTAGCACCGACGTCGACGGCAGTATGTAAATTTGCCAAGGCCCTTCGCTTATTTTCAACTATGCCAGCAACTATCATGAACAATATTAATAAGACAATGTCGATGCCCATTTGTTAGAGGATAATCGTTACGCCCTCTTCATGTTTGGTGACGATGATTCTTTCATAAATACAAATGCATAAGATGGTGATGCTCACGAAAACGTCGATGTAGCACTCTGGGATTTGGAACTTAGAACCTAAGTGTTTGTCCATCTTTTCAATTTGTGAGCTTCCAAAAGTGGGTTGAGTCATGATCACATGGGTCGTAATGCCGAAAATCCATATTGTTACAATTCGAAGTAGACGCTTATTTTCTTCGACTTGTTGCACACTACATAGCCTCCATTTCTTCCTCCGTTTACCACCCAAGTCCACTTCTCCGTCCATAACCACCGTTGCCTTGTCCAAAAACCTAAATACCATAAAAAGAGATTGTAATAGACCAATTTAACATAAAAAAAAAGCTGAAATCTTAACCACTCAAGTTCTTTGAACATATATTATCCACATATATTAGATAGATATAAACTACTTAATTAATATAATATATTCTACCAAAAAATTAATATAATATATTTGTTATGCAGATAATGAGAATTCTTAAATGAAAATAAAATAACTCTCTTAAATTAATTGTGCATACTCTAAATTATACATAATTAATTAAGCTATGCGAAATTATCTTTCAAAACTAGGCTTTTTAATCTCCTCTAAACCCATGAAACAAAATGTGGATGCAATGTTTGAAGGTCACCCAAGAGGGGGGGTGAATTGGGTTACCGAGTAGTTATTGCCCTTTTAAAAACTTTATGCGCAATTTACAACTATGATGTATATATATAAGCTATGCAAGTAAATGAAATGGAGGAAATATAAAATGACACACGATTTATAGTGGTTCGATCCAACGATCTACATCCACTACCTAACCTCCCCGGTTAGGATTTCAAACCCCACTTATATTATCAATAAGTGTTACAACCTAAGCCTACAAGCCTAGAATGCCTAATTACAATTAGGACTTCCCACCTAGCCTCAACTAGGATTTTCCCACCTAGCCGCAACTAGGATTTTTCCCACCTAGCCTCAACTAGGATTTTTCCCACCTAGCCTCAACTAGGATTTTTCCCACCTAGCCTCAACTAGGATTTTCCCTTTTCGACTTAGATTCCACTAAGTCTTACAATCATTCAAATACAATAAATTTCTTTGGAAAAACAGAGATACACTTTACAATACAAAGTGGTATCAAATTCAAACACTAGCAAGCCACCTAGAGCCTAACAACTCTTATGCATGCAAGTGTGAGTATAAATGGAATATGCAAATATGTCACCGATGTTGTTGCAAATTCCAAATCGAAATCGTTTCAAAAACTTAATATATTTGTGTGAAACCGATTTCGAGTCTAAGAACAAAAGTTTAGCAAGAATCAAGTTTAAGTGCAACACTTTTGTTCAAATCAATCTTAGGGTTTGATAAAATATATTTCAAGTACAAAAACCCAGAGAAGATGTTCAAACACACACCAAACTGATTTTCAAATCAAACACACAAAAATATGTAGATTGAGCACAAGTAAGATTGTAGATCTAGAAATTTCTTACAACCAAAAGAATGACAAAAGAGATCAGCTCGGAGTGATTCTTGAACTCCTTTGAAAGCCTCAAATGTGCTGGATTTGTGAGCTAAAGAACAGCCTCAAAGATCTCCCTTTTTCTTCTACACAAAAATCAGATTTCTTCTTTGTAGATTTTTGGTTTTTGAGTGTGTATCTTCTTCTTCTTGTTAACACCATGTTCTTGGTGGTTTTATAGTGCTAGGTATTCCATATGACCGTTTTGTGACCGTTCTAGTGATCCAAGGGTCCAAAATAGATCAAGAATTCAAATTAAAGTGTGTTTTCCAGCTTTTTAAAAAAGCTGTCAGATTTGCAATTAGCGCGCTAATACTGAGGCCTAGCGCGCTAACACTGTCTTAGCGCGCTAATGACATTATTAGCGCGCTAACTGCAGGGACTTCAGAATAATTATTCTGTCCCTTTGTGTTAGCGACCCTTAAACTCGTCCGGGACCTAACCAACCCTTATATAACATGTTATACACGTTTATTATGAGTCATTAAGCCTAATTGGGTGGTCCGGATATTTTTACAAATCCCGAAAACGGAAATTCACGATTTCATAATGTATTAGGGGCTTTTCTGCAAATTTGCAGTTTTCTTTTTGAATACCTTTGAAAAACGAGTTTTTCTTTTTCGAAAACATTTATAATGAACTCTAATATGCAAATGACTATTCACACAAAGTTTTCACATTGTTTAAACTCATAGACCTAGTTATGTGTTTAAATTCCATTTTGAAACTTGGAGTAAACTTTATAACTTTGAAAAATGGTTTAAGAAACATGATGTATGCATGGACTAATGCATTTGGCTTGCGTGAAAGAATTTGTATACCTTACATTGAAATTACAAATTGCGGCTTGAACTTTCATCTTCATTTCTTCATTAATGCCGAGTCTTGAACTTGTATTTCTTGAGAACCCTTGATATGTTGTTTTGCATCCTTTAACACAAACTGAAATACACTAGATGTTTATTAGTACATTTTCACCTTGTTTGTTTCCATCAAAATCTCGGTCGGAAAGTGAGTGACTAACCACTTAGTCCAACAATCTCCCCCTTTTTGATGATAACAAACAATGTGAACTTTAAAGGTGTAAAAACACAATCTAAATGTATATCGCATTCAACACATCAATCCTTTCAAGTTCAACACCACCTTTCAAGTTCAACATCACATTTTTCTCCCCCTTTTGATATTATCAAAAAGCGGGGTCAAGCACCCACAAAGATAAACACGATTTAAACAGTATACCAATAAAAACCAACAACTTTTTCAAGTATACCAATATATGCAGGTTAAAATTGTCAACTTGATATCAGTTACAAAAATCAATAATATTAACGTATCAACCTGATACCAGTAAAAATGAGAATTATTAACCCGATACCAATATATACCAAGGAAAATATCACCCTTTCATATCATCCTTTCAAAAAATATCACAATATCAAAGATATCACAATATTATTCTTTCAAAAAATATCACAATATCAAAGATATCACAATATCACCCTTTCAAGTTCAACCTTTTCTCCCCGTTTTGTATTATTAAGAAAATGGGGTCAAGTATCTGCAAAGATAGACATGATTTAAACAATATACCAAGATAAAAGCATTCTTCCCCTCATTTTAGGCATAAGAATAAAATTCTCCCCCTTACTTTATGCATATCAATAAAATTCTCCCCTTACTTTATGTATATCAATAAATAACACAAGTATACCATGATAAAAATATTCTCCCCCTCACTTTATGCATATCAATAATATACGGAAGCGATACACATGCATAGACTAGAAAACATAGTGAAGCACAAAATAGCCATAAAGAAAACTCGAGAGATACGCAAAAAATCATGATATAAATAGCAAAAAGTAATGAGATAGCATAAGTGTTGCATAACATAAGTTAAAAAATCAGAAACACCTAAGACTAACATGTGGGAGCCTAGTGCGTGGGCATCGCGCGTGGGAATTGCACACGGAGAGTGGATTTGGAAGAGGAGAAGAGAAACTTGTGTGTGTGAGGTAAGTTTTTGAACAAAATTAGGTTATAAAACCCTGGCCGATCGACATTAGCGCGCTAATAAGGTTTGTTAGCGCGCTAATTCCTCTCTGGAATTTTTCGGTCACAGGGCTATTAGCGCGCTAATTCTAAATATTAGCGCGCTAATTCCTCTCTGGAATTTTTTGACACAAAATCTTGAACTTTTGCAATTTAGCTCCGATTCTTCTCAAACTTCATGGACACTTCACTAACACCATATAAAAAGGTTTGGAATAACTAGAACATATATAGAAGGTCCAATTTTCGAGACATGCCTAACTCACGCCGAATTTTAAAAACTTGTTTTCTAGGCAAAGGCTTGGTGAGTATATCGGCTAGTTGATCCTATATGGGCACATGGATGAGTTTTAACATTGCCCTTTTTGGATGTGATCACACGAGAGAATGGTGTCTAATCTATGGTGCCACAATCATGCATCACATTCACTTTGTGCATTCAAACATGAAGCATTTTGCGTATTCATCTCATCAAAGTTAATGGCATAAATATTTTTATCTCTATATGCAATAAATAAAGTTTCATGCTTCTCATTCCTAACAATGCATTTTGATGATTCAAATATAACATGAAATCCTTTGTCACACAATTGACTAGTTACTAAGCAAATTATGTTTCAAACCATCAACAAGATAAACGTTAGAAATAGAAAGTAAATTGTTACCAACAGTTTGAGACCGATAACTCTTCCTTTGTTGTTGTCTCCAAGCGTAACTCTTTCATCATCATGCCGCTTTAGTTCAATAACTTGATGTGCATCTTCGGTCATGTGTCTTGAGCACCCACTATCCAAGTACCATGGGGTGCTCTCCTCGCATCCTACACTATGGGAAACACATTTGGATTTTGGTACCCAAACACCTTTGGGTCCGAGAGTGTTAGTGTCGTAAACATTTTTAACTACCCATGCTAGTTTACCTACTTTGGCCTTTTGTAATAAACATTTCCCGACCATGTGAGTCTTGTTACATTTAGAGCATCTACGATCATCATTTAGCAATTTCTTGTAGCTTAATAAGTTTGCTCCGTAACCTATGCCTCTTTTGTTAAGTGCACGTCGTTGTGCTCCTAACATCATGTCAAACATTTGTTTACCATTTGTAAACTTATGCACCGTGCTAGTCAAGTCCTCTACTTCCTTGACCAAAGCATCTCTTTCCTTTATGACTTCATTTAAGTCACTTTGGAGATCATCAATGGTCTCATTTTGTGACTCTAATTCACTAATTGCAATGGTCAAGCTCTTTTTGAGTTGTTTGGTCTTTTTGACCTCCTTTTTCAACTCTTTCCTAAGCTCATCAATATTTAGAACATCATCCAAATCATCAACATTATCAGAAATAAAAAAATTAGAGTTTACCTCGCCTTGTGCCATGAGACAAAGTATTGCCTTCTCATTTTCTCGATTCGGATTCGAACTTGATGATGATGAGTCATCCCAAGTTGCTTTGAAACTCTTCTTTCCTTTGTCAAACGCCTTCTTGGTTTTGCAATCCGTCTTGACGTGTCCCGGTTTGCCGCAACCGAAGCATATTATTTCATTTGATTTTCCTTCCTTGCTTCTACTTGAAACTTCTTCTTGTACTTGTCTCGTTTGTACATGGCCCTATTTAGCTTTCTTGAGATCATGGCTACTTCCTCCTCAAGATCATTTTCATAACATGATTTTTCACTTTCAATGATCTCTACCGATGTACTAGGGGAGCTATTTGCCTTTAATGCGATTTCTTTTCTTGAGCTTTTAGTCCCTCCACTTGATGCTTCCAATCTTGCTCGGTCTTTGAGTTCAAATTCATGGACCGTTAACTCTCCACACAATGCATCAAATGTGTAGTCTCCAAGATTTTGTCTTGATTGAATAGCATATTTCTTGGCATCCCATTCCTTAGGCAAGCCTCTAAGGAATTTATACACCGAGGTCTCTTGATCATAATTCTTTCCTAGATTCTTGATCTCATTTAATAGCTTTGTGAATCTAGTGATGGTGTGGCTATGTCTTCATCGGCCCCAACTCGGAAAGTTTCATAGTGTTCCTCAAGAATTCTCACTTGGTCTTCTTTACTTGCATGGTACCTTCATAATGTACCTCAAGCTTCTCCCATACTTCCTTTGCCGTTTGACAAGCACTTACTCTGTTGAATTCATTTTCACTTAGTGCACAAAATAAGTGATTTACGGCTTGATCATTTGAAAGCTCAAGCTTTATCTCCTCTGTGGTGTACTCTTTCAATGGCTTATCCGGTGGAGTGTAACCATTTTCAATTGCGTCCCATAAAAATCTATTTTGTGCTCTAATATAAAATTTCATTCTTACTTTCCAATGAGCATAATTGATTCCATCAAAATATGGAGGCCTACTCGAAGTGGTGCCTTCCCGAAGGCGATTTGGATCTAAAGTTTGCATCCTTGCACAAAAACACTCAAAGATACGTTAGTAATACTTTGAGCAATAACCCGCTACGATACCAATTGAAGGTCACAAGAGAGGGGGTGAATTGGGTTACCGAGTAGTTATTGCCCTTTTAAAAACTTTATGCGCAATTTACAACTATGATGTATATATATAAGCTATGCAAGTAAATGAAATGGAGGAAATATAAAATGACACACGATTTATAGTGGTTCGATCCAACGATCTACATCCACTACCTAACCTCCCGGTTAGGATTTCAAACCCCACTTATATTATCAATAAGTGTTACAACCTAAGCCTACAAGCCTAGAATGCCTAATTACAATTAGGACTTCCCACCTAGCCTCAACTAGGATTTTCCCACCTAGCCGCAACTAGGATTTTTCCCACCTAGCCTCAACTAGGATTTTTCCCACCTAGCCTCAACTAGGATTTTTCCCACCTAGCCTCAACTAGGATTTTCCCTTTTCGACTTAGATTCCACTAAGTCTTACAATCATTCAAATACAATAAATTTCTTTGGAAAACAGAGATACACTTTACAATACAAAGTGGTATCAAATTCAGAACACTAGCAAGCCACCTAGAGCCTAACAACTCTTATGCATGCAAGTGTGAGTATAAATGGAATATGCAAATATGTCACCGATGTTGTTGCAAATTCCAAATCTGAAATCGTTTCAAAAACTTAATATATTTGTGTGAAACCGATTTCGAGTCTAAGAACAAAAGTTTAGCAAGAATCAAGTTTAAGTGCAACACTTTTGTTCAAATCAATCTTAGGGTTTGATAAAATATATTTCAAGTACAAAAACCCAGAGAAGATGTTCAAACACACACCAAACGATTTTCAAATCAAACACACAAAAATATGTAGATTGAGCACAAGTAAGATTGTAGATCTAGAAATTTCTTACAACCAAAAGAATGACAAAAGAGATCAGCTACGGAGTGATTCTTGAACTCCTTTGAAAGCCTCAAATGTCTTTGGATTTGTGAGCTAAAGAAACGACCTCAAAGATCTCCCTTTTTCTTCTACACAAAAATCAGATTTCTTCTTTGTAGATTTTTGGTTTTTGAGTGTGTATCTTCTTCTTCTTGTTAACACCATGTTCTTGGTGGTTTTATAGTGCTAGGTATTCCATATGACCGTTTTGTGACCGTTCTAGTGATCCAAGGGTCCAAAATAGATCAAGAATTCAAATTAAAGTGTGTTTTCCGACTTTTTAAAAAAATTTGTCAGATTTGCAATTAGCGCGCTAATCGAGGCCTAGCGCGCTAACACTTGTCTTAGCGCGCTAATGACATTATTAGCGCGCTAAGCTGCGGGGACTTGAGAATAATTATTCGTCCCTTTGTGTTAGCGACCCTTAAACTCGTCGGGACCTAACCAACCCTTATATAACATGTTATACACGTTTATTATGAGTCATTAAGCCTAATTGGGTGGTCCGGATATTTTTACAAATCCAAAACGGAAATTCACGATTTCATAATGTATTAGGGGCTTTTCGCAAATTTGCGGTTTTCTTTTTGAATACCTTTGAAAAACGAGTTTTTCTTTTTCGAAAACATTTATAATGAACTCTAATATGCAAATGACTATTCACACAAAGTTTTCACATTGTTTAAACTCATAGACCTAGTTATGTGTTTAAATTCCATTTTGAAACTTGGAGTAAACTTTATAACTTTGAAAAATGGTTTAAGAAACATGATGTATGCATGGACTAATGCATTTGGCTTGCGTGAAAGAATTTGTATACCTTACATTGAAATTACAAATTGCGGCTTGAACTTTCATCTTCATTTCTTCATTAATGCCGAGTCTTGAACTTGTATTTCTTGAGAACCCTTGATATGTTGTTTTGCATCCTTTAACACAAACTGAAATACACTAGATGTTTATTAGTACATTTTCACCTTGTTTGTTTCCATCAAAATCTCGGTCGGAAAGTGAGTGACTAACCACTTAGTCCAACAATGTTGATCCTCTGAGTTATTACCTTAGATAAGGAGTGTGAGGGAGCTTTGGAAACATTGTGGTACTTGTAAATGGAAGGCCCTATACACCTTCATGGAGCTCATCCACGACAAAATCATTCCGATGAGGAAGCATGACATGATGCTTCTTATAAGCGGTGAGAAAGACCTGCGGAATGCTTATGAGCATAGACCCCTTTAGCGGAACAAGAATGTACATTTCAGTACCGAGAAAAAGAAAAATGGTAGAGCAGAGTATCGATCCGACAAGAACTGCAAGGGCGGCAATCCTCCAACTAATTCGCAAGATGATGGCAATGTTAACCATAATCACCACACAATTGCAAATATAGTACCAATTGAAACCTTCTAATGTCTCCCTCGCCTTGCTTCGTAGTGGCACTGAATTGATCAACTCTGAAGGAGATGCTACAGGGTCCAGTTCCCTTATGCCAATCCATATAAAAAAGAGAGCGATATACAATAAGTTACGTTGGGCCATCGTTGGCCTAACTCATTAGTTTTCCATCAATTTTGGGTTACAATAGGAAGGACTAATAACCACACCTAATAGCAGAAAGACAATTCCCTAAGATCGATGACCAGATAATATATAAGTATAATTAACTTACTTAAAAAAAAACTTGCTTAAAAAAGTATAATTAACTAATTAATTAGTGTTTTTAAGCAAACTAATTAATTAGTGTTATTAATTCAACAATTATATATATATATATATATATATATATATATCTAGCTGCTGCTGCTGCTGCTGCTACTACTACTACTAATAATAATAATAATAATAATAATAATAATAATAATAATAATAATAATAATAATAATAATAATAATAATAATAATAATATATCTACTAATAAATATTTACTAAAAAATTTTGTTAAAATATTTACTAATTCTTTTTGTTTGATGAAAAGTATAAATCTGTTAATAGTAAAACATAAAAAAGTATGGTTAACTAATTGTTAGTATTATTAAATCAATATGTAATTATATAATAAATATAATTGAAGTTAAAAAAATAATAATTAATAATTATTACTAATAATAATAATAATATATGTTTAACTAATCTAACTAATATTAATATTTGTTTTTATTATGTTATGGTTGCGTTAGAATATATAGGAATTTGGATCGTGACTAATTTTTTTTTTTTTTTTGCTTTTTTTTTTTAAATCAGTTATTTGCCCTTTTTAATTTCAAAAGAGGATTGTAACTTCGCCAAACGTGATTGTAATTTAGGTATTCTTTGACTTCTTCAATTTCTTCCTCTCATGAATCATAATCGAAGATTAGTTCACAAATTAGGTTTACAGCCAAAGTAATCGGTACCCAACTCTCCCTCTCTTTGTGACCTACTCAATTAAAACTAAAAAACTAAAAACAAAAATTAACTCAATTAGAAAAACTTACCTTCACTTGTCTCCCTCTCCCAACTCCTATAACACAACCCAACTCACACTTTTTTTTTTTTTTTTTTTTTTTTTTATGTGAAATCACAACTTACGCGTCTCCCTCACTGATCTCCTTCTCCTTATCCCAAAGCAAACCCCACACAACCCAACTCACACCATCTCCCTAACTAATCTCTCTCTCTCCTTCTCAGCTAACCCAACACAACCAAACTCACCCCTTCTAACGCCTACCCAACTCACTCACTCTCCTTCTCACAACGCCTAACCAACTCACTGTATCCTTCTCACAATGCCTACCTAACTCGCTGTCTCCCTCACACATGCTAAATCTCTCCCTTTCTTTCTCACAAGCCCAACCCAACTCACTCACTAGCTTCTCCTTCTCCTTCTCATAGTCGACAACACCTAACTCTCCCACCCCAAGTCTCTTATCTCCCTCTTTTAAAACCTCCAACCAACACCATCAAATCGATCTTACCTTCCCCAACAATTCAAAAACGCCATTAAAGACCTAAAGGAGCAAGGATTCTCTACAGAGATTGCAGAGGATATATTCTTTGTTGGTTGAGGAGATTTACACGAATGGCGCATTCTGGGTATGCACTATATGTGTAAATCAATTGCCAAATGGCAAAACACAAATGGAAGAATGCGCCATTATCGCCCACACATCTCTACGTCATCACCCTGTCATCAAGCAAGCAATAGACCATGCGTTATTCGTGTCCACGTCATCGCCTTGTCATTAAGCAAACAATGCATGAACAGGCATTTGAAAAATGCGATATTTGTGTCTACGTTAACACCCTGTCATCAGGCAAGCAATATACGAATATTACATTCTCAAATACGTTATTCGTGTCTACGTCATCGCCCTATCAGCTAAGCGTGGATGTTTCATGTCACAAATATAGCGCGTTTTCCAAATGCATTATTTGTGTATTCATCACTTCCATCGGTTCACACAAAAATTGCGCATTCTCGGAATGCGCAACCTTTGTTAATCTCATCACCCTCATCCGAATGATGTATTCTCAAAAGCCAGAATATCTTAATTAATGAATAAAAAGTAAATGTATAGTATTTTGAGAATTTAAAATAAAATAAATTGTATGGTTGTAATTTTCTCGGCATCTTGGAACCAACAAATGAGTGTGTACCTAGGGTTGTGTGATTGATTAGAAAAATAATTAACTATCTTGCCTTAATTATCGACATTAGGGAACCAAGGGTTTATACATGTCAAACTTTGGGTTAATTTCACAGATGGTCACTCAAGATTACAGTTCGTAACACTTTGGTCACTAAACTTATATTTGTCCTAAATATATCACTCAACTTTACAAAACGTTTAAATAAAATAATTTCGACCACTCTCCTGTCAAAAACCCACCGGCGCTGCTGACGTGGCGCCACGTGGAATTTCATTGGAGATCACTAAAGTTTTTAAGTGATGACATGGCATGCAATACACACACCCACCCACCCCCTCTTAGTTCACCCCACAGTTATTAGGGTTTGTGCCCTTCTCTCCCCACCCCACTGGTCGTCTTCTTCTTCCCCGCGCTCTCTCTCAGTCGCTCGCGGAGCTTCGATCTCACGCAACCAATCGGCCTCGACAGCACGGGCAAGGTCTCGGTCGTGCTCCCCCCCCAGTAGTCGGTCGTCTTCTTCCTCGCGCTCTCTCTCTGTCGCGGTACCTCTGTCGCTCGCAGAGCTTCGATCCTGCGCAGCCGTCCTGAAGTTTGCCATGGCGAGCGCTTGCCTAAACTCATAAGAAATGCAGAGAAACAGAAGATTCCTATTATGGCTGTCGTGGAACCAAAAGAACTTGAGATGCGGTCTGCTACAGTTAGATCTAGGTTTGGTGGGAACCGTGAAGCTTGATGACTTCTTAAGCAAAATTAAAGATGCCATCGAGCGTAGAAATTCATTTTAGATATGGGAATTCATCCAAACCTTGTGAGTTTGCGGGACATATTTGATGCGATATAATTTTTGATCAACCATAGACACACAGAGAACACTGATATCAGAGAAATAGATGTAGCAATGTTGGTTGTAATTTGTACCCAAAAAAAAAAATGTCACTTGTAATTCGACACTTTTGGTTTACATTGTAAATATAACAAAAGCCTTCAGTCACTTGTTTATAGAACATTTATATGCTCCTTTGATGAGCAGTTTTTGTTCAGATGCAAGAACAAAAATATTACTCATCTGTTCATCTACTAAAAACGAGACAAATGGGCTATACAATTAACAGGTTGCGTACATTCCTTGAAATGAAATATTGAGCATATTTAAGGAACTAGCTTCATATATAGCAAAGATAGAGCAAACAAACACTATAAATGGTAGAGGTGCATTAAGGAGCTGTTCATGTTCTCTATCTCACTTGGCGCCTTGAGAACCAAGAAGTGTTCGCTGAGGGAACTAGATCAGTCGGCGGAAGTCGAGAGGCGGATTGGTTGCGCGAGATCGAAGCTCCGCGAGCGATAGAGAGAGAGCGTGAGGAAAAAGAAGACGACCAGTGGGGGTGGGGAGGGAAGGGCACGAACCCTAATAAGTGTGGGGTGAACTAAGAGGGGGTGGGTGGGTGGGTGTATTGCATGTCATGTCATCACTTAAAAACTTGATTTCCCATGAAATCCCACGTGGCGCCATGTCAGCAGCGCCGGTGGGTTTTTGATCGGAGAGTGGTCGGAGTTATTTTGTTGAAACGTTTTGTAAAGTAAAGTGATATATTTGAGACAAATGTAAGTTTAGTGACCAAAGTGTTACGAACTGTAATCTTGAGTGACCATCTGTGAAATTAACCCGTCAAACTTTATATATAGCTACTCTAGGAAGAGTAAACAAAATGAATTTCTAAATTAATCCGGGACCAAGACTCAAGTAACATCAACAAGTCAAATTGACCTTGTGATGCTAATAATCTAGACACACTTACCAACCAATTGGGTGACGTAATAACTTCATATGATATTTAAAAGTAAGAGGACATAAGTTTAAACTTTGGTGGATGTAAAAATTATTTCTTTCCTATAAAACAAAATCTAGACTCACTTTCCCACTTGCAATTACTATTTTCTTCTTAAATCAATCTATTCAATTAATTTGCTAAAACTCCTTTTAGCCTAAGATAAAACACTAATGGCATGTTCGCTTCACCGTCTTAAGTCGGATTAGCCACACTGTACTGGTTAATCCGGTGTTCGCTTGGAGGATTAACTAGGCCACGGGATTAGCTAATGGGCAGGAGAGGGGACTAAACAAAATCACCAATTTTGGTGGGACTAACTAATCCCAAGTGGTTGGTTATTAGAGATTACCAATTTACCCCTCACATATTTACACACTATCATCACCGATTCACCACTGCCGACCATCAAGCAGTCGATGAACCCTAACAACAACCGAAGGAAAGGATCGAACAGAACAAAATCGAACAGCGAGAAGGCATAGTCAAAGAAAATCGAACAAAATCGGGACTAAGCTCAGCATCGATTTTGTTTAATCATTTAGTTAAGAGAAAATCTAGTATGGTCATAAACTGAAAATCAATAACAACATTGAATTGATCAGCTATTTCCTTTAAAAGCATGCTGCTAATAGTAATCTCACAGTACTTTCCTTTTTATACATGATTTGAAGTTTTTTTTTCTAAGTTCAAATTTCATTGTATTCACTACAAAAAAACAGCAAATCAGAAACGGAATTAGAAACGGAAATAAGTTCCGTTTCTAAATCAGAAACGGAATTAGAAACGAAATAAGTTCCGTTTCTAAATTAAAAAGTTAGCGACGGAATTGAGACGGAAAAATTCAGAGACGGATTTGAGACGGATCAGAGACGAAATTAGAGACGGAATTAGAGACGGAATTAAATTCCGTCTCTGAAATTTGGCGCCACCATTCCCGCCAAAATTTTCATTTCTTATGACCGTTCATCATTCCTCGAGATTTGTATGTGCTTGGATCATGGCACCCCCTCCTCTTTCCCGCACCCCACCCCCCCTTCCCAACAAAACACCCGAAATCCCTAAATCATTCTCACGAAAAAACCCCAAATACCTAAATCTGTCTCTCCATCTCGTCCAAAATCATTCGATCGTCTCGTCCCCAAACGTCCATCCCGTTCGATCGTCTCGTCTCTCCGTCTGGTCGTGCTAGCTGGTCTCTCTGCTGTCTCTGGTCTCTCCGTCTCGTCGCGCTGGTCTCCGTCTCTCCGTCGGTCGTGCTACCTGGTCTCTCTCGCTGTCTCTCGGTCTCGCCATCTCTCGGTCTCTCCGTCTTGTCGCGCGGTCTCCGTCATCGGCCCTCAACTCTCGCTCTCTCTGGTCTCTGATTCCGGTTCTATTGGCATTTGTAGTTTTGGAGTCTTACTACATTCTGATATAATCTATTTGTTTTTTATTGTTCTTTATAATGCAGCCAACACTCATGATCAAGAGCTCTTCAGCTTTCATAGAGATCATTCACCTTGTGACGGTTTTGAGGAAGTACTGAACTGCTACAATGTTTTCGCTCAACTTTTGCGTCTGTCAGGTTGGCATTCTAGTCCCCTTGTTTATCTATTTTAAAAAATTTATGGAAAACCAAGGGTGACATGAGAATTATTTAAGTTTCCGCTATGGTTCATTTGATAGTTCGATCTTCTTGTAAAGATCGGAGTTGAAGGCAAGAAGCTTTTTTATCTTGAAAGATTTTCCAATTTAAATTAAGCGTGCAGACTTCATAAATTTCCATCTATCAATAAATATTCGGGGTGTCCGGTGTTCCTACGTACCTTATCTGCGGCATCCAAAAATATTAAAGTCGTAATACTTGTTAGCATTGCAAATATTATGCTCGTGAATGAAATATGTTATAGATTTTCACTTGAACTGAAGCTATTTCTGCTAGGCAAGGCAGTCATATATATGCCTTGATGTTCAAACATAGGAAATGAACATAATGTGGCTGACCATTGTGTATACTAGGTTTTCTTAGCGGCTCACCTATACTAGTCTACTAAATGGATAAAAAAAATTATTTTCTTGAAAGGTCTTAGCTATTCTCGCTTCATGGAATCCTTTTTATTTTTTTAAATTCGTTTTGGCAATTGGCGGTGTTATAGTACTACCTTATTGTCTATGAACTGTGAAGGAACAAACTCTTGATCAGGTGACATATTTAAAGAGTTCAGTTCTTTTAATTGTTATTAATTTTTGAGGTTTTATTTTAACTGTTCTTGAGTGATTTGATTTGTTACGTGGTTGATTGTGCAGTGAATGAGTGCACATCGTTCTGATTCTTTTTGATTTTCGATCTTGAATCTCCGTCTCTTTCATTGCTCTCTGCTCTCTGGTCGCTCTGTGCTTACCGCTCCGCTCTCCGCTCGTCAAGGTAACAATTTTTTTTTTTTAACACCCGAATTCTCTTCACATTGTATCTGCTCACATTTTCCCCCGGATTGGCTTTCATGTGCATTAGTTGGTGTTCTTCCCTTGATCTATTAAGTTAATGTTGTGTCTTTTGTTTGGTTTAGAAGTTTTTGTTCTCGCTTCTTCTCTTACATGCATAGTGTTTTGTGGTTATGCTTGTTCTATTTTTAGGTTTATTAATATGTAATATTTCATTTCAACCTTTTAATTGAGCAATTCAAGATTTATATTGATTCCGTATTTGGTTGTTATTCCATGTTTATTTTATCGGTAAAGCATGTCATGATCAACATTATAATACATTAGAATCATGTAATCGAGGTAATTACTTTGTCGTTTGATGTTATAGTTGTTAGTAATTTCATATTCATGCACTTGCTATGGATGATTGATTAGTTAGGTGTTGTTGGTTACGATTGAATAGTACCTATAATTACTTAATTTCTACTACTAGTTAGGATTAGAAACACTAGGATTACTCTTTTAGTTAATGTTGCTATTTCACATTAAATTTCTAGAGAATGGAATAAACCTATAACCTTAAGGAGGTATGAGTGAACAAGTAGTAGACGCGTTGATACTATGTGGTATTTGTATGCCTCTTATCACTACAAAAAAAAAAGCAAATTAGAAACGGAATTAGAGACGGAAATAAGTTCCGTTTCTAAATCAGAAACGGAATAATTTTCGTTTCTACATTTAAAAGTTAGCGACGGAATTGAGACGGAAATATTCAGAGACGGATTTGAGACGGATCAGAGACGGAATTAGAGACGGAATTAAATTCGTCTCGAAAAATGGGGCCACCATTCCCGCCAAAACTTTATTTTGTTATACCCGTTCATCAAATCTCGAGATTTGTGACAACAAATCTCGAGATTTCTCTTTACCCCCTCCAAATTACATCTATCATCATATGAAAAGAGACATTACATTACAATACGATCATAAATGAAACCTGAGACATCGTGTAACGCTGACTAGTTAGAAAATTAATGACTTCCTAACTTTGTCAATTTATTCTCTATTCATGAGTTTAATGTGCGAACCTCGTTCTTTCACTTAGCTATCAATTTCTTCTAGATGGTCTAGATCGCTATTCCGATTTACAATATTCTCCAATTAGTGAGATTTCTTATCATCTTAATCATTATTATTTCATTACTTGAATAGACAACCGGCTCGACAAGGGTTACGTTCGACTAGGAATGTCGTCTACAAGCAGAGACTGGATGTACAACCGGCTCGACAACGGTTACGTTCGAATTGAATTCGCGGCGAAGGTTAAAGAATTCATATCATTTGCAAAACAACATTGTCCTACATACCAAAGTGAAAGGAAGATTAGATGTCCGTGCAATTTTAAGAAATGTCGACTTGTACCGTACCTGGACGTCGAAACGGTTGAGTACCACATATGTAGGTATGGATTTGTCCCGGGATATCACAGTTGGTACGAACATGGTGAGAACGGAGATGAAGGCCCGCAAAATTTTCACAAAATGGATAGCCATATTGATGATGCTGATGTGGGAGGATACGATCCGACACCTTACCGCGAGATGCTACACAACGTGGCAGGTCCAAGTTTCAATTGGAATGTCGTGGAAGAATCACCAAACCCCAAGCACGCCAACTATATGACATGATTGATGCAAGTAGGGAACAATTTTGGCCTGGTTGCGAAACCATGACAACGTTGTCCGCAATGGCAAGATTACTTGCGATCAGGTCTGAACATCATATATCTGAACGAGGGTATAATGAAATCATTAAACTCATGAAGGATTGTTTGCCAAAAGACAACTCAATGGTTGAGAATTTTTATGCCACTAAAAGACTAATGCGAGGTCTAGGTCTACCTGTTGAGAAAATAGATTGTTGTGAGGACCAATGTATGATTTATTGGGGAGTGGACTCTGAGTTGACGTCATGTAAATTTTGTGGGAAATCACGATACGTTGCACATCGACGAGGTCGTGGTCGGAACACAAAAAACCGCCCTTGCAAAAGAATGTACTACTTCCCTTTGGGCCCTCGGTTGCAACGATTGTATGCGTCTGAGTCAACCGCAAAACATATGCGATGGCATGGAGATCATTCATCGCCTGAAGATGTTATGCAACATTGTTCTGATTCGATTGCTTGGAGACATTTTAATTACGTCAATAGAGACTTCGTCGCCGAGGTTCGGAATGTTCGTTTAGGATTGTGCACTGATGGTTTTCAAGTATTTGGGCTTTCCGGGAAATCGTACTCTTCGTGGCCCGTGATTTTGACTCCTTACAACCTTCCACCGTCGATGTGCATGAAATCTGAGTTTATGTTCTTAACGGTTATCGTTCCCTGGACCGACCAGCCCAAAGCAGAAAATCGACGTGTTCCTTCAGCCGCTTGTGAAAGAGTTGCAAGATTTATGGAACAATGGGGTGGTTACATACGACGTTTCCACCAAGACAAATTTTCTCATGCGAGTTGCCCTTTTATGGACTGTTAGTGATTTCCCTACATATAGCATGTTGTCCGGTTGGAGCACACACGGTAAGTACGCTTGTCCATATTGTATGGAGGATACAAATGCATTTCAATTGCGAAATGGTGGTAAGACATCGTGGTTCGACTGTCATCGTCGTTTCTTGGAGAAGTCATCACCATTAAGGAAAGACAAAAAAAATTTCATTAGAGGCAAAATGGTCATAAATGATGATCCGCCCGCTTTGCGGTCTGGTGAAGAAATTTTGGCAGAAATTGAATCGTTTGGCTTGATGAAGGTGACAGAAATCGGAGCTGAATCTGTGAATGGGCGGATAGCTAAGAATTCGGGATGGAGGAAGAAAAGCATATTCGGGACTTGCCGTATTGGAAGACAAACTTGATCCGCCACAACTTAGATGTCATGCACATCGAAAAAAATGTTTTTGACAACATATTCAACACTATTATGTGTGTACCGGGCAAGAGTAAGGACAATGCAAAATCGAGGCAAGATATTCGTGAATATTGTCACCGACCTTCTCTACACATTGATTCGGCGACAAATACTTACGTCCTTGGGTGCTATGCTCTTGATACATCAAAAAGACAAAAATTGTGCGAGTGGGTTGAAAAGTTGTGTTTTCCTGATGGTTACGCATCGAATCTTGGTCGATGTGTAGATCCAAAGAAACTGCGAATGTTCGGCATGAAGAGCCATGATTGTCATATATTCATGCAACGGTTGATACCAATTGCATTCGAGAACTTCTCCCAAACCCGGTTTGGGTTGCAATTAGCGAATTAAGCCTTTTTTCCGGTCCCTAACTGCGAAATGTGTCAGTATCCAAGATATGGAGGTCTTAGAGTCTGAAATACCAAAAATCATTTGCAAGTTGGAAAAATTTTTCCCTCCAAGCTTATTTGACTCTATGGAACACCTACCAATCCATTTGGCCTACGAGGCCCGTCCCGTCGGTCCCGTTCAATTTCGATGGATGTATCCATTTGAGAGGTACTATCTTGAGCCCTTGATATTATTTTCCCATTCAATAGGTTTTATATTAACATTTCCTATAACATTCATATAGGTACCTTAAACATTTGAAGAACAATGTGCGAAACAAAGCGAAGGTTGAGGGCTCCATGTGTAATGCTTATATGGTCGAAGAGGTCACATCCTTTTGTTCTTACTACTTCGAAGATCACGTCTTTACGTTGCATGACAAAGTGCCACGTAACGACGATGGCGGTCTCGGGCCCACACCGAACTTCGTCGGCAATTTCTCAATTTTCACTTATCCTGGTCGACCCATGGGCAAGTCGAAGGAGCGGTACTTAACAGAGCGGGAGTATAATGCCGCTCATTCGTACATACTGCTCAATTGTCCAGAGATCGCTCCTTACGTTCAGTATGTCCATCACTTTCTTTCAATAATGCAGTACATTCATTGTTCATATTTTAGTAAGACAACCGACTTACATATTCGTTTCTTCTAGGATATTCGTCGATGAAATCACTCAAGCAATGGGGGAGTCGGAAGTTGATAGTAGTCTAGAGCACAACTTCCCCATTTGGTTTCAAACATATGTAAGGTCATTACTGTTGTACGTTATAGATTCAAATGTTTCTTCCATAAGTAATGTGTCATATTGCATCTCTAATTTTGACGAATAGGCTCGAAATTCTATAGTTGACGAGACGCTCATTGATCTTTCTGTTGGTCCTAGTCGATCATGTACTGTCTACCCTGGTTACCTTGTTAATGGGTATAAGTTCCACTCCGCAACATATGACGTTAATAGATCAACGCAGAGCAGCGGTGTTTTGGTGAAGGGTTCAAACTACGCTGATGTTTCCCATAACTATTATGGAGTACTGCAAGAGGTTGTGGAGATTGAGTATACCGGCCTCAAACGTGTGGTCTTGTTTAAGTGCGAATGGTATGACCCTACACCGAATCATGGTGTGAGGACTCACCCAACACTTCAATTGGTAGAGGTTTATCGAAGTCGACGATATAACAACTACGAGCCATTTGTACTAGCAATGCAAGCCACTCAAGTCTACTACCTTTCGTACCCTTCTATGAGGAACGATCGACAAGAATGGCTAGCAGTTTGTTGCTGTCAGCCAAAATTCGCTGACGAGGAAACTAGCAAAGACGATAATGACCAGGGCTCGGCAGAGATTGCTTTCCAAGATGGGATGCCCACCACGTGTGTAGTCGATGATGCAATCGCCGATATCAACAACTGGATGTTCCGACCGGGACTCGATTCATTGTTGAAGCGGGTCCAAGCGAAGAAGTTTATAGTGGAGATGATTCAGAAGAAGAATCCTCACCTTCTACTCATGAGAGTGAATTTGAAACGGATGATAGCGAATAATGTATGTATATGATATGTCAACGACCAATAATGTAGTTACTTTTATTAGCATGGATCCTGTGTTATTAAGTCCAATAATTTAGACTGAATTTCTACTTTTTGTATGCCCTCCTTCTTTGATGTTTTATTCGTGAATATTGTTAGGTATCATGGTCGGACGTGGTCATAGGGGATGTCGAGGTTTGCCATTAGGAGGCCATCGTTCAGGCGGAATAGGTGCGACACCGACATCTGGCGGCGAAATACCAACTGGCCCTCGTGGTCAGGCCACACGAGGGCCATAGAGGTCGTGGCGGTCGAGGTCGTGGTTCGATACCTGCATTATCGATTCCGACTTCTCGGTCTCTCGAGCACGATACAGCCGCAGCGTCACCTTCCCCTTCCATACCGTCGGGGTCGTCTCGTACCATCATCGTCGTCATCAAGGACTATTCCTAATATACACTTCCCCACACCTTCTCCGACATCAATGACTCCTTTACCCACGAGGCTCGCACCCCCACCACAAAGCATCACCGGCAAAGATCCCGACAAGAAGACGTAAGAGCAGCGGGGTTGGAGGTGACAGCCCTCCGCGGCCACCTCAGAGGACAGGGATGGAGCCCCCTCGCGTGCGGGGATCCCTATCACGCCGATTGCCAATGATACGTAAGTTTGTGTTTGACTTTTATATGTCATTTTCAATATGGATGTCAAATATTGAAGAAGTAGTTAAGGTGATATGCATGTTCATGAAACACAGGGAGTTGCATCCTTCGCATTTTTGTGCACGGAGGATGACAAAAGTTTTCAAACGATGGATGATTCCTGAAGGGTATTGTTGGAAGTCGGTACCGCCTCATCATAAAGACCAATACTGGCGCCAATGGAAGGTAAACAAGACTACTAAATGCCTTATGATTTATACTATTTTCTCAATGTCTCGTAACAATAGCAATCGCCAATTTATAGGTATTTTTTAGATGGGATGACGCGATTCCCGAGGATCTCATTCGAGCGGCGTACGACAGACTTGCAGGCACAAGGTACACCGCATTGATGCACAAGTTAAAGAAGAATCGTGTGCAGCCAGTTTATGTTACAGATGAGGCATGGAGGAGATACTTGGAGTACTGGGAGAGCGAGGACTTCCAGGCCAGGTCTAGGCAAGCGATAGAGAATAGGAATACTGAGGTCGAAGGCCCTGGGACTGGGCCCTCGAAGCACGGTGGTGGTTTCGTGTCTTTTGTGACTACCCAAGAAAGATTGGTAAGTTTTTTGTAACATCTTGGATATTTTGTACATTTATACACTTGTTCACTATGCTTGGTCCTGCACGCAGGCTGATTCATCCGAGACGCCACCGACTGTGAATGACTTGTATTTGCATCTCCACACCGTTAATCACGACAGGATGACATTCATCGATACTAGATCAGAGCGGTTCTATGTAAGTATAGAAATGATATGTAAAATATTATTAAGTATACTTTAACCCATATCATGTTTTTTGTTTGTTGTGCATATATGCAGGATAGGCTCCAGAGCAGACGTCAGGAGCTGACCCAGGCTACACCGGAGCAATCGGTGGATGATGAGGCGGTGTACCTCAATGTGGCGGGTGAGTCTTCCAAAGGACGTGTCTACGGACTCGGGTCCGTAGGGAGAAAGAAGAGGAGATACGGAGCTCCTGGTGCTAGCACGTCGGAGACGCCGGATGTGGTGCCGCGGGCAGAGTTCAATGTCGTTGCGGAGCAATTACGAAAGGTTATGGAGTTCATGCAGCAGCATCTCGGGATGAACATGGACGAAGTAGGCCTAGCTCAGCAACAACCACCACCACCGCCACCACCACCGCCACCTCATGACCAGCAACAGCCGCCGCAAATAGATCCGGTCGATCCACCACAACAAGGGGACAATGTTGGGCGTGAGACGTAAGCGTGGCTCTCGAGAGATGAGCAGGTTAGTGATACATAGGTACTTCACTTGTTGTTTGTGTAAATTCTTAGATTAAACGTTTTATAGTGTAGACAACTTTAGAAATTCTTCGAATTACTTTATGATTCACACTTCTTTTTGTGCATTTTTAGGTCGATGTTCCATATTTTATCGTGGATTTTAATATTTTTCCCTTTTGCTCCCCCAAATTTTTTACTATAAGTACCGAATGTTTGCATAATCCATGGGAGAAGAAAACATGTTGGGTGTTGTGTGCAAGTTTTATGGCGGTGCAGGTTATCTCGAGTGCTATGATGAAGAAAGTGGTAGAATTGACAGGGAGCAACATCTTCATGCAATAGCAAATGAATTTGGGAAGTCGATAAAGGCTAGTTTTTCGTTCATCTGTGTTGAGCACATGTAGGCTCTTGTTCTTCTATTATCGCATGTCCCTAGAAGAAGAATAGACTACATGTTCTCAAACACGATGACCGAAAATGACCCTTTATCGATTTCCCAAATTCATTTGCTATGGCATGAAGATGTTTGCTCCTCGTCGATTCTACCACTTTCTTCATCATAGCACTCGAGAGAACCCGCAACGCATAAGATTTGCACACAACAAACAAAGATGTTTTCTTCTCCCATGGATTAATTCGCAAACAATCTGTACTTATAGTATATTTTACTTAAACTTAGGTTAAAAAATTTATTTTGGGGAGGATAATTTAAAAAAAATAAAATCCATGATAACTTATGCATGAACTGGGCGTCCAAGGCAACTAAGATATACAGAGGATAAATGGACAATGAATGTACCTGCGGTGGATGGTGGTTTGTTGAAGCCTGATGTAGTGGAGGGTACTGATGATGAAGTTCCTTATTTCGTTTTTTGCAGTTTTCGGATAGGCGATTTTTAGTTTTTCCTATCTTTCTTTAGAATAACTTATATGATGTTTATAATCATAGGTGGAAATTAAAAGAACTATTCCCAAGGGCTCTGTTCAGTCTAAGGATTTTAAAACAAAGAAAATCTTTGTTGGTGGAGTGCCTACAACTGTCTCTGAAGGTATAATAAACACCCTTGTTATTTGATTTTTTGGATGGCATGTTGGGTTCTGCGTGTGGTCTTGTAATCTGGTTGTTTCATTTGCATGTTAAACCGAGTAGACGAGTTCAAGAACTTCTTCTCCAAGCACGGGAAAGTGGTGGAACATCGATAATACGTGATCATAACACCAACCGTTCTCGAGGGTTTGGGTTCATTGTTTTTGACGATGAGCATGTTGTAGACGATTTGTTTCATTTGCATGTTAAACTCATTCTTTTTTTGGTGGTGGTGATTTTGGTCCTTATAGGACTCCGTGTCTCGGAGGTAGGCTTGGTGGGTACGGAGGGTATAGTGGAGGCAAGTGAGCTTGGTGGGGGTTATGGAGGCTTTGGCGGCTAAGCAAGTGGCTTAGGTGCTTATCGAGGTGAATCTTTTCTTGGCTATTCTATTTTAGCGATGAATCACTTCCTTTCAATAGTTTGTCGTGTAGACTTTTTAAGTTACTTGATTTAGATATTCTTTGGTGGTTTAGTTTGTTCTAGACATATTAGTTTATTATAGTTAGAACATGTGAAGGATTTGGATATAATTAGCTTATTGGATTTTGCTTTCATATCGTAGGTAATGCGATTCGTTTTGAATCTATTCTGTGCAAAACCAGTGATTGAGGTGAGGAATCTATCCATCATCCATTAGATTTTGTTTAGTCTCTTCAGGTAGTACAAGAGCAAAAGAAGTGGGTATCTGTTGGTTGCTTTTTTCAACTTTTGTTTGAATTTTGATCAAATTTGTTTCTCTATTTGGGAGTACAACTGATGTAGATTTTTCATTTAGCTTCCATGGCAGAATCTGTGAGCTTTCATTCAATCATCTAATGGAAGCCCAATTCCTAGAAAACTTTTTGTTTCGTCTAAACCAAATAATTCTTTACTGTGATAAATTAAATTCAACTGAGGCACAAGGACCAGGAATCCTCATCATTTGGGACTCTAGTGGTGAGCAAAAGAAGTAACCATCTCGTAAGTTGGCTTTTCTACTTTTGTTTGAGTTTTGATCAAATGTATTTGTAAATAGGGAGTAGAAGTGTAGAACTGATTTAGATACTGAATTTATGAATTTGGGCCTCATATTCAATCATTGTGAATGCCTTATCTATTTATCCTGTGTATTGGGATTTGCAACTGGAATGCATGTTGAAGATTAAATTTTGTTTTAACATTTACCTATTTCCATGGCAGGTGTTGATTCCACAAACTTACATAGCATCTTTAATAACCATCCTCACAGGTATTGCTGATTTTGAGTTCTAGGAAACATTGTCATCTTCCTTGTTTTGTATAGAACTGAGGTGAAGGTTTCTTAATTATCTTCAACAGGGTTTTCATTTTTTGATGCAAGAGCTAAGTGAGGCATTGATGTCAAGCCCTGATGAAAATGGAGATTTTGTTAAGCTTGAGGTGCGTAGCTTATATTTATCTTACTTTGCCCCATGAGGTGGTTTTTTTTTTCCCATTTTGTCTGAATCTTTTCATTCCAAAAACACTCTTATGCTTATTGTGTTTATTTCAATTTGCATTTTTAGTCAAGTCTATCTTTGAAGGGAAAGAATGCTGCAATTGTGCTATGTTGGCTTCTTGGAAATGGTTGTCTTTTTGCATGGAACGGTATGCTAACATCTCAAGATTATTATGTCACGTTATTCCCGGTATGCCCTGCACCTACTTTTTTTCATTCTGTTTATAAGATAAAAGTGCAATATTCTCACAGTTTAACAAAAATGGACGGGCTAATAACACTAGCATTAACCACAAGACCGATACAAGTGCCAATATGTTAATTCTCTAGGTAGAACCATGATATCCAAAATCAAGTGTCGTTACACAATACTTGTAATTGTTATTAGCTCCTTTATGTATGGAAGCTTTTTATAAATGCAAAAGGTTTCACCTGCTACAAAATTATTGTTATTGCTTCAGTATTTAGTTTCAAGTCGATCCTTGGTAGCCAAATCACTAGGAAGATGAGTTATTCCAAATTATTTTCAGTGTTTATTCGATTGTTGGGGATCTGGCCGTATATAGTTTATCTAAACATTTGCAAGTTACAATGTTAATGCGTCATATTTTCTAAAAGTGTCACCTGTCCATTCTCTGTGTTCATCATCAAGTTTTGTTTCATTGTCTCCTTGTGCATAAGTATCACACTGCAAGGGTGCTAACGCTTGTGTATCAGCCTTTCGCGCTTGGAACACTTTCAATACTGGCATATAATGAAGCTAAGATAAATACTAGAAGAAGAAATCTGATTGGTTTTATCCTTTTCTTTATAAGCTCCACGACAGTTCTAGTTGTAAGTGTTTTCTCCGCCCAATGCATCGGAACATTATACCGATTCACTGTGATGCTGATTTTTTTTTTTTTTGCTTGTGATGCCATTATTCCAAGTTCGTGTTATTTGATCATTAGCATGTCGACAACAGATGTCAAATGAAGGCTGAACTTGCATAAGGAGTTCGTTTAACTCATTGCGTCGGTTGGAATTTGAATTAGATGCAGTTTAATTACATGCAGTAACAAGAAATGATTGCATATATTACTTGACTTATCCATTGTGCTGATTGTCTCACTCCACAGTTCTATTTGTAGCTTCCATCTGCTTGTGGTTGTATTTATCATTCTAGATCAATGACAAATTCTTGGTTTTTCTTACATTATGTTTAAATGCAGTTATGTTACTTACACTCTCAGCAATGTATGAGCTCTTATGTGTTCTCCTTTATGCTTATGTATTTGGGAAATTGCCTATCGTCAAGTACTATCGTGCAAAAGCCGCTTCCGAGGGAGCGAACAGCTTGTAGCCGATCTTGTCTTTGGAGGAATCTAAACAGTAACATGCAAAAGTAAACTTTCTTTGCATAAGTTTTGCCTTTTGTGTCTCCTACCAGTCAATCTTCTACTTTTTTTCTTAATCCTTCAAGTTAAGTAGCTATGAGTCCTAATTATTATTTTTTTTTTGACATGTTGGAGTAGTAGAGAAACATGATAATCCACTCGTTCACTTCAGCTATGTGAACTATATTGTCATAGAGAAGTTGGTTAGCAAGGTGAAGGGAAATACATGGATAATGAGCAGTGTACATGTAAGAGGATTTGGCAAAATGATATGTTTCCAAATGGATTGGGACAAGTAGATTGTTTTTAAGTTATAAATCTATATGGTTGATTTGGAAAGAGATGAATAACATGGTATTTGAACACAAAAAGGAGAGAGATTTGCTCATTGTGGAAATGGTCTATGTTTGAGGACTGTATGAGTTAACCATTGCCATTATTGACACTACGTTTTAGAGGATGGGTGACCAAGTATTTACAATGAAGTGGTTGCCTTTCTTTTATCTAGTCTTAGGGATAGTCATGTGCTAGTCCTCTTCCTCTTTGGTTAGTTTTGTATAGTTCTTCTCATCCTCTCACTTCTCTTTTATGATGTGCAATTATGTTTCCTTTCTTTGTAAAGATGTTTTTCTGACGTGAAATTCTGTTTGAGATGCAGGGTAATAAGAAGGGATGAGAGGATGAGTTTAGGATCATACTTACATGATAGGTTTGTGCTTAACCTTCAGTTTTTAAATTCTTAGCATTCTTGCACTTCACCATTATGATATGCACGTTGAAATGCAAGCATTTCAAAGCTTGATAAATAATCCAACTCAACTTACATGATAGGTCCATCTTATAGAAACATTGTTCGCCATCTCCTATGCGTAGGAAAATAGCAACATTGACACCAAACTTCAGTCCACTGCATTTGCTTGATGTTCATGTTTTTTTTTGGAAGCTTTCTTATTCAACATTGTATGATTTTTTTCTTTTCTTCACTGCTTTTCTTGAATCCCAGCTGGTTTTTTTTTTTTTTTTTTTAGTAGGAACACATGGCTGGTCACCTTTGGAGCACACAACAGTTTTAGATGGGGTGAGAGGATGAGTTATAGGATCATACTTACATGATAGGTCTGTGCTTAACTTTTAGTTTTTCCCTTTTAGCATTCTTGCACTTCACCATTAATTATCATATGCATGTTGAAATCCAAGCCTTTCAAAGCTTGATAAATAATCCAACTCAACTTACATGATAGGTCCATCTTATAGAAACATTGTTCGCCATCTCCTATGCGTAGGAAAATAGCAACATTGACACCAAACTTCAGTCCACTGCATTTGCTTGATGTTCATGTTTTTTTTTGGAAGCATTCTTATTCAACATTGTATGGTTTTTTCTTTTCTTCATCGCTTTTCTTGAATCCCACTGTTTTTTTTTTTTTTTTGAGTAGGAACACATGGCTGGTCACCTTTGGAGCACACAACAGTTTTAGATGGGGTGAGAGGATGAGTTCTAGGATCATACTTACATGATAGGTTTGTGCTTAACTTTTAGTTTTTCCCTTTTAGCATTCTTGCACTTCACCATTACTTATCATATGCATGTTGAAATGCAAGCCTTTCAAAGCTTGATAAATAATCCAACTCAACTTACATGATAGGTGCATCTTATAGATACATTGTTCGCCATCTCCTATGCGTAGGAAAATAGCAACATTGACCCCCAAACTCACAACAACAACAAAACTTCTTCCTTGATCGCATTTGCTTGATGTTCATGTATTTTTTGGAAGCTTTCTTATTCCTCATTGTATGGTTTATTTCTTTTCTTCACTGCATTTCTTGAATGTCAGCTGGAATTTTTTTTTTTTAAGTAGGAACACATGGCTGGTTTGTTTTGGAGCACACAGCATTTTTAGATGGGATGAAATTTGAGTTTAGGATCAAATTTGATGCATGTGAATGTTGCATTGATGGGAGTTTGTGTCTTGAACTTTTAGTTTTTTCCTTTTAGCATTCTTGCACTTCGCCATTATCCTCTTTCATGTTCCTTATTAGCTCTAGTACTCCTCTCTACCTACATATGTGCATAATTGACAAAAGACCAAAGCAAACTCAATCGTAAAGAAATTAAAAAATAGGTTCGGAGCCGACTTTTTATGTATGATTATTATTAATTTCTATGTTTCTTCAAATCCACCATTTTTCTCATTCGCTTCCAATGTACATCCTTAGTTCAATAATCTCTCCTTTGCCTACTTCTTTCAGGTGCATACTCACTGGTTGTTGCCCTCAGATGGAGAATCAGAAATGCTTCAAAGCTGCGCTTTAGTTATTAGATGAAGTCCTTTTTGTGTATACTTCCAAATTTTGGACCTTTTGTGAGTGTTCTTTTTTTTTTTTTGTTGAACGATAGGATTGGTGGTTTTTGTGTATACTTCCAAATTTTGGAGCTTTTGTAATACATGACAATTTTCCGTGGATATATAAATTTTTTAGCTAATTTTGAGTTTCACATTTTTTCTCTCTTTTGAATTTTTGTTGATATATATTGTCGATGTATGGATGTGCGATTTGGCTTTTTTGTGGGATGTTAGCACCCCCAAGGAGTTGTTGGAGGGGGTGCAAGGCGATGGAGTAGGTCATATCGGGTTGTATTTTGAATTTTTAGGTTGGAGAATCAATTGGATTATGTTTCTGTGTCATAATTAAACAAAACAGAAAATTAGAGACGGATTAGCAACGGAATTCAAATATTCCGTTGCTATTCCGTCTCTAATTTTCCAGAAATATTTCTATCAATCACAAACGGATTAGAGACGGAAATAAGAATTCCGTCTCTGATTCCGTCGCTAATTAGACACGGATACATAGACGGAATCAGAAACGGAATAATCCGTCTCTGATTCCGTTTCTAATTAGAGACGGAATCAGAGACGACCATTTGCATTCCGTCTCTGATTCCGTCTCTGATTCCGTTGCTGATTAGAAACGGAATCAGAGACGGAATTCATAAATTTATTAATTCCGTCTCTGATTCCGTTGCTAATTACCAACGGAATCAGAGACGGAATGCACTTACAAATGTACCATTTCGAAATAAATTCCATTTCTGTTCCGTCTCTGTTCCGTTTCTAATTTCCGTCTCTAAATCCGTCTCTAATCAGAAACGGATATTTTCCGTCTCTATTCTGTCTCTAATCAGAAACGGAATCCGTTTTCCGTTTCTGATCGTATCAGCGACGACGTTTTCAGAGACGGAACGCATTCCGTCTCTGTTCCGTTTCTGATTGCAATCAGAGACGGAATTTTTGCAAATCAGAAACGGAAAATTCCGTTTCTGATTTGCTATTTTTTTGTAGTGATTGATCCACCGAGATCGCCTTTCTTTCATTACAATTCATTCCTCATAATTGAGACTGATTTCTCATCTTACATTGTTTACATTCCTCATAATACCAATTATCATTGCCTAAGGCCCTCACTCCAACACCCCAAATAGAACAACAACCCAGCAGTAGGAAATCCAAATCACCAACAAGAACACAAACCCTAACAACACAACAAATCATTCAACAGCCATATGTAGGTGAAGAGAGTCATCATTGATCAAGTTAAACTTACCTCGGATGAAGAAGACACATTCACGCAAGAAGACGTTGACGACGACGCCGCGGATGCACACCACTGCTCACCAGAGATGGAGACCTCCTGGCTGAGAGATCTCGAGCTCGCGATGGAAGGAAGAAGGGGATGAATTAGGGATGAATGACGGTCGGGAGATGTAACTTATGAAAGGGTATTTTGGTAAATGTACCATTACAACCACATTTACTCCCAGCCTTAAAACTCCCAACCGAATAAGATACACAAATGGGACTAAACCATCTAAACCCATGTGTTAGTCCCATATATCACAAACTAATCTCATGACCTTATATTAGGACTCCCTAAAATGTGAAGCGAACAGGCCATAAGTCACATGGTAGTCCCTTCCCTGTTACTACTACTGAATAATATATGTAGGAACTAGTGATAAAAAGGGTTATTATTGGCGACACGCGACCATCTCTCTTTCTCAACCCTTTTCTCTTTCTTATTTGAACTATACTAACAATTTATGATTTTGTTAGTGACAATTAAAAATATATATTCATGTACCGTACTAATATATATATATATATATATATATATTATAAAATCAGGAATGTGATTGAAGTTGGTTTCTATGCATATCCTAGGTCTTGAACTGACCAAGGTGCTATTCATTTTAATCCAATTTTATAAATAAACACATTTAACAATCAAACAATCTTTAATTTAGTCATGATTTGACACGAAAAATAAACTATACAACAACCTTGTAAACGCTTCCAATCTTTCCAATGCCTCTTAAGCCAACTGTTTCAAGCTAAGGTATATGAATTCACTTGCAATTGAGCCTAACTTGAAAACAAGATATAGAACTATATTATGAACATTGTTGGATAAAAAAATCTCAAATAATTAATTTATTTAAGTAAACTAAATTCACATAGGTTGTAAGAGTTAGAACGAAACAATTTTAATAATAAAAAGGGACCACATATATATATATATATATATATATATATATATATACACTAGAACATTTTTTGTCTTTAATAGAGGTTTTAAAACCCATATTAAATAGAGTGTTATTAAATGTCATTTGAAAATGTGTTATGTTTTAATTTTTAATACATGTATTAAATAGAGATTTTTTAAAACTCCTATCAATTATGTGTTATTTAATAACACCCTTCTTTAATAGGGATTTAAAAACTTCTATTAAATACCAAAATTGTTCTAGTGATATATATAAATATGTATAAACAAGTAGACTTTAGCTTGCTTGTCATTTATTTCAAAAAAAAATTCAACGAAGTCAAAACGTACACAAAAGCTAGAAGGAATAAAAAAATTAAACTAAACAAATAAAAAAAAAATGCACAAACTAAGCATAGCTTTCAACTAAGTGGAAAAAAAAAAAGGAATATGGCCTTCATTAAAAAAAAAAAAAAAAGCTTACTTGCATGCCCTTGAACAAATAAAGCGAGCTTATGATTTTACCGTTACAAGAAAATTAATGCAAGGATTGCAAGGCGCCACCGCAATTTCGAGGCAATTTTAATGGCCTAGGCAAAGTAGTGGAGAAACAAAATAATATTTATTTAGAGGTCTCTAAATAATTATATATTTATTTATAGGTCCTTAAGTTACACTAATTATCTATTAGTCACTGTGATTCTCATTCGCTATATACTTCAAAAACGCTAATAAGTCTTTAAGTCCTTATGAACTATTAATTGCGTTAAAATTTTATTTTTGAATATATCTATCATATATATAAAAGCACGAATCACAAAATTTGAGTGGTAATGAAATTTACCTATTTGCCCATACTTTTTTTTTTCATCTCCAAATCAATCTTTTCTTTTGTATCCAAATCAAACTCTAACTCCTTATCATATCTTATGACTATCTTATTTTTTCATTCATATCTTATCTCAATCACATTAGAGAATATTGATTAGTTAAAAAATGTACTTGTATTTCTAATTTTTAAATTTTAATTACAATTTTAAATTTTGTTGATAAATTTTTAGAAATTAATTCCTGCAAGCGAAGCGAGCACGTCTTGAAACTAGTATATATATATATATATACTTATTAGGCAAAGCAGTGGAGAATAAATTCTTAGCTGAATAGCATCAATGTACGTGTGTGTATATATATATATATATATATATATATATATATATATATATATATATATATATATATATATATATATATATATATATCTATTATATATATAAAAGCACGAATCACAAATTTTTGAGTGGTAATGAAATTTACCTATTTGCCCATATTTCTTTTTTTTTTTTCTCCAAATCAACCTTTTCTTTTGTATTCAAATCAAACTCTAACTCTTTATCAATCCACTACACGTTTTTTTTTTCTTTATCTCCAAATCAATCATGAACTCATTTTCATCAATCCAATAAACTTTTTTTGAGGAAGTAATGTACTAGTATGATTAGCTTGTTTTTTTCATTAACATCTTATCTCAATTACATTAGAGAATATTGATAAGTTATAAATGTACTTGTATTTCTAAATTTTAAATTTTAATTACAATTTTAAATTTTGTTAATAAATTCTTAAAAAAATAATTCCCGCGAGCAAAGCGAGCGGGGAAATCGTGCGTAGCACGTCTTGAAACTAGTATATATATATATATATATTAGTTATCATAACGTGCACGTGCTCTGCCCTTGTTTTAGAGTATTTTATATTAAAATTGAGCTAAATAAATAAAACAGAACTAAAACAAATAAAAAAATCAATTAATTATCAACGTAACGTGAAAATACTCATTCATAATAGAAGAAACTCATATTAATTAATTAGGAGGCGAACAAAAGCATGCCACATCCTTGATTTCATGCTTAACGTCTTGGATAAATAAGGTGATTGAGCCATGTGACGTGAGTAAAAATATCATTATACTTCCAAGCCAAACATGGTATCTTACTAAAGTTTCAAATCATAGAGAAAACTAATCTTGCTAATTAGAATTAGCTAAAAGTAGGCATAAGATCCTTTAAGCTCACTTTGTTGTGAAATTGATCCAAAACTCTCAAATTCTTGCTATTGATCTCAATGAAACTTTTTAAATCCGATCCTTCTCTAGGAACTTCTAAAATATACACTGTAAAATTAATCCCTAATCGATTTGCATGACTTTGAAATCAAAACCAACTGATGTTTTTTTGTTAAAGATTAGTATATTAAGGAGCAAAGGAGCTAGTGGAAGTGGAAACATAATTCAATCAAAAGAATTATTTTCGAAAACTGCAAAACAATATATATATCAGAGGAATCTCCGCTAGAGTTCCAAACATTGCGCGCAACAAGTTTGGAAAGAAATCCAGCTTTCATTAGCAACCAAATCACCCTCTTCTCCAATGCCAACTTAAATAATTAATCAATTTATTCACATATACTCTACCTTAATTCCAAACATTCTTCATTCTTCAGCAGTACACAACAAATTTTCAAATCCACCTAATGTCCTAAGCTTGGTGATTCACATGAAAAGTTGAATTTCAAACCCAATAATTTTCTATCTCTATCCATCTAGATCCAAGAATATAATAATTCTTAAAAAATAGAATAGAATAATTATAGCATCATCAACCCATATAACTATGCAAATATATATTTGCAATTGGGAATAAAACATTTCAGAACTAATTGATACATATAAAACTAATTTGATCACAACTACAATACAACCCACTATAAAACCTATTTTCAAAACTGATTTTTTTTGTTTTTCTTTGGTTGAAGATTATCAGAACTAATTGTAGCGAATATCGAGGTCATAGTTGTCACAATTTTTTTCTTTTATGTCAAGGCTTTTGCTTTGCCAAATGTTAAGAAACTATACTAGTTTTGCTGTATTTTCTTAGTTGAAGTATTTAAAAAGTTTCTATATTTTGATATCTAAGTAGTTTAAGTAACTTTCTTTATTTTATGATTTGTTCAGCTTTATAAATAAGAACACTTTATTGTACTCAATTTTTTCACATTAATACAATTCTTATACTTTTCTTTAAAATCTATCATGGTATCAGAGCTTGGTTATGGGTGATCTTTGGTTTTTCCTTTGTTTCGGTCGACTACCTTGACTTCAGGCACCAGTTCGATGTCCCTAGTTTGTGATCTGTTCCTCTTTGCTCTCCATGTAGTGCGTCTCCGTCTTTGCCTCTGACTTCAGTATTTGTGGTTTTGTCTACATCTCTGTTCCGCTGCTCGTCCGCTTGTTCATGTGAGTAATCTGTCTGCACATCCACCCGTCCGTGTTTAGCAACCGCTCATCCGTTGTGTATGTGCACACAGTATGTACATGGGATCATCACACATACTAGCTAGTTTGTTTGTCTAATTGGCCTCTGATAGTGGGCCTTAAATAGGTCTGAAAAACATCAATATAAAACATGTTTGCTATTCGTGTTGACGTTGTCACATCTTATGTTACCGGCTCCATTCCCTTTTGCCCAATACCTTTACTTCTTGCGAAGTGCGTTCATCTCGAGGAGAGATCACTTTGCGACTTTGTTCGATTAGCCGTTCTGTCGATTCCGTTATCTGCAATCTGTCGTCAACTATGTCGATTATGCTATCTGATATTGACTATGTCGTTTCCCTTGCCTGCCTGCCGTCGACTACGTTGACTTTGTTATCTGTATGTCGTCTACTACGTCGACTCTGCTATCTGTACGTCGTCGACTTCGTCAACTCTGCTATCTGACCATCATCGAATCTGTCGGTTCTAATATCCGTTGTTTTACAGTTTCGTTGTTCTGATTCTTGTTCTTGCCATCTTGGGTGGTCGTCAATTTGCTCCGCAATAAACCTTAGATTTGTAGTGTATTGATTTGATTGACAACCTCAAGTTGATTTTCAAGAACCAACTTGAGTTTGAGGGAGGGTGTTAAGGAAACTATAGTAGTTGTTATATTTCTATAGTTTAGGTATTTAAGAAGTTTCTATATTTTGATATCTAAGTAGTTTCTATTGTACTCAATTTGCCTACATTAATACAATTCTTATACTCTTCTTTAAAATCTATCACCAAACAACAAAATCACAAAACTAAACAACAAAACAACGAAAGCAAAGAAGAAACTGAAAAGCAAGCAAACAAGACCTAGCGTAAATCTCATCGTCGATGTGGTTCCCAGTGATTTCTTTGATGTTCTGTATGAGAGAGAGAGAGAGAGTTTGTTGAAGGAGTCGGAACAAAATAGTAAGTGCGAGAAGAGTTGTTGATGAAAGTCCGAGGAAGACAATCGCAGCGTGAGAAGAATTTGTGTTGAATAAATAGGAGAGATTTATTCCACTGAATGAACTGAATGCTGATTACAGTACTCATTCCACTGAATGAACTGATGAAGATATAAAGAAACTATAAGAATTTATGTAAACCCGCCATATTCGTTCCTGCACTCTCTCTAATAATGAGAAATGGCAAATAATGTTCCCACTCTGTCTAATTGGGAGAATAAATTCTTAATGTCTAAAGTATAATTAGATAAGAATTCCGGTGTCCAGTTGCTCAGTGATGAAGACCAGTCACCTCGAAAAAAAAAAAAAAAAAAAAAAAACTCTTCATCACTAGAAATGTATTAGTAGGTGGGGTTAGGAAATAGGAATTCAGTCTCTTCGTTCTCCTCTCGCACACCAATGGTGGGTTCACAACTGATGCGGGCGGTGGACAATAAATTCTTAATGTTCCCACTATCTCAAGGACGAAGCCAAAGCCAATGTAAGGGTGGTGGAGACTAAATTCTTAGCAACCTCCCATGCTATTTTTTTTTTTTTTTTTTTTTACTTAATGTTTTTTTGGTAAGCTATTTTTCTTTTTGCTTTTGTACAAGTAGCATTCTCCAATTAATGGGTTGCGTTTTCCCACTTCTTTTTTCTTTTATTCTTTCTACCACACATTTTTTTCCACTTTCCATTCATTTGCAAAGATTTATATAGCATTTATTCTTGATAGTTTCGCAATTCATTTGGGTTTTCTGCCAATATATCTGTATATGTATATGTTGTTGCGAAGTTTAATTTAATCCATGTAGCGGATTCCAACTAATTTGCCCTGTGCATGTGTTGCTGCTTGAAATCAGTTAACCTTTTTATAACGTTGATTTTGATGTAAAGATGGAAGTTCATGCAATTCTATTAAAATAAAGAAAGGTGATCCTGAAACTGTTACTTTTGTTAGTGGGCACAAGCTAAGATTTGTTTAAGATCCTGTCCCAACCCAAAAAAACGGTTATTCATAATTTGCTTTCCTTAATCAATATATAGTAAATTTTGCTTGGATTTGGCTACATGTTTGATATTTCTGCCCCATTTCTTCTTCTATCTCTTTTCTTTTTAAAGAAAAAGTAAGTCGTTTGTGGAGTTTATAAAGCTAGGTGCTTTTGTATCCATTTTTGTATTTAATAAGTCAATCCAATTGTCAAAGGAATTAAGAAATTATATATTTGTTTATGCATACATATATTGTTGTGTCTAGAATTACCCAATTATTCCATAGAAAACACACTCCACTCTATAAGACATTAGCTCAAAAGAAGATTCGAACCCGAGATTTTAGAAAAAACCAAGTGAACAACTAGCAAATTTATACATTAAAACAATAGTTGATACATTGGTCATATAGTTGTTGGTGTACTTAGATGTTTGCATCGAGGTATGCGTCCGCAAGTGACAAAGTGTATCAAACGGACTCCTTTTACCTAAGTAGCAAAATAAAAGTTTTTGGTTTGTTTATTTTCTTCGTATTGTCTAGCTAACTAGGAAATTTTAATATTATAGGCTTGTCAAAGAAGATCAAAAGGGGAACAAAACAGAAAATTTTCTTTTAGCTCTGGAGTTCAAGTGGAAAAAGTACATTAGACACTAATCACTTGGCAATTTAAAAAGTAGAAACGAAAAGGTTTATAGATTTAAACTAGGCATTCAATCTGATCGAAACAAATTCCACTCACAATCTTAAACAACATATCAAAATTGGATCCAAATCTTTGATATCCAACACTGGAGAAAATTGTTTACTCTGGCTTCATCATAAAATTTCTTCGCCAGAGGCTTTGAAGTACTGCTATTTATAGACTCCGTCGACTTCCTGATGGATTGAGAGAACAGTAGGAAGCTAAGATCAGTTTTTCAGGCATGATGACAAGATAGTAAATATGGAACACATGCACCAGCTAAAGGGCAGAATATATATATATATATAAATCGAATGACAGTTGTATCAAATCTTTATAACTAATTTCAGCTTTTCTAACCGCGACTTAAATGCATAACAAGGGTTACAACACCATCACATATTTTTTATCTTTATTTTTCATCTTCATTTTTTTTTTAAGAAATATTTTTTCATCTTTATTTTGTTTTTTAAATCTAGAGAGAGAGAGTAACATCATGCCGAGTTAGCCATGATAACTATTAAAGGCAAAGAACCATTCCTTTTCATGTCAATTTTATACAGAAAGCAAACAATGAGATTGATCCAGTAACAGAAAGTGCATTATAGCAGACTGACTTTTCATGGTCCTGGATCACATCAGAATCCTGTGTAATTGCCTAGTTCTATCTTCATTCTATATTCAAGTACTTACAAACCTTCTAGGATGAAGGGCAGCAATTGTTCAGATGGTGGAGATTCAAGTTGTTGGGAAGGCTCAACTTGGTCGAGTGGAGGAGGATCTATGGGATTGAGCTCAAGTTGCTCAAGCTTTTGTAGTTGTTCGGGTGGCGGCAGCTCCAGCAGTTGGTACTTGGGCTTGTTTTTCTGAAGTAGGAGATAAGTGGTGAAATACCAAAACAACAATATCCTACCCTGCGCGACAAATGTGTCATTGATACTAATCCCTCCAAGGGAATGCCTCTCAAGAACCTGTGAAGAAGAAAACCAAATGAGCTGCATCAGATGTTCTAATAATTTAGAAAAAGAAGAGTTTTCAATCAATATTTTATTATATCCTTACACATCTTACTAGTGGAATCTCACGATGCCAAGGTAATGCATGAACAAATGGTTTTCTGAGTCATAATAAAGGCTGTGCCTTTTATTACATGAATGGGAGAATTTGAATATATCACGTTCCTTTGTCAAAATAAGGCTACAAAACTTGTAAAGCTACGCAAATAGATTTTATCAGCAATTCTTGAAGAAAAGCCCCCAAATAAAAAACAAAAAGAAGTATTACCTTTGCCATAACAAGATCCAAATCCATTCAAAACCCAACCTCCTTATAAAGTAAAAGAACTATTGTAACTTGGCAAATATTTTTTTCATTGTTTTCCGATTTCCCACTCCTCGGGCAGGATGCAATTAAATCATGTATGCTATTTCTCAGATCTTATAACAAACCGGTATTAAACTTACTGAATGGTCTTTGGGACATGCAAGATAATTCAAATCCCCTATAGTTACTGAGGGGAAGATCGCTTCACATAAGCAAAGAGACCTGTTTGCTCTTAAACAGAAATGACCTCAGTTGTTGAGCCACTTTTTCCATGCTTGTCCATTAACTTAACTTTTCCTTTTACAATGCTAAGTTACTTCATTAAATTAGTGTACAAGAAAACAAAATTAAGTTTCATAATTACCTGTTCTCCGGTTTGAAGATCAAAGGAATTTTGATGTTCGAAATGGAGGGCCCTAAATTCATTTATGCAAAGCCCTTGAAAAGCCCTGAATATACACGAGTGCTTTCAGACAAAGTGAAGAGTTACGAATGCTGGAAACAAAAATATGAATGCCAGTGCAGCATGCCCTTCCTGGTGTGCGCAGAAATCTGAGGCTTCTATCTAAAATGAAGTCATGAAAAAAGATAAAGAGCTTACCATCTTATGAGAGAAACTTGAGGGATCCAGCGGAATATAATTGGTGTATTATCTGCATTTACATAATAGCCTCCAAATACGATAAAAACAGTCATCAGAGATGGCCCCAGAGCCATTGCTGCTTCAGTGGTTGGAACCATGGCCCCAACAGTGAGACCCATTGCAGAAGCAGCAAATGATTCCACTGTCACAATTCCACAGAATCTCCCAAATCTGAAAATTTCAGGTTTATAATCAATACATTAATTAGTCTTGCCATTAAAATCGTTGATTTTTTTTTTCTTTTGGTGGACCAAAATCAGTGATTATTTATGCTAGTAGTTGTAACGATTATTGACCTACCAATCAAGCTATAATTGGAAAAAACAAGTTATGGATAATATCATAATCATGAGTAAGAAAACAACTCAATCCAATAGATAATAAGCGCATGAATCGGCTCTAACCCTAATAAGCAAATAAGCAGAAAGGGTACTACAATGGATATCAAGCTATCTTATCATCATCTTTTGTGTTTCTCACCTTACACATGGACAGGCAGAAGAGAGAAGAAAATGGCTAAACAACTAAATGCATTGTTACTAACCTAGGAGAGAAGAAAATAGCCAAAATAAAGCAGGTATATGCAGTTGCAACGAATCAAGGAACTTGATCAGTTTGTTGGAGAACTTTCACTGAAAAGAAGAAAGTCACCTGGACAAAGTAGGATGTAGACGAGCCATTGGATATAAAATTGTGCCAAATAGCAAAGGAAATGCTGCTCCAATAGGAATCTCAGCCAACA